>JAJTUV010000495.1:1842500-2442500 GCA_021653895.1 Mastomys natalensis | reverse complement strand
ATGTGGGTGGCGTCAAGCAGAAGGTCGGACATTGCAGGCTCTGAGCTGCCCCTAAATTTGGAGTGGAGCATGATGGGAAAGTTCTCTCTCGGCCAGGTTTTATCAGAGGGCAGGAGGGACTCTTGATTGGGTATTCTATTCACTTACAGGCAGTTATCACACATCCTGCTTCCTGGAAAAGAGGAAAACAACTGGAGCTTATGCAGGCAGCTTTGACTTACAAAAATATCATCAAGGTTTTTTGTTTTTTAAACGATTTGGTTGAAACTTACTCAGTCTTTTTTTTTTTTCAACTTTCTAGATAAAAAACAAAAATGTAAAAACTCAACCAATAATAAATCTGAATTAAAGTAAAAAGAGCCTACTCCATAGTTCTAGACACGAAAGGTTTTTGTTTGTTCTAGTTTCCTGATCATCGCCATCCACTTAACCGTGAAAAAAATGAAGCAGCAAAGTAATAGGGAAATGTTCTAGACATTTCTTTCCGGCACCTCATCCTTCCCTCCCACAGTCAAACCCACTATTTCAGTTAAATTCATTGATGCAAATAAGTTAATTTGATTTGTGTCTTCCTTGTCTAAATGTATTTCATACTTGTATAGTCCTTGAACGGAAATGTTCTTTTCAAAGTTTTCACTTTCATTTCTTTTTAGATGTCTTAATTTTTCTGCCTCGTTGAAACAGCTAATCTACAAAAACAGTCACGGCTGACAGTAGACTACTTTGGAAACAAAGAAGTCTCATGCTGTTTTGATTACTAATGAAAAAAATCTCTGTAATTCATGATGTCTCTTTGTGATAGATTGAACCATATTTTACTGAAAAGCAGTCCTATGGTTTATTTATGATTTTCATCTCAGAATCCAGAAACACAAAGTTTTCTTTAAATCCAAAAAAATTGCATTGTTATGAAATTCCTTGCCAGGTACAGTGAGAAAAGATTGCTTCATTCTTCACTACAGAATTATTAACATCGTTTGCAAGATGTTAGTCAGAGAAAAGCTGTTAGGTTGATGTATAAAATCCATTTTGAAATTGTAATTTGTACATACTTTTATACATAGTTCATCACTAGTTTCTACAAAATTTGTTTAGAATAGTTTGCCATGTAACTTTAGATAGAAAAGTTCAAAAGTTGTGTTATTTATAAGTTATTAAAAGTCAATGGAATTAGAGAACAACATTTAATTTGATTGATTTAGAAAAAAATAGATTTTTTTTTTAATCTCACATAATAGATCCTGATTATGGGAACTCTTCGTCTCACCCTCTCAATTCCCCAACCCTCCTTCACTTTCATATTCACCTCCTTTCTGCTTCTCCTTAGAAAACAAACAGGATTCTAAGGAATAATATTAAAATACAATAAAGTATTCTTTAAGTCACATACCACAATAGCACAAAACAAATAACAGAAGGTAAGCCACAAGAAACAGATGTAGATGCAGAGACCCACTAATTTACACACTCAGGAATCCATTAATAGCACTAAACTGAAAGCCATAAAAGGTTCAGGAGGATAAAATGAGTTGGGAAATTTTTAAATAAAAATAAGATGAGGTTTTAAGAGAGAGGCGAGGCGGGGGGAGGAGGGAGAGGGGAAGAGGAAAAGGAGGAGGAGGAGGAAGAGGAGGAGGAAGAGGAGGAGGAGGAGGAGGAAAAGAAAAAGACTTCTTTTTTGACAAGGAACTGTCAAAAATGCTTGCAAGCTTGTTTTCTGTTGGCAATCTACTGCTAGAGATGCAAACTACACTTACATAAGTAGTTTGCTAAGCCCCAACTCCAGTTCTTGGAGTACCTGCATCTCATGTATATTCTTGTCTTCTCTATGTTGACAAATGCTTTTTCTGGGAACTTGATTATGAACCATTATGGAAAATGACCCAAGCAAGCAGGTTTGAAAGTTGTAACTTTAGAACAATATCCCACACCAGTTGGTCAACAATAAATATCCAACTGAATAGGTGGTGGGAGGAGAGAGTAGTTTGTTTTCTCAGTGAGACTTCCTTGGAGAAAATTAAATTTTCACTTGCAAGTGGTTATCAATTGGCAAACACTTCTGGGTTAGGGATGGGGCATGTGTCAGATTTCCATTCTAGCACCTTATCTTCTGGAAGTTTGAGCCTTTCCACACTGTCACTGTCAGTTCAAATGTGTGTAGACTAGCTGGTTATAGGGTCTTGTTTGTTGGTGTCCTCCACCCCTCTGACTATAACACTCTTTCTGCCTCTTCTTCCTTTGGGTTCCCTAATCAGTAAAGGGGTATATTTCATTGAAACATCCCATTAAGGGCTGAATGTTCCAAGGTCTCTCACTCTGCATAATGTCTGGCTGTGGGTCTCTGTGTTTGTTTCCCATTGTGGAAGGAGGGAGATACTCTGATGATGGCTGAGCAAGACACTGACCTATGAATATAGCAGAATATAGTAGGAGTCAATTTTTGGTACTTAGCTTTTCCTTGTTGTAATTTAAAACAGTTATATTTGGTTTTCCTCAAGTTCCTGGGCTATCTAGTCTCAAATTTACGGTCACCAAAGCAGTATGGAGCATAGGTTCAACTTCATGGTTATGAGCCTTAAGTCGAAACACATACTGATTACTCCCACCAGTTTTGTGCCACCATTGCCCTAGAGTATCTAAAAGGCATAATATCATTGAAGTTCAAAGATTTGGGCCAGGGCTGGTGTTTATATATCTCCTTTGGTGGCAGTCAGAGGACATTTACTATGTAAATATAAAGGCCTTATGTAGTTACCACATTGGCTTCTTTATAATCAATGAGACATGTAAGCATTGTCCTCAAAGATATGGCCTTGATGTCAATTTGTGGAGAGCAACTTATATTCTTGTCAACAGCCTGGGTTGGTTAGGGGTCCCAGTGACCCTTTTGGTCAACAACTTGATTAGACTCAATTTAATCTCTACTGGAAGCTCTTTTAGTAAC
Source organism: Mastomys natalensis (assembly GCA_021653895.1). Lineage (NCBI taxonomy): Eukaryota > Metazoa > Chordata > Mammalia > Rodentia > Muridae > Mastomys > Mastomys natalensis. The sequence goes on along the minus strand of JAJTUV010000495.1, from coordinate 2,439,556 downwards.
AAGAGATGTTCAATTGTATATATTGAGGAATATTTTTGTGTGGTGTGAGTTAAATCTGTACTCAGCTACTTTGCTGAAAGTGTTTCCTTGTTATAGAAGTTTCCTGGTAGAATTTTTCTGGTCACTTACATTTACTGTCATATCATCAGTAAATAGCAATCCTTTATCTTCTTTCTTTCCGATTTGTATCTTCTTGATCTCCTTCAGTTTTCTTACTGCTCTACCTAAGATTTCAAGCAATATTTTGAGTAAGTATGGAGAGAGTGGAAAACTTTTCTTGTTCCTGATTTTAGTAGAATTGTTTTGAGTGATTCTCCATATAAGTTGATATTGGTTATGAGCTTGCTTTAAACTGCCTTTTATGTTTGTATCCCTAAATACCAGGAATTTAATAATAAAGAGGTGTTAGAGTTTGCCAAAGGCCTATTCTGTATCTAATAAAATGATCACATGGATTTTATATGTTTATATTATAGGTCACATTTATTAATTTATGTATGTTGAATCTTCTCTTCTCTATCATGGCAGATGATCTTTTTGATGTGTTCTTGGATTCAGTTTGCAAGTATTTTATTAAGAATACTTGCATCTATGTTGGTAAGAAAACTTGGTCAGTAATTCCTTTTCTTTTTTGGGTCTGTTTGCCATGGTTATTGTTCTCTCCTAAAATAAATTGGGCAGTGTTCTTTCTGTTTCTGTTTTTGTGGATAGTTTGAGGAGTATTGGTGTTAAAACTTCTCTGAAATAATTCTGGTATAATTTTGTACTTAAACCATATGTCTCTAGTCTTAGTTTAGGATATTTTAGGGCCTACTTCGAGGGGTTATGGGTCTATTTAAATTGCTTATCTGGTTGAGAGTTGACTTTTGCAAGTGATAGGGATAAAGAAAAGTTCATTTCTCTTAAAATTTTGACTTAATGGAGTACAGGATTTAAAAGTATGTCCTTATGATCCTCTGGATTTCCTAGGTGTTTGTTGTTTTGCTCTCTCTTTCATCTCTAAATTTGTTAGTTTGGAAATTTTCTTAGTCTTTGAGATAATTTGGATAAGCGTTTGTCAATCTTTTTTTATTTTTTCAAAGAATCAATTTTTTGTTTCATAATACGTTGTGCTGTTTTTGTTGTCTATTTTATTCATTTTAGGCGAGAATTTAAATATTTATTGCTGTCTATTCTGTTTAGGTGTGCTTTCTTTATGTTGTTTTTGTAGAGTCTTCAGGTGTGCTGTTAAGTCACCAGTATGAGATATTCCTTTTTTTTTTTTTTTAATGTAGACACCTAGTGCTATAAACTTGCTTCTTATAACTGCCTTTATATTGCTCCATGTTTGGGTATGTTTTGTGTTATTTTTCATTGCATTCTATAAGGTTTTTTATTTCTGTCTTTTTCCATTTTCATTCAGTAGTGAGTTGTTCAGTTTCCATGAGTTTGTAAGCTTTCTGTTGTTGTTGACATCTAGTTTTAATCTGAAGTGGTCAGATAGGATGCAAGGAGCTATTTCAATTTTCTTAAATCTGTTGAAACTAACTTTGTATTGGATAATAGGTTCAATTTGGGAGAAAGTACCACGAGGTGTTGAAAAAACAGAATATTCTTTTTTATTCTAGTTAACCTGTCCCCATTCCACAATAACCCAGTTCCATTCCATAATAACCCAGCATCTCATAACCCATCCCCATCACATAACCCAAAATCCCATAATAACCAAACCTTATCACAAAATAACTCACTCCATTCCACAATAGTCCACTCTTACCCCATAATAACACAGCATCCTATAATAACCCTCCCCAATCTTATTATAACTCACTCCATCCCACAATAAGCCATTCCTATCTGACAATAAACTACCCTGTCCCATATTAACCTGCTCTTTCCTATGGAAATCTAACAACCCATAAGATCCTGTCCCATTACATAATAACCCAACATCCCAAAAAAATCTATACCAGCATAAAATATCCAACTACATACCATGTTAACCCACACTATCCCATAATAACTCAACATCACATTATATCCCACTCCAACCCATAATAACCCAACATCCCATAATAAAATACCCCATCCAATAGTAATGCTCCTCCATGCCCTATCCCATAATAACACACCCTATCCCATAATAACCTAACATCCATAATAACCTGCCACATCCTTTAACAGTCCCATTTCATAATAACTTGACATGGGTTATGAGCCATAACCCCGATACCATACTCTGACAACATCCCTTAATAACTCTCCCAAAATCCTATGATAAACCAGTTCCCATCCCATAATTACCCACCCTATCCCATAATAACCCTACATCTTGTAATAACTTGCACCATCCCATATTAACACAACATCCCATAATAACATGCCCAATCACATAATGACCCAACATACCATAATAAACTGCCCCATCCCATAATAACTCCTCCATCCCATAATATCCAGCCCATCTATATGTAATAACTGGCCCCTCCAATAATAGCCAACCCTATCTCACATTAACAAACCCAATCAAATAATAGCCAACTTGATATCCCATAATAACTTGACTGATCACATAACTCTTCCACATTCCATAATACAAAATCCTACAATAATCTTTACTATCCCATAATAACCCACAACATTCCATAATAACCCACTACATTCCATAATAATCCAACAACCCATAATAAGCTGTCCTATTCCATAATAAGCAGACATTCTCTAATAACCTGCCTCATCCCATAATACACTGTCCCATCCCATAATAACTCAACACCCCATAATAACTAGCCCCATCCTATAACATCATGTTCCCATTCAATAATAACCCACCACATCTCATAATAACCCAGCCCCATCTCATAAACACCAGTCCATTCCTTAAGAACCTGCCCTATTCCAAAATAACCCATACTCATCCCAAGAAAATTCACCTCATCCCATAACCCTTCCCTTGGTTTCTGTTGCTGTCTCTGATTCTTAGGAGAGTGTCTGTGTGTTGCCTGCTAAATTTTTTCCTGGGTTCCTGATAGGTATAGCCACTAGAGGTTCCAAGTAAAATGTGTTTCTGGGTATTGGAAGATGACACTTCCAATGTCATGGTGATGGAGTGGGGAGATCCCTAAGTGGGTCCACATGAGGAAGGAAAGCAGGGTCTTCCATCAAGGGTGCTTAGTCTCCTGGGAATGGGGGAAGAGAGTGAGGAAAGGTCACAGCAGAAGTTTGCTACAGAGCTGCTGAGGCAGGACATTGGACTTGGAGGAATTGAAGGAGAGATGAAGGCCTACATACAGTTAGCTTACTTGCTTCTCTGCTAAAAGTGACCTGTGAGTTCTGGAAGTGGGCACTGAGATACAAAAATAAATAGGGGATGGAGATTAGGAGGGGAAGAGCTGTATAATACACTATAAATGGAGCAAGGGGAAGGGAGGCTGCAGCAGACATTCTGCTGCTGAGCTGGGGATGAGACTTTCGGATTGGATTTGGAGGAGAAAGGATAGATGAAGATCTACAGTCAGCCTGATTGTTTCTGAACACTTTAAAGTACTTATTGGCCATTTCTTCTTTTGAGAGCATTATGTTTAGTTCACTAATCTGTTTTTAACTGAGTTATTGATTCTTTTCATGTCTAGATTTTTGTTTTGTTTTTATTTATCTGTATATTATAGATACTAATTCTCTATCATAGGCACAGTGATGAAAATTTTGTCCCATGCTATAGACCTTCTTCTATCAGTTGACAGTGTCCTTTGCTATACAGATATATTTGTTTTGCTTTTAGTTTCATGAGACTCCACTCACCAACTGTTGGCCTTATATCCTATGCTACCAGTCTTACTCAGAAAGTCTCTACTTATGCTTATAGATTGAAGTGTACACCTTATATTTTATTCTATTAATTTCAGGGTATCAAGATTTATATTGAGATCCTTGATCCATTTGCAACTGAATTGTGTAGATGAGAGATAAGACTCTCTTTGTGGGTTGAAATCCAGGTTTCCCTTGCCCATTTGTTGAATCTGACATTTTTTTTCTCTGTTGTATATATTTGGATCCTTGTCAAAGGTCAGGCAGCTGTAGTTGCTTGATGGATGTTCTAATCTATTCCATTAATCTATATAGTGTCAATTTTTATGCCAGTATCACGTTGTTCTTATTACTATAGCTCTGTAGCATAATTAGAAATCAGATATGGTGTTACCTCTTACAGTATTCTTTTTGTTTAGAATTGGTTTGGCTAGCCTTGGTCTATGGTGCCTTCATATAAACTGTTGGTTGTTTATTTTATGTCTATGAAGAAATACTTTTTATTCACATTTTATTATTTTCTAAATTGAAATATTTATATCATTTTTCTGCCTCCCTACCCTCCCTGAAGCCCTTCTCAGCTAACTTCCTTTGAACTTCTCCCTTGTTCCTCCTACTTTCTAATTGATATCCTCTTTTTTACCGTTATGTATATATTTCATTGATTCTATAAATTATGTTTGGTAGGATGATTATTGTTAGAGTTACTATGGCTGTGATAAAACACCATGATCAAAGCAACTTGGAGAAAGATTTATTTGGCTTACACTTTCTAATTCAGTTCATCATCAAACGAGGTCAGGATAGGAACTCAAGGTGGCCAGAAACCTGGAGGCAGGAGCTGATGCTAAAGCCATGTGAGGAGGGGTGCTGTTTACTGCCTTACTCAGCCTGCTTTCTTATAGAACATAAGACTAACAACCTCTCTTCATCTGCAATGGGTTGGACCCTCCTCCATCAATCACTAACTAAGAAAATGCCCTTATGAAGCATTCTCTTAACTAAGGTTCCCTCCTTTTGAATGACTCTAGCTTGTGCCAAGTTGACATAAAACTGGTTAGGACAGTTCTTTTCCCAAGATTAATTCTTTCAATCCATGAGCTTGAAATGTTTTTCTATCTTGTGCTGATTTCTTATATTCCAAGTTAGTTAAAACAAAGAATGAAACCTAGAATACAGAGAATACATGTGATATGAGAAGGGTGTGAGAGGAAATGCGGGGAGCTAAAATTTATGTAGAGGTCGGTCAGGAGGAGGAGGACAGGGACATAGGAGGTGGATTAACCAAAACTAATGATGTTTCAGAGGCATTACAAAACACCAGTCATTCGAATGCTAATTAAAATAACTTAAAAGGAGTTTGAACAGAGGCATCCTGCATGGGTTTAAAATCATGCTCCCAGAAAGTCTGAGTTATTAATTAAAAATTGCAGGGCCAGGAACAGAAATCTTTCCTGGCACTTAATTGGCAAGGAGTCCCCAGGAATCCAAATAATCCAAAATAATACAGACTGTTTCCATTACCCTTGGTTTCTCACCCTACCAAGATTATAAGAGCCTACTGAGGAAGACATCATTCACTTTGATAATACAACATGGAAAAAATTCAATGTGATACTGACCAGGAAATGCTTCTCTGATGACTAGTTTTTATAATCCTAGAAGGATGCTGGCTGAAAAATTTCTCAATGACCTTACATATTACTAGAACTTGCATATTATAATAGTTAGAGACAGGTGAGAGGTGCCCACTGATTCAACAGTGAAACCAACTGGCTTTTTTTTTTTTTTAGTGGATTTGAGACCTGTTCAAATACAGGTGAAATTTTATGTATGGTATTATAGTCAAAACACATGACTCTCAGAGCCTCATGTCCAAGGGAAGAAATTACTGTTTTATTAAATGTTAATGCCAAACTGCCTTATCATATTGATACTTATAACCATCAATTACTGCTGCTCTCAGTCTTGGTCAGAGAAGCCTCTTATCTCAGTAGGTAGAGAGTAATGCAAAAGCTCATAGTATTTAAGTTCTGAGAATAAAAGCCAGTGCACAAATAGCAATAGATAGGACATCTATTCCAACCTCTCCCTACATGGCTATTACATGTACTCAACACACCCTTGAGTATCTGCAAAAGATCTACACCTGATTAACCCAGGTCAAAGGAAGAACTTGGAGCAAGGAAAGGCTTCTAAGACCCTATCCATAACTGAGAAGCTATTGGCAGTAGAAGAGTGACTGTCACTCTTTGTGGAGGAGTGCCCTGATGAGCTTCCCATGTTCCAGGGGATAGTCCCTCATTGATGTGCATGAATGCAGCATTAATTGGACACAATGTATTAATTTCCTTAATGAGGAAATAGTGTCAGGAAGGAAATGTGTTGAGAAAACATGGAAGGATTTTGAGAGAAGAAGTATAAACTAGGTATGATCATGATGTAGTGTATAATCTACAGAGTTTTCAGAGGACACTTTAAAAAGAAAATTCTAATACTATTTTATTATTTGGTTAAAATTTTAGATGCATATGAATACTTCAATATGTCAAAGTAGAGTTTTATGGCTAAAAGTTATATGAAAGCATGCAAAATCATCACTTTTATGGCACATAGTATAGTATTGTCCTTGTTAGACATTTTTTTCGAATGAATCTAAGCAATATTTGATTTTGGAAGTTTCTGGACTCATTATTTTAAAAATATCTTGAGAAGAAACTACTTTGAGACTTTATGAGTAAGATATCAATCCAAAGAAAAGCACTTCTGTTTATTATTCATGAAGGAGCGACTGTTAAGAAATGCACAAAAGTAGAGTATTGGTGACAGCTTGAAATAGATGTTTCACAATGTACAGTGATCCCAACATGTATCTCCAGGTAGCTGATCTTGTTTCTGTTAATTACTTTTGAAAACATTTAAAAATATCTTGATTTAAAATAGAGCTGCTTAACTCACTCTTCCCTTGTCTGCCTCCAGCCTCTTCCAGCTACCCCTTTTCCAGTCCCCCCACACCGTTCCTCAAATTAATGACATGACTTTCTTTGATTGTTATCAATGTATACATAACAATGGAGCTCTGGCTTTTAAATATGTGAAATTATTTTCCTTTGACAGAGGATAATGACGGTGAGACAAATATACCCTGAATGAAAGACTTAACAAAAACGATCTTTATTTACTTAAAACCATGATTCTTCCTGGACAACATCCTCAAATTTCCCTTGTCCACAGTGGTCAGGAACACCACAGATAATGGCATTTTAAGTGGACTACTCAGGATAACATGGATTAACAGCAATAAATGTGAACATTCATTGATATGATAGTCAGGCTAGACTTTGAATAAAATTTTTAGATAAGTAACCCTAGGAAAACAAGTCTCTCACAGCATCATTGGCCCATATGACATTATCACACATGCATAGTCATAAGTCATACATGTCATGCATACTGTCTTACATTGGCCTTTATGGCATCCTATGACACTTCATTCTTTACATTCTGATAGGAGGGTAAGCTAGCTGCTTGCTCCTCTGTTCCCTGCCTTGGAAATTGGTCTACTAGTCATAATTTTGTATAACTTAGAAATCTTACAAATGGTTGCTGTCACTATCTTGCTTCTGGTGAGTCCTCAGAAAAGCCATCAAAAGTACAGTGCCAGACAGAGACAATATGGATTACCTAACGCTGCCCATCACTAATGGAGAAAGTTCTGTCTTTACAGGAAAGTAAAACTTAACAGTGAAACATTCGAAATCCAACTATTGATATCAAGTTTAGTGTCATGAATGTATTGTTATAAGCTAACCAGAGGGATGAGAGGAATAAAAATAATGGATTTTCTTTCATTAATTAGCCATTTAAGGTCTAACTATTGAAAGCAAAATTATAAAATAAAATAAATTTAAAAAATAGAAAGAAAACCTATGCAGATGTCAGTTTAAATAAATGCATGACCTTATCTCATAAACAACCCAGTTTCCTGCTCAAATTATTTTAGACCAGACAATTAGACAAATCAAATAACACACTAACTGAGAAGGAAAAACACCAGAACTTTAACAGACTCTTCAGCTACATCAAATGAGTGAGGAGGTTAGGTGAAGCAAGGAAACTATGATGACTAGACACATAGCAAGATTCCTTACAATCATTGGCCCACAATTAAGGAAATGAAAGTATCAGAGCACTTCAGAATATAAAATCTATTTCTATAGATCTAAAAATAAATTAATTGCAGTGAATATTGCCATTGTTTGAAAATATGACTTCATTAATTTTAATGATTTCTAAAATTATGTTTGCTGGCAAATATAGCATTTGAATTGCCTTGATTCAAAGGGAGAAGAAAGTTCTTAAATTTGTTCATGGCATAATAGCTATCAAAATATTCATAGTATGATTATGAATCTTAGGGCCTGCAGTTCATCTGCTTTGAACGACTCCTAAGCCAGAATAGGAGTTAAATGCATGAAGCCATTTGACTAGTTCTGAGTTTCATGCACCAATGCATAAATTCTTTACAGCACAAAAACCTTTTGAGAAGGGAAATGACTAATAGAGCCATTCTGTTAGATATGGTTTGTGGTTCTCTAATGTGTACATCCACAGACCTTACTCAGAAACAAAGACCAAGCTCCAAAGCTGCATCTTATCCAAACAAAAACCCTTTTTATAGTTGAATTGGCAATTTTCTGACTCTAAGTGTCTATAGCTATTATGCCCAGGATAGCTGTTTTATGGTGTTTCCAAGCAGTATTTTGTACAATCATTGGGGGTTTAAGCCAAGGATGGTACAGTAGGGTTTTATCTTGGGAGCAAATGGTCATAGCAGTTCCAATCAGAGCTAATAGCCCTCTAGAGTTTTAAGTGCTCCCAATATGCTGTTGAAGTTGTTATTTTAAACTCAGGCTGGTTCTTTATGTTTATCTATATGTAAATGTGTGTGCTTCATACAGAGCAGGTTTTTAACAAATGAGAGTAAAACAGGATTGTAAAGTGAACAATAAAGACTTTTTACAAATGAGATATCTTACATCTCTTTTGACATATATATACACACATGGATGTGATGCCTCAGCAGTTAAAAAGCACTATGGCAAGAGCATGAGGTCCCCAGTTCAGATCCCCAGAAGTCCACATAAATGCAGGGTGAATGTGGAGAACCATCTGCAATGTAATCCATCCTTGTAAGAAGAAGCACAGGGTCAGCAGAACAAGTTGGCTAGCTCTGAGTTTTAATGAGAGACATTGTCTCTGCAACTAGTGAGGAAGGGCAATAGAGGATGATTCCCAGCCTTCACCTCACTCCACCACAGGCACATGAACCCTCACACTTGTATGCACATGCATACAAAAAAAAAATCGTACACACATGCATTTGTTCCTCATGGACTTACACATGAAAAATTGAAATAGAAAAAAAATAGTCAAATACAACATACACATATATGACCTCTTATTTTGTGTGCATTAAATATACATAATATCAGCTGCATACATTGAATTATTTTACATGATTTGGATGTTATGATATTTGAAACATGAAAGCTCGTTTATAGGAAAGCCCTATTTCTCTCAAATTTGTCTTCTATTTCTTATGATTCCCAACTCATTTGTGTTTTCCCCATTCCACCATGTAAGCTTCTCAGTTTATTAGGAGAAATTCCTGTACAACACAAATTTCTTTAACACCCTGTCTATACACCAAGAGATTTGTTCACAGAATGGATACTCCTTTGTAGAATCAAAGTAGGGCTCATTGTAGCTTACGTAATTTCATAGCCAGTTATTTAAGTTGGAAGAAAAATTATCAGTTATTTCTCATTGTCCATTCCAACACATATTAAATGTTAACACATGAGAGGATAAAATGATGACCATTTTAGTAGCCTCCCTTTGTTGAGAATAAACAATACCAGGCGCATCATTTTTATAGTAGCCTCCTTTTGTTGAAAATAAGCAATACCAGGCACATCATTGTTATATTTCATCACTCAATAGAGACATGATTTAACCCTCATTAGTCAGAGAAGCAGAAACCATGGTGGCCAGTGGCTTGATTCCAACACTCAAAGTTTCCTACCAGGGTAAGATTATCCATCAAAGAGCTGAAATTTTCATTTCATGTAGTTTCACCCCACAACACTTACATTTCCCATCATTGCATAATGATGCATAAATCATCTCTTCAGATGCATCATTCACAAGACATCAATTAATGTGTACATTTATTAAGATAATGACAATAGTCCATGATACAATAGCAACTGAGATATATAAATCTCTAAAAAGGAGCAGCTTATGGATAAACTAGAAAGAACATTTATAAATCTGAATTATCTTTGCTCATTATAAGTTATAAAAATAAGCATGATCCCCAGACTAGAGGCGTTTCATTTATACTTTTTTATACTTTATATTATTTTTTTATATTATTTATAAATTTATATAAAAATTTTTTATATTATTTATAAATATAATACTTTATATTATATTTATAAATGAGTGTTACTTGAGTTAATTAGTCAACCACTCCTTACTGATACTTAATGGTCTGAGATCAGGTTTATATTTGATCCCAATTATATGCTAAGACATAATAAAAAATGCTGATTTCTGAACAGTCTACTCATTTTATGGTGGATGTCACTAAAGCTTTCTTTTCTTTTCCAAAGGGTACAAAAGCCTTAAAAGTGACTGCAGCTACCAAATAGCACACACAGTTTTCAAAATCGAACATAAAAATGAAATAGAAACCCTTTAATTTCAGAAATCATTTATGTTGGAGGCACAGTAGGGCTTAAGAAGAGTTATTAATGTTTCCTGATGCAATTAGTGTAAGAACCCAGGTGACTTGTGTCATTTTGTTACACAATTGCCATTGAAGGTAGAACAGGACAGTTTCTGAGAAAGACCCATCATTTCTATTTTCAGCAACTGGGCTTTATTTTCCTACTATATTTGACCCCTGTGCTATTCAAAGTCATTTTACGATACATAGTGGAACATCCATGGAATCAAAATGTCATTATTTTCCTACTACTATATTTATAATGTTTAATAATAACTTTACATATATTGTCTATTTTATTCATGAGATATAACATTTTAAAAAACTTTTTTTCTTGTCTATAGCAGCTTATATTATTCTATTTATTTAGAAAACCAGAAGTGTGACAACCAAATGCTCATCAAGGCTCTTTTAAGTTAAGATTTAACCAATCCTTACGGCCACGAATCCTTTCCAAGAACAATTTGACAGTTTCATCAGTTTGATATTCCCGAGTCACATTGTACGAGAAAGTCTGAGAAGCAGTAAGACAAAACATTCCCTTAATTTGGAAATGTTTGTTCTCTTCTACCTGTATATCAGTGGTAGTCCATAATATCTATTCAAAACTTGTTTGTACTGGAGATCTTATTAACTAGACCCTACTCTCAACATCAACACAAACTCATCATGAAAATATGTGCGATGGTTTGCATCCTCTTTATAATAGATGTATGCACTTAATACCAAAAACAAAAAAAAAAAATAAGAAAACAAAAATGAGATGAACTCATATTAAAATAAAAGACTGCATGGGAAAGAAATCTAGCAAACACCCAGAGCATTATCAAATCCCAGAGAAGCTATAGTTTCAAGCTTTGTAAAATAAGAACCTGAAATATTCAGCCAATGTAAATAGAAGCCTTTCTCTAAAATGTTAGGAATGAAATCTTAATATTCTAAATAAAAATGAATAGATGAATAAAAATTAAAATTAAAAACTGTTTTAAAAGACACAGGATCCAATTTGGCTACCCCTGATTGAACCACACAGCCCAGCCATATCCCTGTGAGGTGGAGAGCAACAGGAGCTCCCATGTCAGGCCAGTGGAAATAAAATACAGTGCAATCATTTTGGACAATAAAATATAAAACACTGATATTTATACATATATTTTAATATAGCCTGTTGCATATTATAAGTCAAAATACATTGTAAAAAATACATTAATAACATTTCAAAATCATATATTTACCATGATACTTATCTCAAGAGATAAGAAAGCATATGTTTATGCAAAGCCTTTTGTGTAAACATTCAAACCAAACTGATTTATAATAACCCAAAACCAATAGCCATCCAAGCATTAACCAACAGATGAATGCCTAAAAAATTGAGATGTAACTGTATATTGAGGCATTACTCAGGAGCACAAAAGTATTTACTATTTTATAAGCCTTGCATGAAATAATCTCAAAATCATTATGATGAATTAAAAACAAGTACTAAGAAGTAACACTCTGTATTGCATCACTTCAATAAAGTTTAGAAAATGGAAAATAATTTTACCTTTAAAAAGCAAAAACAAAATCTCCTTAATGGGAGATAGCCAGAGGTCAAAACCAAGGTAAAATAAAGAAACATGATGAGATTTTTAAGAGTAACGTTGTGCTAATTATTTTTAATATAGAAAAATTTTTACATTGATATACATGTATATATATATATATATAGATAGATATAGATAAGATATAGAATAGATAGATAGATATATAGAGTAGATAGATAGATAGATATATAAATGATAAACATAGAAAAGTTTCTATCACACTACCAAAAAGGGAAAAAAAAAAAAAAAAAGAGGAGATAAGTTTCTGGTTGCTCAACTCTGCTGCCCACCCACTGTGAACCTGTCAGCCCTTGCAGCTGAAGAAAGGAAAATTACAAATTATTTATGCAATTTCCAGTTGTCTCTCTGCTGGGTGAAGCTTCAAGTCCTAGAGACTGATAAAAATGTTAAGATATAATGGATAGAACTCACCTTAGCGATGACAAAACTGAATCAATTTACTTAAGAAATATGGGCTGCTAAACAAAAGCAAATTGAAATCAAATATATCAGAGGGCTACCTGAAAGAGACAAATGATACCAAGATCCCACAGAGATTAATAGTTATATTCGGAAGCAGCTGAGTCCCTGAAAATTGTAGCTATTTGAGTTCGGGAGAGAAGAATGGAAAATCAGGAGCTGCAGTTGGAACAGTTACAAACAGCAGAACACAGAAGAACAGGGAACCTACATTAAAATGGGGTCACAATTAATTATACTGAACTATTACCCAGTGTGTAGTCAGGGAGGCAGAATTCTGTCTCAGCACTCTGACCTTAAGAGCACCACTGAGACTTAGCAAAGTTGTATATGTCAGACTAAGGACACAATAGGATGTGAGAAAATTGACAAATCTAAAAAGAAACACTAAAAGAAAATTTCTGCTGTGTGTTCCAGGTAACATTAGCATCCTGAAGTGACAAGATCAGACTAATTATCACAAAAGGATTCACATGGATGTGTGTTACAAAAGTCTAGGATTATTTATAGCAGAAGGCATCTAATATGTACATGTATTCTGGATAGTATCTTAGCCTAATGTTATATTCAAAAATGAAAGCAAATAGATCATCTACCATAAAACTTGACAGTATAAATATGATAACAGAAAAATAAACTATCTACATTATTGTTTCATACAAATATAAACTAAACGAACTCATACCAAGTATAGTGGACATTCTTTAAAGTTGCTAATCTTTCTTACAAACAAAATTAAAATGTTAATATGTAATAATTTTTATTTCTTAGTTCATTTGCATATGAAAATTGGACAAGATATTATTTACAATCTGATAATGATGTTTCATTTATTTTCTTAAACTTGGTATAGCCAAATTCCTGGCTCAAAAACAACATAACTGAACACAATAGCCAAGTTAGAACTGTAATATTAATTATCAGAACACATGGATGGGCATATCTTACTCTTTGGGGAAATCAAGATTAATTTGGGGAGGTATAGAAAAGTTCAAAGGAATAACTGAAAAATAAAGTATACTATCTTGTGACTATCTCAGTGAATTAATTACAGCAGTAATATCTCTGTAAGTTTAGTTTCAGTTTGATAAAAGAACGTCTTTTCTCTAGAGTTCAATATAATGACTGCTTTCTCCTAAATTTCAAATGTCGCTCAAACAAGTAATGCTAGCTGATATAAAGGCTAATATCTTTGCTTTAAAACACAAATTTGCTGACCAAGGTAACTTTATTCTCTCCTTCCTTGTCCGTATCCATAATAACTATTTACATTGATTGTAAATTTTGTTTCCTTTAAAAGGGGATCATATTGTAAACTAGATACTTGCAGAGTAGTCTGACTACAGTCTTCTCAGAATTTAATGATTTTCCAATGACACTTAACAGCATTTTAAAAGCAACTTCCTTTCATCATTTCTACAAAGCAGTCTGATTTTTAAGAATGTTATTTATTTATCATTCATAGTTTTATACAACATTTTTTTAAATTATTTAATTGCATAAGAAACACCACCAACAGAGAGTTTGGGGATTCATTTACATACACATATACATGTATACATACACACACACCCACACACACACAAAACACACACAGGCACATCCCAATAGACAACATACATAGAACACATGTATCACACACATGCACAACAAATACAACACAAACAGCCAGAACCCAATACAACACACACACACACACACACACACACACACACACTTCACCCTAAGTCTAGTGACCACTTGAATTTGGGAAATTAGTGCCTTATGAGTTAGGCTTCTTGAAGTAGAAGCTAAATATTTTCTTGATGGGTGCCTTTTGCTGTTAAGTAGCATGTCAGAAACCACTAAAACATGGTAAATGGCCTAGACATGGTCTGTCACTAAACAGTAGCTATAGTAATTGATTTTATAATGGGAGACATGGGGAAGCTTTGTCACTTCAAAGCTAAAGTTACAATGATTTTATTATCAACTTGCCAGTTATCAACATTGATTGTCAATAGCTTCCTGACTTCGACTCTAAATGATGCCACTCTTCAATAGTAGGCACTGTTTGATGTCTTAACATACTCTTTCATAAAACAAGGATCTGTGGTACTAAAGGGAAGTTCCCACCAGAAACACCGGCTCCTCTATCATATCTTAGCAAATCACAATGCCAACATTTCCTTGGCTACTTTGGTTTTTGTTTTGTTTTCAGAATCCACTTAAGGTTCTTGCTTTGTCATCCCAACCTCCTACAGGGGCATCACTGTTCCAGGTTTCCGTAGGCTACGAGGTATAATAAAAACTGGGTATATCAGACAATGTTCACTCGATCCCATTCGTGTGCACTGGGGTCCGAAGTAAAAGGCAGATAAAGCTTATGTCAGAGGACTTCTTCTGTTTCATTGCTTTACTCTCCCAAATGCTAGGGCAGTTCTGCCACCAAGCCTCTACTGGCTTGCCTGGATATCCTGAGTAACAATTTTTCTGTTTAAAGTAGCCAGACGATTCTCTGTTGATAGGAATCTAGCGATCTTGAGCAGTGCTCTAGATAAGCTTTTGAGCAACGTATAAGGGTGGAGGTCTGCAAATTATTGGAGGTTGAACTCTTCCTTATCAGTGCCACAAATGTCACTGTGTTTTCTGCAAAAACTGTGAGTTATACTAATCGTGAGTAATTTATATCCTGGTTAGTTGGGAGAGCTGCTATTCTGTTTCTGGAGATCATTTGTTTGGCTCTTAGCTGCTTGAGATGATGTCTTAGGAGTGAGTATAAGATGCTCTTATAATCTCACAGTCAGCTTGGATGGTATGAGATGATAAATCACAGAAGAGGGGAATGTGTGATCATAATGTCCTCGGTTGTTCTAACAGGCTCCGAATCACTATATGTGACACAGCAAAGATTAGCATCTGAATTTCTCTTCTTAAATATTGGTTCATTATAGTCATAATGATTTATTGGTTCATAAAAGTCTACAAGTTCAAAAAAGTACAAGAAAACAAATTAGAAATATAGTTTGTATTTAATGTTCAACACATAATTTACTTGGGTGCTCCCAGAAACCAAGTCAATAGCAAGGAAAGATGTCATTTTGATGCTAAATTTTTTTTATTATGGCTAGTGAAAGACATTTCTCATTAAGCAATCAAAAAATTGAAGTCTTTTCAGTTTTTTTTGTATTTTATAGAAGGTGATTTTTGTTAACTATTATAAAAAAACATCCCCACTACTATATATTAAAAATCGTTTTTTAATAAGACAATTTAATTTGAGGGTACACATGGTAAATATGAATGATTAGTATTTGATGAATTAACATTATCCTTTTCTGATTAAATACATGGCGAATGATTTTGTACTTTTCTCTTATTATCTGTGTTATTTTCAATTGCAGCTGATTAGTAAAACCTAAAGTTCCCTAGAATTCAACATTAGGGATCTAGGAAATGGCTTACTGAGTAAGCGTCCTTACTGTACTTACTACGTGCAAGTGTGAGGATCCAAGTTTGGATCTCTAGGATCTACTGAAAAATCTAGTCATGACTGGGCATTCTTGGAGCACCAGCCCTGGGACAGGGTATAGGGAGAACTAGAATTCGAGAAGAGTCGGGGGAGGCAGAAGTGATGACAGAGACAAGAAGACCTTGTGACTTGCTGGACAGCAAGCCAGACTCTCTGAAAACCAGCCAGCTCGAGCTTCAAACTAGAGATTCTGCCTCAAGGGAAAGGGAAGCATGATAGAGGGAGGCACCCAATGTATACCTCTGGTCTACAAATATGCATGCATGTGTGCACGAGCATACACAAACACACACACACACTCATGTATACAACCCACACAGCATAACCATACAATACACATACATGTCTACAACAGAACACAACACATACTACAAATACACACCTATGTACACTAAACACAAGCATACCTCACACATACACACATATACAACACATACAAGATAAGCATACAGTGCACATTATGTATACAAAACACACAACATAGACACACGCAATGTGTACACTATACACAGCACAGACATACAGCACACACACACACAGAGGGAGAGGGAGAGAGAGAGAGAGAGAGAGAGAGAGAGAGAGAGAGAGAGAGAGAGAGAAATTGACCACTAGTCAAAGCTAACCTCAATTCCTTTGAGAAATGGAGGTTTTATCTGACGAATTTAATATTAGCAATAATTCAAAATATTAGGCACTTTTAATGGATTAGACTTTAGAGTTAAACAATTCTTTGAGCTTAATTTCGACACTAAAAAACATGAAAATATGGAGCTGTGAACAAGATAGTCGCTTAATGTGCTGAATTCCCATTAAATGTACAGTCTGAAATTCCACTAGGTTCACTTAAATAGCAATAGCATTTTAATGGGTATTAGAATAGCATCTATGTGGTGCTGAAGCCTGTTCCCCAGATTATAAACCAACTCTCACACCGGATGCTATTTTCTCACTCAGGCATGTAACTGTACCTGAGCACAAGTATGAGACTTTCTGTTTCTTAGCTTTTTCAGAAAATCTCAAATCACACAATATTTCACTATTTTAACCTTACTCTTAAAGTAACAGAAACAGAATACATGTGCTGCCCCCCAGTGGAGCTGACAGGAACTGCTCCATGAGGAGCAGAGCACCTGTGGGAGATGGTGACTTTTACAGTGTACTATGAAGGGTGTTATTCATTTTTTTTTTTAATGATTGATTTTATGTTATGTATACATTACCATGTGATGATTTCAGCTATTCATTTATAGGTATTTATACATTTTTTCTTCCTTTTTTATTGGATATTTTCTTTATTTACATTTCAAATATTTGAAATTAAAACCTTTTCCAGGTTCCCCACCCCAAACCCCCATCCCACCCCTCCCCTGCTTCTGTGAGGGTGTTCTCCCATCCCCCCACCCACTTCTGCCTCCCACCCTCGAATTCCCCTACACTGGGGCATCAATCCTTCACAGGACCAAGGGCCTCTCCTTCCATTGATGGCCCACAAGACCATCCTCTGCTACATATGCAGCTGGAGCCATGGGTCTCTCCATGTGTACTCCTTGGTTGGTGGTTTACTCCCTGGGAACTCGGAGCGGGGGGGGGGGAGGGTCTGGTTGGTTGATATTATTGTTCTTCCTATGGGGTTGCAAACCCCTTCAGCTCCTTCAGTCCTTTCTCTAACTGAAGGGAGTTATTCAATTACAAACATTTGGGAAAGGTTTACAACGAATTGCAGGTGATGTAATATACTTTTGAGGCAGAATGGATTCAGATATTGGACTGGGAATGATTACTGATGAAAATTGGCTTTAATATTTAAAACAGTAATTTTCTAATTACATTGTAATTAATGTTTTATCATTAATGTAGCCTTACAGCTCTAGCAGTCATTAACCAATTACATCTCTGTTTCCAATACACCAGTAAACATATCCTAGAGCATTACTCTAGGGAGACTATGGCAGAAAAGAGTGAAGAACAAGACAAAAGGAAGAAATGGGGGATTTTCAGGGAATGAGGATGAAAAGACAATCATAATCTGCTTCTGATTGTTAACACATGCATATCAATTAGCTCTTAATCATTAATTATTAATCATATGAACATTGAAAGCTCTCATTTTCTGTAACTAAATCCTCTTTTTTGAGGATACTGTAATGGTCTTGTCCAAATACCTTTCTGACAGAAAGCCTATGTACATATCTAAAGTAATTGCACTCCGATTTCCATTGTCTAACTTTCTGCATTGTGGATCCATGCCTCTTTCTTCTATTATCATCCAGTAATGTTTTCCTATTTCACAGAGCACTTACTTAAGCAGTTTTCTGCTAACACTGCAGTCTTGAGTGGACATCACTGGAATGTCCACTTGCTTTACACTGGTGTTGATTTCCTCGCCATGTGAATGAACTCAGACTTTGGAGTCACGTCCATTTTTTTTTCCCACTTAAATTGCTGCCAAAGTCTTAATTTTCCAATAAACAACATTTTAAATCACTGCTAATCATGACTTTTGTCTTTCAGTCTCTATTGCTCATTAAAAAAAAAAAAAAAACCCACTTGAACAGAGAAGAAAATCTGGCCATTCAAGACAAAAGTTACTGTTGTTCACAAATCCTCCACTCTTCTTATCATGCTGTAAATGACAGAAGGCATAATGATCCAGTAGGGACATTGCTTTTCTAAAATCTTATAAAATTATACAACCGGTGATGTTCGGTTCCACCTAAGGAAATCCCTAGATCAATGTAGTTCCATTAGTAAATGAGAAATACAAGCACAACATTCTGAACATTCTGTAATTCATGGTAAATTACTCAGGCCCTCATCAGCATTTCGTTAAGTCATTTCCATATATTTTCATATGTGCCAAATATGAGCCAATGCTTTTACGGCCCCAGAACTCAAAGGCAACAACTTCAAACCAGGAGTCTCACTGAAATCAACATAGAGAAAACATATGCAGCTCAAGTTAATGCTTTGATGATCAAATATATAAGACTGGCAACTATAATAAATTTTCAATCAATAAATTAAATATATGCTGTTTATGTTTTTATGAACTGAAAGTTATCAAAGTTAAAATATGACTCTGGCAAGATCAGAAAGAATGTTATATGCTTTATGTAAAATTATAATTATATCATTAAGTAACAGGAATCTATTAAAATTAGGAATTAAGCTAAAGACAAGTTTTATACAAATTGCTCAGACGATGTTAGGCAAGATGACAGAGTAGGGCACAGATGAAGGAGGATGTCACCTCCAGTCAGGGTGTCACCTTAATATCCTGCTTAGAAAAGCCTTTCTTGAGCCCGAATTCAGGCAGTGGAGGAGAGATCTAGGATGCTATAATGAGGCATCATGTACAAAATCAAATTTAAAAAAAAATATTTGCTTTTGAAAGTTGGCTCTTAGAGGTATATTCAAAAGAGAAGATCACATGCAACCACCAGAATATATTTACACAATGTTTATGTGGCATTACTAGTGAGAATTAAAAACTGGAAATTATAAAACGTCCCATATATTGTGGTATTTTATGCAGTGGGATAGCCTACAAAACTTATAATAAAAAAAAAATTATTGTTAAAAAGCAACAACCCAGGCAATCTCACAAAACACACTGTTTTATAGACCAGACCCTCCATTCAGACAGTCATGGACGTAATGGGAGATTCCATGTATTTTTTGGTTTAAGAGCAGGTAATTGACTGAAGTCTCTCACAGTGACTGACAAAGGGAAAGGGCAGTGTAGATAGTTCAGGACTGCTTCCTCACCTGAGTTCTGGTGACAGAGAGTTCACTTTGTGGGGCTTTATCAGACACATACTTATATTTATATTTTAATTCTCATTTCAATAAGTATCACATTGAAATCATTATGGTGGGATGAGTATTTCAGATGAGCAAAATATGAGTCAAGGAACTGGAGTGAATTGTGTAACTTTTTTCATTTATTAAATGCTATTGAGTATTAAGGGATTATATTATAGACATAAAGATAAAATTCTGTGGGAGATTAGATTTGTGCTTTAAGGGATTGGAAATGGCTGTACAGAGAAAATAGAATCTGAATTAGAGACTAGACTGAGTGAGATTTTATCAGGTAAGAATCATGACTGCGGGCTGGAGAGATGGCTCAGCTGTTAAGAGCACTGACTGCTCTTCCAGAGGTCCTGAGTTCAATTCCCAGCAACCACATCATAGCTAACAACCATCTGTAATGGGCATCCAATACTGTCTTCTGGTGTGTCTGAAGACAGCAACAGTATACCCACATACATGAAATAAATAAATAAATCTTTAAAAAAAAATCATGAATGCTTTCTGTCAGAAGGAAATGCAGGGACAAAGAGTCGAGAAGAGACTGAAGGAAAGGCCATCCAGAGACTGACCTACCTAGGGATCCATCCCATCTACAGACAACAAACCTAGGCACTGAGCACAGGGACCCCAATGGAGGAGAAAGGACTGAAGGAACTGTAGGGGTTTGCAAGCCCACAGGAAGAGCAACAATATCAACTAACCAGACCCTTCCCCCCTCCCCCGAGCTTCCAGGGACTAAATTACCAACCACAGAGTACAAATAGGGGGACCCATGGCTCTCACTGAGGCAGGAGTGCGTGGGTGAGTGCAGGAGCACCCTCATAGAGGCAGGGGGCTGGAGGATAGGAAATGGAGTTTGTGGAGGGGAAACTGGAAAGAGGGATAATATTTGAAATGTAAATAGATAAAATAACCAATAAAAAATTTAAAAAATCATGAATGCTACTACAAATGAAAGGAAGATGGCAACCAAACGCTGTATATTCAGGATATTCGACTCATGAGGGAGTTTATGACAGATTTGTATTTTATTAGGTACAAACCAGAAGGTTGAGGTATGGGGGAGGGTGGGTGGGGGTACACCAACGTGGAGGCAGGAGGAGGGGGGAAGGGATAGTGAGTTCCTGGGGGGGGGGGGAAATGGGGGAAGGAGAGAACATCTGAAATGTAAATAAAATTTCCAATAAAAAAAATAATATTTTAAATGAAACATAACATAAAACAAATTATAGGTAACATATTATATATAAAGTGTTTTTAAAAGGATAGAGCAAAGAAGACTTTCTGTAATGTTCAAAGTGAGAAACTTCAGGCCACCACATGCGAGCAGACATGGAAAGAGCAAGGAATTGTATGTTACTGAAGAACTCTCATCCATGTAAATCATGAGACACAGGAGGAGAACAAAACCCTCTCTCACCATTTGTTTTCCTAGTAGGACTCTCAGTCATACCAGAAACATAAATTGTACCAAACTTGAGGTTCAAATAACATCTGCAGCAATCGAGAAAGGAATGTTTTCAAAAATTACTGAGAATATTTGGCATTTTATTCTAGTCTTTGACAGTTAAGTCTCATCAGAAATGTAGGGGAAAGGCACTGAGGCCTGAGCACTATAATGGTGGCTAATGGGATTCTTCATAACCACGTTTCCCAGGATAAACAGAAATTGACTAATTTAATGGGAAAGATCAGTATAAGCAAAATAAAATACATTTTATAAGAACATCAAATCAAATATCAATTACTGATACATTTACTTTGTCTTTGTTTTTAATATATAGTATTTTGAAACGTACAATCCAAGATTGGAAGCAACCAATGTCTATACATGAATATAGGACATATATTTAAGGACACACAAAGGATAAATTAGTTAAGAATCCATACTTCATAACTCTTTATTTGTAACGAAATTGAGCAATATATGTTGTCCATAGTAGGGGACGGAGAAGACAAAATTGTTTCTCAAGAAATGTGTGATTTTTTTTTTCATATAGGCAAAGAGATTTGATAAACTTTTCTCTGAATGCAAGGAAAACCAAATTATTTTTTAAATTTGTCAGCTATGTAGCATGTGTATGTGTTTATGTGTGTGTATGTGTTTATGTGTTTGTGTGTGAGTGTGTGTGTGTGTTTGACTTTTGATAATTATGGAGATTTGGAATACAAAATGAATAATTTACCTTTGCTACGATACTCCTGCTTCATTAATGATTTAACTTTTTAAATTTGCTCATTAAAACTTCTCATTTTGTGATATTAATTGAATTATCAAAAAAAAAAAAAAAAACATTGCTCTTACAAACTAAAAGTAAGCAATCTGCCTAAAGTGATCAAGAAACTGTTTCTGAGAAAACCATTTCATTTGGACTTTGAAAGATTCCTATGCTGCTCAGGAGTCATTAATGAGGAAAGAGTATATAAAGTAATGACAGAGTTGTGAGACACCAGGGTAAGTAGAGGTAATAATTACTGTGATTATAAGTCTAGCCTGAGACAAGGTTGCGGAGTGGGATGGAGGGAAAGGATCCTGGAGGATTAGGCAGTAGCCATTATGTTGAAAAATAGACATTTTCCTAATAATTGAACATTTCTAGAAGACAATAAAAATGTAAGTGATACTGGCATGATTGAAGTAATTAAATGAGTTAGTCCCATTTGCTGTTAGAGAAGAAATCCTAAAAGACACATAGAGAACAGAAGGCCAGGGCAGATAATAGATGAAAGTACATCAGTTAGGCTTGTACAATAAAGCAATGAGATTACCTGGCTTGTTCACCTGACATAAGGTGGAGTCTTGGTGTTTTATTTTTATGCATGTACTTAATGCTGCAATCTCAATGTACTCGAAATATTTTTAAGAGCAAATGAGTGTATAACCATGCGTTCATGCCTACAGTTACTAGCAGTAATGGCAAATATGCCGCAGTGTTACTCTTCTATTCCACTTAAGGACTCAAATACATCATCTTTGACAAAAAGCCAGTCCCTGTCAAACCTCACTGAAAGTATGTAGTGATGCATACATTTAGTGAAATTTTACTACATTGAATAAAATCTCAAGAAAAACTTAAGCTGGAGTAATACTATTATTTCACTTACTTCCATCATAAATCCCTTAGGTGAACATTATACATAAGTATATACTTAGTTAAAGAAGCTATACATATAAACCTATAATGCTTTGTAAAATATCGATTTTTCTGTTTCTATATGACTGACTGAATACTCTATTTGCCTTTAATAATATCATTTTAGGGACAAGAAATTTTATAGCATCATCCAAAAATTGACAGTCATTATAAATTTTATATATATAAAATAATAGATGTCTAAAGTATTCATACCTTTCGCCCCTAAAGTTTTCTTCTGTCTATTGTACCCATTGCCTAAGCAACCTAGTCTACTCTTCCGAGATCTTTTCTTGCCAAATTGGGGGAGTACCTTTGATGGAATAGTTCAAGAACTGAAGGACAGTATGATTTCCAGTGAACAAAGAATATATCGTATAAATAGCTTACTTTTTTTCTTCTTACCTTCTTGGAGAAAGCTTTTAAAATACATACCAATCTGGAGTACAGTGGGTTTTTTTTTTCCCCAAGCAATTGAGAAAAGAAGAAAAATAGCCAGTATGAAAAGCTGTGGTATTGTTTGTGAAACATTCCTTCTTTGACTTGAATTTTGAGAAAACATAATGGTAAAACTTAAACAAATAGAAAAGATAACAAAAAAAAAATGTTTCATGTTGTTCATCTACCAACTACTGAAAGCACGGTAGCATGGTTACATTAGTTACCATGAGCAACACAGGTTTTCCAAGAAGCTGTGCTGGTACGTGATAACAAAAGATTGAGAGTTAAGCCTTACAAGGTGCACAAGAACACTTAGCCTTGTTGGGAAGGCAGGCTTGAAATGGACTAGGTGACTAAAACATTCAGAGTGACCTGGGACTTTTAATTTTTAAAATTGGTATGTGTAATTTTAATCATAAAAGCATGCAATCCCAAGTCAAATGACTGTTTTAAATCACATTAAGGATTAGCATGGTTTCCTGATTCATCCAATTCACAAGAAATGTAATAATAAGTCTAATAGAATTTCAAGGTATTAGAAATAGAGAAACCAGTAAAAAAAAATTAATTAATTAAAAAAAAAATCAGAGAAACCACACAGCAGTGTTTTCTGGGTGTTGCTGTACACCTCACTGTGTAGCAAGATACCTCAAAACCCCAGGCTTAAAACAAGCAACTGCAGCCATTCATTTTCGTAATTCAATCAGTCTGTTATTGTGGTATGATCATGTTTTCTGGACTGCCTGGTTTGTAGGGACGTCATTCATCTGGCTGAGCCCTTAGTTGGTGCAAAGATGCACACTGTATGTAGGTGCTTGGTGCCTTCTTTCTGTGTGGTCTCTCTTTTCTAGAAGCACAGTGACACTTTTTCATATGCCAAAAGAAAAATCAAATGAGAAGTCACAATGTATAAGTACTTTTGCAAGCTCTACGTTTGACATATTGGACAATGGATACTGGCCAGTATGAGTTGCATGCCAAGTTTATATACAGAAGACAGAATAGACAACATCCTATCTGGGAAAATGTTCAAATATAAAAATGCTATATTTTTCTAGTATACATTGTTTAAATGAAGCAATAATTATATATTTCAAGTGTTGTACATAGTTATTTTGGGAAGCGGGTATATGTCTCAGCTCTGAGCAGAATTTGTTTTATGTTATGCAAATCCAATTTTGATATTGTTCTAAGCCCACAAAAAAGAAGACAGCACACCAAACTGTCAGGGCAACACATTGACATTTTTCTGGAAGGACATCTTATATTCTCTTGTTGACAGAATAATTCATTCTCTGAAGATGATCACATACCAATACACAGAAGATGTCAATTAATTATGCTACACAGCAAAGAAAAATTTACAGATGTCATTAGCTAAAGATTTGACATGGAAGATTCTCCTGAGATATTTAGTTGGACCCAATGGAATCCAGGGTTCTTAATCAGTAAGTCATGGAGGCAAGCAAATCAGACTATTAAGAGAGAGGAGAGGAAGAGGGAGAAGTGAAGAAAGAGAGGGAGAGGGAAGAAGGAGAGGGAGAGGAGAAGAAAGAGGAGGGATAGGGAAGGGAGAGAGGGGAGGGGGGGGGGATGGGAGGAGGGGAGGGGAGGGGAGGGGGAGGGGAGGGAGAGGGAGAGGGAGAGGGAGAGGGAGAGGGAGAGGGAGAGGGAGAGGGAGAGGGAGAGGGAGAGGGAGAGGGAGAGGGAGAGGGAGAGGGAGAGGGAGGAGACCTTTGTACCATCGTTTGTAGACAGAGGAATAATACACAAATAAGAAATGTCGTCTCCAACTGGGCAAAAATAGGGTTAAAACTCTCCCCTAGAGATTCCTTAAGGAATCATACCTTACAGTTACTTGCTTTTGCATTCTGATTTCCAGTTCAGGAAAGAACAAGTTTGCACAATATATCACAGCAGAAACAAGAAATACATGCAAATACATTATGACATACATGTTAGAAGTAGGCATTGTAAAGTCCATGAATAACTACATTTTCTGGCAAATCTATTCATCTTTAATGCTCCATTGTTCTGGTAAGACATTCCGTAGGTGTTATTCAAATGTTTATGTTTAATTTTTCCTTTTTCCTTTGCCATTTAAGACTAATCCTCGTATCTCTTTTTATCTCAGTGTAACTTCAACTCTTATTTCTACTATATTTGTTGGTCTCAGCCTAATCTCATTATTTTCTGCTAGGATAAATTTCTACCTTGTTAGTCTAACTCTGTTTTCTTTTTCCAGTTCTTTCATTTTATCATGCATTTGTCAGATTTTTTTCATGTCTTAATTATTATGGTTACATCATTTTTTCTGCTAAAAAGCATTAGTGGTTACTTATGGAAATAACCATAAATTATTTAGATGGATAGAATATCCTACAATCGCTTAGCTCAAATGTGACTTTGTAGTGTTCTTCATGTCATGGCTTAAAGACTCCAGAAGAAATCATGAGGTTCTTTCAATCAGCCCAAGTTCACAGAAGTGTCAAGAAGCTGCCAGAATACCACCAGAAGTTCTTTGGTGAATTTCTTTCTATGAAGTCACAACAAATGATGATCAGCAAAGAAGGAAAGACAAACCAGTGCTGCAGCATTGTCAGCAATGCCCAAGGAAGACCAGCAAGGGAGTGGCAAGGTGAACAGATGCCACACAGCGTCATCCACTCTCTTGGGTTATATTTATATCTTTTCCAAACATCACGTGTTCTCTCAAGTGTCAACTCTACCAAAACATCATATATGCTTCCCAGGCAGCTTCTAGAAATTGCCTGTTCCCAGCAAAACATTCCTCCACATGTCTTCTTCAGCAAAAACATTCCCTCATAAGATAGTTTCCAGAAAAACATCACATGACACAAAGAAGTCTCCAAAGAAACTAGAAATTTCCATTTCATCTATCCTTGCCTATTAATTGAAACATCAAATAAACACTTAGCAATTTTTTACCATGTTCTATATATTGCTTTCTCCCACCCCTCATCTCTTTTACACTGTTCAATCTGTATATTTTCTCCTACAATAACTCTTAGTTTTATTTAGTTTAGTTGTGTTTACTGAATACATCATATACATATACATATAATGCATATACATGTACATATACATCATATATATCATATACATCTAAAAAACCTAAAGTTTTTCTAAAATATGAATTTTATTACTCAGCAACTACCAAAAACATGAGATTGTTTAGCCTAAGTCAATGTATCAAAGAAAAAAATATTTTCAAAGTAGGTAAAATATAATCTAGAATAATACTTTCATAGTATTGATTAATTACAATATATACATTTTATATATTTGTAAATATAGAACATAAAAAGCTTCAGCAGGTTATTTGGTCTCCAGAAAGCACTATTGTATTAAAAAATAGTACTATGCTAAATTTTATGGATTTCTATTACAAGAATAGACTTGAGACAATCATTTAAAAATGAAAACATATTTTTTAAACTATGTGGGCTTTTAGAGATTAAATCTTTTCTCTGATACATACAGAAGCATACATCCACACACATACAGAAACATACACCCACACACATGTAGACGTATACACCCACACACATACAGAAGCATACATACACCCACCCACATACAGTTGCATACATCCACACACAAAGAATCCTTTTGCTGAAAACTAGATAAAAACAATCTCCTTCTGATACTGAAGTGTGGGAAAAACCAGGGGGGGGGGTCGCGGCAGCAGGCCCTAGGCCTACACGGTGGCAGCCCGGGACCTGCTCGGTGGAGGCTGCCTGGAGGCGTCCTGTGTCTCCTACAGGAGGAAGGTCCCAGGTTCCAGTGGCTGGGGGCTTCGGTGGCGGCAGGCCCAGCAGGCCCCAATGATACAAGGAAGTCCTTGGTTCCAAAAGGGTTTATAGTCATGGCTGATAGTGGATGGATCTGGATGTACCCCCCCCAAACTCAGGGCAGACCTGGGTTAAGTAGGGAGGGAGAAAGGGGGAGGTTCTGGGGGCAATGCTTAACTGGCTCCGCCCTCTGACCTTCATTAGTATGTAAATCTCTAGGGCCTGAGGCCTGTAGTTACACCCTCTACCAGTGCACTTTGGGAGGGGCTGTAATGGCCTACTTGACTGAACAATGTACGTCCATGGAGATTAGACTGCTTTTCAGGACTCTGAGTTCTGGGGGCGTGGCCGAAGTCCTGCCGTTTCTCCCTTGGAGTCTCGGGGTTCCAGGCCCATGCCCAGCCAAGAACCAGGATACCCTTACGCAGTCCCACACTGAAGCAGTCAAGTATTGCTTAAGTGCAGTATGAAACAACCAAAGAAAATCTCAGTGGTACTCAACAGTAGACCTCTACTTCCCAAGCATTTGCAGATGGACCTATGTGTTGTAATTATCTCACTAGAGCATGACTTATCAGTTGTCATTGCCTATCAGGTGCAGCTCTGTCCAATGAAAGTTTTATATGCACACTAAACAAACAGCCTAAGAAGGGATGATATACAAAAATCTCAGACCAAAATCAGCAGTCAGGAATTAATAGTATCTTCCTTAAGACCTAAGTGTAGAATTGGCATTCTCATACTCACACCTGATATATTATTCTGAACAAATCACATGGCAAACACCTTCAAACATCAATTTCTCAACCATTGACAGAAACTGACAACTGAGGAAAAAGGCCAAGTAGGGACTTTTGAGTGTTATTTGGGGAAAATTTCCAATGACTTAGGTACAGGGGTTATGTTGCAGTCCATTGGAACTGGGCTCCATAACTCTGAATTTGTATTGGTTATAATTGTCTGTAGTGGTCTTTCTCTGTTACAAGGAGGATTTTCCTTGATGATGATGAGTAACCAGTAAGCAGGATTGGATAGTAACTGTCTTAAGGCCTCAGCATAGAACTGCTATATTGTACTACACCTGATCTATTATTCTAAACAAATGACATGGTAAAACCCGTATCTGTGGGAATAAGACAAATGTTTACCATGTAGTCAAGGATTATGATAGTTTAGTAATGTGTTGGTTATAGATTTGTGTTAGTATTTATCACTGTGTAGAGACACTGTGACCACAACAACTCTTATAACGGAAAGCATTCAATTGGGACTTGCTTACAATTTTGAGGTTTAGCCCACTATTCTCATGGAGGGAACATGGTCACATGTAGGCAGAGAATGGTAAATGAGAGGTCTTCACTTGTGTCTGAAGGCAGCAGGAAAGAGACACTTCTGGCTAGGCTTGGGTCCTTGAAAATCTCAAAACCCACCCCCAGTTTCACATTTCCTCCACCAAGGCCACACCTACTCCAAGTTCGAACCTCATAATCCTTCTCAAGTAGTGCCACTCCCTATTCACCAAACATTTGAATATATGAATATATGAATATATGAGCCCATAGGGGCCATTCTTCTCCAGGATTCATAATTTCATTAGCCCTTAGTAGTTGGCTGGATTTCCAACAAGATATAATCTCCCTTTTGTTTAGAGGCTCTTAACTCCAATTAGAAAGTTGTAGGTTAAGACTAACATATGTGTGCTGCTACTTATGATTAATGTCCCTTAATGTTAATATACCAACCATGCTGGCTGTTACTGAAGTTCATAAGCATCAGAGCTGGGTAGGACTGTTGGTTGCTTTCTTCCTTTGAAAGCTCAAATGGCATCTTCTAGTACTACAAAGTTAGTTCCTATAGAGGAGTCTCTCATGTCTGTTACAGTTCAGTTCTTTCTGAAGTCTATTTTGTTTTCAGCAATAAAATCTTCCCTTTTGCCTCTGGGGTGCGACCAAGGGCGAGAGCAGTAGTCTATGATGTTTTTGGAGTCTCTTGGACAACTCTGACAAATGACTCAACAAAGAATTACTCATGCCTAGTGTTGGAATTTTTATTACATGATCCATGTCTCTTGAGAGCAGCATTGTCAGTTTAGAAAGGAAAAGTTCGTTTAAGCTATATATGTACAGTTATACACAGACTTACACATGTTATAGTTTTTTAGGTAAATAGTTAATAGTGTAATTCCTTATGACTTTTCCAGACATCTTTTCTGGTATTTTACCCATCTTTCTCCTTGATTTGTATTTATCTTATCCTCCTCCCTTATTAGAGCTCTCTGTTTTCCCCACTTACCCCATCAGATCACTTGTACCCTGCTATTCCCTTTTCTATTGCTCCTCCACCCCTTACCTCAACAATTATCCCTTATAATTATTTCAACGTTTGCTTCATGGCTCTACAAGATTAAGGGTTCAGATAAAAATATAACAATATAATTATAGCATATCTGATCACTGTACTGTTCAAATTGTACTTTGTAAGGGCAATATGGGTAATTAAGATGAAATTGACACTTTCAGTTTTTGATCTGCCAAATAAGGACTTGAAATTTCATCACTTTAGGCTAAAAACAAGCAAAGTCTGAACAATCTAAAAAATATAGAAACTTTTCTGAGATTCATTGCAGAAGCAGAGTAACATGGAGACTGTTGTCCCAAGTATAAGAAAGAGAGTTATGTAGATACAAAGAATTATAACTAATCTGAAGAGACATTCATGAATGTTCAAGTGCTTTGAGATACTGCTAGTTGGCTCACTGTTGATAGGACTAGGAGACTCAAACCTTTACAGAATCCAGTTAGGATGTTTCTCAGACCTCTATAATTTGTTAATTCTTTGCTTAACATACAATGAAATGGCTTTCATTGTGACTCCAATCCCCAGTCCTCCCCTGCCTCTCTTGATGGTTGTGTTCTACATTTCAAATAGTTTCTTCCATTTCTATGACACAGGCATCCCATTACCCTTTTTAGTTAACTCTTTTCTTCTCATTTTAGAGCCTTCCATAGTCTCCTTTCTAAACATATTTTCTATAAACAATGTGTGCATATGTATGTATGAATAGAAAAGTAATAGATGGTAGATAGTAGATTATAAATAGAATACAGACAGACACACAGAAAGACATGCAGATATACAGACAGACAGATAAATGAGAGATAGATATATCAATGATAGATGATAGATTATAAATGATTGATAGAGATAGATGATTAATAGGTGAAAATGATTGATAAATACATATACATGATAGATAGATAGATGGATAGATTTGCATGTGAAAGATAAAAACTAATATTAGTCTGAATTTTATTTTTAATGATATGTAGTGCCATCCATTTTTATCATGAAAGTCATCATTTAATTTTTCCTTATACCAAAATAAAATTATATTGTATATATGTAGCCCATTTTCATAAACTAATCATTTTGCAGTGAATATCTAGGCTGATCCATGTCTTGGATATTCTGAAGAGTGCAACAATAGACCAGGCTGGGTGATACCATTTAATTGTTTTTGGTAAACCTGACGGGGTGTGTAGGGATGTTACCATTTAATTATTTTGGATAAATATCCAGAAGGGGGGTAACTGAGAATATAATTTCACTTTTTTGAAGAACCACTACACTGATTTCAATAGTGTTTCCACAAGTTTACAATCTCATTGCATTCTTCTATTCTCTTGTCCTTATAATACATATCACTTCTCTTCTTGATGCTAGGCATTAACTGGAGTAATTTATATGTCCCTTATAGATAAGAGTGGAAATTTTTCAAATGTTTATTGGTAATTTCTCTTTCTTTTGAGAACTGTTCCTTTATCAACTTGTTATTAGATGGATGTTTTGTAGTTATTCTAGTTGAATTCTTCAGTTCTTTCTAAGTTCTTGATATTAATCACAGATATGCAATTGGTAAAATTCTGTAGGACATCTCTTCACTCTGCTGTTTCTTGTCCCATACATAAGCTCACACAGTCCCGGTATGTTAGTGTCCTTTACTGAGTCACTCCTGTCCTCTCTGCACTGCCCACCCTTGACTTCATCTTAGAGTGTTTTCCCATCTTCTCCTGGCATTTTCAAAGTTTCCAGTCTTCTATCCTGTGTGAGCTGACTATTTTCCAGGGTGGGTAATACGTATTTATGTTTGTTATTGAACTAGTTGATATCCTGATTTCCAAGTACTATTTGCTGAGGTTCTCTTTCTTTTTTAATTTTGTATGCTTTAAACACCACTATCAAAGACAAACTTGTGAATGTGTAGATGTATTTCTGGGTCCTCCATTCTATACATCTCTTCTCTCTCTCTCTCTCTCTCTCTCTCTCTCTCTCTCTCTCTCTCTCTCTCTCTCTCCCCTCTCTCTCTTATAATCATGTTCTTCTGGGTACTACAGGTATGAAACTTAATTTGAGATGTGATGCTCCATTGTTGTTCTGTTTTGGTTTACTTGGCTACTTGAGGTCCTTTGAAGTTATATGTGAATTTTTAGAAATATTTTCTCTTCTATAAAGAGTTTTATTCAAATTTTGATTACATTGCATTTATAAACTGATTATGGTAGCACTGCCATTTCCTAGTACTGGTTTTTGAAAATGTAAGATCATTCTTTCATTTTTTTAAAAAATATATTTGTGTGTAAAACTGTTTGTGAGGCTATTTGTGAGTGTGTGGATATGGATTTAGCATGGGAGCTGGAGCTATGGGTCGTTGTGAGCCGACAGAACTGGGTTTTCTAAAGAGAACTCTGGTCCTCTGTAAGAGCAGTTCTCACTCTTAATTTCAGAAGCATCTTTCCAATTCTTTAGTGTGTTAAAAGTTTTCATTGAAAACTCTTTTGCCTTTTTGATAGTGTAGTCTTATCTATTACTTTAGTTGATCTCATTTATTGATTACATATTTGTTTGTTTATTTGGGATTTGGAGACAGAATCTCATGTAGCTCAGATTGTATTCAGAAAGTCTGTCTTGAACTCTTGATTCCACTGCCTCCGTTTCTTTGGGTTGCAAGCATTGCCACCACATCCTGTTTTATTTCTTAAAGTTTGAAACTGTTGTGCATAACATTTTTGTCTGCTTTAATTGTGTCTTTGGGGTTTGTTTCTTGATATCTAGAAAAGGTACTGGTTTTATATGTTGATTGTATATCCTTTTATTTTGATGAAAGTATTAATTGGACTTAAGAGTTTACTAGAGGGAGGGGCCTGGGAGGGAAACTGGATGGGGGTGAGGGGTGGGAAACAACAGAGTTTTCTGTTTCATCTTTGAGGATTTTAAAAAAAAAGTTTGCTAAGTAAGAATAATTTGACTTCATTTTCTTCTTATATTCCTTTTTTAAATGTATATATTTACAATCCAGATATTGTACCCCACCTGGTCCCCCCCCACACACAGGTCCTCATTGCATTCTCTCCTGTCTATCTCCAAGAAGATGCTTCCCCACCACTCCCTCCTCCCTCAGGCCTCAGGTCTCTCAAGAGTTAGGTACATCTTCTCCCACTGAGGTCAGACCAGGCAGTCCTCTGCTATATTTGTGTCAGGGACCTCGGACCAATTCCTATATGCTGCCTGATTGGTGTCTCAGTGTCTGGGAGCTGCCAGGGATCCGGATTAGGTGAGACTTCTGGTCTTCCTATGGGGTAACCCTCCTCTTCTGCTTCTTCCATCCTTCCCTAATTCAACCATAGGAGTCCCCGACTTCAGTCCAATGGTTGGTCATTCAGCTGCCGGTTGGGCCTCTCAGAGGACAGCCATTCTAGGATCCTGTCTGTAAGCACATCATAGCATTAGTAACATGGTGTCTCCCATGTGGTGGATCCCCAGTTGGTCTGGTCACTGGACCTCCTTTCCCTCAGTCTCTTCTCCATTTTTGTCCCTGTAGTTTTTTTAGACAGGAACACTTGTGGGTCATAAATTTTGACAGTGGGTTGATAACCCCATTTCTCCTCTTGAAGCACTATCTATCTACTGGAGGTGGATTCTTCAAGTTCCCTCTTCCCACTGTTGGCAGTTTGGCTAAAGTCACTCCCACTGAGTCCTGAGAGTCTCTCACCTCCCAGGTCTCTGCTACTTCCCAGAGGGTCCCTCTACCTCCCACATTCTGTGGTAGCATATTTCCATTCTTTCTGCTAGCTTTTTGGGCTTCTCTCCTTCCTTCCCTCTCCATACCTGGTTCTGTTCACCTTTTCCCCTCCCCATCCCCTCTCTGACCAAATCCCTCCCTCCCTCTGCCTCCCTTGATTATTTTCTTTCCCCTACTAAGTGGGATCGAAGCATCCTCACTTGATGTTTCTGCTTGTTAAACTTCTTAAGTTCTGTAGGTTGTATCCTGGGTAATCTGTACTTTTTGGGTAATATCCACTTATTAGTGAGTGGCTACTATGTATGTATTTTTGGATCTGAGTTATCTCAGTTAGGATGACGTTTTTTTTCTACTTCCATCCATTTGCCCACAAACCTCATGATGACCTCATTCCTTTTTTTTTTTTTTATTGGAAATTTTTTTTTACAATTCAGATGTTCTCTCCTTACCCCATTTCCCCCCCTCCCTCCCAGGAACTCACTATCCCTTCCCCCCTCCTCCTGCCTCCACATTGGTGTACCCCCACCCACCCTCCCTGTACCTCACCTCCCCACCCTCGAGTACCCCCCCCCCACGACGTCCAGCCTTCATGGGACCAAGGATCTCTTCTCCCACTTATATATAGCTCCCTTGCATATATAGCTGGAGCCATGGGTCCCTCCCTAAGCGCTCCCAGGCTGGTGGTTTAGACCCTGGTGGCTCTGGTTGGTTGGTATTGTTGCTTTCCTCATGGTGTCTCGAATCCTCTCAACTCCTTCAGCCTTCACTCTATCTTCTCCATTAGGAACCCCATGCTCAGTTTAATGGTTAGCTGTGAGCATCTGCCTCTGAGTATGTCAGACTCTTGCAGACCTCTAAGGAGACAGCTATATCAGGCTCCTGTCAGCATGTACATCCTGACATCCACATCAACCTCTACTTTTGGTGACTGCACATAGGATGGATATCCAGGTGGAATGGTCTGTAGACGGTCCCTCCTTCAGTTTCTGTCCTGCACTGTGTCTCCATATTTGCACCCTTGAGTATTTTGTTACTCCTTCTAAGAAGGACTGAAGCACCCCCTACTTGGTCATCATGCTTCATGAGCTTTATGTGGTCTGTGAGTTGAATCTTGGGTATTTCAGGCTTCTGGGCTAAAATCCAATAATCAGTGAGTGAATACCATGTATGTTCTTTTGTGATTGGGTTACTTCACTCAGGATGATATTTTCTAGTTCCATCCATTTATATAAGAATTTATTGAATTCATTGTTTTTAATAGCTGAGTAATATTCCATTGTATAAATGTACCACATTTTTTGTATCCATTCCTCTGTTGAAGGGCATCTGGGTTCTTTCCAGTTTCTGGCTATTATAAATAAAGCTGCTATGAACATAGTGGAGCATATGTCCTTGTTATATGTTAGAGCATCTTCTGGATATATACCCAGGAGTGGTATAGCTGGGTCCTCAGGTAGTGATATGTCCAATTTTCTGAGGAACCGCCAGACTGATTTCCATAGTGGTTGCACCATCTTGCAATCCCACCAACAACGGAGGAGTGTTCCTCTTTCTCCACATCCTCGCCAGCATCTGCTATCACCTGAGTTTTTGATTTTAGCCATTCTGACTGGTGTGAAGTGGAATCTCAGGGTTGTTTTGATTTGCATTTCCCTGATGACCAAGGATGCTGAACATTTCTTTAGGTGCTTCTCGGCCATTCGCATTTCCTCAGTTGAGAATTCTTTGTTTAGCTCCTTACTCCATTTTTTAATAGGGTTATTTGGTTGCCTAGAGTCTAATTTCTTGAGTTCTTTGTATATATTGGATATTAGTCCTCTATCGGATGTGGGATTGGTAAAGATCTTTTCCCAATCTGTTGTTTGCCGTTTTGTCCTATTGACCGTGTCCTTTGCCTTACAGAAACTTTGCAATTTTATGAGGTCCCATTTGTCAATTCTTGATCTTAGAGCATAGGCCATTGGTGTTCTGTTCAGGAACTTTCCCCCTGTGCCTAGGTATTCGAGGGTCTTCCCCACTTTCTCTTCTATTAGTTTCAGTGTGTCTGGTTTTATGTGAAGGTCCTTTATCCACTTGGACTTGAGCTTCGTACAAGGAGATAGGAATGGATCGATTTGCATTCTTCTGCATGCTGTCCTCCAGTTGAACCAGCACCATTTTTTGAATATGGTTTCCTTTTTCCACTGGATGGTTTTAGCTCCTTTGTCAATGATTAAATGACCATACTTGTGTGGGTTCATTTCTGGGTCTTCAACTCTATTCCACTGATCTTCCTGCCTGTCTCTGTACCAATACCAGGCCGTTTTTATCACTACTGCTCTGTAGTACAGCTTGAGGTCAGGGATGGCGATTCCTCCAGAAGTTCTTTTATTATTGAGAATGGTTTTCTCTATGCTGGGTTTTTTGTTGTTCCAAATAAATTTGAGAATTTCTCTTTCTAGTTCTGTAAAGAATTGAGTTGGTATTTTAATGGGGATTGCATTGAATCTGTAGATTGCTTTTGCAAGATGGCCATTTTTACTATATTAATCCTGCCAATCCATGAGCATGGGAGATCTTTCCATTTCCTGAGATCTTCTTCAATTTCTTTCTTCAGAGACTTGAAGTTCTTGTCATACAGATCTTTCACTTGCTTGGTTAGATTCACCCCGAGGTATTTTATATTATGTGTGACTATTGTGAATGGTGTCATTTCCCTAATCTCTTTTTCCGCCTGTTTATCTTTCATGTAGAGGAAGGCTACTGATTTGTTCGAGTTGATTTTATAGCCTGCCACCTTGCTGAAGTTGTTTATCAGGTTTAGGAGTTCTCTGGTGGAGTTTTTGGGGTCACTTAAGTATACTATCATATCATCTGCAAATAGTGATATTTTGACTTCTTCCTTTCCTATTTGTATTCCTTTGACTTCTTTTTGTTGTCTGATTGCTCTGGCTAGGACTTCCAGTACTATATTGAATAGGTAGGAGAGAGTGGGCGGCCTTGTCTAGTCCCTGATCTTAGTGGGAATGCTTCAAGTTTCTCTCCATTTAGTTTGATGTTGGCTATTGGTTTGCTGTATATTGCTTTTAGTATGTTTAGGTATGGGCCTTGAATTCCTGATCTTTCCAAGATTTTACCATGAAGGGATGTTGAATTTTGTCAAATGCTTTCTCAGCATCTATGAGATGATCATGTGGTTTTTTTCTTTGAGTTTGTTTATATAGTGGATTACATTGATGGATTTCCGAATATTGAACCATTCCTGCATTCCTGGGATAAAGCCCACTTGATCATGAATGATTGTTTTGATGTGTTCTTGGATTCGATTTGCTAGAATTTTATTGAGTATTTTTGCATCAATATTCATAAGAGAGATTGGTCTGAAGTTCTCTTTCTTTGTTGGGTCTTTGTGAGGTTTAGGTATGAGTGTGATTGTGGCTTCATAGAACGAATTGGGTAATGTTCCTTCTGTTTCTATTTTGTGGAATAGTTTGAAGAGAATTGGTATTAGGTCTTCCTTGAAGGTCTGATAGATTTCTGCACTAAAACCATCTGGTCCTGAGCTTTTTTTTTTGGTGGGGAGACTTTTAATGACTGCTGCTATTTCTTTAGGGGTTATGGGACTGTTTAGATGGTTTATTTGCTCCTCATTTAACTTTGGTACCTGGT
Organism: Mastomys natalensis; assembly: GCA_021653895.1. Lineage (NCBI taxonomy): Eukaryota > Metazoa > Chordata > Mammalia > Rodentia > Muridae > Mastomys > Mastomys natalensis. The sequence goes on along the minus strand of JAJTUV010000495.1, from coordinate 2,402,461 downwards.
ATCTGTCTAGAAAATTGTCCATTTCATCCAGATTTTCCAGTTTTGTTGAGTATAGGCCTTTGTAGTAGGATCTGATGATTTTTTTGAATTTCCTCAGTTTCTGTTGTTATGTCTCCCTTTTCAGATCTGATTTATTAATTTGGGTACTGTCTCTGTGCCCTCTGGTTAATCTGGCTAAGGGTTTATCTATCTTGTTGATTTTCTCAAAGAACCAACTCCTGGTTTTGTTGATATTTTGTATAGTTCTTTCTGTTTCTACTCGGTTGATTTCAGCCCTGAGTTTGATTATTTCCTGACGCCTACTCCTCTTGGTGTATTTGCTTCTTTTTGTTCTAGAGTTTTCAGGTGTGCTGTCAAGTTGTTAATGTGTGCTCTCTCCAATTTCTTTTTGTAGGCACTTAGAGCTATGAGTTTTCCTCTTAGCACTGCTTTCATGGAGTCCCACAAGTTCTGGTATGATGTTTCCTCATTTTCATTAAATTCTAGAAAGTCTTTAATTTCTTTCTTTATTTCTTCCTTGACAAAGTCATCATTGAGTAGAGCATTGTTCAGTTTCCACATGGATGTGGGTTTTCCCTTGGTTCTGTCATTATTAAAGACCAGCCTTAGTCCGTGGTGATCTGATAGGATGCAGGGGATTATTTCAATCTTTTTGTATCTGTTGAGGACTGTTTTGTGACCATTTATATGGTCTGTTTTGGAGAAGGTACCATGAGGTGCTGAGAAAAAGGTATATTCTTTTACTTTAGGATGAAATGTTCTATAGATATCTGTTAAATCCATTTGGTCCATAACTTCTGTTAATTTCAATGTGTCTTTGTTTAGTTTCTGTTTCCACGATCTGTCCATTGGAGAGAGCGGGTGTTAAAATCCCCCACTATTATTGTGTGAGGTGCAATGTGTGCTTTGAGCTATAGTAAAGTTCTTTTATGTATGTAGGTGCCCTTGCATTTGGAGCGTAGATGTTCAGAATTGAGAGTTCATCTTGGTAGATTTTTCCTTTAATGAGTATGAAGTGTCCTTCCTTATCTTTTTTGATTACTTTTGGTTGAAAGTCGATTTTATTTGATATTAGAATGGCTACTCCAGCTTGTTTCTTGGGACCATTTGCTTGGAAAATTGTTTTCCAGCCTTTTACTCTGAGGTAATGTCTGTCTTTGTCACTGAGGTGCATTTCTTGAATGCAACAGAATTCTGGGCCCTGTTTATGTATCCAATCTGATAGTCTACGTCTTTTTATTGGAGAATTGAGTCCATTGATGTTAGGGGTTATTAAGGAAAAATGATTGTTGCTTCCTGTTATTTTTGTTATTAGAGGTGGAATTATGTTTGTGTAGCTACCTTCTTTGGGGGGGGTTGTTGGAAGATTACTTCCATGCTTCTTCTCGGTTGTAGTTTCCTTCCTTGTGTTGGCATTTTCCATCGAATTATCCTTTGAAGTGCTGGGTTTGTGGGAGGATATTGTGCAAATTTGGTTTTGTCATGGAATATCTTGGTTTCTCCATCTATAGTGATTGACAGTTTTGCTGGGTATAGCAGTCTGGGCTGGCAGTTGTGTTCCCTTAGAGTCTGTATGATATCAGACCAGGATCTTCTGGCTTTTATAGTCTCTGGTGAAAAGTCTGGTGTAATTCTAATAGGTCTGCCTTTATATGTTACTTGACCTTTTTCCCTTACTGCTTTTAGTATTTTTTCTTTGTTTTGTGCATTTGGTGTTTTGATTATTATGTGACGGGAAGTATTTCTTTTCTGGTCTAGTCTGTTTGGTGTTCTGTAGGCTTCTTGTATGTTTATGGGTGTCTCGTTCTTTAGGTTGGGGAAATTTTCCTCTATAATTTTGTTGAAGATATTTACTGGCCCTTTAGATTGGGAATCTTTACTCTCATCTATACCTATTATCCTTAGATTTGGTCTTCTGATTGCATCTTGGATTTCCTGGATGTTCTGTGTTAGGAGCTTTTTGCATTTTGCATTTTCTTTGACTGTTGTGTCGAGGTTTTCCATGGTATCTTCTGGGCATGAGATTCTCTCTTCTATCTCTTGTATTCTGTTGGTGATGCTTGCATCTATGACTCCTGATCTCTTTCCTACGTTTTCTATCTCCAGAGTAGTCTCCCTTTGAGATTTCTTTATTATTTCTATTTCCAGTTTTAGATCCTGGATGGTTTTGTTCAATTCCTTCACCTGTTTGGTTGAGTTTTCTTGAAATTCTTTAAAGGATATTTGTGTTTCCTCTTTAAGGGCTTCTACCTGTTTACCTGTGTTCTCTTTCAATTCTTTCAAGGATTTTTGTGTTTCCTTTTTGAGGGATTCTACCTGTTTACCTGTGTTCTCCTGTATTTCTTTAAGGGAATTACTTATGTCCTTCTTAAAATCCTCCATCATCATCATGAGAAGTGATTTTAATTCTGAGTCCTGTTTTTCCTCTGTGATGGAGTATCCAGGGCTTGCTATGGTGGAAGAACTGGGTTCTGATGATGTCAGGTAACTTTGGTTTCTGTTGCTTGTGTTCTTGCACTTGCCTTTTGCCATCTGGTTGACTCTAGTGTTACCTGTGCTCACTGTGTCTGACTGGAGTCTGTCTTTCCAGTTATCTTGCTTGTGTCAGATCTCCTCGGATTCCAGATGTCTCTGTGTTCCTGTGATCCTAAGCTCCCTCTGCTCTGGATGCAGTAGGTCTTCTAGGATGTCTCAGGATCAGATGTTTCCACAGGCACAGACCAGCTAAGTGTCCTCTGCTCCTCTGCTCTGGGTGCAGTGGGTCCCTCTAGGATGTCTCAGGATCCGGTGTTTCCACAGTAGCAGCCCAGCCTCTGCTCTGGGTGCAGTGGGTCCCTCTAGGATGTCTCAGGATCTGCTGTTTCCACAGGAGCAGCCCAGCCTCTGCTCTGGGTGCAGTGGGTCCCTCTAGGATGTCTCAGGATCCGGTGTTTCCACAGGAGCAAACCAGCTGCAGGTCTGCCCCAGGCCAAAGGACCAGGGTCCGGGGGCAAGGGAAGTTATAGACTGGAGGGGCGGGCCTCTGCTCTGGGTGCAGTGGGTCCCTCTAGGATGTCTCAGGATCTGGTGTTTCCACAGGAGCAGCCCAGGTACAGGTCCGCCCCAGGCGAAAGGACCAGGGTCCGGGGCACAAGGGAAGTTATAGTCCGGAGGGGCAGGCTTTGGGTGCCTGCTAGTTCCTTAAGCCCCACCTGGCTCCCGTTGTAACTCTGGGGTTTGGGGTAGTGGGCAAGGTGTCTTACCCTCTGCTCTGCGTGCAGTGGGTCCCTCTAGGATGTCTCAGGATCCGGTGTTTCCACAGGAGCAGACCAGCTGCGGTCCGCCCCAGGCCAAAGGATCAGGGTCCAGGCGCAAGGGAAGTTATAGACCAGAGGGGCGGGCCTCTGCTCTGGGTGCAGTGGGTCCCTCTAGGATGTCTCAGGATCCTGTGTTTCCACAGGAGCAGCCCAGCTGCGGGTCCACCCCAGGCCAAAGGCGATGACCTCATTCTTAATAGCTGAATAGTATTCCATTTTCTGTATCCCTTCTTCCTTTGAGGGGCATCTGGGTTGTTTCCACTTCTGTCTATTTCAAATAAGGCTGCTATGAGCATTGTGTAGCACGATTCCCTGTGGTATAATGGGGCATCTTTTGGGTATATGCCCAATAGTGGCATACCAGGGTCTTCAGGTATGTCCATTTACAATTTTCTGAGGAACCATCAGATGGATTTCCAACGTGGTTGTACAAATTTGCTCTCCCACGGAAATAGAAGAGTGTTCCTCTTTCTTCACATCCTTGCCAGCATGTGGTGTCACCTGAGGTTTTGATATTAGCCAATCTGATTGGTATAATGTGGAATCTCAGGGTCATTTTGATTTTCATGTCTCTTATCACTAAGGACTTTGATCATTTCCTTGAGCGTTCCCTGTTCATCTGTTGGGAAATATCTGTTTAGCTCTGTACCTCATTTTTAATTGGGTTATTTGGTTTTTTGGAGATTAGCTTTTTGAGATCTTTATATACTTTGAATATTAGTTTTCAATCAGATGTGGGGTTAGTGAAGATTTTTTTCCCATTGTATAGGTTGCTGATTTATCCTATTGGCTGTGTCTTTTGCCTACCAGAAGCTTGTCAGATTTGTGCAGTCCCATTTATCAATTGTTGATTCTAGAGCCTGAGCCATTGAAGTTTTACTTAGGAAATATCCCCCTGTGCCAATGAATTCAAGGCTCTTTCCCACTTTCTCTTCTATTAGATTCAGTGTATCCGGTTTTATGTTGAGGTTATTGATCCACTTGGATTGAGCTTTGTGTAAGGTGATAATATGAATCTATTCTCATTTTTCTACATACAGATCAGCACCATTTATCAAAGATGCTTTCTTTTTTCCATTATATGTGTTTAGCTTCTTTGTTAAAGATGTAGTGACCAGAAGTATGTGGGTTTATTTCTAGGTCTTCAATTCTATCCCATTGATTAACATGTCTATCTCTGTACCAATACCATGCAGTTTTTGTCACTATTGCTCTGTAGTACAGCTTGAGGTCAGAGATGGTGATTCCCCCAGAAGTTGTTTTATTGATAAGAATTGTTTTTCTTTTTCCATATGAAATTGAGAATTGCTCTTTCCATGTCTGTGAAGAACTGTGTTGAGATATTGATGGGGATTGTGTTAAATCTGTTGATTGCTTTTGGTAGGATGGTGATTTTTACTATGTTAATCCTACCAATCCATGAGCATAGGAGATCTTTCCATCTTCTGAGGTCTTTTTAGATTTATTTTTTCAGACATTTAAAGTTCTTTTCATGCAGATCTTTCATTTGGTTACTAAGAGTTACAGCACAATATTTTATACCATTTATGGCTATTGTGAAGGGTATTGTTTCCCTATTTTCTTTCTCAGCCTGTTTATCATTTGCATAAAGGAAGGCTATAGATTTGTTGAGTAAATTTTATAGCCAGCCACTTTGCTGAAGTTGTTCCTCAACTGTAGAAGTTCTCTGATAGATAATTTGGGGTCACTTACGTATACTGTTATATCATCTGCAAATAGTGATACCTTGGCTTCTTTTCTAATTTGTATCCCCTTGATCTCCTTTTCTTGTCTTATTGCTCTAGTTTGAACTTCAAAGACTATATTGAGTAGATACAGAGAGAGTAGTCACCCATGTCTTGTCCCTGATTTTAGTGCTATTGCTTCAAGTATCTCTCCATTTAATTTGATATAAATTGATGATTTGTTGAATATAGGTTTTATTCTGTTTAGGTAAGGGCTTTGAGTTCCTGATATCTCCAATACTTTTAACATGAAGGGGTATTGTATTTGGTCGAATGCTTTTTAAGTATCTAATGAGATGATCATGTGGTTTTTACTTTGAGTTTGTTTATATAGTGGATTATGTTAATGGATTTTCCTTTATTGAACCATCCCTACATCCCTGGGATGAAGCCTACTTGATTGGTGAATGATGGTTTTGATGTGTTCTTGGATTCAGTTTACTAGAATTTATTAAGTAATTTTACATCAATATTCATTAGCAAAATTGATCTAAAGCTCTCTTTCTTTGTTGGGTCTTTGTATGGGTTAGGTATCTTAGTAACTGTGACTTCAAAGAATGAACGAGGTATTGTTAGTTTCTGTTTCTATGGAATAGTTTGAGGAGGGTTAGTATTAGCTCTCCTTTGAAGGGCTTATAGAATTCTGCACTAAAAGGATCTGGTCATGGGCTTTTTTTGATTGGGTGGTTTTTAATGACCTCTTCTACACCCTTAGGAGATATGGGACTGTTTAGATAGTTTATCTGCTCTTAATTTAACTTTGGTGCTTGGTATCTGTCTAAAACTTCATCCATTTCATCTCGATTTTTCAGTTTGTTGAGTAAAGGCTTTTCTAGAAAGATCTGATGAATTTTTAAATTTCTGAATTTCTGTTATTTTGTCTCCCTTCTTATTTCTGATTTTGTTAATTTGGATACTGTCACTGTCCTTTAGTTAGTTTGGCTAAGTGTTTATTGATCTTGATTTTCTCAAAGAACCAGCTTTTTATTTTATTGATTCTTTGTATCATTCTCTTTGTTTCTAATTGGTTAATTTCTGCCCTGAGTTGGATTATTTCCTGCTATCTTCTCCTTTTGGGTGTGTTCACCACCTTTTGTTCTAGGGCTTTCAGGTGTGCTGTTAAGTTGCTAGTGTAGGATCTCTCCAATTTATTTACCAGGACCCTTAGTGCTATGAATTTTCCTCTTAACACTGCTTTCACTGTGTCCCTTAAATATGGATATGCTGTGCCTTCTTTTTCACTGAATTCTAGAAAAATCGTTAATGTCTTTTTTTTATTCCTTCCTTGACTAAGTTATCATTGAGTAGAGAGTTGTTCAGTTTCCATAAGTAAGTTGGCTTTCTGGGGTTTTGTTGTTGTTATCAAAGTCTAATCTTAATCCATGGTGATCTGGTAAATTGCATGGGATTATTTCAATCTTTTTGTATCTGCTGAGGCTTGTTTTGTGAACAATTATTTGGTCAATTTTGAAGAAGGTGGTACTGTAAGGTGCAGACAGGAAGAGAAATCTATTTCTTCTTTTTAAGTAGTCTTTTTCTGCCTAAACTTTTGAACACTACATTGAGTAAAAGCAAAGAGAATCAGTTAAGCAAAAGGAAGAGAGGAAGTTGTAAAAACAGAATAAACAATGCTTAAGCTAGTGAAACTATTCTCCATCATGCTACATGAATGGTTACACTCCCAGGGATTAAACCACCAACCAACGAGTAGACATGGAGGGACCCATGGCTCCAGCCACATTTAGCAGAGGATAGCCTTGTCTGACATCAATGGGAGGAGAAGCCCTTGGTCCTGGGAAGGTTCCATGTCCCAGTGTAAGGGAATGCCAGGGTGGTGAGGTGGGAGTGGGTAGGTGAGATGGGTGAGGGAGGATGGGATAGGGGGTTTCTGGAGGGGAAACCAGGAAAGGTGATGACATTTGAAGTGTAAATAAATAAAATATTCAATAAAATAAAAGAATGTTGGATGGCACATAGTCAACCTATCTATACACAATGGACTTCAGGTAATAAGTATAAACCATTTTAACTTTATCAATATTAAAAAATGTTTCTATTTTTTAATCTATCAGTAATGTCACTATTACTGATGCTATGGTGCACTTACAGACAGGAGCCTATCATGACTGCCCTCTGAAAGGCCCAACAAGCAGCTGAAAGAGTCAGATGCACATATTTATACCCATCCAATGGACAGAATGTTTCTACTGCCATGCAGAATGTCAGTCATAGAGTAGATGATAGTCAGGTGGTCACAAGGAGTACAACTATACTTTCTACTAGCCTTTGCTGTAACTCAGTACTCTCAAAAAAAATTTAATTTAAAAAGAAGCCCTGAGGACCTATAGAAAAAATAGAAACAGGCAAACTCAGGGGGTAGGAGATGAGGGGACCTTCTAGAATATACCAGACACCTGGGAGGTGAGAGAGGCTCAAGACACAGAGGTGGGGGGACCTTAGATGAAATGGCCTACAGTGGGGAGAGGGAACTTATAGAGTCCATCTCCATTAGAAAGATAGGTCATCAAGTGGAGGGATGAGGCTGCCATCCCACAGTCAAAATCTCTGACCCTGAATTGTCCCTGTCTAAAAGAACTGCACAGAAAAACATGGAGAAGAGACTGAGGGAAAGGAGGTCCAGTGACAGGCCCAAATTGGGATCAGCTCAAGGAGAGGCTCCAAGACCTGTCACTATTACTGATGCTATGGTGCACTTACAGACAGGAGCCTATCATGACTGCCCTCTGAAAGGCCCAACAAGCAGCTGAAAGAGTCAGATGCACATATTTATACCCATCCAATGGACAGAAGCTGTGGGCCACTATGTTTGAATTATTGAAAATCTAGAAGAAGCTGAGGAGGAGGGCTACCCCATAGAAAGACCAGAAGTCTCAAATAACCTGGACCTCTGAGATCTCTCAGACACTGAGCCACCAACCAGACAGAATACACCAGCTAATAAGAGGCCTCCTACAAATACAGCAGAATACCACCTGGTCTGGTCTCAGTGAGAGAAGATGCACCTAACCCTTGAGAGATTTGAGTTCCCAGGGAGTGGGGTGGTATGACAGGGTGGGAGGGAATCCTCTCAGAGATGGGGGAGGAGGAATGTGAAAAGGAACTATTGGAAGGCAGACCACGAAGGGGATAATGAGTGGACTGTAAAAAAAGATTAAAGAATAATAATAAAATAAACAAAAAATTAAAAATAAAAGCATATATATATGATGGGGCCAAACAAATGGGGAAATGGGTCAATCAATTAGAAGTGGTTGTCACTAACTATGACTACTTGAGTTTAATCCCTAAAACTCACATGGTGAAAACAGAAAACTAACTCCCACAAGTTTTACTCTTGTCTATATGTTCACAACACAGACACACACATACACAGACACACACACACACAAATGAAAATGAGAGGAAAAGAAGTAAGTCAACTTAAAAACAAAACTTAATGGCATTAGTAATTGATTGCTTTGTTTTTACTATTTCAAATACCCTAATCGGTTTAAAGTATTCTGACTTTAAATATACCCACTTAGCTCGATTACCTCATTAATCAGATATATTTACTCCTCAGTTTTCCTTTTGTACATATTACTTTTTCATTCTTTATTCTTTCTCTTTACTTTTTTTAAATTTACAAAGGGACATATATGATTCTATTTGTTTACATTTTCATTAATTGTTTTTAGTAAGAGATATATTTTTATTTCAGAACCTAGTTTTAAATCATTTATAATTGTTAATATGTTGATACCTATCGTCAATATGGCTATAATAGAGGGTAGGTTCTTTCTAACTAGATGTGGGCTCTTAGCCCTCAACTTTATCAATAACATAGAAATCTGAAATACAGATTGACAAGTGCAGAGCTGAAAATATTTTTCACCAAATAATGAGATTTTATTATTGTGATATGAACTGTACAATATCAACAAAGTAAAACTTTAAAAACTTGGTATCTTAAATATATGTGATTTTTAGAATTTGAGTTTTGAAATCTGATTAAGTTTTAGTTGTTACAAACTAACTTTGAGGTCTGAAAAATTTACAAATAATATTTAACTTTCTATATTTTAAAAACAAAATGACCATAAATAATGTATTTAATTAAATAAAATAGACATGATCTAAATCATTTTTAATCAATAGCAATTTATATGCATGTCATAAATGTTAGCCACAGCACTGAATAAAAAGAGGGGAGCACTTATACATTTTTTGCAGGAATATTAGTAGAGTATGCATCTATTTCCATACTGGAGATTAAAAATTAATACCAGCTGCATTGTTTTAGCTCAGAAAGGAAGATGAAATCGATTAAAAAGGTGAATGTGTGCAATCCCAAAATATAACCAACAATTCTCGTTAGTGAACTGACAGAGCGCACACAGAACGGTAAGTTTTCAAGGAAGATCAACCATTTCCACTATAAGAGAATCTCTCCTCTGACACCAGCTCTGCAAATCAGAGAAAGAACAGAGCCACGAGTCGTGGGGTAAAGGCTAAGAAGCAGGTTTCTGTGTGGGATTCCCATGGTTGTGTATGTTCTGCATAGGTGAGAGATTAGAATACAATAAAATGCTTCTCGAGAAGATGCCTACAAGGGACCTTCAAATATCTACAACAGAGCAACCAAGCAGCAAAACCAAATCAGCAAGAAATAGTGTGTAGACAGCTAGTGGCAGATACTAACAATGTCTTTAAGTTGCTATAATACATTTTGAGAACAGGGCTTACACAAAATCCCCTGTGGAAGAACCATGAAGGAATTGAAATTAGTCCATAGTACTTTTAGTGTGACACTAAAAGTCTGTGACACATTCGTAATTTTGTTGTAAATCTCATATTTCAGGGAGAAAACTTTAAAAATATTTATTTTAATGATAATTGATTGTTATATTAATGTAGATAAATTTACAAGCTGTTTCAGAAGGGTGACAGCATACAGAGATAACCAGTAAGGTTGTTTTAAGTTTTCAGTTAATGAATTAATCAAAGATAAACAGCCCTTTAAAATTAACTAGTTTTGCTAATTTCTTTCATTTCTCTTTTTAACATTATACTTGATAAATATGATTCACAAGCAGTGGCTGCAATTCTCCAAAGATATGAGTTAATTTTAATAAAATATTTCGTATATACCAGCAGAGTAGCTATATGCTGTATTACAGGATAAAATTTATTTTGACATTCTTGAACAAATGGCTCAATTATGTGATTTTCTACAAAGGAAAACATATTAATCTGCAAAGTTGAAATCTGTTTCCAAGATGATCTATAATTTAAGCCTGGAATTAGGACAATTTGTCTGAGCTCATTGAATTTATGGCATATTTTTCATTCTTTGTACATAAACTTGATTTATGAAGAATATCATCTGGAAAATACTAATGGATTTCCCATTTTATAGATAGAAAAATGGAGTTGTGAGGAAATGAAATGCTTTTCCCCAATTCATCTTGAAAAATGACAGTGAAATTGAACAATAATGTAGGTGCCCTAATGCATGTTTAATTTCCATTGTGTCTGGCTTTCTTTTTGCTTGTATATTACTACTAATGTCTTAGAATTGCTGGTTTAGAGAAGCTATCTCAGAAAATTTTAATATCCTCAGGAGCATGAATACTGCTATCCTACTAGGAAGATTTTAAAAGACTTAGTAGATTTATTTTGTACGAGACAAATAAAGGCTAAATAGAAAGTAAAAGACCTGATTATGTGAAATACATTTATTCAATCAACACCATCAATTTATAAGTTTAAATTTTTTCTTGTTAAAGTGTGATTTTATCACTATTTGTTCCTTTTTAAAAAATTAAAGTTAAAGAACAAGTAACATAATTTGATGAAATAAAATAATTATAATAAATTGTAATTTTTAATCTGTGGAACATGGAAGCAGAGAAGGAAAGAACAAGTTCATAACTATGTGAAATCAGTTACACAGAAAAGAACAGAGGAAAGATAGGAACAGAGGAATGGGGAATATCAAGAGTATATTCTGAGAATCAAGATCTACAAAGAATACTATGTATATTGAGGGACCTTTCGTGCATCCAGGAAAAGTTAAAAACTATTAAGTTACTACACAAAATTATTTTACATAACATCAATAAATAATTGGACTTTGAAAAACTATCAAATCAGCACCAAAAAATGAAGCAGGATTAATTTAGCTATACGTGTGTGTGTGTGTGTGTATGTGTGTGTGTGTGTGTGTTTGTTTGTTTGTTTCTCACACAGAATCTGAAACTGAAAAATGCAACCATTGGATACTTACGTAGAATGTCATTTTAGGTGGTGATGCCAAGTCCTACTAATTTAGTCTTTATGTTCTAATTAATTCTAGAAAAAAATCATTGGTAGATATTGCAAAAACACGTTCTAAAACTATGAGATGACAACATGCTTAGAATAGCCAAGAAACACTACAAATAAGTGAGAGACAAGCCAAGAACATAAAGAAAATATTTGAAAAGTATAAATCTACAATTTTATATTATGCCAAATTATATATTAAAACTAAACAGAAATAAAGAATACATTTACAAATTTGAAATGTATCTAAGTGGATACTTCATCAAAGACTATGTATTTGCAAATAAGTGTCTGGCATTGTATCTAACATCATTTCTCAGTTATAAATCAAAGACTGAAAACAGTGGAATACCACTGAACTGTGTGTTAGGATGATTATAACTCAAAATTCTGAGAGTATTAATTGTGGACAAGAATTTTTTTCAGATTATTATAGTGATAACTATTGTATTAGCAAAGGCTGCTAGCTATTTAGTGCATCAATTTAAACACATATTTTCATGAAATTTAAACACAGTCATTTATATAATCTTAATCACAATATATAAACAACCAAGAAGCTACGAAGATTGCTGTTGTTCTTGTCTCCAAAAGCTTGAAGATTAAAACCTCTTGTTGAAGAAACTTCAAACACTGAAATTGGAGGAGTCAAGTTGAACTGACCTGGAAGTTCCTTCTTGAGGACAAATTATCATAGCATTTGAAGGTGCAATGAAGGCTACATAGAGAGAAAATCAAGCACCAAAAAATGAAGCAGGATTAATTTAGCTATACATGAGTGTGTGTGTGTGTGTGTGTGTGTGTGTGTGTGTGTGTGTGTGTGTGTGTGTGTTTTCACACAGAATCTGAAACTGAAAAATGCAACCATTGGATACTTACGTAGAATGTCATTTTAGGTGGTGATGCCAAGTCCTACCAATTTAGTCCTTATGTTCTAATTAATTCTAGAAAAAAATCATTGGTAGATATTACAAAAACATATTCTAAAACTATGAGATGACAACATGCTTAGAATAGCCATTTCAATATAACAGTAAAGCATAAGGTCAACATAAAACTAACTAGCAAAATGTCCCCATGGGTGTAATAGGGGCATTTATATCAAGGCAGTAACCGATATCCATCTAAGATCCATTATTTAAGAGAGAACTCATAACTAGTATACCTAGTCCATTACCCAAAGGTTTGGAATCATGAAATCTAGAGAAGAATAAACTACTAACAATTGTTTAAACCAGTATAGTTCCAATGCTAATCTAAATACATGCCCTTATGTCCACAGAAAATTATAGTTATTGCCTTTCATCAAAGAAGCTTCTTTTTGCAGTAGACTGAGACCAGAACAGAAAGTCATGTGTAGCCAAAATATAGAGAACACCCATCCATGTAATGCCAAACCTTAACGAAATATCTACAACACAAAACTTACATCTAAGGCTTAGGGAACATTGCAGAGGAAGTAGAGAAAAATCTGTTAAAACCAAAGGACCAAAAGATCTACAAAGAGATATCTTCCAGATATAACAGAGAAACTATACCACATGCTATGGTTGCCTAAACATGGCCTATGCAACACCAGTTGGCCTGACAATGTGGATGGTGGAAATTTTATAAAGTACTACCCCTAGATGAAGATCTATAGGCAATTGATTGCTGCTTGGAAAGTGAGAAACATCCTTATCACCCTTCTGATAAGTTAACTAATCCCAAGGTGGCAGTCCAAACACAGACATATAAGCAACAAGGAATGGGTTCACTAGGCTTTTCATTGTCTCTCTGTCCTTTGCCATCCTCTCCCCCTCTCCCTCCTCCTCTCCCTCCTCCTCTGCCTCCTCCTCTAACTCCTCCTCTCCTTCTCTCTTTCCCTCTCCTCCTACCTCCCCACCTTTCTCTTTCTGTATAAATTAGTAATGCCTAAAGAAGAGCTCATCTATTTGAGAGAGTGAGAAGGTTGGAGGGATGCAAATTCTATAAAGAATTCTTACAAAATTCTAATAAATAAATGAATAAATAAATAAATAAATAAATAAATAAATAAATAATAAAATGGACACATATAATCTTCCTCAAAGTATGTACACACACATACACAAACACTCAAATAGACACACACAATGTCACTCAATAAGTAACCGATAAAATGTGATATATCAATAACATCAAATTATATTTGTCACTATAAATCATTGAGTCCACAATAATACATGATTGAATGTCAATAATGTATATTTGGCTAAGTGAAAGAAAAAAGTCTGAAAATGACACAGTAATTTCTTCTGTTGTTTAACACTGTTAAATGACCAAACTGTAGAGATGCCTCTGTCAAAGGATGTTTTCAGGACTTGTGATCAGAGAGAAATACACAAAAGCTATTCGAGAGATTTTAATTGTTCTGTATAACAGCATAATAGCGGGAACAAATCATACTTAGGATCTGTAAGTTTAGAGGAGAAATGAGATGCAAATGTAAAAGATAATTCAGACAAGTGGAACTTCCTCAGAGGAAATGCAGACTGAGCTCTAAAACTTTATGAGGTTTTGGAGTTTATGAGGAAATCTTATTTGGAAGGGTAGAGCATGTGGGGTTTTAATCTATATAACATTAGAAATTATTTGAACATGAATGCAGTATTCAAGCACTGTGCTCTTGCTGATAAACTTGATTTTCAGAAGACTATGGACTAACGTTGTGACACTGCTATGCATTTACTGAAGTTCGTCAGTTGAATAAATGAATAGCAGAAAGCATGTCCTAGTTTAGGAAGTGGAAACTTGCAGAATTAGATAGAGAGAATCACACGCATGGCCATGGGTGAGATTTGGAGACTTTAAGATGAATTTTGAGTATTTCTGAGCACAGAAAATATGCAAGTATGGAAAAATTCATAGATATGTGTGAGAATTTGTGATTTGTCTGTCTATCTACACCTTATAGATAATGCTACACAAGCAGAAATGAGCTTGTCTACAGTCTAAACATGTTTCAATTCCTATCATCAATAGAAGGAGCCAGAAATCTCAGAAGGAATAGACAATTCCTGAAAGGAGAAAGAAAATACCCGTGAGATGCTAAAATAGCTCCCTGAAGCTAGAACATTCAGAACACGACTTTTTAAAATACCCATAATGATGAGATGTGTGAAAGCTACACAGTCTCCAATGATCATCTAGAAATCCATGAGATTATCAAACCATGTACTGAATTATTGCCAAAGTTTAAAATAAGTAATCACTAGTAAATAATCAGTCATGAGTAAGTGGAGATCTCAGTACCATCTTCAATTGTTCTGTTAAACTAAAATATATATATATATCTTTTTAAAGGAGATTTCATGTAAATTTTATTATTATTATATTGCAGTGGCATTTAAATATATTGGTAACTATTAAATTTCCAAAGAATTATCCTTTTTTCTATGAAGACTAAAACTATTAGTCAATATCCAGAGAGAAAATGAAGAGGCAGAATGGTATTATATTTTGCTATACAATGTTAAAATTTGAAATTAATAAAAATTGCTTTCTTAGTTCTGAAGGAAAAGTATATAAAGTAGAATTATATAAATGACATCACTGCCATTTATTAAAGAGTATTTTATTAGACATGTGTTTTACCATAAAGGTTTTCCCCTGAATCCTTTGTCAGGAGTCATGATCACTCCATCAGAACAAGGAAGAAAGGAAATCATGTGAAAGACAAAGGCTTCAGGGTACAAAGGCTCTGACCCATGACAGAGGAAATACATCCCAGTCTGACATTTGTGCAGTTAGAACAGAGGTCATCCACAGTAGTGCTAATCAAGAGGACAGACAGCTTCAGGAGAAATGCCTTCAAGAGAGAAAGAACAAAAAAATCATTGTTTTATTATGATGTAGTTAAGAAGGAATGTTTGTTATTGACAAGAGTTTAGGGGCTAATTAATAATAAGCTCAGCAAGTTAAAAGAGGTGATTATTAATGCCTGAAATACCAAATGGTCATTAGGAATTAAATTATCATACATTATTAGTTTAATTGTTACTAATATATAATCTTAGTATGGAATTCTTAGGTTTGGAATCTAAACATCATTACGCTATATAAACCATAGGGAAACATCTTTTAAAGAAGTTAATTTGCGCTGTTGATTTAAAAGCACTATGTTTACACTTTCTTTTCTGCAAAATCAGTATGTACCATCCTAAAATTGAAAAAAAAAAAAAAACAAAAACAAGTATTATTTTAAGTATAATTCTTATAAATCAAGACATATATTTAAAGAAAGTGCTGAAGGACATCTGGGTTCTTTCCAGCTTCTGGCTATTATAAATAAGGCCGCTATAAACATAGTGGAGCATGTGGCCCTGTTGCATGTTGAAATATCTTCTGGGTATATACCCAGGAGGGGTATAGCTGGGTCCTCAGGTAACACTATGTTCAATTTTCTGAGGTATCGCCAGACTGCTTTCCAGAGTGGTTGTACCAGCTTGCAATCCCACCAACAATGGAGGAGTGTTTCCTCTTTCTCCACATCCTCGCCAACATCTGCTGTCACCTGTGTTTTGGATCTTAGCCATTCTGACTGGTGTGAGGTGGAATCTCAGTGTTTTTTTCATTTGCATTTCCCTGATGAAATTGCTTACATAGAGACCCAACCTAACCGAACATGGACTGCTCCAAAATGGGAAAATGCCAGTTTGTATTCATATGGATAGTTCTATTATTGCTTTATTTACTGAATTCTTTGTAATAGACTAAGGAAGGTTGATAAAAACCTGTTACTTTAAAAAAAAAAATTTCACCTGAAAAAAAAAAAAAAAAAAGGAAGAAAGTGCTTCCCTATAAAGAACAAAACCTAGATGAAGCAGGGACTTGGTTATGGTCCTGAACAACTGAAGGGACAACACTAGGGACCTGTAATCTTATATCAATAATCAATTTTTATAACAATTTAAGTTTGATCTTTACAAAACAGATTTAAATCAGAGTTCTTATGTAGTCAATACTTTTATTGGAAAATATTTCAAAACTGAATGTAATGATGTATATGCTCTAGTTATGGCTAACTAGGGAATAATTAGGAAAAGCATGAGAACACTATTCAGTATGAACTCAGTTACTGAGTGCCAATGGCAATCTGGGAAGAATAAGATCTCCAGACTTGCAGCATATATTCCAAACAGCTGAAGGAATATATTTTTAAATTGAGCATAAGCAGAGAGAAGTGAAACAAAAATGAGGACACACAAGTTTTCTCTGGCGGGAGAAATAGTAGTTGTAAACTGAACGAAATATTTTTAAAAATCATATTTAAAATTTTTCTTTGTCTCATGCAGCCTCAGGCAGAAAATTCAACCTCCTTTCATTTCCATTATCCTCCAATACAGTATACAGCAATCAGAAATAAGTGCTATTAAAGATAATTATATTTGAAAGTTAAGGGAGTAGAAGAAGTAATTAGTCACAGCTTCAGGGAACCATAAATGTATGTCAACCAGCAAAGAATTCAGAGACATGTGGTCTTTAATTTATTACAATATAGTCTGTTTGTCTGTCTATCATCAATACATCACTTATTATTATTGATTGTGAATATATCTGTATGCCTCTTTTTCTGCCCTTGTAACAATAATAGTACTTTTTCAAATGGAATATCTTTATATACTCCATTCCTGCAGAAGCTCACCCATCACCTTGTACTGTTGTAAAACAATTGAATATATTTCATATTTGACAATTCCTTAATTTTATCATGGGCAAATAGGTTTTTGAAAAAATCTCCAATATCCAAATTTAATTTTGGAAAAATTTCATTGAATATTTGCAATTTCATTACACACCATCAGTAGTTACTGTTCTGATGTAGTAACATAATTATGGCCCAAACAGCTTCTGAATGCCAATGTATCTCAAATACTACTTTTCTAAACTTTGACCCTTCTTATTTCTATATGATCTCTTAATAAATGAAAATATATATGTATAATATGCATCCTCTTTATACACAGATCATTGTTTTTCTATACATATTCTGATGTTAAAAATGAAACAGAGGGCTAGCTGAATGTCCCATGCCACCACACACAAGCTAGAACATTGTCATATTCCTTACATGTGATCTTCAACATGCTGTCCCCTTTACAATATACTTTATTATGTGACAAATGTTTTTATGTTTGCAATGTCAAGTCCCTTTATGTCTTTCCCATGTGGTATATTAACATAGGTGTACTATGTCGTGTGTGTCCACATCTATCTAATAAAGTGACAATGGCTTTCTCAAGAGCAAGAAATTCTTCATAGTCATTCACATATTTATGATGTCTAGAAACTCACAAGGAAATTTATGATTATTAAATTATAGGCTTATCAATAGACTGGGTAATTCCACTGGTTCATTTTTCACTACTGGTGTCCATATAAGCTTATTTAGGACTGCTATTCTTTTATTATTATTATTATTATTATTATTATTTAATCTTTTGTTACGGTCTAGACTTTATCCTCCTCCCAGTTGACCCTCTAACTGTTCCTCACCCCATATCTCTCCCACTTCTCCAAGAGAATGTCCCACACCCTCACCCCCAACCCCACCCCAGCAGATCTCCCCAGTCCATAGGGCCTCAAGTCTCTTATGGGTTAGGTGCATCTTCTCTGACTGAGTCCACACCCAGCAGTCCTCTGCTGTATATGTGTTGGGGGGCTCATACCAGCTGGTGTACGCTGCCTGGTTGGTGCCTCAGTGTCTGAAGAGATCCCAAGGGTCCAGGTTAGTTGACACTGGTGGTCTTCCTATAGGGTTTCCTTCCTCCTCAGCTTCTTTTAGCTTTTTCCTAATTCAATCACAGGGGTCCCCAGCTTCTGTACATTGGTTGGGTATAAATATGTGCATCTGACTCTTTCAGCTGCTTGTTGGGCCATTCAGAGGGCAGTCATGATAGGCCCTATTTGTAAGCATACCATAGCATCAGTAATACTGTCAGGCCTTGGGGCCTCCCCTTGAGCTGGATCCCTTCTTAACAAGATGTACTATGAATATTTTCCTATGACATTTTTGATAGTTTAACAGATATTGACATTTTCTGGTCACATGAGTACTAGTTGTTTGATGGGCCATAGATGTAGACAGACACCTGGATCACAGTGTCTAGTCAGTGAACTTCATTGACTGTAGCCAGTATTTGGCTTCTTATCTGCATGTCTTCCTTGTTGAATCCTCTCATTTCCTTCTTTCTCCATTCTCTTTACCCGCCTTGTATCTGCTCTCAATCATCACTAGCTGATTTAGTGACTGATAATCACGGTTAATCCCACTGTGTACACAAATAAGGCCATATTATATTTCATAAAACTGTAACAGAATCCTATTAGGACTATGTAATGAATTGTAGTAAACCCAAATGGGTTTGTGTAGCTAGCCTAGAATTGAGTGTACCTTGACAAGTTTATACTTGCAGCTACCTACAACTGTACACTGTCTTCTTGCTATAGTTCATTTCATGTCTGCTCAGGAGTAGTTGGCCAATGATGAAAAACTGAACTCCGTGGTTCTAGTGTGTATTTTTTTCATGTTTCAATTGGGGTTTTTTTGTTTTTAATATTTTGACAGATTTTTTTTTTGTTTAGTTTGCTGTATGACTGCATGACTGCTTTTTGGGAAAGACAGAAACTGAGAGACAGGCAGAGAGAGAGAGAGAGAGAGAGAGAGAGAGAGAGAGAGAGAGAGAGAGAGAGAGAGAAGACAGAACAGGAAGTTAAGTGGGTAGGGATGAACTGGGAAGTGTTTAGAGAGGAAATACAATAAAGTTATTAGAAAATAGTTTTAATTATTTTATATTTTTGAAATTATATCTTTTTCTTCTTTCCCATTTCTTCCTCCAAACTCTCTTACATATCCTTTCTCTTTCTTTTAAATTCATGGCTTCTTTTATTTTTTTCATAAATTTTTCTGTTGCTACATATGATTTTGTCCTTAAGTACATAAATATAACCTGCTCCATCTGTGTAATATACACATACTTATATGTGTATGTTTTGAGGGCTGACCACTTCGTATCGGATAACTAAATGGTGTGCTCTTTCCTGGAGATTATTTCTTCTCCCATCCGCAGCATTACATAGTTGCTTGTAATTCTTTGTGTGTAGAGCTGGGTCCTCATGGTCTTTCCTTGATTCACATTAGCGTGTCTATTGGTGTTATTCTTGTTCAGCTAATGGTTCATCAGATATAGTTGTGAGATTTAATAGGTGTAGTTACACCACACTGGGGAAACACAATCTCATAGCAAACCCCTCTTTCTCTAGCATCCACCTTTCACCTTTTTACCATCTCTTCTGCAATGATCTTTGAATCTTAGGTGAAGGATCACATAGGTATTATAAATGTATCGCTAGGGACTGGGCTTCATAACTACTTTTTGACTGAAGTGGTTTTCTATAATGGCCTCCACTTGTTCAAAGGCAAAACTTCCTTAGTTAGGGATATGAACTACACTTATCTGCTGGTAAAAGGACAAATATTTAGAATGTAATTAGAATGTATTCTGGTTCAGTAAAGTGGCGATTATAGAGTCTCACCTAAGACCCATGACTTTATTAACCTGTGTAATTGGCTAGGTTTTGAACCAGCATGATTTACGTGTTGTTGAGAGGATCTCAAGTCCAATTACAGAGCTGTTGGTTATTGTCAAAATATGAGTGTCACTGATGTACCCTCAGGGTTATCATGTCCTTCTGGTTGCTATGGTACTCAATAGATGTCACATCTGGGTAGATGCTTCCCTCCTCTGGTACCAGAAAGGAGTCTTTCAGGTCAGCTCCATCTCAGAGTCTCTGAACACTGTGTCTGAAGTGTATGGTGGTTTCTACAATAGGGATTTAACTTTCGCTCCTGGGAAGCAACTGAGGACACTAGCAATAACTGATAATGTTCAAAGAGACTCATTTTGGCAGTCCTAACAAACAACTCAAAACAGGGCTTCTCACACTTAGTATGTTTTTGTTAGATGATCTATGGCTCTTGGGTCAGGGGAGCATTGTCAGGCCAGATGAGAAAATTTCATATACTATATATGGGTATTTTAAAATAGATGGTTATTCATATTATCCCTTTAGACTTTTTTAAAACATCCTTACTCTTTTTTAGCCTACTCCCTCATTTTTATGAATTTATCTCTTCCTATATCCCTAATTAGAACCCCCCCAATTTTTTATTTCCCTCTACAAATCACTTACACTTGGCCATGTGTCTCTTTATTGCTCACTTACCTTAGAACAGTTCCCTTTTTACTTTCTAGTAAAAAAAGATTTTTGCATTTACTCCATGGACTGTTCTCATACTACATATATATGTGTGTGTATGTGTGTGTGTATATATAATTTATATATATATATATATATACATATATATATGTATATATATATGTATGTATATGTGTGTGTATGTGTATGAATATGAGTATGTGTATGCATATATATATATATATATATATATATATATATATATATATACATTTTTTAAGATACTAAATTTAAGAAAATCACAAAGCAGACTCTTATAGGCCTAAATCTAATGAAGGAACGAGGGTTCTTTCTTTCCATGCAATATGCTGGAACTGTAGAATACTCACTCTCACAGCTGCCCTTAGTAAGCTCCTTCTGCCCTAGCTCTTCTGGCATTCTTGTGTGAGTGAGGACAAAAAACAAGAGTGAACACAGGCAACGAACACAGACATTCCGTCAGGAATACTGGAGGGTGTTCCCTTTCAGCACTATCTTTAAATCTGTCTTTTCAGTGATTTGTGGACACGTGTGTGACCCATGACCCACTAGTACTCATTCCTTTAAAGACTAATATGTCTCTTTTATCCTTTTGTTTTCTATTCACCTGAGAATGTCATTCATATAGAAACTATATTAAATATGCTTACTCTACCACAAATATCATTGGTTGCTCCAAAGAAATTAAATCTGTAAAGCACTTCCTGACTTAACTTTGTAGTTCCTTAACATGTCTCTGATTTTGAAAATCATCTCACAATTGTGCTTTTTTCAAATGTCATTAGTATATACTATATTAATTCTGACTTATTAGCTATGTTAGCAAGAACATCTGGTGTTCCTGTGATGATCTTGCATGAGCCCAGAGGCCAAGATCTAACAGCAAGTTTCAATTAAAGACTCAAACATTGTGAAGCTGCATTTCAGTAGTACAGAGGACCTCGTATGAGAGATTCCCTGGCACATCCATGTACCACACATAGGATTTTTTTTTTTTTTAGTTTTTATTTTTTTCCCAATCTGCTTTTATACCAATTTAATTACATGCAAGTATTAAGGTCAGTTCTAGGTTGAGGAACTAGCAATACAAAAGATATAAATAGTCAAGGAACAAGCAAGACAATCAATACAAATAGTCAAAGAATAAGCAAGGCAATAATCAAAGTTTTGTGAACACTCCCATGATCCCTGTTTCTAAGGCTGATCAGGATGACCAAAATATTTGAGCCTACTTCCCTGTCCTAGCCCAAAGTCATTTTCATGTCTGAAGCCTACTTCTTTGTTCTAGCCTAAGCTTTAGATTCCTGCCTGAAATTACTTCTTTGTTCTGGCCTAATGTCAGATTCCTGCATGAAGCCCATTTCTTTGTCCTTAACCAATGTCATATTCCTGCAAAGCAGCCCATTTCCTTGTCCTTGGCCAATCTCAGATTCTTGTTTCAAGGCAGTAAAGCATGTCTAAGATGAAATATATCTGGGCTTTCTATTTTCATTAAAAATAACAGGAAGTAAAAGCCAAGACTCCAAATTAGTGGGCAGATGTAACACAAATATAAAAATATAAAAAAAAAATGTTCTTGTCATCCTGATCTTCACACTTTTTATCTATGTTTATGCTTGTTATTCAAGTTAAGAACACTTGAAAATAATTTAAGCAACAGAGAAAAAAATTTTATGTTACACAACAAGATCACAAGAAAGGTAGGCAAAATGGCTAAGCACAAGATGGTGCTCTGGATAGTATCCTAGAAAAGATAAGAAACAGTGGGTAAAAAACTAGAAAAATCTGACTTAGCCTCTGGATGTTTATAATTAACAAAGAAGACATGAACTTTCTGAATCAAGCCTTACCTCAGACATGGAACAGTTCACCAAAATGCTGTTAAATATCACTTCAGGTTTTCACAAATTTATTCTAGGGATCTGGTCAAAATAAAAAATAGAAAGTTCTACTTATTATCAGAGATGCAGTAAATTATTGTAAAACACAGTCATATTTTACATTGCCATCTTTTTATCAATTTTCTGAATAACATCAAGCCCAGTGTTTAAAAAGAAAACCTATATTTGAATTTATTGTTTGTCAATCTTATATTAATATAGTTCTCTAGGCAGAACTTACATCATTGATAAATTAAACAAAGTCACTTCTATTTTTAACAATCCATGGGTCTGAGTACAGAAACTATATGACAGTACAGTAGTTGAGAGCGGGACAAAAGAGTTGGTATCAGCAAAAGCCAGCAGTATATTGTCTAATTATATAACCTAGTGGTCCTCCAGCTCAGTGGTTCTTAACCTGTAGGGTCAAGGTTCATTTGAAGGTTGAAAGACCCTTTCACAGGGCTCACATATCAGATAGCCTGTATAGCAAATATTTATATTATGATTCAAGACAGTAGCAAAATTACACTTATGAAACAGTCACAAAATAATTTTATGCTTGGGGTAACCACAATATAAGGAACTGTATAAATAGGTTGCAGCATTAGGAAGATTGAGAACCACTGATCTAGCAAGTCAAAGTGTTCTTGAAGAGACTTCATGGACAAATTCCTCAGTACTACTACCCATAAAGCCTTTCCCATACCAATACCAGTAAGAAAACTCTCTTTTACACTCTCTTTCAGCAAAGTTATATCTTTAAAAATTACTTACTGATTACTCCTTAGATTATAATTATCTATGCATATTTCAGCCTAAAGTATATATTAAATGAGTGAAAATCCATTAATATACTTGAGTATAGTTCATATATCAAAATTAGAATGCATCTAGCTTCTTCTGCACCCAAAAGAAAATTAAAAGGTTGAGAAAATTGCTTGAAAGGCATAATAAAATTCATGAAGCACAGAAAACATTAGTATCTAAGCAACCCAAAGAAAGTGGTTTTTTTTTTTTTTAGTCTGATGGGCTCAAGTGAAAAAAAGGAGAAAGAAAAGAAAAAAAGGCAAAAGAGATATATGCTTTAACAGAAAAATTATTGGCAATTGAGATCCTTGTCCCATGAAGGCTGGACGTCGTGAGGGGGGGGATACTCGAGGGTGGGAGGTGAGGTACAGGGGAGGGTGGCTGGGGTACACCAACGTGGAGGCAGGAGGAGGGGGAAGGATAGTGAGTTCCTGGAGGGAGGGGGGAAATGGGGTAAGGAAGAACATCTGAAATGTAAAAAAAAAATTTCCAAAAAAAAAAAAAAAAAAGATAAGCAGAATTAAATCTTAGCTCACCATGTCTGTTACTTGAGCCCTTCTTGGGTTGCTTGGAAGGAGTACAAACTTCTCTATTTTAGATATTTTTTAACTTGTAAAAGAAGATTAGAGGAAGATAAATATCTTTACCAGAGTTAGAATGACAAACAAACTGTGAGCCTAGTGGTTCATACCCCAAACTATGATACCTGCGGAAGGAGTAACACTGGCCCTAAGCTCATTATGGGAAGACCATGATAAAGGTCTTCATAAAAAGAGGACAACTGGCATTTGTCTCAAATAAGTACTCCCCAAGACAGACTCAGTCAAGACAGTGGTATGAGTATGACTGATTCTACCATTCTACCTCCTCATCACCTTTCCTACCCTTCACAATCTAAATGTAGTAAAAGTTCATTATTCTAATATTATGGTATTGAACAATTCTTCATGGGATTTGCCTACCATGTTGTAAGCAATTCTAATACAGAGCATCTTAAGTTAACCTGATAGAAGCATTCCATTTATTTTCTTCTGGAACACTGATGCAACTGGCAAGAAATAAATAAGGGAGGTATGTAAAACTGAAGGCAAGCCCACAATGGAATAATAATAATATAAAAATTCTTAAAACCTAGAAAATGATTAAAATGTATTCCAAAATTTTAATGACAAGACAGTAAAGACAGCCTTTAATGCAACTATGAAAGGCAAGAATTGTTCCCCCCTTACCATGTTGTATACTTCTTCTTGGGTGTCTTGGTTAGGATTTTATTCCTGTGAACAGACACCATGACCAAGGCAATTCTTATAAGGACAACATTTAACGGGGCAGGTTTACAGGTTCAGAAGTTCAGTTAGTTATCATCATGGCAGTTTCTAGGAAAGCATGGTACAGGAAGAGCTAAGAGTTCAACATCTTCATTTGAAGTGGCACTAGAAGACTGGCTTCCAGGCAGCTAGGATGAGGATCTTAAAGCCACACCTGTAATGACACACTTCCTCCAACAAGGCTACACCTTCAAATAGTGTCACTCCACAGGCCATGCATATTCAAACCACCACACTCAGCTCTAGGTTTCTCATAGCTGCTACCATATGGTTCAGCCTCTTCATGAATTGCCCTCCCACTCATTCTATCCTAGGATGTCCATTTGAAGACTTTTGTAAGAAAAAGTTATTAATCTTCACAACAATGGGATAATAAACTCATTTGAAATTAAGTGTGAAAAAAAAGTGTACTAGGTGAAATTTTCCAAGGAAGATAATTTTCATCAGAGTTTTGATTGAGCCTTTAAACTCCTAAAGGTATGTACATCTCAATGTGAATGGCTTGTTAATTATGAAAGATACATGCAGGTACCTATAAAATTATTGAACTTTCTATATATTTTATATAACTGTCTTTTAGTAGTTCACAACACAACAGTCTCTACTATGGTATTCTTGAGTAAAAATAGCTTGGTTAGATCATAATTCCAAATGATATGTATTTTTAATCACCAAATATTTTATTTAAAAAATAGGAACAAGGAAAATGCCTAAATTGTGGAATTATAATGATAAATTACACATTCCTCATTGAAATTCCTTCTACAGTGAAAATATCTAATTTAGGCTAATTACCTAATACCATGCCTCAGAATGATTGTCTCCATTGGAGGGGCCCAAAACCATTGTTTCATGTATCTTAGTAAATTTTTTACAACATATCAACATGTTATTTTCAGCTAAAAATCTCTGCAATCATGTTTTCAAAAATACTTCTCATTGTATCTTTATAGGTAACTTACTTTATTGAAGTACTTAACAACTAGACTTAATTTCTAAAATATTTTAATGGGAGGCTACATGTGTTAAGTTATACATAAGAGTTTTTGGTCCTATCATACCCCCCCCTTTTTTTTTTTTTTAGGAATTTAAGATTTTAGTTTCTTGTGTCAATTCATTGTACCCTGGTAAGGCTACTGCCATTATGGAAATTAATACTGCCATTGTTTCTTTGATGTGAATTATTATGTGAATTTTCAAAAATTTGCTGAACTGCTTCAATTATTCAACTACATTTTTTTGGATATAGTTGTGCTCCTATGAAAGAAGGAGAGAAAGAGATAGAGAAGGGACAGGAGAAAGGAGGATTAAATGGGTAGATTGTCTACTTCATGCTTTCTTTCCAACTCTTTCCCAGTGGTGGAAAGGATCCCTTTAAATACTATAGATGACTTATCAAAGCAAAATAATGGACAATCTACAGTTCACATTCTCCTCAAATAAAGATCTTGACCCTTGAATAACTAGTGTCAACTCCCTTACCCAAAACCAGGCTGGCAATGGTCTCTAGAGCTTGATCTAAATGGCATGTACCCTTGCTTTCCCTCTCTCTTCCCATTTACCCTATTCCACTAGTAAATTCACTGGCACACCCTTTTATGACAGTATTGATCCAAGAATCATTCCATCAGGGGCGCCTACTAGGTGATATGATATCCAGAAAACTGTCTGTAATGGACAAACAAGTTGTCTTCATGACTAATAGTAATGATCTTGTTAGTTGTTTTTAAAAAAAAAAAAAAAACAAAAAAAATTGATCAGTTCCAAGTGTATATTTTGTGTGTGTGTGTCTGTCTCTGTGTGTGTGTAATCAAATATCCAAATGACTCCTTGTCTTTAAACTAATATAATTGTTCTTGTACTTAATTTACATATCAACTAGTTAATCGTACTGTAGCTAACATGACTATGTAGAAAACAAGACCAAAGAAAAGTCTTTATGTAGTCAAAATCATATAGCAAGCTTTCATTTAATAAATGAGCAAAAGGCACATGAACAGTATCCTCAGTTCTGTTCCAACTGTTGACTTCATTTGCTTTTGACCCTATTACTTAATCAAATTTGTCCAGTATTTTGTAAGATGAACTCTGGCCTTTGTTTCAAAAGATAAACACATTTCAAATAATGACAAACGGATTAAGTCACTATGCTAGCAAGTGTCACATTAAGCTTTAAGATGAATCATGATTTGTAGATAATTAAATAAATTTGAAATTCAATTACCCTGAAGAACTGAAAATTCTATCTGATTCATCACAATTGGTTCAGATGAAAGAGGTTTAGACATGAATTGGCCAGTTCCTTTGACTTTGGAGCTGGGAGCAGGACTTTCCTTCCATAATATCTTTATTTGAATTATTCCTTAGAATTTAGAAGGGAAAACCTTGATAACTCTTATTTCCCTGCATTTCCTTGTCTTTCAAAGAAGATGTCCATTTACAATGCATATTCCAATCTATGTTAAATGTGCTGGTTTTCCTTCACATGGAATGATATTCACTTGAGTTTGCTACTGTATATGGGGCAGGGTAAATATCCTTGTTGTCAAGTCACTTGGAAGATCACTATTAAAGTTCTTGTAAGTCCCACCATGTAAGTTACCACTTTCACAGGATGAAAAGAAAATTGTCAAGGGAGAAGCTAAGCTCCTTCTCCTGCCTTAGCTGCTGTGTCACGGAAGTTTACATTAAAAATTGTGCACTTAGTCTGAGCCATTGTGTTAAACTATGTCTGAAATCCCTTAACTTGCACAAGACTAGAGATACATTGTTGCTACTTCATGAACTGATAGATGGAATCTAACTTTCACCCAGGGTCTCATAAGAGATAAGTAATAGTGGGGAATTTCACTTCCACCATGTGTTCATAACTTATGCTCTTCTATGTGTTGATACTCTGATTTTAGAAGAGAAGTGTAGTGTTGCAATGGAAGAGAGTTTCTGATTCACATTAGCACTGAAAAAAATCAGGCTAGATGCATGTCTCACCTTATTGCAGAAATTCAGGTGAGTATCAGGACATTTGTAATGTACATATAAGTTTGACAGGTTGAAGATAGTCTCTATTCCTACTACCACATCAAGTGCAATACAAAACACGGGTGGTCAGTTTGGGCTTTGTGAGACTTGTAACAGATTGCATGACTACAGAGGCAACTATCTCCTTGTTTTCCTTTTTTGATGTTTTTGTTTCTGTTTGTATTTTCAGCACATGTGTATCTTAATGAAAAGGGCTACTAAAAAGATGATTGATGGGTAAAAAACATTACATAGAAAGCCAAATCAGAGCCCTGGAGGAAGGTAATAAAATTTAAAAAATCATTATTGTATACTCAATGGAAGATGGACTGGTTTTTGGCATATTGAAGTGACCAAACTTAAGGACAAGGGAATGAATGAGAAGAGAAGATACAGACTATAAGTTTTAGAGTACTACAGACTAAATACCAGAGACTAGTTTGTTATTAGAGAAGCCTAATTTACACATGGACCAAGTACCTCCTGCAGCAAGCAACCTGACACTATGGGGATGTCGCCTGTGTCTACAAATGGAAGTGCTGTTCCAAGAATGAGTTTAGACGTTTTGAGTCCATGTCTGTATTATCAGAGAGACACAGAAGATCGTGCCTGAACTCCCTTTAGTAGGTTGCTTCGTTCACTCTAAGACAAAGTTGGACCAGCAATTAAATCAGGATGCCAACAGAACAGTTGACAAAGAAGGGAATGTATCTCAAAGAGATACATTACAGAATTCAGAGCTGATCTGAGTGTAAACATGATTTTACCCTTGATACAAATGTCTTTATTCTGCTATCATTGACACATCACAAAATTTCGATGTCATACCACTTGAATGGTGCTGTATTTTCCACCAGAATGATACATGACACAGTAAGAGAGCAAAATGTCCTCAAGAAGACAAGGTGAAGCTTTACATGAGGAGCCTGAAGATCTGGATTTAAGTCTGAGTCCTAACCTCATATTCTGCCATGCCAGACTCAGATGACTACAGCAGTGCTGCTAGTGCCAAGAAAAAGATAAGAGCTGCCCCAACCTGCATGCAAACTTGGCCTCTGCAAGGAATACCAAATGAAAACTTGCAAAGCTTAAAGTATACCAAAAACACACATAGAAGAGGGGATTCTTTGTCATATAATCCTCGGGCAACATTTTTAAATTCATGTAATAGTTTTTGATGACAGATTTAAAAATTTTTTTATAATCAGTTATTCCAAGAAAGAAGTCACTTGCAGTTTTCATGAGGGGAAATCTCAATCTATAATAAGTTTCTGGTTTTCATTATTTTGCTCATGAAACTGAGACATTTTTCCTATGGAATCATGTTTCAAAACAAATGCAGTGTACTTAAGTTTGTTTAGCAAGAAACCTGTGTATTATAGACAAAATGAAGTGCAGTAGTAGTCCTGACCTGAACAACTTACTGCAGCTCCCAGCCTGCCTTAAGGGTATTCCATCTTTAATGCCCCCAGGCTAAAACAAATGGCAAAATTTCAAAGATTGCTTTGAGCTAATACAATTATTGCAGCAGAGAACCCACTATGTCCTATGAACATGTAGCAGACTGAAACACAGGAAAGATATTCAAATAAAAGCTAATGATCATTTCTGCATGTACGTAGTAATGGCATTTAAACAAAAGGATTCAGAGAATAACCAGGTCATCCATATCTGTGAAATAAACATCCATGGGGACTAGACAGCTCACATTTCAGTGTATCATCTTCTTGGCATTCTCTACCTCTTTAAAATATGTTCATGGTTCCCTCAACTAAAATGTTCCAGCCACAAGGGAGAAAACCCTAGTAGATTCTGAGTATACTATATGCGGATCACTCTGGTTTCCAGTGTGTAAAAAAGCAGTTGACATTGCAGCCATACTTCAATAAAGACTCTACACAGGCTCACAGACTCTACACCTCTTGCCTTATGGGTTTTTCTGCTTTTTGGGCATCCATTTCTCCACTTTCCTTCTCTGCATATAATCCCAGCCATAAAGTACCCTCAAGCTTCTAACCTCAAGAGACCATGCATTTCGTTCACAATGATGTCTTTGATCTTGTCAGCTGTAACCATGAATCAAATTTGACAGGTCATATCTTCTAGAAGAGATTTTCATTTCCTTCTCAATTAGATGATTATTTTTTCTCTCTTCTTTTAACCCCCTTTCTTTGTTGCCCTAATTATGCCACTTATTTCATTTGCCCCTGGCAAGAGTAACTGAACAACTTGACACAAGCATTTAAGTCAAAAGAGACTGCTGTCTGATGTGAGAACAAACACTATCCACTCATCCAAAACAACAAGCTATATTGATTTGTAACTCTTAAACAAAGATCCAAGATTTTAAACCAAGGAGTTTTTAAAAACCAGAAAAACAAACTTACAGAGTCCTAAAACAAATTCATTAAATGAGAATGAAATAGGATCTAAAGTTGCATCTTTACAGGTAAATATTTAAGTTTGAGTATCAGCTTCTCAGCTTCCAGATTCAAATTTTCTCACCTTCTGCTCACTCTCTACTAATAATAATTCTTCTCTTACTGAGAAGTCTAAAGCAAAATCCACAGAGAATACCCATGGGATGCTGCAACCAGAAATACAGGATTGCCTACCTATGAGTACATCCAAGCCTTTACTCAAGTATTTTTGTGTAAAGCAGCTCAGTGATGCTGTGATGTTTCTTATGTCCTTCTCAAGCCAGAGACATTGCCCCATTCATATTCCACACATCCTAAAAGAGCTGGACCTAGTCAAGGAGGCAAGTGAGCTAGCCCCATGGTGAGAGAGAGCAGAGAGCTGGCCAGCAACTCACATGATGCGAGATGGTGAGGGTGCAGGGTAATGCCCTCCCTCTTGCCCCCTCTGCCTCCTGCAGTAGCCAGAAGAGCTGACCTGGACTTATAGAGCAAAAGAGCTAGCCCTGCACTCTGGAGAGCTAGCCCTGCACCTTGCCTGAGCATCATGGCACTGATGGCAAAGGCACAGTGAGCCAGTCCTGAGGGTTGAGAGAAGGGGAGTTGGCCCTGTACCTCACAGGCTGTGACACATGGGAGAATGGGCCCTATGCATTGACCAGGCAGTACAGTGGAGCAGGCTCAGGAGGCACAGGTGTAGGTGAGCCAGTATGGGGCTGAGAGCAAGGAGAACTTACCCTACATCCACACTGGACCAGCATTGGGTGGCTAGCTAGAGCTGAAGACCTCACCCTGGTGTGTGGATAAAACAGAGCTGGTGCACTGACCACTTAGGCCTAGATCCAGGGCTCAGAATTGCCACCCAAAAAGTGGGACCCTCTGTGAATGGTTGGGACACGTGAAAGGGACAGTCCTGCTATTCCAAAGCTGCAGGATCTATATGACACAGGGCAACAACAATAGCAGGGAGGAGTCCCCATGAGGAACCAATATTGATGGTATCACAAAGCTAAAGATCTTGAACCAGACCAATAACTCATTGCAGTAAACATTTGCAAGTGAAGACATGTGGACAAAGGGATATATTGTGGGACACACTGTGACACACTGCAGATTCTACAATGAGATATTCACCATGCTCTATGATTTTGTTGTTGTTGTTGTTTTGTTGTTGTTGTTGTCATTGTTGGGGGAAGTTGAAGGGCAAAAGGCGATAGAGAGATGAGTGGACTGGGTTGCATAATGTTAAACTTACAAAGAATCAATACAAAGGGTTTGGTTGGTTGGTTGGTTGATTTTTTTATAAAATTTATTATTGGGCTTGGGCACATTCATTTCCCAGTCTGAGTAGCCTCCAGGGATGGTGTCATTCTTTAGGCCACTGGCCAAGATGTGGACAGCTTACAGAGGGGAACGTGAGCTGCTAACTACCAAAAAACCTAAACACCCAATCAAAAAAAAAAATGAAGTATAGAACTAAACCGAGAATTCACAACAGAGGAATCTTAATGGCTGACAGGCACCTAAAGAAATGTTCAAAGTCCTTAGTGATCAGAGAAATACAAATCAAAACAACCCTGAGATTTCACTCACACCAATCAGAGTGGCTAAGAGCAAAACCTCAGGTGACAACACATGTTGGTGAGGATGTGGAAAAAGAGGAAATCCTCATGCGGGTGGATGCAAGCTGTACAGCATGAATCATCGAGTCCTGAGAATTGTAAATAGTTTGAGGATCAGCAATACCACTCTTGGTAACCTAAGTGCCCACCATGCTACAGGGGCATATGCTCATAGTCAATAGAAGTCGGAGGGAGGGAAGTAGGGACCTGGGAGGGAAAGTGGATGGGGTAAGTGGGGGGAGAGGGAACCTGATCTGGTATTGGGTGAGGGAAAAGTACTGAAGCCCTGAGGGCCAGCAGAAAGAATGGAAACAGGCAATCTAGGGAGGTAGGAGGTTGGGAGGACCCTCCAGAATGCTCTAGAGACCTGGGAATTGAGAGACTCTCAGGACTCAAAGGGACGGACCTTACATGAAATGCCCAACAGTAGGGAGAGTGAAGTTATAGAGCCCACCTCCAAAAGGAACACAGAGCATCAAGTGGGGGATGGGGTTGGCATCCTATAGTCAAAACTCTGATCCATAACTGTTCTTGTTTGAAAGAGCTACATGGATGCCTGAGGAAAAGAAGGTCCAGTGACAGGCCCAAAGTGGGATCCAGCTCAAGGGGAGGTTCCAAGGCCTGACACTATTACTGAGGCTGTGTAGTGCTCACAAAAAGGGACCTATCAAGACTGCCCTCTGAAAGACCCAACAAGCAGCTGAAAGAGTCAGATGCAAATGTTTACACCCAACTATTAGAAAACCATTAGACCCCTGTGGTTGAATCAGGGTAAAGCTGAAAGAAGCTGAGGAGGAGGGCAGCCCTGTAGGAGGACCAGGAGTCTCAATTAATCTCGATCCCCGAGATCTCTCAAACACTGGACCACCAAAAAGGCAGCATACACCAGCTGATATGAGGACCCCAACACATATAGAGCAGAGGACTGCTGGGTCTGTGTTCAGAGGTGATGCACCTAGTCCTCAAGAGATTGGGGGACATAGGTAGTTTAGAGGTCAGGTGGGGTGGGGGTGGGGGGATGGAAGCAGCCTCGTGGAGACAGAGGGTGGGTTAGAGGTATGGGATGTGGAACAGTCAGAGTGGACAGGGGTGGGGAGTACAAGGGGAATAAAATCTGGAGTGTAAATAAATAAATAAAATTTAAAAATCCACCATTCTTCAAGTTTTCTCTTACATGTCTTTACACAGATACAATTACATGAGAAAAATGTAGTTTTGATTTTCTGTGCAAATAAAATTTGAAGTATTGATATGAAGGCATTTTGAATTGCTCCCCAAAGACTTCCTCAATCACTGAATACAATCCAAGTGTAATTTGCCCTGGAATATGCTAAGGAAATGTTATTAGTCACATACATAGTATACCTTAGCATGTCTTCAATCATGTTCCTATTTTATTCTATATAATTAGGATAAAACTTGTTATAATGTCATCCAAGAGTTGGAGAAAAACACATGAATCTTTCATACACATTCTGAGTCAAACTTTAATACATATTAATGCAAATATACTTTTACTGGCATTAAGGCACACTTATCCTTGATTTGCAATACCTTTGAGCTAGCAGCCAGGTCAGCTGAGATTTTTGATTATCTTTTTAAAAAGTGATTTAGAAATATATGTTCAATTAATTTCATTATCAAGAAGAAATGAGAATATTCTCTTATGTTTAGTGATTGAAGGTTCTTATTATCTATATAATGAACTTGAGTCACTTTCACACATCTTCCTTCCCCTCTGTCATACACTCACTTCTTGCTGGAACTTTTCTTCTCAATAAGTCCTTATCCTACTGCCAGCAGAGTGATCAGCTCTGAACAGTCAGATGTATCACCCCCTCCAAGGCTCAAGAAACATGGAAAAGAAGTAAGAACTGGAAAGATTACAAAATGATATCCTCAGCCGGTAACATAGTCAATGTTCACATAAACTTACTGCTGTGCTATCTGTTCAAGACTTGTCTGAGAGCATTCTCTTTCTTTTCCTTTTTTAATTTTTTTTGATATTTTATTTATTTACATTTGAGATGTGATCCCCTTTCCCCATTTCCCCTCCCTAGAACCCCCCCTATTTCATCTGCCCTCCTCCTTCTTTGTTACTTCTTTATTCTGGCCTAATGTCAGATTCCTACCTGAAGTCTACTTCCTTGTCCTTGGAATATGACATTGGTCTGAGAGCATTCTTAAGAAAAATTCCTGGGCTATTGAGATAACTCAGAGATAAAATACCTTGTTGCACAAGCCTAAGGTTCTGAATTGTATCCCTGGAACTCATATAAGGATAGAAGGAGAGAGTCAGAGAGAGTCAACTCCACAAAGTTCCACACACATGCTTAGGCATGCCTTCACACAACACCACACACACACAACACACACCACGTGTGTGTGCATATACAGTAAAGAGAATTTCAAAAGTATAATAGTATTTTATCTTTTATTAGACACGTTTTCAGTATTATGCATGCAATGAGAAATCAGAATTACCTTAATCTACTCCATATGAAGAAGAGAACAAAGAACATGCATGTTAATAAAAATACTTGGAGAGAAACTGTCTGCATAGACATACTGAGTACTTAGAAATTCGATGATATGGAGAGGAATGTGCAGGTCTAGGGCCTAGATACAGTTTATTTGAGGCTATCTTTAGGCCCTAAATATTCATTCTTTGTCAATCTCTGTGTCAGAGCTAACACTCTTTGACTAGCAGATAAAAAGCCTTTGGAATCCATTAATAAATTCAAGGTCCACCAATCAAAAGGCTAAGAATGTTCTCAGCTAGCACCTAAGCCCTCAGCAGAGAGCTCTCTGCTTATAACCTGCCTTCTGGAGGCATTTACCAAGGTGTTTGAAAAGTGTCTTCACTTAATGCTTTTTTTTTTTTTCAATTAACATACAAACTGTATGAAACACAGAATGTGGAGAAGTCTGTCTGTGCTCCTGAGCCACAATAACTTGTATTTGGAACCAGAATACACTGCCTCAAATCCCTTTGGGGATGAGAGTGGTGTTTTTACATTGATATGGGTTAGCAAAGATTCAGTAGGCAAGCAACTAAATTAGACAGGCAAAGTGCTGACTGTGCTGAATGGAGGGAAGGGTGAAGTGAGAGTAAGACAGAGCACAGAAGCAAATGGATTAATAACTAGCTAGGAAGAACTGACAGAGGCACCAGGATAGAGTTACAAGGTCAGAAGAATGGAGTGTCAGAGAGTAGAAGAGAAGTATAACCTCAGGAAATTTTATCTTGCTGAATATATATCTCTCTGCATTAATTTGTATACATAGCAGACATTTAATAAGTATGATATGGGAAATAGCAGAAATCCTTTATCCCATTAAAGTGACATTCACTAATGGTGACAAGGCACACAGGCAGATGCCATGCTTTTGATAATAGCTCCTTATGCTTCTTCCTGAATACTGCCTTAGAAGAGCTTGTTTCTTGCATGGAGGAAAACACAAAATGGGTGAAATGTATCACAAAGAGATCTGGGAGTGGAAGATAGCCTTAATGGTGAGTGAGTGTGTTAATTTATTTGAACAATGAAGCAACAATTTTGAGTTAATTGTGCATAATTATTCAAAAAGTTTCCAATTGGATTGAAGCCTTTCAGGAAGTAAATTGCTAAGTAATACACTGGGTACTGGCTTGTCCTTTTGCCTAACATCACATTCATTTTAATCTCTTGGAGCTCCAAGGGGAACCTCCTAAAGAAACATGATTCCTTGAGTTATTATTTGATATGAGAAAATTTTAGATAGAGATTACACAGTAAAAGGGAGTAAACAAAAGTAATTTACTAGATAGTCTTACTAATTATGAATTTAACATAATTACTATTTATAAGTAGTGATTCATTTGATCATTACCTCTTCAAACTAGTTGCCTTTCTCTAATGTTTTTCCTACATGTCCTCCAAAATAAAAAGAATTCTTGATGATATTTTTAGGATGTCAGGCTGAGTTGAGGGATTCCATCTTTACTCAAAATATCAATATCAGTTGTGGTTTCTGACATTCTAGAGTTGTTTTACACAAAGACAAAAATGTTCATACAGGATTTACAAAGTTAAAGAAAACTTCACAATTTGATAAGTAGTAATTATATTTGATGAAAAGGACTATTTCTCATTTTTTCTTAAGGAGGAGTCAATTATTTCTTATGTTTCTTAAAACATTTTTGGGCTTCCATGTAAAAATTTTAAAATTACAATAGTGAAACCAGAAATAAAATGTGATTGATTTTTTAAAAATATATTCAATAACCATTTTATTTGTTTTCTGAAATTGTATATTATGGAAAATGTCAACTTTACTTTTACCAAAGGTTTTATGTGTTTATATCTATTTGTATGAAAAGTGATTAAACATATCACAACTAAGACTTTGATTACTTTAATTTATAAAGTTATTTGTCCACACAGGATAGGATTAATTATCTTGTAGGCACTGATGGCATAAATTTAAACATCTTCATCTCAATTGTTTTTTTTAAACCTTATAGTAGTCCATAATGTTATTTTGATTGGTTCATTAGGATTTCCATTGCCTTGTATAAATTATTTAATATAACACAACTATAGGGCATGTTAAATCATATTCTTTTTCAATGTTCATTTGCTACCAGAAAATTCTAAAGGCATCCTTGTAGGTGTGCAAAACGTTAAAGGAAAGTATATGAGAATTAATGGATAATTGTGATCTTTTTATATATTACAGTGTTTGTCTTTCAATACACTATACTACCACCAAGAATAATCATCTTTATTTTTCATGCATCCAAATTTTGAACCCTTTCTATAAATTAGGAGCCAAGATGTGAGAAACCAGAACATTTCTAAGATTTTGAGAAATTTATATATTTTAAATCTATTAATTTACTGATGAGGACACTCACAGACATTAATAGATATTGTTTTGTAATCAAATTATGTACTTTTCTGCATATATTTTCATTTGTCAGATGTAATTTATGATTTATTCTTAATGCATTTTTTAAAAAAACCAATAAAGATAATTTGTTCTCTCATGCAATCAACTTAAAAATCACTATAATCAAAGATGATGTAAGATACCATTTTGAAATTGAAAACATAGTGTAGGAGACAAAATAAAGATTCCAACTAAGTTTGTGCAAGAAAAAAAAAATGGGAAACAGATAGAATGACCTTTTGACCTTTCCAAAAATATTTCTTTGCAATATCATTTTACAGAGGGAGTATCATTTTCAGCAGGTATTTTTGCATAGGCAAAATTGACTAAGAGCATTTGACTTCTGTTTCTCATAAAACATCCTTCTCAAATAAGTATTTGACAAATGGAATATGTTGTTGAGACAAAGAGTAGAAAGGTCCTTTAGAAATAAGGACTGGGTATCATCCAATGAATATCTGCTATGCAATATAAACATACATTTTTATTATATGTTATAAGCTTGCATTATTATTTCAATGACTAAAGTTGAGTGTACATTTCTTTCATTTTTTGATATTAAGGTATCCCCTTTTGATTTCTTCCTTTCAAACTCTCCATAGACCTACCCATCTTGCTTTCTCTCAAGTTCATGGCCTCTTTTACTCAACAAAATGTTTGAAAGTACACTTCAAGCTTTGTGCATGTCTGTGAGTCCCCAGTGCATTTAGCATTTCCTATGTAAGAAGAAACAGGCCTTTTACATCACAGGATATGTATGAATAAAGGTGTGAAATATGAACCACTCATAAATACAGTGGTTTCCTGTCTAAAGGAAATATCTGTGTTTGCAAATCCTGAGACAAGTGAAAATGAGGAATTTGTCTTCTCATATACTGTTATTAAATCTTACTTATTTGGAAAAAAAAAAAGAAAGTACACTTCATTCCAGGAAATTGTCAAGGCTCTGTGGCTATTAGGAGCAGCTAAGCAGCCAACATGTCAGCATTGCTAAAATGAACACTCTGGTTAATGTATGTATAAATATATAAATCGTGTGGTGTGTGTGTGTGTGTGTGTGTGTGTGTGTGTGTGTGTTCGTGTTTCAGTGAAACAGAGATTAATGAAAGCAAGATAATGAAATTTAGGGAAAGGTGAACAAGGAGTAGAGGGGAATTCCAAGCAAATATATTTGTTAATAAACTAATATCCTGTCAAGTTGAAAAAATGTGGTACATTTACACAATGGAGTACTACTCAGCTATTAAAAATAATGAGCTCATGAAATTCTTAGACAAATGGATGGAGCTAGAAAATATCATCCTGAGTGAGATGACCCAATCACAAAAGAACACACATGGTATGCACTCACTGATAAGCAGATATTAGCCCCAAAACACACAATACCTAAGATGCAACGCATAAACCTCATGAAACTCAAGAAGAAGGAGGAAGACCAAAGTGAGGGTACTTTTGTCCTTTTTAGAATGAGTATCAAAAGATTCAACCAGAGCTCCCAGGATCTAAACCTCCAGCCTGAGAACAGACAGGGGCAAGCTGTCCTCTGAGAGGCTCTAACCAGCAGCTGACTCAGACAGATACAGACATCCAGAGCCAAACAGTGGATGGAGCTTGAGGACTCTTATAGAAGAATAGGAGGAAGGATTGTGGGCCCTAAGGAGATAGGAACTGCACAGGAAGATCAACAGAGTAAACGAACCTGAACCCTTGGAGTTCTCAGAGACTGAATCACCAACCGTGGAGCATACCTAGTCTACACAGATCTACCTCCATGGGCTGAACCTAGGCCTCCCTGCACATATGTTGTAAATGTGCAGCTTGGTTTTCATGTAGGTCTCAAACATCTGGAGTGGGGGCTATCCCAAAACATGCAGCCTGTATATGGAGTATGGTCTTCTAAAAAAAAAAAAAAAAAAGAAAAGAAAAAGTTGTCCTGTTCATTCTATTCTAGTAATTTAATGTTTATACATTTCTATAGGTTGGCATTTTATAGTTTTGATTCTTATTAAAATATATTTGTGCACTATATTTTGATTATATTCTTTCACCTCCTACATTTCCTCCAGATCTTTCCTACCCACATAACTTCATGAGTTTTTCTTTATCAAAAATAAAAAATCAAAACAGACCAACTAAAAGTAATCCACTGCCTCTGGCGGTTCAATATTCTTCCTCTACTACTTTGGTCTCTAATCCTTGAAGAGAGGAGTTTGATAAACATATACTATTTAGAGCTGAGTGCTCCAAAGCCTCTACACTCTATACATCATCCAGTTGTGGGTCTCTGTGTTAGATACCATCTCCTGAAACAAGCTGAGTGATGGCCTGATCTATGAACATAACATGTTATTAGAAGTCATTTTATTCCCATGTTCCTTTAACAAAATAAGAGTTGTAGTTTTTCTCCTGAAGTCCATGACCTACATAGTCATGGGTCTCAGCCACTTTAGTAATGTCAGATATGGTGAGTTCCACCTTATGGAGTGGGCCTTAAGTCCAATCAAAAGTGGTTGATTTCTCCCATATTTGTGCTACTGTTGGACCAGTGTATCTTGCAGGACAGCTGTCATTGTGGGTCTGTGAGTTTGCTGATAGTTGATGCTGAAGATTCTTTATAGCTCCAGGAGAATGCAAACTATCTTCCAGCACCATAAACACTAGTCAGGACAAATGAAGCTGTCTATTGGGGCACTAGTACAATTTCTCCATATTCAATGATGTAAGTAAGTTGTGTCTTCTGTAACAGGGCTTTGCCATCAGGTTATGGAAAGTTAACAATACCTTTAGCATTAGCCTATGATATTTTCTGCGAGATTCTCTTTGGTGAAAAAAGTCAGCAAGATGTAATCTATTCCTGATCCTGGAAATTTTACTTTGTAGCATAAGGTGTTACCACCTTCATTATATGGTGGTTCCAATCAATCTTTCATATATATTATGAGGCCTCTATGCAGTAATTTCCATACGAATTTTCAAAACCCCTTTAGTGTTAGTTTTGGATACTTTTATAGCTTTACTTGTTTTAATTTACCATTGTTAATAAAATAAATCACATCAAATCTTAAACAGTTATTACTCAATTGCATATATTAAATAACTAATCACTTGTTTGCTGATCTGAAAAGGTTCCTTTATCACATGCTGAATTCCAAAGTACAGATATGTAATTATACACTTGGTTTTATTTATTTCTATTATTTTCATACCAGAGCACACTCCTTCAGTAGCTATAACTTTATAATGTAATTTAATTCCCAGTAGGAAAATATCCACCAAACACATGAATGTTAAATACTGTTTCACTTTTAAATAAACTTAATTATCAGAGATTCAGATTCTACAACTATTTTTCTAGGACTGATACTGTAATTTTACACTGAACTTAAACAGTAGCCTGAGATCGAATGTCATGATGATGATGATGGCGATGATGGTGATAACAATGACAATGATGATATTATGTGTTCCTATATTTGGAGGAGTTAGATTCATATACTCACATATATGTCTTGTTTACAAAGTAGTTGGTTGCTGGGCGGTGGTGGTGCACGCCTTTAATCCCAGCACTTGGGAGGCAGAGGCAGGCGATTTCTGAGTTCGAGGCCAGCCTGGTCTACAGAGTGAGTTCCAGGACAGCCAAGCTACACAGAGAAA
Organism: Mastomys natalensis; assembly: GCA_021653895.1. Taxonomy (NCBI): domain Eukaryota; kingdom Metazoa; phylum Chordata; class Mammalia; order Rodentia; family Muridae; genus Mastomys; species Mastomys natalensis. Next base: position 2,362,171 of record JAJTUV010000495.1, on the reverse strand, counting down.
CCCTGTCTCAAAAAACCAAAAAAACCAACCAACCAAACAAACAAACAAAAAAAAAAAAAAAAAACAAAGTAGTTGGTACCTGTGAAAGATACATGGACCTTTCTACCTGTACACTATATGTGCACACACTGGAATGTATATATGCATGTAAATAACTGATAAAATAGCAGCACTTGTAAAAAATTGGAAATGAATAGCACTCATGCCTCATCTTCCTAAGAGAGCATTTAAAACCTGTATTTTTTATGCACATGGCTGCTTTTTATTGCTTTAGAATTATTCTGAATCCTCTCCTAAGTCTGAACTTCTTATCTTTTCCCAGCACTTCATTATTTTGCTTTCCTCTACTCTTCTTTTTCTATGATAGGTGATCTCTCTTACTGATACTCCATTATTTCTATTATTCAAACTTTGGAATAGAACTTCCATGTCTATCAGCTTCCCTAGGTTAGGTGTCCCTCAGATAAGTGTATGTTTTCTTCTTCACTATGGGTAAGCATACTTACATACTTCATCCTGTTTTTTGAGGAAGGGCTGAGCACTAATTTGTGGGACACATGGTTCATCTTTGTCCTTCATTTTCTGCTTTTCTTATCAGGAGTCTTCAATTATGTCACTTCTACTAACTAGGGTGTTCACCAGAGTTCATTTGATTACAGTGATCATGTATTTATATAGCACTGTGTATGCCTATAGTTTTGAAATGGTGCCTTTTAAGTATCACAATACAAATAAATCATATAAGGAAATCTGTGTTAACTATTGTCCCTTGGCAATATTTTTTTATTCTTTGTGTTTGGGTATATGGTTGCTCATGTTGTCTGGTGATGTTTTATTTTATAATTACACCTTTAGTTCTTGTTTGCCTGGTCATAACTGCAGCAGAAAGCCTAGGTTAGGTGTTCCACAGATAAGTGTATATTTTCTTCTTCATTGGGGGTAATCATACTTACATACTTTATCCTGTTTTTGAGGAAGGGCTAAGCACGAGTTTGTGGAACACATTTTATCAAAAATTTTCACTTCAGAGAATTTTTTCTTGCTTATGGTCTAAATTGAAGGATTTTCCCTCCCACCTATTGCTCTATAATTATTTAGAATTCATGTCAGCTCTAATCTGATATTCCCTGCATTAAAGACTGTAATATATGAGCTAAGGCTAGGTACCCACAGAAGAGTGGAGTTAGCCACGCACTTGACTCAGTGATCTAAATGCAAACCTCAAAAGTGAAATCTCTCCAAAAAACAGTTTTTACTCAGTTCTATTTTCAGATCTGTTCTTTCCTGCATTTCAAGCCTTCTCTCCATGTGTCAATTTTGTTCTCTTACATCATCAAGGCTGAATGCATTTTCCATTTGAGATTTTATATTTTTCTGTGTTTATGTAGCCACTTTGTGTCATTCAAGTTTACATCCAATGTATAATACCAAGTTTGTTTGCTAAAAATATAAAACATGATTAACATTAAAATTTTTTAGCCAGGCAGTGGTGGTGCACGCCTTTAGTCCCAGCACTTGGAAGGCAGAGGCAGGTGGATTTCTGAGTTCGAGGCCAGCCTGGTCTACGGAGTGAGTTCCAGGACAGCCAGGGCTACACAGAGAAACCCTGTCTCGAAAAACCTAAATAAATAAATAAATAAATAGATAAATATTTTTACTTAATTGATTTAAACTTACCACATAGATATTTTCTGTTTTCCTCAATATAATCAAATCAATTAAGTACATCAGTCATGATTCAGTGAAAATCTGAAAGCTAGCTCTACATCAGCCATTATCAAAATGTTATCATGGAACCCTAAGGTAACGAAAAATTCTGTGATTGTGTATGCAAGAGCAAAAACTTCGATTCTTCCAAATGACACATTCAGATTTGCACAGCTTAATGAAGGAGCATTTTCCAAATAACCAATAGATGATATGATGAGATTATATGCAGGCAAGACATGGAAAATGACAATGCAAGTTGATGCAGTTAGGATGGAGAAAATTTCAAAAGGTCTAAGCCCTGGATGAAGACTTACAGACAATTAAAAGCTGCCGAGAGGAGAATCAGAGTTCTCTAAGGATGAACTGCCTGATAGCACAGAACATCCAAAGTGGTCAGCCCAAAACTCAGCACATGAGCAACAGTAAGTGAACTAACTCAACAGGTTGTAAATATAAGTGTGTTCGCACACACGTATGCATATCCTACGACTCAAAGAGCTTCCCCAACACTCCCCCCAATATAAAGAACTATATGCCATTTACATAGCTCTAAAAGAAGTCAAGGCCCCCTTAACCTCTTTTCAGACATGGTATATGCTGTCAATTTGCTCCCCTAGCTGTCAAGATCATTTGTCAAACTAGATGCCAACCCACTTTCTCCTCTACTCATACAGGTCTCCACCCTCCAACAGGAAAGAGCCTCCCTCATCTATATTCAGCATGTCAGATCTCACAATCCTCTGTCAGGTCCTATATCTGAGGAAAATGCACTTGCTGACCAAACTGCCGCAACAGGGACATTCATAGCCTCCACTGAGCAAGCAGACCAATTTCATTCATGCACACACACAAATATAAAGGGGCTTCATGCTCGCTTCCTCACATCCCCCTTGCTTAGCTCCAAAGGATAATAAAAACATGTGCCTCTTGCTCATCCCTTATTACCACCCAGCTTTACAAACCATGGACATCAATCCCCAAGATCTCATATCCATTGCCTTATGGCAAATTGATGTCACCCATATTCCTCAATTCAGTAGATAAAAATGTTTTTGTCACCATAGATACATACTCACATTTTATATGGGCTACAGCCCAGCCAGATGAAAACTCAAAAAGGTTAATTTGCCATATGCTCTCTACCTTTGGCATCATGGTGTTCCTCAACAGATAAAAAACTGATAATGGCCCGGCCTTCACTAGCTCCCAATTTAAAACCTTCTGCACATGTTGGGAAATTGCCCATCACATGGAAGTTCTCCACAACCCTCAGGGCCAAGGAATAATAGAAATAACACATCAGACCCTGAAGGCCCAACTCTTGAAAGAAAAAACAACTACTTATCCCCCAATATACAATTAATGATGGCCCTGAGCACCCTAAACATACTTAACATCTACAAAAACTCCAAATACCCTCCTATTTCTCTCCATTGACACACACCAAAATTAGCTCCCCTGTCCTAGTATGATGGTGAGATCCTTTGGATGGAATTTGGAAGGGACCAGAACTCCCTCCTTATAACCAGGCGGGGTTTCGTTGTGTTTTTCCACAGGACCAGCCTAAGCCTATCTGGGTCCCTGCCATAAATGTCTGACACCACACCACCAACCAAGAAGATGGCCCGCCTCTCACTAAAAGATCAAGAACCAAGGAGGGGGAAGAGAAGGTGGAGGAGACACCACACCCAGAGGAACAACAAGATCTCCTGGAAGGACATCCATGACCTGGTGTCCGTTGCCCAGGCCATGTGTCCTCCACAAGGCCTCCTCTATTCTCTTGGTTGTTTTTGTCATCCTTCATGCTAACTCTGCTAGCCTCTCCCTAGCCTTCCCAACACCTACCACTGGAGATTCCATGCTAGGAAAACTCACAAAGGACACAACAAAGTTATAGGAACCCAGGACTGCCCACTTGAAGAATGTCGAACCAGGATTGAGATTCCCCTACACCCAGAATTCATCTCTACTATCCCCAGCCCTTTTCTCGGTTTACTAAGAAAAACATAGGTGAATGTCTCCAGGAGGTCTCCACATATGGAGGTTACAGATATTGGAGCTGCAGGATGGAATCCACCAGTCCGTGGCACCATGCTTACCAACCTTAAAATTCATTTTTAGCTTTCCATTAGTGATCCATGGAATGATTGTTGATGAACTGGAGTCATGGATAAACTTTACTCCAACGGCTATGCCAGATACCCCATAGCTGACCTACACATCTCCTATGAACTTGTCCCTGCCCCCAAATCAGCCTTTACCCATGTTAATATTATCCAACAGGAAAACCAATCTCCAGAGGAACTACAAGCCACCCTCTCCTGGCTACAGTACATCCAATATGCAGCAAACCTCCTTCCCTTAATGACCTACCCCAATTCCTCCCAATGTTTTTTCTGTGCCTCTCTCCTCCCAACAATTATTAACAGTCGTTCCCATTCACTTTCCCTTTTCTACCTCCATGGACCCCTGCCCATGAGGAAAGCACAGGACATTCCTCTCTTTGACCTACCCTCACCTCTTTGCCTTGTAGAACCCTCCTCAAAACCCCATCTTACATGTGCCCATGACATCACCAACCAAATCAGTATGTGTTAACATTCCTGCCCTCCTCTTGTGTAAAGGCATTACAGATGCCTTATCAACCCTCATTTTCAGACCTCCAGTGGCCCCGTGATTGCTATCCCCTAGGTTTATCTCTATGAACATGAAGAACTTGCCTTGCAATGGGAGGAAGCTGAAAGAAGAAAGAGCTCTTCATCCCTCTGCTCATTGGACTAGGCCTTATTGTTTCACTTGGTGCTACAAGGAACTGCTGGAGCAGCCCTTGTCTAAACACAACATCTGGCTGGCAGCTTCCAGGACAAGCTTGACCAGGCAATGGCCTCTACTACAGATAGCCTTGAAGTAAAAATCATAGTACTAGTTTGGGCTACCACACTTAAGTTATTGATCACAGAATCCCCCACCCAAATACAAACAATTGCCACCTGATGCTTGTTGTCAACCAAATGTAGATCATAAGACTCTAGATGGGTAATATTCTGCACAGAGCCTTACCATCCTAAGACAGAAATGCATTGCTTTTGATAATGCATATTCCACAATGGGTAAGGAAGGCATTCTTGTCAGGACAACCTAAGACAGGCTCAGTCTTGTTTATGAAATAAAAAAGGGAGAGAGATGGAGAGCTTTTGGGGCTGCTTGGCAAGAAACTGACATGGGCCAAGGACAAGGAAATGGGTTGCTTGGCAGGAATATGACATTGGCCAAGGACAAGGAAGAGGGCTTCAGGCAGGAATCTGACATTAGGCTAGAACAAAGAAGTAATTTCAGGAAGGAATATAAATCTTAGGCTAGAACAAGGAAGTAGGCTTCAGACATGAAAATGACTTAGGGCTAGGACAGGGAAGTAGGCTCAGATATTTTGGTCATCCTGATAAGCCTTAGAAACAGGGATCATGGGAGTGTTCACAAAACTTTGATTATTGTCTTGCTTATTCTTTGACTATTTGCATCTATTGTATTACTAGTTCAACCTAGAAATGACCTTAATACTTTCATGTAATTAAAATGGTATAAAAGAAAAAAGGAGGAGGGGGGATGGGATAGGGTGCTTCTGGGGGGGATGGGAAAATGGAATGACATCTGAAATGTAAATAAATAAAAAAAGAAAGAAAGGAAAAAGACTCTATTGCTGAAGATGCTACATGAATTGGTCACGAGCCTAGAAAAGTCAAGCTGAAACTAGCTGGAAGCTTCCTTCCTACTGGCTAGCTTTATATTGATGGAAGTTGCTATCCAAGTTTTAGGGTCAGAAATGTCATCAATAGTCTTAATAATACCAAAGACCCTACATACAACACTAATGAACTTACTCTAAACATACTGATAGTGCAATAGTAGAAAGTCTGTTATATTAGTAATCATTGGCTTCCTGATTGGATTTGGTATCTAATCCAGAAGAGATGATTCCAGTCTGGTTCTGTAAACCTAGTCATATATCTGAGACTGTGGAAGTCATAGGCTCTAGTATGGAAGATAATTCTGTCTGTTAAAAAGTAAACATGAGCCTTCTGGTCTGGGCCCTAGCACTGAGCAGATCCCAGGAGGCTGCTCTGTACCCAATCTCACAAATCCCAGAGGAAGTGGGCCTTCCAGGAGCTCTAACCCAGGCAGTATCTTAGTAAAGAGACAGCAACCCCCACCACCACCACAAAACAGGGAGTAACTGGGACCCACTAGAGCCAGGAATTTACTCCTGGCCCGGAGCACTGGTTCCTTCTGGTCTGAGTCCAAGCACTGAGCAGATCTTGAGCCCCAGCTCTAACCCCAGTATAACCCCCACCCCACACATTTCTGAAAAAACACAAGATAAAAGGAAAACAGGCTCCAGTAAAAAACAGGGCAGGTAGCACTAAGGTGATTCAGATGGTGAAAGGCAAGCACAAGAACATAAGTATCAGCAACCCAGGTTACTTGGCGTCATTAGAACCTAGTTCTCCTACACTAGAAAGTCTGAATTCCTCATATCACCAGGAAAGCAAGATTCAGATTTAAAATCACTTCTAATGATGATGATAAAGGACCTTAAGAAGAACATAAATAACACTCTCAAAGAATTTGAGAACACAGGTAAACAGGTAGAAGCCCTTAAAGAGGAAACACAAAAATCCATTAAAGAATTACAAGAGAACACAACCAAACAGGTGAAGGAATTGAACAAATCCATCCAGGACATAAAAATGGAAGTAGAAACAATAAAGAAATCACAAAGGGAGACTACCTGGAGATAGAAAACCTAGGAAAAAAATCAGGAGTCATAAATGCAAGCATCACCAACAGAATACAAGAGAAGAAGAAAGAATCTCAGGTGCAGAAGATACCATAGAAAATATTGGCACAGCTGTCAAAGAAAATGCAAAATGCAAAAAGTTCTTAACACAAAACATCCAGAAATCCAGGACAGAATGAGAAGACCAAACCTAAGGATAATAGGTATAGATGAGATGAAGATTCTCAACTTAAGGGCCAATAAATATCTTCAACAAAATTATAGAAGAAAACTTCCCTAACCTAAAGAATGAGAAGCCCATAAACATACAAGAAGCCTACAGAATGCCAAATAGACTAGACCAGAGAAGAAATATCTCCCACCACATAATAATGAAAACACCAAATGCACAAAACAAAGAAAGAATATTAAAAGCAGTAAGGGAAAAAGGCCAAGTAACATATAAAGGCAGACCTATCAGAATTACACCAGACTTCTCACCAGATACTATAAAAGCGAGAAGATCCTGGGCAGATGTCATACGGACCCTAAGAGAACACAAATGCCAGCCCAGGCTACTATACCCAGCAAAACTCTCAATTACCATAGATGGAGAAACCAAGATATTCCATGACAAAACCAAATTCACACAATATCTTTCCACAAACACAGCATTACAAAGGATATTAGCAGAAAGCTCCAATACAAGGAGGGAAATTATACTCTAGACACAACAAGAAAGTAATCCTCTTCAACAAATCCAGAAGAAGATAGCCACACAAAGATAATTCCACCTCTAATAACAAAAATAACAGGAAGCAACAATCACTGTTCCTTAATATCTCTTAACATCAATGGACTCAATTCCCCAATAAAAAGACATAAGCTAACAGACTGGATACGTAAACAGGACCCAGCATTTTGTTGCATACAGGAAACTCACCTCAGTGACAAAGACAGACACTACCTTAGAGTAAAAGGCTGGAAAACAATTTTTTAAGCAAATGATCCTAAGAAACAAGCTGGGGTAGCTGTTCTAAAACCTCCAGCCTGAGAACACAAAGGGAGGAACTCATGGCTCCACCTGTATAGGTAGTTGAGGGTGCCTTGTCAGGAACCAGTTGAAGTAGACGGCCTTGGTACCCAATAGTTTGGATTCCCTAGTATTGGGAAATTTGAGAGCAGGGAGGCAGGAATGGGAGGATGGTGGGAGCACACCCTCATAGAAACTCCCAGAATTTTAAGGATTAGATATGATAGAGACAGGCCACCAGAAGACTAGATTCCAGAATTCAAACAAAAAATATCTTGATATTAAAATTTGTTTTGAGAATTGTATATTGCAGAATACATAGCCTTGGTGTATCTACTCATCACGCAACCTGAGCAAACTGGCATGAACCTCTGATGTCCTGGAATCTCAGCTGAATGTAGTGAAGGCACAGATGTCAGAAGCTTATCAATTTACTCTCCCCCACCCCACCCCTCTTCTAATATCTCAATGCCCATAATCAGCTGGAAGAAGTTAATGAAGAGTCAGTGCCACTATTCCTGGGCTTGGAGACTGAGGTGGTTAATATTGGGTTGTCTTTCTAGAGAAAAGTAGTGGTATTGTTGGAACAGGGAGGAATAGCTAGAATTAATTGCATAGCCATAACCTATTGTTAGAAATCTGTATAATTGTTATTAAGCTGAGTTATAATTTCTTAAATGGTACAAAATTTACTTTGATTTCAAATTTAAGGTTTTCATTGGTACAAGTTTCTTATTGATATAGAAGTGAGATTAATATTGTTACTCTCATAGGCATTGTGCCTATATAACACATTTAGGAATACAAGGCTTAGACCCAGTCCTTCTGTAACTTTTTTAACTGATTTGAGATGGTTAGCCTGTGAGTTAAGGGCCTATAGCAAATTCATGGCTCTGAGTTTATTGTTAGGGAATTTTCTATATTTTATTTAGAAATAGCTAAGAGGAGTTAACAGACAACAGTCCAGGTTGCCTTACATGGATATTTGGCTTTCAAAACATCAGAAGTCCACAGAATTGGCATTACAAACATTTCTGTATTAATGTTCATTTTGATTAGAGACCTGTCTGCTCCTGACAGCTTCCTGTCTTGGATTCTAAGAAGAAATTGAGCATTTTTGGAGTTACTCCAGTTGTGGTGAGACAGCCACTAGACAAGAATTGCCTCTTTTCATCTACAGACAAATTACTGTCCTGAAACGGACACACTTGTGGAATAGTCGACTGATTATATCTGCCAAGACAGAGTAATCAGTCCTTAATAATTCTGTATCACTAGGTCTGTCAGATGATCCTGGGCCAGAAGGTTGAAGATCGGATGCTCCAACGTTTTGTGGTATAGGGACTGTCCAGTGTTCAGTGGTCTCTATAAGTTGACTAAGTTTTAGAGCTATGCTTTGTACTTCCATAATTTCAGTTAATTCAGTCATTCTGGATTTCTGACTGGGTTGATGACTTATAGTTTCATAGCAATCCTGGCTATTTATTTGAGAGAAAAGACTTGAGAGGATGGTTTTCAGCTGACATTCATTCTAAAGCCAAGAAAATGCAGGTTCAGAACTAAGTCTTTTAGTTAGGAGAGATGACAGAGATTCTGGTTAGTCAACAAAATGATGGACTGGGTATTAGGTCTATCTTGTACCTTACTGATACAAATTGGTATAGTTATGCTCTAATTGTATTTTGAGAGAAAAGTTTTATTTTAACAAGAAGAGTGATATGTAGGAGGAGCTAAGGTGAGAGGAATAAGGAGAGGAAGAGGAGGAGCTAGGAGATCGGTGGGGAAGCGAACATGGAAGTGGATGTTTGTATGTCTCTGCCAATCAAAGATAGTTGGTATATCTAGGTTGGGTATTGGGTTACACTTCTGATTGTATGGGCATCTTGTTATTGAGCATTACCAAACTTATAAAGCCTTTGATTAACAACAACAACAACAAAATGTAGATACATAAACTATCCAATAAAAACAATATAAAAAAAAGTAAATGATAGATCTATCGAGTTACTGTCTAAATAATTTTGTTTATTAGATAGGCTAGTGATCTGTACACTTTGATCAGAGAAGCTTCTTTTGCAATGATCAGTAATGACTTCAGAGGCTCATAACTGGTCAGGATACTGAAAATAAATGACTGTTGAATGCCCAAACATGAAAAGAAAAATACCTACGTCATCCAGTACAAGGATCAGGAAATATCACCAAAGAAGGGGTGGAAATAATATATGAGATGGAGGAAGGTGGGGAAAATGATGGGAATTGCTTCCTTCTGGTCATGAGGCGTCTACTGTACTCATACTCTCAGAGCATTTGTGATTACTGTGTATCACCACAATATTGGATCTACCAACATTTCTCTCTTAGAATGGGGAGTCTCATGTGGTCCCACCCTTTCTTGAGTATCTAAAATACAATTAATGGTTAATGGAGTAAAGGAAAGATATAGAATTCTAATAATGGTGCCCATGTTCCTGTATGCAAACTCCATGCACACTTCAACCCCGGTGAAATACGTTGGGTCACAAAAATAAGACATGGTGGCTGGAAAGACCAGGTGGACCACAGAGACTAACAGGAGTGAATATGATCAAATTACATTATATACATATTTGAAAATGCCATAATGGAACTTTGCAATGTGCCTAATTAATATAATCTAATGAAAAACTTTAAATGTTTGTAAGGTATCTCAAATTTTGTGCCATAAGCAGTGTAAAATGATTTCGCATGCTCTACTATGTTCATAGCACCCTATTATTTATAATAGCCAGAAGCTGGAAAGAACCCAGATGACATTCAACAGAGAAATGGATACAGAAAATGTGGTACATTTATAAATGGCTATTAAAAACAATGAATTCATGACATTCTTAAGCAAATGGATGAAACTAGAAAAATATCATCCTGAATGAGGTAATTCATTCACAAAAGAACACACATGGTATACACTCATTGATAAGTGGATATTAGCCTAAAAGACCGAGAATACCCAAGATACAATTCACAGATCACGTGACGCTCAAGAAGGAAGACTAAAGTGTAGATGTTCTTCTTAGAATGGGGAACAAAATACTCATGGGGGCAAATACGGAGACAAAGTGTGGAACAGCTACTGAAATAAAAGCCATCCAGAGACTGCCCAAACTGCCCAATCTGCCCAATCTGGGGCTCCATCCCATATACAGACACCAAGCCCAGACACTATTACAGATGTCAAGAAGTGCTTGCTGACAGGAGCCTGATATAGCTGTCTCCTGAGAGCTCTGCCAGAGCCTGACAAATACAGAGGCAGATTCTCACAGTCAATCATTGGACTGAGCATAGGTCTCCAATGGAGGAGTTAGAGAGAGGACTGAAGGAGCTGAAGGGGTTTGAAACCCATAGGAAGAACAACAATATCAACCAACCAGACCCCACAGAGCTCCCAGGAACTAAACCACCAACCAAAGAGTACACATAGAAGGTCCTATGGCTCCAGCCAAATATGTAGCAAAGGATGGCCTTGTCGGACATCAATTGGAGGAGAGGCCCTTGGTCCTGGGAAGATTCCATGCCCCAGTGTAGGGGAATTCAAAAGTCGGGAGGCAGGAATGGGTAGACAGGTGGATAAACACCCTCATAGAAGCAGGGGAGGGAGAATGGCATGGGGGGGGGAGTTTCTAGCAAGGAAACTGGGAAAAGGGATACCATTTGCAATGTAAATAAATAAAATACCCAATAAAAAATAAAATTAAATTAAAATTAAATAAAATAGTTTCATTTCTCCATGTCTTCATTAATGTTTGGAGAATTGGGAAGTCTTGCTTTATTTTCAATATGATGGATGAAAACTGACATCTAATTACTTTACTTTTTCTTTCCCTGACTGGAACTCAAAAGGGTTTTTAAACAAGGATATAAAGCATGGTCCAAGTTTTAATGACCCAGTTAGCAATATGAATGTCATACACAGGCTATTTGGCCTCTCAAAATGTAGAAGATCCTCCTTCCACCATCTCATATATCAAAGTCAGCACAATTTTTTCCAAAATATATAGTAATAAAGAATTGGATGAGAGCAGGGAGTTTGTAAATGTGCCTTAGTCTGATTAGATTATGCAGAATCCTGTTTTCCCTAAGCAGCTGGATACTGCAAGACTAGCTGCATGTTTCACTGAATGATGTTTTGGGTTGTCTCTGAGAATTAAGTAGGTCACACCACATTGCTAAGGAAAGCAATGTGACAAAAATAAAAATAAAACATGGACTGTAGAAATCAGAATCTGGTTTCCAGTTCCATTTCTTAATTCTTGAAAACAAATACTAAGAAAAAAGCAATCAGATTACAATTTAAATTAGTTCAAATTGTGTTGAATATGTTTTAATATGGGAAAATAATAAAAGTTTTAGAATAAAATGTTAGGTTGGATAAAAAAAAAAAAATGTTTAAGATAGAAGTCTACTACTGCGGTTGCCATGCCACAGTCAAAACCTCTAACCCAGAATTGATCATGTCTAAAAGTTCTGTAGAGACAAAAATGGAGAAGAGACTGAGGGAAAGGAGGTTCAGTAAATGGTCCAACTTGGGATTCATCTCAAGGGGAGGCTCTAAGACCTGATACCATTACTGATGCTATGGTGTGCTTATAGACAAGAGCCTAGCATGGCTACCCCTCTGAGAGGCCCAACAAGAAGCTAACTGAGACAGACTCAGATACTTACAGTCAACCAGTGAACAGAGGCTGGTGACCCCCATGGTTCAATTAGGGAAAAGCTGGAAGAAGCTAAGGAGGACCTAAGATCAGGGACTTTTCTCTGAGTAAGACTGTGATAGTAATTCTAGCCAGAATTGATTGAGACACACTCCCCCTCCAACAGATCTATGCAGTCAGTTCCTTCCATCTGCTGGATCCTAGGAAACTTCGTGTTGATTTACCTGTGCTCCTTCATTCCTTGTTGGTGTGTGCATCCACTATATTGCTGCTACTTACACTGGATGTTAGTTTATTCAGCCTTCCAAAATAAGCTGTAAGTCAGCAGCTCTCCAGAAATTGTTCATGCCTTCAGTGACAAATTGAAATCTATGGGGCATTTAGCCCGGATACATTAAGGAGCTACCAAGTTCTCAATCTATCCAGTGTACAGATAACCATTATTGAACTACTAGATCACACTGTGTGAAACAAGCTACTAAGTAACCTTTAAATATGTATTCATTCTATTGTTGATTTTTCTCTAGAGAATTTTCACTAATATAATAAACTATTAAAAATTATAAGAAAGTAAGTATGCAGTATGAATACGAAATCTGATATTAAAATACAAACACTATATTTAATCTTTGGAATTTTAATATCAAAGGATAAATTTGATCAATAAATGAATTCACACAACACATATGTGTAAGTATATGTATATCATATACAAAATAACTTTTGAAGATAATTATTTCTTTGTGAACATTAAAACTAACTTAAAGAATTGTCTAAATTGGCCAGATATTAAGAAAGTAGGGACTTTTTTCTCTTAACTTAAACCTTCTTATTTTTTTATTGGATATTTTATTTATTTACATTTCAGCTGTCATTGCCTTTCTCCATTTCCCCTCCCTAGAACCACCTGTCCCATCCCTGAGTGCTCTGACTTACCATACTGGTTATAAGGACTGTGTCTGTTCAGTTCCAGACACCATGATGCCAAATTCTCTCAAGAGTTGCCAACTGCTCGATACTGAAATGCTGAAACACCTAACATTAACTCATGTAAGTAAACAAGAGAATATTGACAAAGAACTCTGCTCCCTGTTTTCATTGTCACACTTTCCTGCCTTACCTGCTTCCCAAACACAGAATGTCACAATTAACCGAACTCAAATTTCTAGTCCCCTCCAGCAGTCATTGCACCCATTAAGTTCATGCACAGCCGTGTCACAGTTTCTATGGATCACGTGACAGGTCCAGGAGGTGAAGGAGCAAACTCAGCATTAAAAATACAAGTTGACCTTTTATTTCAACTCAACCAGTGAACGACTACATTTCCATGTATAAAAACAAATATAGAGCTGGCAAGATGGCTCAGCAGGTTAAAGGCCTTGGCTGACAAGCTTGAAAGCCTCAGTTGAGCTCTAGGATTCACATTATGAAAAGACAGAAGTAATTCCTGAAAGTTGTCCTCTGGCTTTATGGTAAACATACCCCCCGAAGTATTATAAATACATAAATAAATAAATAATAAATAAATAAATAAATAAATAAATGTTTAATAATATATGTTTTTCTATTCTATAATGGTGTACATGAGATTTGATGCTACGGATATTATAAAATGATGCCTGAATTATTTTTAAAAGCCAAATGCCTGGAAATTACTTATTTAATTATGTGATAGCTGAAATAGATTATCAAAATATAGCCCTTATATTTTATTTTTCTATCAAACATGAAAAATAACCAATAGCTATTATAAGAGTTCATTTAGCTTTTTAATAACCCATAAAAAGTAGAATCATTATTGCAGTGGCCAAAATGTAGACAGTGCTATTTTTAAACTACTTAACATGTTAATTCTCTACAATTAAGATTAACAGAAGTCGGTGATGAGATCATAGACATCCCATCTGTATCCCAGAGCCAAGCTTTTCTCCTTCTGTTTCTGTGCATCTTTGGTTGTGTTCTACCCATGGAGAAGCCCCCTGCAATTCAGAAGATAGGGATTTAACTGATTAAGCCCTGTCAAGGACTGAGTATCTATGTGTTCCAATTATGTCAGTATCCACTGGATCTAACAGCCCAGAATACTATTAAAACCAAACTTGTCTCTTGGTTTTCCAGTAATAACACAAATAGACTTTAAGAGGCAATCATTTGTGTGACATACTATTGGATATCACACACACACACACACACACACACACACGGACACACACACGGACACACACACACAAATGTTCAAATGGGCATAAGGGGTGTGGAAGGAACACCTCTAAAAACTGTTTATTTTAAGCTTCAAAAATATTATTTAGGAATGTAGTTGATACTATAAATATACAGTTTCATGCATATAGTATATACAGTATCATGCATCAATGAATTCATATTTAAAATAGCTCTAATAGAAATTAAATATGCTCTTCTCTCTCTTTCTCTCTTTCTTTACTGCTCCCCTTCTCTGTGCCTTCTCTTTCTCTGCCTCTACTCCCTTAACACCCTCCTTCTGATGCCCTAAATAAACTTCATTTAAAAATAAACAAATTAAATAAGGTAGCTAGAACCTGCAAAATCTATTGTATACTTAAAATTAACTTAGCCCCCATTAATTGTGCCCTAAAATACTATTTAAGTTTCCAAAGATATGATAAAAAGAAAGAAAGAAATTAAATGAGTCTGCAGCACTAAAGAAATATATTGCTGAGGTTGAAGTACTTTCTGAGATGTATGAACAGAAAGAGGTTGACTTCTTGCATACAAACAGTCAGAGCTTGGCATGTGCCATGGAACTGCATAAGTGGAGAGAAACTTAAGAGTAGCAACCAGAAATGCTGAACCATCCATCTCAAATGGAATGATCTGAGTTATCGAAACAATGAGTGGTCCATAAAAATCAATGTAAAGCTTATTATGTTGCGGTATTTTCCAGGAATTTATATACACTAAAATGAATGCTAAATATATTACAATATTTTTCCTAACTAGAGAGTAGGACCAAGCAATATGTAAGACAGAAAAGGAATAGTATTCTATTTAAATTTCTATCACACCAACAGATAAAGTTAAAACAATATTCAGCAGTATGTAGTAATAAATCCCCAGCTTCACATTTATAATGGCCGAATAGTTTCCATTGGTCCTAAATGTTTACACACACTATCACACTGAGATTCCCTTAAGTAAATGCTGGAAGGAGAATTAGAACTGTGCACGTTGGGAATTCTGGGGTCTAAATGAACCTGGTAAGTCCTCAAAACAAAGACTTTTTATTAATGTGCTAAATCTTTGAGATGTCTGCAGTCTAGGAATGGGTACTCACTGACAGTCAAAATTCAAACACACACACACACACAAGAACGAACGAAAGAGAGACGAGAGACGAGAGAGAGAGAGAGAAGAGAGAGAGAGAGAGAGAGAGAGTACGGAGAGAGAGAGAGAGAGAATCTGCTCAAAAGAATTCATGGACGTTCATACTTACTATTAAGGAAAAAGCAAAAATAATTCTAAACTGCACAGGGAACCTTATTAAGTATCAATACAAACCTGAGTATCACCCAAATGTGAATATTTCACAAGAATCTTGAGTAAGCTTTAATGCATATGTGCCTAGTTAATACCTACAAGAATAAATAAAACCAATAACATACAACCAAAAGCTAAACTAGTCTTTTAAATAAAGCATACACTGTTAAAGTATCTAGTTGTTGATGGCAAACTCCTATTGGGAAAGATACTACATATTTTGGTCACAGGCTATAGAGAAATCAAACTGTTACTTGTTGACCTTGAAGTTTCCTTCCTTATACCTAGCCTTGAAAGATAATAATATATAGTCATGTTCAGAAGAAAATCTATCAATGGTCTTAAGCATCTGTGAAGTCTTTGAGCTACAATAAAGACCAGCCTAGTAAAATATGCCCATTAGTGCAATAGTAGCATGGATTTCTTAAAAGTAACCTGTAGCTGTATGATTGGACCTACAGCCTGTTTCATAGGATGGAACTTATATACTATAAACCTGGCAACCAAACCCTGACTGGAGAAGTCATGGGCTCTAGGAGAGAACTTACCACTATTGTTTTGCAAAATTGATGTAGTATCAAAGTGCCTTCTAAATACTTACCTTTGCAGCCATAGATTAGTTTGGATTTTAGTCCTTATCGGAGAAGTTTCCCTTTGCAGTATACAGTACTTACTGTAGAGACTCACATGTGGTCTAAGTGTAAAGAATAAGTGATGAGGGCATGCTTAGTTTTAAATGGGACTGTATACAACCCTCCCCTCAACTAGGGAATATCACAGAAGAGGAAGTGGAAAGACTGGAACAGCCAGATATCAAGAGAGAACAACTGAAAAACTGTCTTCAGGACATGACAAGACCACTGTACTCAAGAAGTCACTGAAGTTTCTATTGTATCCAAAAGATATGGTCCTGTCTGGGGGATTATTGATAATTAATTGTGATTAAAGAGAGAGGTATCACTTCCTCTATTGGTATTGACATTGATTAGTTGCCATGCTTCAGTAATTAACCTCCTTCTAGTGATTTACTGCAATTAGGTTTAAACTCGTGGGTCTCACACATACAAAAAAGACATGAAAGTAGGAAGGCAACTGGGAAAGTGGAAAAGGGGTTTTGGTAGAAGAATTAGGGTTGAGATATGGAAACAGAGTAAGAAGAATTGGGATTCATTATGCTTGTGGGAAAGATGTCAAAGAATAAAAACATTTAAAAACTATTTGTTGCAGAGTTGTGGAGTTCAGTAACAATGGATACACCTACAAACAACTTCTGCACCTAAGGGTCACTGAACATTGGAGAAGAGGGGATGGAGTCAGAGGATTAGGAAGTTTGAGTTTGACTGTCTCTAGTAATATCAGAAGCTACACCCCCGATGGTAATGCCACCATGACTGCCTGAACATAAGTTGAACATAGATTACAGTAACAGACATGCTAAAGTGAATAGAAAAACCGCTAGGCTCCACCAATCAGCCCATGTTCACAAAACTTCTTTGGTGTGTTTCACTCTATAAAGCAATAGCAATAATGATCAGCAAAGAAGGCAAGGCAAACCAATGCCACAGAGTTGTCTGCAAAGACTAGAAAAGCAAAGCAAAGTGTATCACTGCCATGGCCTCATCAGTGAAGACCAATGTCGAAGTCCAACAATGGTCCTCATCAGCTAAGCTCAAGAATGACCAGCATTGCAAGGCAAACCAATGTGATAGCATCATCCACTCTCTGTTGGGTTGTACTTATACTTTTTCAAAACATCTCCTGTCCTCTCAAGTATCCACTCCAGCAAAACATCTCATTCTCTTTCACCAGGTCACTTCCAGAAAAACACCATGCATCTGTTCTGACCAAAACATTCTCTCACATGTCTGTTTCAGCAAAATATCCTCTCTAAGACAGTTTCCATAGAAACATCACATGACACAACTGAGTCTCTAAAGAAACTAAAAAATCCACTTTAACAAGAATGTGTCCCAGACCACTGAAGTGTCCCTCAGGTCCTGGCCTGCAGCCTTTTCTATCTTGGCAACAGACAAATCCTTATAACCTGTCCTCTATCTTCATGAATCATTCTGAAACTCCCTTTCTTAGAACAGCAGAAAATAAATCTGTTTTAAAGGATGTGACTCTATCATGCATATTCAGATAACTCTGATGTTCTTGTTTGCCACAAGGGCCACAGCACATATCCTAATCTGTGAAGCAAAACCCATGACAGTTAATTCCTGGGATCAACTTCCAGGTTTGGGAAGCCTTAAGGGTCATTTTAGAACCCTGCCTATCATAATCACAATGATAGTTTTAAAAACTAACAATAAATAAAACCTAAGGCCCTAATTCATTTTTCCAGCCCTTTAATACAAGTTACATTATTTACTTATGTGTTGTTTTAATAATAAACCAATCTTTTAAAACATTCACATGTGTATATGTTATATATGTTATATATGACATTTTTAATGATTCTTCTTTAATTGTTCTTGTCGTGATTTGATTATAAACAAGCAACTTCAAATAGTTTGAGTTTTAAAGTTTAAATGTACAGTCTGGATGTATAAGAACTAATACAGGTCTTTGTTTTCAGTCATCTTTTCTACACTCCACCATGAAAACATGGATTCAATGATTTTAAAAAGACTTTTTTTTTTGTATATCATGATTCTGCAGAATTCTTGCCTAGGCTATATTTAAGAAACATATACAGATGTCAATTTTAAACTGTTACACTAATACATTTTCTGTATACATTAGCATCAATAGATATAAAGATATGCCGCACCCTGCCTTTTTGCTTAAGAACATTATATAAGACAGTTTAGCAAACGTACTTCTTGCCTTCAACTATGGCTCTCACACTTCCCACTCTCAACCCTGAGTCATGTTCATTTTTATACTAATCTTTTAACTGTGAAGTAATTTATTTGAACTGACATTCAGGTACTTCATGTGAAATCATAGTTTTACTTTTTTTAAAAAAGATCTTCAGATGATCTTATACATAGTCTAGACCTTAAAACTCTACATAGCAGATCCTCTACATTTCACTTTTATTTGTATTCTCTGCTCTAATAAAACAACATTCTCTCTCTGAAAGTATTTGTTGCACTGGAGTTTCATACATTTTGTGGCTGTAATAGAATTACAATTCTCAAGGAAAAGTCCTAGTTCCCATGACAATCACCAAAAAGATAAAGCAGTGAAATCACTCCTGACTAAATGACCTCACCAGGAGTTGGATTAGCAGTGTGTTCACTGATTCCTTGCTTCCAAAGTCAACTGGAGTGGCCAGCTCAAATCATAGCAGCATATGTGCTGAAGATGGTAAGGCTTTTTTGAGGACTATCTAAGATAATATCTAAAACAATATCTGATCCTTCTAATCTATTATATAGCTCAGGAAACACGCACGCACGCACACACGCACACAAAAGTGAAGCTAGACGGAGTCATTAAAACTCTTTATTTGATAGCAGAAATTTAGGCTCCAGATGCTTCTGACTGGGTGTAAGCACAGTGAGGTGAAAGGATTAGTGTTTTCATCCTGCAAACAGCTGTAGAGCACTGTGGGGCATGTTTCTATTTACATAAAGATTAGCTTAGTTATTCTAGAAAACTTGGCAGGGGTAACACAGGAGTGAGAAATCCAAGAAACTCATGACTAAGAAGGAGAAAGATTCTTTTAAGTATCAATTTAAAAAGACAAATGGAAGACAAATCAAGATTCTCAAGCTTGTGAAACTTGACTTAAAACTTTCCTGGGGACATAGACTCTACAGGAACTCACAGTGTGAGAAGAGAAGTCCAGACTTTTTAGTCTGAGAAACAGAGTATAACTCTCAGCGTGGTTCCACTATAAACAAACTCTTTAAGTTTATGGAAAATAAAAGCAATATATAGAATATGAAAGCTAAGCAATGTTAGTGCTTTGAAATTTTTCCCTGTTTAATTAGAAATGAGTTCCCTTTATTGTCTTTCACTCTATAATTTCAATAAATTGTTAAACTATTACCAAAATTTCCTTATTAATAAAATGTCACAACATCTAGTCTAAGCAACCATCTTTGAGTAGCATTAGAGTTTTACAGAACACTGTCATAGAATGCAAATAAAATAATCAACACACTGTCAGGGAATGACCATGTTAAAAGAAAGTTCTTCTCCCAAAGCCAAACAAGTCAGATCCTTTACACATTAAGAAACAGTTGTACCTGGCATAAACAGTATCCAAGACAGAGCTTAGAACAAAAATCCCAGAAGTCTGTGGTAAACAAAGACAACTCCTCTCCTGAGGCTTGCTGCCTTATGAATTATGAAGCAGGAACACTAAACAGGTGAAAGGTTAGCTTTGTAATAGAGAGAAATGCAGGTATTCTTTAAAAATAAACCCTTCCTTTGAAGAGTTTGATTTTAAAATCTAAGCAGAAAGAAATGGAGAGGCAGAGAGGAGGCCTGGGAGAATGAAGCCTATAAATGAGGCAAACGGAAATCTTATGCAACAGCCAACTTTATTCAGAGCATCAGACAATTTATACTCTGGGGATTAAGAAAGGTCATATGAGTAATCCCATAAATTCAAACTTTACATAATCATAAATGCATGCCACAACACACATGGTAAAATATTTTTTTCCATCCAGATATATCAAGGATCTTTTAAATGTTTAAATGAAAATAAATAGCTAGCAGTAATGAATAATCTGTAGTAAACATGCTTATCCTCTTTTCTGCTATCTCAGAGAGGAGCATGAAAACACATTCCAAGAAAAATTCTAAGTTTTTAAGAAACAAGGTCATAAACTTGAAGTATTCTCAAAAGAACTCAGAGTTTTCTTCACATGACTCCGTCCCTAGACCATGTTCCAACATGTACCATCAGACATTACTCAAAATAGTCTTCCAAATGATGGAAAAATACATAACAGATAAGACATGATTTCTATTTTATTATACTTTTTGATAATATATCTATATCATTTCTTCCTCCTTCACCTTATACTCTCTAAACCCTCCAGAAATGCTTGTTTCAAATTTATGGCCTTTATTATTTTTTTTTCAGTAATTGCTGCCTGACTTTTAAAACATAACAAAGCTCAGTGAGATGGCTCATCAGACAAAGACACTTACTGCCAAGCTTAAAGACATAAGTTTAATGACAGGACTTAAACAGTGAAAGGAGAGAATTCACTCCCACAAGCTGTCTTCTGAGTTGTGTACATGGTGAATGGCAAAACACGCACATGCATGCAAACGTGCACACACACACTCACATACACACAAACAATTTTGAAAGCAATCACAAATAAAAGACTGAATACTCTACAGAGCCTTTCCTGGCAATCTTGCCTAAATGTTCTCCAAAGTCAATGATTGGGTTTCATTTGGGTCTGCTTCTACTCACTAGATCACACCAAAATTGAGAGAATTCTTTATTTTTTTCCCCTTTTTTAATTTTATTTTTTTGCTTATTCACTTTATAACCCGTCCCAGTCACCCCCTCCCACAATCCTTTCCCATCTCTTGTTTTCTGAGTACCCCCTCCTCCTGTATCCCCCACCCTGCCACTTTAAGTCTCTGAGAGGCTAGGTGCTTCCTCTCCCATTGAGGCCAGATGAGGCACCCAGCTAGAAGACCATACCCCATATACAGGCTGCATGTTTTGGGATAGCCCCCACTCCGGATGTTTGAGACCTACATGAAAACCAAGCTGCACATTTACAACATATGTGCAGGGAGGCCTAGGTCCAGCCCATGGAGGTAGATCTGTGTAGACTAGGTATGCTCCACGGTTGGTGATTCAGTCTCTGAGAGCTCCAAGGGTTCAGGTTGGTTTACTCTGTTGATCTTCCTGTGCAGTTCCTATCTCCTTAGGGCCCACAATCCTTCCCCTATTCTTCTATAAGAGTCCTCAAGCTCATCCACTGTTTGGCTCTGGATGTCTGTATCTGTCTGAGTCAGCTGCTGGTTAGAGCCTCTCAGAGGATAGCTTGCCCCTGTCTGTTCTCAGGCTGGAGGTTTAGATCCTGGGAGCTCTGGTTGAATCTTTTGATACTCGTTCTAAAAAGGACAAAAGCACCCTCACTTTGGTGAGAGAATTCTTAATGTGTCATGAAATTGCCAGCTCTGTCTTGTTCACTTTAGATGCTTTGGAACCTACCTATATCACTGAAGAATATATGAAAATATTGTGAGTTTTGCCAAAATGTATGATTTTACTATACATTCATTCCCCAAATAACAATGTGTAGGAGGAGCTAAGGTGGGAGGAGTTAGGAGAGGAAGAAGAAAAAGAAGAGGAAGAGTTAGGAGAGGAAGAGAGAAAAAGAAGAGGAGGAGCAAGAGAGAGCAGAGATGTAGGAGGATGGAGAACCACACAGGTATGGAGAGCACTCGTGGGGAACAACTTATAAACTTATAATTAGGTAAGCTAATTAAGATACAACTCTCTTTGTATGGGCATCTTGTTATTAATCATTATCAAACATATAAAGCCTTTGATTAATCTATAAGAATTAGAGTCTCATTCTCTTACTGGGCCCGCATGGATGGCAGAATAGTCTGGGCAATGCCCTGCCTTGGCAGAGCCATCTCTCACGCTGGCATCTAGTGGGTGGCAGGGCTGGTGTTTCTGGAGGCCAGTTCTAGCTGCAGCATGCACGTGGCCTCTGGCCGTAGAAACATGGCGGCTGGGCTAGGCAGAGCCACTGCAGCTTAGATAGTTGGTCCAAGTCAGAGGCTGGTTTTAAATAATTACAACAACAACAATGTAAGTGCTTTTTTTCTTTATGTTTTCACAATATATTCAACAAATGATATCCATTAAATTTGTCCCCTTTTATAAGATACCAAAATAATTTCACTTAATATCTTAAGCATTTGTTAAATCAAAAATTATAGAACAATGATGCATCTTTCAAATTTCCAATCTCCTTTTGTTAATGGATAACATCATCCAGCACTAATGCGTTAATACAAAGAAAGATGCAGCAATGCCTAAATTATAAGGACATCTTTCTATAACTCAGCATTAGCCATCTTTGTAGAGAAGTATGTGTGTAGAAACAATCTTTGACAATAATCAACACAGATGACTTCCTAGGTCTAGGCAGGACAAGAGAAGCACAAATGGATGTGGCTACAGGATATGTAAAAGTCTTAAGTAGTCAAGAACCATCACATACAGGAAATAAAATACACAAATTTTAAAAAAGCCTTAAGTATTACCTCCTGGGTGGACATTGGTCACACTGACCTAAGCAGACGCTTGAAACACAATGTTTTCCTCTTTGTGTCTCAGAAAATTTATTCTTGGGTCACTGTAACCTAACTGATATCCCTTGGTACAGCCAGTGCTGCTTTAAGGAAGGAAAAAGGAGGTATGAGTGTGTCTCTGTGCCACTAACCTAAAATAAACAGTAGCCTACATTTGAAAGGCAATCACAAGTTTTAAAAATGTGCAATAATAAGGGGAATGTTACTGTGTTAATTAAATACACTCAAGTCACTGCCAACTCTAAAGAATAATGCCCTGTCTACCAAGTTACTCAGAGTCTCATACCACTCTGCTCTCAGTTAGGATCTCTCCTTCATTTCCTAAAATGCCATCTGTCTCTTCTTCTCCATTATTTAGAGATTCCCTTTCTTAGTTCAACCTGAATAACCTCATTAAACTAGTTTTAGTTTTCAAACAGTTTTTCTTACTCCAGTTTCTTCCTGGGTTTTGTGTACCAATACTACTGATCTTTGCCTGCCTCTGTTGTGTGTGATTACTTTCTACTATATACATACATGTATGTTGACTCATAATGGCTTTAAATGACTCTACTTTGACAAATAAAGGTTATTTTAAGTAATTCAACCAGTCTTTATTGTCTATCCATTGTCTCTGTCCATTATATAGTCTTGATAAGAAAAAACTTCTTACTCATAAACATCAGGTGATCAAATGTCATTGGATTATGTTCTTTGAAATGTCAGTAGTAAAATTAATCTTCCCCTTGCCCACCTCTCTCTTCCTCTTTCCCTCACTTTCTGTCTCTCTTCCCCCAAACATTTTCCCGATGAGTTTTACATCTCTAGACTACGATTATTCAAATAGTCTTGTGCACCATAGTTAAATGTTTTATATAAAAATTTGCTATTATTATAAAAATCAATGTCACAATGATAATCTGGTGATTGAAACTTCATGAGATTTGTCAGCTGATAACTGTAAGACTACCTTCAGGAAAAAAGAGCTTTCCAGTTTGTTAAATGATTTGGCAATATGAAAAGGAAAGATTGGTTTTGCCCATCAAGTAAGTATTGCCAAAATCATTCTAAATTCCAAATGGGATCTAACACACAAATCTAGATCTTCAATATTCTTCTTTTAATTGGATATATTCTTTATTTACATTTCAAATGTTATCCCCTTTCTCATTCCCCCCCCATCCCGAAACCCTCTATCCCATCCCCCTCCTCCTGCTTCTATGAGGGTGTTCCACCACTTTGCTGCTTAAAGTGTACACATATCACTAGCATATCATCTCAGAATTTATTAGAAATAAAGGCTCTGAACATTGCCCAGGGATGCAGGTGAACTAACTGCAGATCTTTACCTTTCTCTCCTCTTCTCCAAAGAAAATATCCCAAGATCATGTGTCATCCTCAGCTACTTAGCAGATGACCTGTTGTGGCTTCTCTTCATTATCTTACTATATTCCCAGGAGACTAAGCAGGTCCTGGAAGAACACCCTGCTTTCCTCCATCCTGTGGATTCCCCTCTAGAACCCCCTGCTCCTAACTCATCCTGATTTCTAAATGTAACCTCCCAATACACAAAAAAAGATTTTACTGGAACCCCAGTGACCACACCTGGCAATATTCTAAAATAATTCCCTACCAGGCAACATACAGCCACCACACTCTTCTAAAAAACAGCAAGGGCAACAGAAACCAAGTAATAAAACACCCACCCAACAAAGACTAGAACAGATATATCAGCACCTAGGATCACAATCATCCCAAACCCACCTAGAGATAGTCATAGAAACACAGTCAATAACAGCCAGGACAATTTGATTCCATTAGAGCCCAGAGATCATATCACAGTAGGCACTGAAAATTCAAACATAGGTTAAACAAAAGACAAATAACTTAAAAAAGCATTTATGAGTATGAGGTACTTAAGGAATTCCTTAAAGAAATCTATGAATACACAATCAGTAAAATGAAATTAATAAAACAGCTCAAGACCTAAAAGTGAAAATGAATCAATAAAGAAAACCCATCTGGAAATGAAAAATTTAGAAGTTGAACGAGACTGTAAGAAGCTAGCCTCACTAACAGGCTACAAAAAATTAAAGACAGAATCCCAGATATTGAAGATTTGATAGAAATGTATATATCTTGGACAAAGAAAATGTTAAATCTAAAAACTCCTGCCATCCAGGTAATCTGAGACACCACAGAAAGACCAAAACTAAGAATAGCAAGAATAGAGGAAAGAGAAGAAATTCAGCTCAAAGGCACAGAAAAATATCTTCAACAAAGTTATAGAAGAAACGTTTCGTAACCTAAAGAAGGAGATGCCTATCAAGGTACACAAAGAACACCAGACTGGGACAGAACACAGATTCTTTTTGGCATATAATTATCAAAACACTAAATATACAGAACAAATAAAGGATATTTAAAAATGCAAGTGGAAAGATCAAATAACAAAAAACAGACCTATTAGAATAACACCTGACTTCTCAAGGAAGGCCTCAGAAGCATAAGGGCCTAGACAGATATTCTGCAAACTCTAAGAGCCACAGATACCAGCAGGTAATATTACATCCAACAAGCTTTCTATTACAGTAGGTGGAAAAAATAAGATATTCCATGGTTAAAAAAAATTTTAGGCAATATCAATCTACAAGTCTAGTCTCACAGAAGGTGGTAAAAATAAAACTCTAACCTAAAGAGAGTAACCTGGGTAACCACACCCAGAAAAATATAGGAATAAATAGTCCCAGATCTCCTTCACATACTAATAGTGGGAGACTTCAATATTCCACTCTTGCCAATTGATAGGCCATCTAAATCTAAAATCTTAATTAAACTAGAGAGAGACATCGAGAAACAGAGAGAAAAAACAGAGACAGAGAGATGCAAACCAAATGGACCTAATAGATATGTACAAAGCATTTCACATAAACACAAAAGAAGAGATTTTTCTTCTTAACACCTTATACAACTTTCTCCAAAATTGACCACATATTCAGACACAAAGTTTCAACAAATACAGAAAAACCTTAAAGAGTACCACATGGTATTCTCACAGAAAGAGACACATTGATTGATGGTATCAAACTAAAGACACAGACATAAATCTACACACCTGTGGATACCTTGACTTTTTATTTACAAAAAAAACAGATGTACACACTGTTGAGAGAGAGACAGAAAACATCTTCAATAAATGAAAATGGTCAAAATGGATGAATAATTGTAGATGAATCCACATGGATTCATACCACTTGAGATATATATATATATTCTGCACAAAACAACTCCAAATGGATCAAAGACTTCCACCAGATACACTGTGCCAATGAGCTTAAGATTATTTCCTACTTTTTTTCTGCTCATTGGCACTAAAAAAGCCTTTCTGAAAAAATAACATTAGTATAGACGCTAAGATCAACAATTAATAAATGAACCTTGAGAAATTGAAAAGGTTCTGCAATATAAATAATGCTGCCATGGCGGTGGGGGTGGGTAGTGGCAGCCAACAGAATGAGAATAGATTTTTACCTACTACACATACAATAGAGTACATATATGCAAAATATATAAAGAACTCAAGACACTAGATATCACAGAAACAATAACTCAATTAAAATATGAGATATAGACCTAACCAGAGTATTCTTAAAAGCAAAAGGTCAAATTGTGAAGAAATTCTTAAAATAATGCTCAATAGCATTTGTCATAAGGAAAAACAAGATTCAAATCTATGTTGAGATGTAGAAGAAATTATTTAAACCGCCAAATATGTTGCTGTAAGATCTCCTACCCAAATGAGGCCAGTCAAGGAAAACACAACTCAATAATTATGATATAAATAGCACGCCTAGATTAGGCAGATTTACCATTACACTACTCGAATCACTGGCTATGAGATCCCTTATAACTTGTGGTTTGTCCCAGGGGCTCCTCCGTCGGCTTCCTTCTACCGCAGGCTTCCTTCTGCTTCGACTTCCTCCTGCTTCTACTTCCTTCTTCCTTCTGCCACTGCCTCTGCCTCTGCCTCTCTTCTTCTCTACCTTTTATATCGAATTCCTCTCACTCTCTCCTCCCCTAAGCCTTTTTCTCTGCCTCCGCTTCTACTGCCCAATCTCTGGCTCTAACCTTTATTTTACAGGTTTTAATTGGACAGAAGGTTCACAAGATGTCACTGTGTACAGATTCAATCATCCTCTGCAGCCCCTCCCAGGAAAGTGAAACTAGGATCAAAATACAAGCCTGGGGCTATCCTCTGGGAACTAGGATCAAAATATAAGGCTGAGGCTATCCACAACATTGAGATTTCATTTTAAACCTTTCAGAATGGCTAAGACAAGCAATGTGGAGAAGGGGGAACACTCCTCCATTGCTCATAAGAGTGAAAACTGTACAACCACTAGGGAAATCAATGTGGTAGTTACTTAGTGTCTTAGTCAGGGTCTATTCCTGCACAAAACACCATGACCAAGAAGCAAGCCTGGGAGGAAAACTGTTTATTCACCTTACATTTCCACATTGCTGTTTATCACTAAAGGAAGTCAGGATAGGAACTCAAGCAGATCAGGAAGCAGGAGATGATGCAGAGGCCATGAAAGGATATGACTTACTGGCTTGCTTCCCCTGACTTGTTCAGCTTGCTTTTTTTTTTTTTTTTTTTTTAATTTTTTTTTTATAGAACCCAGGACTATCAGCCCAGGGATGGTACCACCCACAATGGGCTGGGCCACACCCCTCTTGATCACTAATTGAAAAATGCCTTACAGCTGGATCTCATGGAAACAGTTCCTCAAGGGAGACTCTTTTCTTTGTGATAACTCCAGCTTGTGCCAAGTTGACACACAAAATCAGCCAGTATACTTTGTAAGCTGGGAATCGATCAAGATCCACTCAAACCACACTTAGTAATATATCCAAAGAAGTATCCATTCTAACAGATAGACACTTGTTAATCTTTGTTCATTGTATTCTTAACAGCTAGACATTAGAATCAACAGAAAAATAGATAACGAAATCCTGGTACATTTACACAATGGAGTATTATTCAGACATTTTAAAAAAGCAAATAAAATCAGTCATGAAATAGAAATAGAAAAAGTCATCCCAGGTGACATAACACAGACTCAGAAAGACAAATGTGGTATGTATTCACTTTTATGTGGACATTAGCTGTTCAGTCAGTGATAGTGAAGCCACAGTCCATAGAATTACAGTGATTGAGTACAAAGTAAAGGATGGGTGGGTACATAACACATATATCTCTGTAGAAAAAGGGAGATCGAATAGATAGGGATGGATGGATGAATGGATGGAGGAATATAGAACATGAGGATCAAGTGCAGATGAGGAAAAATGTGGAGGATGAGGGAGGGAATGTAGGGGTAGTGTGGAAACACAACTGACTATGTTATGAATTGCCTGAGACATACACATATGTGAAGGTAATCTCCTCCCAAAAACTGGACATCTCTTGAGACCAAATGAAGATTCCATTACTGGTATTGGGTTATCTCTAACTGAGCTTTTGGTCAAAGATATCCCACAGGAACCCACAAGCCACCAGGCTATTGCTAAGATTATAGATTACTTTCCACAAAGTGACAGCCAGACCACAATGCTGAAGACATACATACACAACACACTGGGCATGCAAAAGTCAAGCTGGTATCTTCCAGAATGTTCACCCCTATGTTCTAGCATTTTTGGTACAGGGATATACTCTATACACTACCAAAGGAGAAATGTAAGGACCAAAACAGCCACAAATCATTTTATCTACAATGGTGTCCTGCAGAGAAAGATAAGCTAGTTCAGTGTTGGAACAAAGCTCATGGGAGTAACCAAGCAATATATGATTTAATTTAAAGCCCACCCACGAGTTGGAACCCATGTCCTACATTGCTTGGTTGACAATGAACCTGAGACTAGATTTCCGGGGACCTAGCATTATACCAAATACTACTGCTCCAAAATAAATATAAAATATCAATTAAATAGTTCCCATTGGAATTCTGCTGTAATCATAGACTGATGTGTTACCCAGCCACCATCAGAGATTTCCCCTACAGCTGATGTGAACAAACACAGAGAATGACACCAGCCAGACATTATGCAGATAACAGATCTTGGAACACTCAATCCTAATAGACAAGGTGACTCCAAGAAATCCCTCTCCTCGGGTTCAAGAACCAGGAAATGAGGTAGGAAAACAGTGTAAGAGAAGAAGGACAGAGGACCAAGAAAACAAGGGCCTCTAATCAACAAGATCAACACTTGAAAGAACTCAGAGACTGAGGCAGGACGTGTGTGTGTGTGTGTGTGTGTGTGTGTGTGTGTGATGGAGTCCTACAGATAAAAGGAAAAGTGGATACATGCTCACATCCTTCCAGAAGCCAGCTCCAATTGATACCCACTTGCAAAGGAAATTAGTTTCCTCTCAAGAGATTCTTACTGGGGAAACAAACTACTACTAAGTGAGGCTGTATCCCAAGCATTAAAATGTCCAACAGAAAATGAATTCAACTGCATCTTCAGAGTTTCTTGTTTAATAGTGATATGTCTAGGATTTTTGTAAACATATCATTTTTTATTTATATTTTTTCTTCTCTCTTTTTACCCCACAGGTCATTTGTGTATATATTATGGCTTCATGATTCATGTTTTCATGGGATTCCTGTGTGTAAGAATGAGTGGGGATCTCTTTTTTGTGCCATCTCTTGGGCACTTTTTCTTCTGATTTTATATCATATTATATCATATCATATCATACATATCTATATACCATACCATATCATATCATATTATATTATTATACTTGTCCCTTAGAAACCTGTTATTTTTTTTCTAATAAGAGACAAAAAGGAAATGGAATCAGATTGGAGGGAGGGTGGGAAGGAGCAGGGAGGAGAGAGGGACAGGAAAACATAATGATAATATATTATGAGAGAAAAAAATTATTTTCAATAAAAGGAAAGACAGAGAAGGGAGAGGGAAATCTCACAGCACCCCAAGCCTTTCCAAATCAGAATCTTCCTATTTATAATATCACCAAATATTTTGCATATAAATATTTTGAAAAGCACTGAATGAGGTCGAAAGACAGCTGTTTCACTATATCCCTAAGCTCCTTAAATATAGTGAGAATTCAAAAGCTCCTGTTATCCAGAGCTAGCTTTGTTTGTTGTTTGTTTGTTTGTTTGTTTGTTTTCCTCTATCCACAGATAGTCCCTCACACAATAATTCTGCCAGAGATGGAAAGTAGTGCAGAGATCATGCATAAGGTCAAGGTGTCCTTGTCCAAAGAGAGAATGAAAGGTTCACAGCAGTTGTTGCAGGCACAGTGTGACACAACTGTAGGGGACATACCATTCATGGGATGGTTCTTAAAGCCATGCATAACAATAAGCACACTGTAACAAGCACACTGTAATTAACATTCATGGTCCCTGGAATAGCGTGGCAGCACAGAGCTCAGAATCAAACAGTATTTTATTTAAACTACTCGAATCTTAGTCATGTAGCTCCGTACACTTTCTCTTATAGAGTAAATTAATATAATGTATTCAGTCAAACAATAAATGTCACGGCATGTTACTGAGATACATAAAAATGCACAAGAAGTCTACTATTAGCATGAAGTGAAATGA
The DNA here is from genome assembly GCA_021653895.1 of Mastomys natalensis. Classification (NCBI taxonomy): domain Eukaryota; kingdom Metazoa; phylum Chordata; class Mammalia; order Rodentia; family Muridae; genus Mastomys; species Mastomys natalensis. The sequence goes on along the minus strand of JAJTUV010000495.1, from coordinate 2,331,556 downwards.
TGTGTCTCAAATTCACATTTTTGTGTTTTACACCCAAAACAATGCATTTAAAATAAAAGGCTTCCTTTTCAAATAAATTTGGAAAGAACAGTCAACCCACAGGAAATCACTGTAAAGATAATCCAAGAATGTTTGGACTTTCAAATCTTTGCTTGACCAATATCATCAAGACTCTGTGTCATTGTTCTTTTTCTTGTTATAGTTTTATGGCTGTATGAATTCCCTTGACATTTTTTTCTTTGGTTTTGAGTTTATGTGTATGCACATGTATATATAGATATATGCACAAGTGTGTGCAAATCCACACAGTGATGCTCTAACTCTGAAAAACTTCATTTCTGCCTTACCTACATAATCTTCATAACCTCCCAATATGGAGACATAATGAACTGCTAGAGCAGAGGTTCTCAACCTGAGAGTTGAATGACCCTTTCACAGTTGTCTTCTAAGACCATCAGAAACCTAGGGTAATGCATTAAAGGGTTGCACATTAGGAAGGTTTGACCACCCCTGGACTAGAGAGAAGAAAAGACCTGCAATTTTATTACTTTGTTATAGTGGACTTCCAGCCAGCCTTCATTGCTTTTGAGTGTAATTCAAAAGTACTTGGGACATCTAGGTTGTTTCCACTTTCAGGCTATTACAAATAAAGCTACTATAAACAAAACAAGTGTTCATGTAGGATGCTGAAGCATCTTTTTGGGTTTATGCCCAGGAGTGGTATAGCTGGGTCTTGAGATAGAACTATTCCAAATATTCTGAGAAAGTGACAAAATGATTCCCAGAGAGGTTGTACAAGTTTATACTCCTACCAGCAATGAGGAGTGTTCCCCTTGCTCCACATCCTCACCAGTATGTGCTGTCTCTTGAGGGTTTGATCCCATTCTAACAGTTGTAAGGTGGAATATCAGAGTCATTTTGATTTGTATTTCTTCACATACTTCTTGGCCATTTATGATTCTTCTGCTGAGAATTCTGTTTAGCTCTGTGCCCCATTTTTAATTCAATTATTTGTGTTGTTGATGTCTAACTGTTTGAGTTCTTTATATATTTTGGTTATTAGCTCTCTGTCAGATGTAAGGTTGGTAAAGATCTTTTCCCAATCTGTGCTCTGTCTTGTGTCCTCTGACTGTGTCCTTTGACTTACCAAAGCTTTTCAGTTTCATGAGGTCCCATTTATGCCTGTTGATTTTAGAGCCTGAGACACTGGTGTTCTGTTCAGGGAGTTATGAGTTCAGGCTATTTTTCACTCAACTGAAGAATAGATAAAGAAAATGTAGTTCATTTACACATGGTCACCAGCTACTAAAACCAAGGACATCATGAGTTTTGTAGGCAAATAATGGAAGTAAAAAATATCATCATAAGTGAGGTAACCCAGACCCAAAAGGACATGCATAGAATGTTAAGTGCATATTAACCAACAGTACAAGATAATCACACTGTAATCCACACACCAAACAAAGCCATTAATGAGGGCTCAAGTGAGGATGTTTGAATGTTTCTCAGAAGGAAAAATAGAATAGATATTGGAGGTGGATGAAGAGAGGGAAGTGGGTGGAAGAGGGGATGGGGAGGGGAGGGTGATCAGGTGTAGGAAAACAGGAAGTCACCAGTGGGGTTTGGGGGCAGCAATCTTTAGGACATACCAGAGACTTGAAATGGAGGTAGGGCTCAGGGTGTCTATAGGGATGACTCTAGCTAAGACTCTTAGTGTAAGTATGGATCCTGAAGTGGCCACTTCCTGTAACCAGGAAGACCTCACAGTGGAGGGGTAAAGATGGAAACTCACACGTAAAATCTTCAACCCAAAATTTGTCCGGCCTACAAGGACAAAGATAGAGCAAAGATGTAGGGAATGACAGCCCAAATTGAGATCCATCTCATGGGCAAGAACCAATCCCTGACATTATTAATGATACTCTGTTATTCCTGCAGACAGGAGCCTAGCATAACTGTCCTCTGAGAGGCTCTACGCAGCAGCCAATGGAAAGAGATGCAGAGACCCACAGCCAAACATTAGATGGAGCTCAGAGAATCTTCTGGGAAAGTTGGGAAAGAATTGAGGGACCTGAAGAAGACAGGGATGCCACAAGAAGACCAACAGAGTCAACTAACCTGGACACTCGAAGCTCTCAGAGACTGAACTACTAACTGAACAGTGAGTATTCGGCTGAACCTAGGCCCCCTGAATATACGTAGCTGATGTGCAGATCTTCATGCCAATCTCTCAACAACTGGAGCAGGGGCTGTCTCTGAATCTTGTTGCCTATCTGCCTGTGGATCCCATTCCTCTAGTTGAGCTGTCTTATGTGGCCTCAGTGGGAGAGGATGTGCCTAGTTCTACAATGTCCTGAATGTGCTGGTAAGGGGGGAGGGGTAGTGTCCAGAAGGGGTATTCCAAAGGAGAATAAGAGGGAGGAATGGGGGGAGAATCTGTGTAAGGGGGTACTGGGAGGAGAAGAGGCTGATATTGGGATGTAAAGTGAATATACAAATAAATTTTTAAAGATTTTAATAACATAGAATTTTATGTAAGTCATAGATTATAAATTAGATTAATTAAATACATCCATGTTATTGTTTGCAAAAACAAAAAAAAAAAATGAAAAAAGGAAAAAAAGAAAGTGTTTGGCACTCCAGTAGTAGCAAAGTAATAGAATCCAGCCTGAGTGCTTGCAATTCTTGAATACCCAGTTTCATTGTGCCCTTATCCAGAAGCATCAAAAATTGCCATCCTTATTTTCTTCACAGAGGCAAAGCTAAATATAGGGAGAGCGGAGTGGCACCTGGTTCCGACATGTTAAGAGAATCTCTCAAGCTCTCTTTCAAATGTGTGTGTGTGTGTGTGTGTGTTTGGTGTGTGTGCAGTGTGTGTGTGTGTTGCGTGTGGTGTGATGTGTGTGTGTGTGTTATGTTGTGGTGTATGTGTGTGTGTGTATGTGTGTGTGTGTGTTGTTGTGTGTATGTGTGTGTGTGTGTTATGGTGTGTGTGTGTGTGTATGGTGTGTGTTGTGTGTGTGTGTATGTGTGTGTGGTGTGTGTGTATGTATGTGTGTGTTGTGTGTATGTGTGTGTGTGTATGTGTGTGTGTGTATGTGTGTGTATGTGTGTGTGTGTGTATGTGTGTGTGGTATGTATGTGTGTGTGTGTGTGTGTGTGTATGTATGTGTGTGTGTGTGTGTATCAGAGACCTGTCTTTTCTGTGGTAGGCCTGTCAGTGGTGAGCATTCAGTGCTATCAGTGGGTTTACTTTTAAGACCATTCATTTATTTTTTTATTGTGTGTGTGGACACATGCTCCTGTGTACCTTCCATGATGTCTATTTGGAGAACAGATGACAATATGCAATAGCTGGTCTCCTTCAACACACATAAAAAGTCAGGCATGGCTGAGTGCACCTGCAAACCCTCACAGCCTGGTGAGGAGAGTGAATAGACAGATGGATGGCTACCATGTCGGTGCTGACCTAGCAAAAACAATGATCTCCAGGTTCAGTGAGAACTCCATCTCAATGGAATAAGACAAAGCATGACAGAGGAAGGCACCCAATACGTGGACTTCAGGCATGTGCCTATGCTTACACTCACAGATTCACATATGCACATGAATCATACTCACATACAAAATAATATTCTTCATGTATTCTCATTTGCATGAAGGAAGAGTATCAGTAAATGTTTTCTCAAAGAAGTGAAGAAGAGAAATAATATGGTTTGATATTTAAGTATTCCAAGAGAGAAGAACTTAGGTTAAACAAATACATTTATGAAAAATAAACAATCCCCACTGTTCGGTGCCTTTATTTGCATTTGTAAGTACCAGGAAGGTCTTATGGATCTAGTTCACTAAAACCATTTGCAACTGCATATTAAATCTACTCAATGATGGGCCTTGAAAGTAGATCAAATAGTACAAATGTATTTATATGAAAAGAATAAATATACCAATTATCCTGCTAAACATTCACGAAATTTTATTTAAAGGACACCTTTAGCAATTACCTAATCAGTTATTGATTTGCACTGAAACATCATCACGAGCCTGAAGAAAACATTGCCAATGTGCACCTGCGTTCACTCTCTAACACATTTTTTTTTTTTTTTTTTGGTGAGGGAGTTAAAGCAGTTTGCTTTAATTGCAAGATAATTGGAGAAAAGAGCTGAAGTACGTAAGTAAATACGTATCTTTAGGCATATGCTTTGATGTACATAATAATTAATAGGCAAATGAGACCATCAATAACTCAAGTGTTTTCCATAGTATTTTTAATTGGATGATTGATTACCGAGTTCAATAAATCCATAAGTACATCTTGAATACCTTATTCTTGTCAAAGGTTGTTGTAGGCAAGGAGATTGTCTACATTCAAAAATGAACAAAGATCTTTTCTGAATTTAAAAACAATGCTGTAGCATCCTTTTAGCCACATAAAGATGGTTTAAGAGAAGATTAATTTTTAAATCTTTAAAAAATAAGCTTATTTCTAACATTCTAAACCAAACATGTTAGCAATTAAAAATCCTTAGAAATCTGTGAGTACACAGTTGCTTCCACCCTCCATCATGCAAATTAGCAAACTATCACAAAGGGTCTTACTTTTGATAATATATATATATTCCAGTGTGTGCAACTTATTAACTCTTTAACATAAATTAAGTTCTACTGTAAAATATCCCACATGACATATGACTCTTATACAGAGCCTTTTTATTGACACCGATTTAACTATTTACATATTATCCATCTCCTCTGGTAGAAGTCCATGAGATTCTAGGTATAGGCTGACTCCTTCACTGTTTATGTCAGTATCTAGCACAGTATGAATCCCCATTTGGTACTTAATAGATATTTATTTAAATTAAATTAAGTAAATGAATAAATATGTTACCAAACTCCTTAGTAGACCTTTAATAACTATGAGGTCTTGAAAATGTAAATTTGAAAAGGTAATGCTTATTCTTTTCATCACAAGTCTACATTTCTGCGTGCTTTCCCTTTTTCTTTCTACTTTCCTGGTACCATATCCCATCACCCTCACAGTGTTTCAAATTTAATGCCAATATTTCACACACACACACACACACCAACACATATACCAAGGACACATGCATGCATGCGCTCAAATCTACTCTGAAAAAGATTCTTAAAATTACTTTTAAAATAAATTGTTTATAAACTCATGTGTAAGCCTTAATATTTACAACTAAATAGAGAAAAATGTTGCTTAAAACAAAAATCCATTTCTCTGGTTTACTAAATCTTGGGTTTAGAGAGTAGAGGCAATGGTTAGAAAGCTTGCATATTTTACTTCTATTGTTAAGATGAAGAGAGAGCACAGAAACACTGCCAGCTTAACTGTAATTCAGTCCATATCTGGAGATGATGACCTTTGGTGCCTACATTATCTGTTATTCTTCTGTCTTTTCTGTCTGCATTTTTAATACTAGGTTTATTCAAGATGCTTGTATTTCAGAAGTTTCTGATGGAATGCAGGCGTAAAAACTCAACCAGCCCTAGCGGTGCTTATTGTTTGAACTGTGGGCTTCACTCCTTCTTTTCTGTTTGTAAAATGTGGGAAATAATATCCTACAATATTTTGACTGTAATTACCTAATATATTATAAATATTTTAAAACTACCCCCTGAAGAAAAGACAGTATCTTCAGCAGACTGTGGTGAGGAAACTACATATCCACATAAAGAATAATGAAACAAAATCGATACTTCTCACTCTACACAGAATCTGTTCCAAACTGATTCAATAACTCAATGCAAGACCCCCAAACTTGGAAACTTCTAGAGTGAAAAGGAGTACATGTCTAAAAATATAGGTGTTGTTCAGAGTTCTTTGATAGGAACCCTATTGTTCAAATAAAGCCAACAACTAACAAATGAGATCTAAATGTTTTTGTGCAGCAAAGGAAACTATTATTAGTCGAGTAACATACAAATATAACATACAGAATGGAAGGTTTTGTCAACTTGTAGAACTGTGAGAAAAGAAGAGAAAGTACAAAGCTTTAATGTTTATGTCATAGGCTACATCATTTCTACTTTTATGATCTGAAACTTTTGAAATTAAAGCAGTGATGACTTAATTTCTCAGAAAAAGAATCTAAGGACAAAAAAGAAAACATTCTGCAGTGCCTACATGGAAATGAAGACCGTTTCTTCCTCTAAATCTGTGACTATTTTTAGTACAATTCAAACTCTATATGTAGGTTAAAAAAAAATAAAATAAAACAGTCCTTCTTTAAGTGCTACCAGGCAGCCAAGGCAATGTTAACACTTATGTGGTTGTTGTGGTCTGGCCTTATCGCTGGCCTTGGTTCCTTCCATATCAGATCTGTGTTTCTTCTTTTCTCCATGTCAGAAATTTGGAGAATGGCCCAGGTGTATCAGTGAAACCCTGGCAGGAGTTTGCTTAGAAAAAGCACTACATTTAAACTACTTTAAAATAGAAATCACAAAGTAAAACCAAATATAATGACCTTAAGTCATATTAACATAAATAAACCATAAAGAATATTAAAAGGCAATAACAGAGTGGAAGACATTTATGGTAAATAACAAAAGTGTCAGGAGTCTAAAAGTATATACTTGAATGGTAAATTAAAAAAAAAAACTTATAAATAAGAAACTCAAGAAAATAAATTCAATTACTGTAAACAAAATTTTGTGGTTGACCGGAGATGTGGTTCAGCACTAGAACCCTTGCCCAGCACGAACTTGATCCCCAGCACTGACAAAAAAATCCTGGATAAAAAACAACTTGAAAAGTCTGCAGAAGTTCCATAAACTAACCTGATGGGAAATCTATCAAACTGCTATCAAACATTTTACAAAAACATGTTATGAGATAAACAGTGAGTACTCCATAGAATGGTCTCCTTTTTATATCTTGTAAATAAGCAAAGCATATGTGTATACCTATGTATGTTACATATGCTACCTATACATATAAACACACATAATACATATGTATGTATACATATATACGTATGAACACACATTCACATATACCATGAAGAGTCTAAAAGTTTAGTCTTATCGTTTAACAAATTTACCTTTCTTACAGCATGTCAGCCTAAATATCTTTTAAGAGAATGTTCAAAATTTATAGGGAACAATTTTTTCTTGGGTTATTCAAAGTCTTAAAAAGCAAGTCTGAAAATTGATATAAAATAGATAAGTTATGACACATAGCTATTGTATCTCAATCAAGTAAAATCTGTAACATATGTTCATTTTATACTAAAACAAAATCAAGACATGTTTCAAACCACAAAAGGAAATGAGGAAAATGAAGGATTTTTGAAATTCTAAGAAGCGAGGCTAATGGTGGAAACCTTAGAGTATGTGATATAAGTGATTTGCCTGAAGAGAGAAAAAAATGAGCTAAGCCAACTGCAATGATGGGAGTCAGAAAATTGACTGCAGCTACAGAATCCAGCTTCACAGCCCAGTTTTCCAAGGAACAGATATGATAGGAAGGAAAGTTCCTGTACCCTAACTGGGTATTGAGCATTTTTCTTTAAACAATGAATGAATCAGAATACGTGTTTTAATTCCTTCAACCTAGCAGAGAGTTTAACCCTACAAAAATTTAATTGACTATAGTACCTATTTAAATCTTCACAGTAAAGTTCAAATGATTTTAATAAGGAAGTAACGCAATTAAATAGTTACACAAAGTAGAAATGTTGAACAAACACTAGGAATTTTTTAATATAAGACGACAAAACCAATTTTTATCCTTCAATAAAACATGTATCATAGATTATAATCAGATATGAAATAACTGCCATCATTTTTATAAAATACCAAATCTTAACAGTAGGTTGTAATTTTAGGTTAGATAGGAATAGTCATTAATAGTTAGAATCCAAATGACTGTGGAAGAATGTGTGCTACACTCCTGTCTAAAATTGTAGACATGAAAATGACTTTTAACATCAATTTGGAGGGGTTAAGAAGGAACCCCAATCAGTAGCAAGTGTCCATTACCAACATCTGTTTCAGAAAAGACTCACTATTTGAGGTTTAAAAATGAAATGTTGATGATGTCATTGTGTTTCATTATGCACATCTGAATATGAGTGGTCCGTTCTCATTGTCCTGCTATAGGAAAAATGAGAACGCTATGAAGCACATAGGACAACTGGAGGAAAGGCCATGGGCATAATAGACTTGGCAAAATAAAGACAAATATGTCCTATTGTATGGCTTGGTTTCAGGCCAAATGACCTCTCAAAATAACCAAATAACACCTAAATTAATTTAAAATAATTTCTTTACAGGATTGCTGAGTTGGAAGGTCTGATGCAATCATTTCCAAAAATGATCTTGTGCCTAGGGAGTCATAAGGAAGCCTGCTGAGTCATGGCAATGAGGCATCGCCGCATGAAGTTTAAAAAGCCTGGTGCTTTTTCTGACGGTCCTTTTATAACGGCATAAGTTTCAAAGGAGTGTTTTTATAATGTTGACAGGTGTGCGCGATTACTCATCAGACCATAGCCTCACGCTAAAAGGAACTCTGTTTTGCACGGTTGAAAATAAAGTTGCTCCAAATTTTGTTTTATTCCACCTGTAAAATAGATGCTAATTAGCAGAAATCATTTATCAAACTTTCAAAAGTTGAAGGCAGTGGAAATATTGGGAAACAGATGAGGTGGAGATAAAGTTTAGCTGTTTACACAGTGTGGTCAATTACGTCAATAAAAAGAACTAGTTCAAGGCACAGCAGGGCAACATGGAAAAAGCTTGTGCTGAGACGAAAGCATTATGGCCTTGCATCTTCCTTTGTAACACACTAGCTGTGTGTGTCTCAGTAAACAGCTGAACTCTTTTCTGGACTGCATGTGCGCATATACACTCGTGTGTGTGCTGTGCGTGGTTGCGTGGTGCGTGCGTGCGTGTGTGTGTGTGTGTGTGTGTGTGTGTGGTTTCTAAAGGAAATAATGTGTAGATTTTAGAATTACTAGTAGAGAATATGTCTGAATATTCATCTTCACGTGCAAACATACAAATACACATTTGCATATGCACGATGCAAGACTGGTAGTCAATGAGTTTGATATAACCAAAAATATCTGGAGCTGTACCTGGGTATCTGTGTCTCATGTCACTCTTCATACCTCTTCATAGTTAAGCATCTTTAAATTTTCAGTTAGTCTCATCCAGCCATATCAGACACTAAAGGGTCAGGTCACTTTCCCAATTGCTGTATATTCACAAAAGGGTATGTATGTTCAAATGACTCTGGCTGGTCATAACATTTGATTCATTTGGGTAGACCCACACACACAAAAAGTAAGATCCAGTCTATGATTGGAGGGGTTAAAACGCTCACCTTAACCCATGAATATTCTACACACCTCATAAACATTAAAAACTGACTTCAAAAATCTACAGCTCAGAACTCAATGTTATACTTGTCCGTGCTCAGTCTTTAGGTCAGCTCACTCCAAATCCATAGGGTTTAATACCTTGATTTGGTTCCTTTGTCAAATAGACTTGCTTAACCTCTTTGTCTCCTATGAATTTGTTGCCTTTAACAAAAGAACCAAGAAGTCTTCACTCATCTGTAAGATGTGAGGGAGGAGGCTGATTTGTAACTCACTATGCTGCCCAGGTTGGCCCTCAGACTTGCCCAATCTTTTTGTCTCAGATTTGAAAATGATGATATTACAGGTGTGAGCCATTGTACCTAGGGCATTTTTTTTTTAACTTCATAATCCCTTTTTCTGAAAGTCTTAAAGACTATTGGGTTTTTTACTGTATTAGTTTTTAAAGATTACTGACATTCTCAGTCTGTGAGATTTAAACAATTGACATTTCACACAGTTTGGAGGCTGAAAAGACAAGATCAATATTTCTATGACATGGTTTCTCTTGAGTGTTTACAGATGGTTTTGGTGTTTGGAGGCCTTTTTGTTTGCCTGTCTCTATGTTTTTCTCTGGGAACTGTGTGTTCAATTTTACTTTTCTGATAAAGACATCAATTAGATCCTTCTTCCAATAATACTGGATTAAGACCCAGCCTAAAAGCTTCATTCTGCCATGCTTACCTCCTAAAAACCCCTTTCTCCAAACAGTCACATTGTGAAATAGGTAGAAATAAGTCATAATTTTCAAAAGACTGGTTATAGAGACTCAGCACAGGTAGGAATTACAATTTTCAGCTCTGAGTACTTGACAATATTTTTTGCTCAGAGGTAAGTCAGCTAATTGAACTCAAGGAGATGAAATATTTATGGGGCCTCCCTCTCTTGAGACCCTCACCATTTTATCCTTTTGCCATGTTAAGCTGAGCAGAATCCTCTACAAGGAAACAACCATGGATATTGAGTTTCTAAGACTCCAGATCCATAAACTGAGCTAATTTCTAATATTCACAAACTACCTTGGATGTTGTACTTGAAAAAAACAGCAGAGAAAGAACTGAAAATTGGGTGGGTTTTGTGAGGAATTGGAGTGACTTGGAAAGGGAAAGAATATGATTGAAATATATTTAAATTTTTAAAATTGTTTTATGCAAAAAATATTAAAAATAAGACAACAAACTGGCATCCAAATAATAATAAAATAAAAGAAATAAAACAAAAACAAACTATTCAGATAGGAGAAAACAGAATAAAAAGAGCCAAAATATAGGCACAAGAAACACATAAAGACACAGAGGCTCATACACAGGAACATCATTAAAACATAAAACCAGAAACCAATATATAATGTATATGCATAGCCTGACCTAAATAGTGGATGTTTCCACCTGTGCATACTTGATTTTTGACAAGGAAGGCAAAACCATACAATGGCTAAAAGTGGTGCTGGTCTAACTGGATATCTGCATGTAGAAGAATGCAAATAGATCTGTATCTATCACCCTTCACAAAACTCAAGTCCAAGTAGGTCAAAGACCTCAACATAAAATCATAACACTAAATCTAATAGAACAGAAACTGTGGAATAGCCCTGAACTTGGTGGTACAGGAGACAACTTCCTGGACAGAACACAACGGCTCAGACTCTAAAATCAACATTCGATAAATAGGACCTCATGAAACTATAAAGCTTCTGTAAGGCAAAGGACACTATTATTAGGACAAAAATGGCAGCCTACAGATTGAAAAATGATTTTCATCAACACTGCATCTGACAGAGGGCTATCCAAAATTTACAGAGCACTCGAGAAGTTAGACTCCAACAACCTAAAAAATGGGACAGAGAGATAAACAGAATTCTCAACAGAGGAATCTTGAAGTGACAAGAAGCACTTAAAGAAATGTTCAAAGTCCTTAGTCATCAGGGAACTTCAAATCAAAACAACTCTGAGATTCCATCTTACACGCATCAGAATTGCTAGGATTCTAAAAACTCAAGAGATAGCACATGCTGGCATGGATGTGGAGCAAGGGGAACATTCCTCCATTGCTGGTGGGCATGCCAACTTGTACAACCACTTTGGAAATCTATTTGGTGGTTTCTCAGAAAACTTGAAATAGTTCTACCTCAAGACCCAGCTATATCATTCCTGGCATATACCACCATCCCACAATGTTCATGGTAGCTTTATTTGTAACAGCCAGAAACCAGAAACAACCTCAATGTCCCTCAACTGCAGAATGGATAAAGAAAATGTTGTACATCTACACAATGGAATACTATTCAGCTGTTAAAAATAAAGACATCATCCAGTACAGGCAAATGGAGGGGAATTGTATAATACCATCCTGAGTGAGGTAACCTAGTCCCAAAAGGATATACATGGTACGTACTCAGTTATAAGTGCATATTAGCCATAAATACAGGATACCCATGCTATACTCCATAGACCCAAGGAAACCAAACAAGATGGAGGGCCCAAGCAATGAAGCTTGAAGTTCACTTAGAAAGGGGAATAAAATAGTTGTAGGAGGCAGATAGAGGGAGGGGACTGGTTGGGCGAGGCGATGCAGAGGAGAATGAAGGATTCATAATCAGATGTAGGGAGAGACATGGGGATATGGGCAGATGGCCTTGAAATGAACTGAATCTGCAGCTGGTGGGAGTAGGTGGGAGAGCATCTCAAGTATGTTCCAGACACCTGGGACAGGAACCTACCCACAAAACTTTCAACCCCAAATTTATCTTGCCAACAAGAAATGCAGTGAAAGGGATGGAGCAGAGACTGAGGGAATAACTAACTAATAATTGATCCAACCAGAGGCCCATTCCGTGGGCAAGCACCAATACCTGATACTATTCATGATACTCTGTTATGCTTGCATACAGAAGACTAAAATAGCTGTCCTTTGAGATGCTCTACCCATCAGTTGACTAGACATATGCAGATACCCAGTCAAACATTGGATGGAGCTTGGGGACCTTATAGAATTGGGGGAAGGATTGGGGGCCCTGAAGGGGATAGAAACTCTACAGGAAGACCAACAAAGTCAACAAACTTGGACCCTTGGTGCCTCTCAGAGACTGAACCACCAACCAAAGAGCATACATGGGCTAGGACTAACCTCCCTATCCCCCTAACCTCCACACTGAGCATATATGTAGCAGATGTGCAGCTTGCTCTTCATGTGAGTCCTGAAGAACTGGAGCAGGGACTATCCCTAAAGCTGTTGCATGTCTGTGGAATCAGTTCCCCTATCTCAGGCATCTTATCTGTCCTCAGTGGGAAGGAAACCCTAACCCTGCAGAGACGTGATTTGCCAAGGTCAGTGGAGATACACAGGAGGACCTCCACTCTCTCAGAGGAGAAGGGGAGAGGGTGGGGGGGAAGGGACTGTGGAAAGGTGGCAACCAGTAGGGAGGGTATAGATCAGAATGTAAATTAAATAAATTAAATAAAAAAGACAAATAGACTCAACTGGAGAAAACGAATTATTCATTTCAAATGATTATTCATTGCACTTAGCTTCTGGGTTAGGGATTGGGTTTGGGTTCACTTTCTCTCAGCTCTAGGACCCAATCTGCTGCAGACCCACATATGCCTTGTATATACTGCCTGAGTCTCTGAGCGTTCATATTTCCATCAGCATTTAGAAGATCTTGTTTTCTTTGTATTCTCCACTCCCTCTGGCTCTTATTCTTTTTCCACCTCCTCTTCCATGGGTTCCAAGGAACTTAACTCTAAGAGGAAGGATTTGGTGAAGACATCTTGTTTAAGACTTTGTGATCAAGGTCTTTCACTTTCTATACATTGTCTGGTTGTGAGTCTCTGTTACTGTCTACTACAGGAGGAAGCTTGTCTGATGAAGGCTGAAAAGTTACTGATTTATGAATACAAAAAAATGTCCTTACTGGTTATGTTATTGTTAGTTCCTTTAACAGAACACTAGTTTTTGGCTTTTCCTTGAGTCTCTGGACAATATTGTCTCAAGGTTTTCCTACCCAATCAATGTCAGGCATGGGTTTAGTCTCATGGAATGGGCCTTAAATTTAATCAGATATTTCCACAAGCTTTGTGCCACCACTGTACCATATTTCAGCCAGGGCATCAGAGTAGATAAAAGTATTTGTAACTAGGTTGATGTTTACATTTCTCCTTTGGTATCATGTAAAATACTTTCCAGTACCATGAACACTAGTCAGTAGGAGTGAAAGCTCTACATAGGTATTATGAAACTTCCTTGGGTACTGCAAGTTCTGTAGGTTTTGTCTTCAACAATAGACCCATCATAACCTTAATATGGAAAGTTACCAACAGGCTTAGCAATAACTTGAGTTGTTTGAGGGTTTCCATGGCTCCTTTGGCCAACAACCCAATTAGATATAAACTATTCCCAGTACTATAAGCTTAGGTTTGTTGGCAAGAGATGCCGCTGGGCTCCATATCCCCCTTTATTCACATTGCCTTCATACATTATGTATTCTAGGAAGATTCTAACGTATGAAGTACTTTTAAATTTTGTTCAACCGTCTCCAATCCTTAAAATTAGATGAGTTACAGATGAGAACTAAACATAAATGCTGAGGGTAACACAGGCAAATATGTTAACGTTATCATCTATTATCAATTGAAATCTTGGCATTTTCTTTAAACAAATCTGTTTCCTAGAGTAACAACTTTTTGTTCATCAAAGGGAAATAGTCCATTAACTGAGTTCACTGGAAAAAGAAGAAAAGCCCAACCAAGCAGGAATTGGAAGCAGAGCCATAGAAAACCTATTATAACTTTATGTAATTGATTCTTATATGTTCCATTCATTTTTCCTGTTCATTTCTTAACTGGGTCAGAACAAGTTGTCATTATAAAACAATTTTGGCAAGCTTAACGTGGTAAAACATAAACTACACTGAGTTTCCCCTGTATTTTTCAATTCCAGCCTTAAATTATTTAGCTGATTTTCAGCCTTGAAAATGCTCTTATGAGAAGTATCTTTCCACTCAGCATACCAAAATACAGATGCAAAAGCTTGTTATTTTTGAAAATCAATTATGTGGCTTCACAGCACTATATAAAAATGGCAGTTATTAAACCAGGTCCATGCCTGTGAATCAGAAGTTATGGATGATCTCGTACTGTAGACAACTGGATCACAAGTTACAATTGCCATAGTGCTTTGGGGTTGGAGTTGTTGTTGAAGGAAATCATCAAAAGAGTGTACAGTGTTTTCCCACAAGAACACAAGCCACAGAATCAACTAACCTGTGTTCATAAGGGCTCACAGAGACTGAAGTGACAGTCACCATGTCTGCATGGGTTTGATCTACATCCTCTGCATCTATGTTATAGTTCTGTAGCTTGATCTTCTTGTAGGACTCCTATTAATGGGCATAGGACTAGTATCTGAACCCTTTTCCTCCTGTAATCAGTTGCCTTGTCTTACCTTGATATGAAGACATACACCTAGTCTTTCTGCATCGTGTTATGCCATGTTCAGTTGATATCCCTGGGAAGCCTGTTCTTTTCCAGAAGAGAAGTGGATCTGGGGAGAAAGGAAGTTGGAGGAATGGCTGGGAGGAGTGAAGGAGGGCAAACTGTGGTTGGGGTGTGATATATGAAAGAATAAAGAAAAATAAAAAGTGAACAATGTTTCCGTTGGTAGCTTTGTTTTGTTATTGAGATTTTGGGGGTTAATTTCATACTTGAAAAAACTGCCAGTATTTAATATTAAAGTTCCAGTTTCCTCACACTGGTCCTAAAGTTGACACATAGTCTATAGAATTCTACTTGATAAGCAGAGCACCCAGTGTTTCCATTGTACTGTAATTGTGGTACCAATGAAATCATGAGTAATTATAAGTATAGCTACACATGCTGACTCAAAATTTACTCTGAAATGAAACCATACATATCAGCTTTTAAAAACCATTTATTTTATAAATATATATACACCAAATTTTGTAAAATGAAGATTCTCTTCTGTTTTTCTCGAAAAAGTAACTTACTAGTTCTAAGAACCTCAAAGATTCCTATTAATTCTTTTCAGTCAAGAAATAAAGACACTTCAATCTTTGGCATCTAATGTTTTATTTTCCATGGAAATAAAATATTTATTGTTCATAGAAGGATAGATAAAAATAAATAGAAAAAAATCTCAACAAACCAAACACAAAACAGTAGCAAGTCAAATAGCTATACAAACATAAAACCTAGGGAAAAAAAGAAATGAAATTCAAATGTTTCCTCTGTTTTTGAGTATTATTTTAAGTATTTTGATAGTGCCTTCTGTAGATATAAGGATGAGAATTCATTTCAATATTTTCTATGCATTCTGTTCTATAGTTTTCAAAAACTGTTTGCCTTTTAAAAGAAAATTTCACAGTAAAATAAGCAAATTAACTTTCCAGAACATTCTGCAGTTCTATAGAAGAATGAACAAATCTATTCATCCTCTTAATTCTTTCCTTTATAAAACGTGTTAGTATTAATCTTTTGCCACCTTCAGAAGAACAGACAGTTTAAATACTTCAGCCTAACCTTCCTCTGAACTCACACACAGCTATATGTTGATGCAAACCAAATGAATGAGGGAAAGACAGATGGTGATTGATTCTGTACTTAGTACATAGATTGGAACATGGGTGAAGCCAAGTTTTCATCTGAAGCAAGCCTTCTTTCCAAAATACCACTGCTTTAATCATTTGTTACTCTTTTCTGATCTCACAGTAATCGTTTAATACATTATAACTTTATTTTGCATTAAGCGAAGCGTATGTTCTTTGTGAAACATTCCCATCTTTTGATGGAAGAGAAGTACCCTATGTGGCATGGACAACACAAATCTATAAATCAATGCTTGGAACAAATATGAAGGATATCTAGTGGCCTAATGATAAGAAATAAAATCTCCCTGAAAGCTACGGGTGCATTAGATATTTAGTTACTGATTTGCGTGGATGAAATGCCATCGTGAATCATTTTCTAAGTGACATATCAAGATGCTTTATGTGCATAAAATCAAGTTGTAGAGAAACACTAGCTGTTGGTCCTAAACCCAACAGCCATTGGCACTGAGAAGCTCACAATGAGCTTTGTTTAAGCTCCATTCACCTACTCCTGGCTTGAGCTACCTCAATCAGTAAAAGCATCATGGGTACCTAGGGTCCCAGTGTGGGAATAAGTGGCTAATGCATAGGAAAATCTGGTTCAGGAAGCTACTAAAAAAGTTAATAGATAGGAAATCTGATGCAAAATTTTCAGATACATTGTTAAAACAAGAAACTTGAGCTTTCTTACAAATGATACAAAAGTACAAAGACTTTAGAACTAAGATTGAAAAGGTCCTATCAGTAAAAAGAGATAGCTCAATAAATAATCTCTTCCAACAAGAAAGCAAAAGAAATACTAGCAAAAGAAAGTCAATCCAGTTTTTGGGCTATGAAAATTAATCAAAATTGTGTACTCTAAAAAGAGTTAATTTGAAAAAAAAAAAAAACCCAACACTGAGTATTGCTTTATTATTTCTCCCACATCTATCAATTTGACAACCACTCCCATTCTAGCAATTCCCAGTTGTAATGGAAACTAACAAGTTGGTCACCAGTCAACAGGAATGAACAGGTTTGGAATTCCTTTACAGCCCTGTTCTTAAAGAACTTTTATGACTTGACCTGCCAGGTAGTCCCTTGGAGGCCTACCATGCCTTTCACCTGTATCTCTCATCAACATGACAGCATACAACTGAGTATACATGACTGGTGACAATCAGTAGTTTGCATGATGCCTTTTCTTCAGGAACAATTGTTGAAAATCACCAGGTATAAATACTAAATGGTTCTGTTAACTGAACAGTAATTAACAACTAGAGCACACACCAGTCTTAGAAAGGGAATTTATTAGATGACCAAGTGTTAGAATGACTAGTAGTTGGGTGCTCACCTCTAAGTAGGACATCAACACCACCTGCTATACCTCTATAGCTCAGGGATCATGAAGGAAGAGGAAGCAGAGAGAATGGAAAATTGTTAGCTTCTAGACATAAGACAATAAGTACAGTCAGGATCACTCAGCAACTGTGACTACCTGAAATGGGCCCATGTAAAATTGGGCCTGTCAAAAGGCAGTAGTGTGTCATCGAGGAGAGGCCCTATCTTTCCCTGCTGAATTAATAACTACTGTTGGATTATGGGCTGACAACTGTTAAGGAAGATATTATCTTCAGCTATGTGCCTACTGTTGAGTCCACCAGGATCCAATAGATAGTTCCAAACTCATGGTCATATAGATGACCCCTGTTACCTCCACAAGTCACAAACCAAAACAAAAAGAACAAGAAGTGACAGAGTGAGAGGAAAGGGACAAATGTGGCAGAGAGGGTTAGATGTGTGAGGAAGTTGGAGGGAGGGTAAGAGTAATCAGAATGTACTACGTACATATGTGAAATTAACAAACTTTAATTTGAGTGTCTTTAATGAAATGCTCAAAGGGTAACATTGGGCAGTATGAGGTCTTTATGGAACTATGAAATTCTCTAATATATCTTGTAGGGTCTAGAAGATTAAGACAGCATTAGACAATTGCCTAAGTAAGCAATGAATCTGTGTTCCAATGTGTATACAAGCTAAAATTAAAAATTTCCCCTTTAGTTATCATGTTCCTTTTGTTTTTAATATATTTTAAGTAAAATATAATTACATCATTTATCTTCTTTCCTTTCCTCCCTCAAACCACTCCTATGTCTGCTCCATGTCTCTCTCTCTAATCGATGGCCTCTTTTTGAGTTTTGTTACATAAATAGAGTGATTGAGAGACTCACAAATATATAAATACAGTCTCCTACATCTGTTTTTTTATTTCCTATGACAATAATGAAGGAAAATATTTGAAATAAATAAAACAAAAATTAAAATAGCAAAGGAATACACTAAAATAAAAGTAAGTTAGGCATGTGGGCAGTAGGAAAATTACAAAAAAATTCTACTTAATTCCAATTACTTAAATGTAAATAAATTAGATCATCCAACTAAAACACAGACAGGCAGAAATTTGTTTAAAAGCCATACATTGTTTATAAGAGATGAAATTTATATTCAACAAGGTTAAGAAAAAGCAGTCTTAACAAACAAGTAAAGAGTGTTCAACAGAATTTAGAGACCTTTACTTTAGAAGTCAAAGGAAAATCCAAAACATTATGGATCAAAAATCAATGTTTTGAGAATTGACAGAATGCCAAAGGTGGTAAAGTAGAATATCCCACATTAAACGACTCTACTTTTAGTATATATATATATGCTAAAAATTATTTTCAGCATCTGTACAAAGGAATGGTGGTATTCCATCTCCTGTTGCATTATAATATGTATAAACAAATATTCAAAAATCTAAAAAATTCTAAACTCTAAAATACTCCTGGCCCACATCTATTATTCAAATAAAGAAGATTATACAAATTAAATAATATAGCATGTACTAAGCAAAAGAAGTCATCTGATGAAGGCTGAATTGAATTAATATAAAATGCTCAGAACAGAAAAATCCACAGAAACAAAATGGAGATTAGTGATTCCCAAGGAAGCAGGTGAAGACAGAATTCAATGAATGTTAGTAGGTTTGGTCGAAGGACAATGACCATGTACTAGATTATACTGTAGTAGTGCTGAGCTCTGTGAATATACCAAGTACCACCAAATTTTATGGTGTTTGAACTGTACTTCTATATTTGAAAATAATTAATCTAAAGTTAGGACTACTTTAGCAACAAATATAATATTGATACCCCAGAGAAGGGATGATACAGGGGTGAGGGGGGAGTGGGTGGGCAGGTGGGGAGCACCCTCTTAGAGATAAGAGGAGGGGAAGGGAAGGGGGTTAGCGGAGTAGTGACTGGAAAGGGAGATAACATTTCAAATGTAAACTAATAAAATGATCAATAAAAAGAAAGAAATTATATGTGGGAGTAAACATAATAAGCATTTTCATAAATGAGCTTATTTAGTTCCCAGGACAACCATAAGTGTTAATTACCATTGCAGATATTTTTGCATATAAAAAGATACGTTAGTAATCCCATTGTTATTTCACACAGGAGAAGAACTTTAAATTCAAATTAATTATCATTCCTATGCTCACCCTTTAACCTCCAATTATTTTACTCCACTCATCCAAAGTCAGCAAGTCAGTTTTATCATGAATTCATTTGAAAAAGTATACACTTTTTAACATTCTCAACTGGACTCATATTGTATATCTGCCTCAGAGGGAAAACAAGAAAACTAAATTTCTATATATTTCCTATGGCTATACTAAGAAAGAAGGAAACTGACAAGAGTGAGATGAGACAGACTAGGAGTTTATCTAAGTGGCAGGAGACAGTGGTTCTTTAGACTTTAGAGTCATTGCCTGCATGGAAAGACTCCCCACCATCTGAAGTGGTGGCAATTTCAAATGCTTCATCTAGAATCACCGTCTGTCTATCAATGCTAGAAAATGCTTTGATCTCTACAAATATGTGGTATTCCTTCTGTTATCCTCAGAGCATGCTTTTGGGCAAATGAATTAGGTAGAAACATAAATTTAGAAAAGATATCAGATAAATTGTATTGTATATCTCAATTTCACTGAGGACTAAAAGCCCATACTTGGAGCTGAGTGCGCCGGGCAGTGGTGGCGCACGCCTTTAATCCCAGCACTTGGGAGGCAGAGACAGGCGGATTTCTGAGTTCGAGGCCAGCCTGGTCTACAGAGTGGGTTCCAGGACAGCCAGGGCTACACAGAGAAACCCTGTCTCGAAAAACAAAAACAAAACTTGGAGCTGAGTGCTTCCAAAAGAAGAGAAGAATACTTTTTTAAAGTGTAGTGATTGGTGGCTGAGTTCCCCATGCAGAACCACTTTGAAGCTGTAGATAAAATAACTGGTAGCAGCGAGTGAGCAGATGTCAGCAAGCCCAGAGGACAATATAAAATAGAAAATGGGATGGTCAATAGAGTCCTGGAAACAAGTGAGGAATCAGCTAAAAAGAACGTGGAAGAAACAGTCATGGCCAGGAAAACTCCACTGTGGCTATAGTTACCCTAATAGAATATAGTTACAATGGTCAATTTCTTTAACATTTATGTTTCCTTTGTTCATTCTCTTAAGTGCATCCTTGTAATGGAGATAATCCAAATCAATATCACACAGTCTTCTGATGTTCCAATAGAAGCACTTGATCATTTTAAATCTAATCAGAAAACATTTCAGTATCCCTATGATTCATGTCTCCATATTTATAATCAATAATAGTCTCATCTCTGATTTCTGCATAATGAGGTTAAAATATTTTACCACTATGTCAAGCATAAAAATGGGCATATGAATATATGCATGACTTATTACCTAGACTTTTTTTAATTATTTAAATTAAATCATAATTTTTAAATTTTTAAATCACACAGGGGTTATAAACACAAAAGGCAGGACGTGCGGAAAGGGATGACACCGGAGCATAGGTGTTCAGGGGGAGTACAGATATCTTTCAGAATAGGGAATTGGCTGGGTGAAGGTTCAGGGGACAGGTCACTAAGACTCTGCCTATGATTCATTTGTCCTTATCTAAGTTGGTACTATCTGCCGAGGCTACCTATTTACAAGGTCTATGACTACTCAGGCTGGTAAATTTCCACAAAAGCTCCCTGTTTACAATAGCTTATAGCCATCTGTTTCAGTGTTTTTCTACAGAGACCCAAGACTTTGTGTTAGCATGTATGTATGTCAAGCCTGTTGCTGATTTTAGGCCTATGACTGATTTTAGGCTTTCAGTGTTTAATCAGGGCTGCCCCTGACATCTCCTCCCTTCTCTAAGTATAGAAGGGCCATGGCGATTCTTATCTTGCGAAGGAGGGGATAGAGGCCTGACCTCCAATAATTGAAGGGGACCTTGTAATGGCTCCAGTCCTCCTGTCATTGTCCAGTGAGGCATGAGGGCCATACCCATCCCGATGTCTTTTTCCTGGAGAGGGGATACTTTTGACATCAACCCCTATGCAGTCAGGCTTGTCATTCAATTACCTAGACTTTTATTCTAGAGTGTTACACATGCCCTAAGCAAGAATGTCTCCATGTACATGTATGTGCACATACATATATGTGTGTAGTGTGGTATGTATATTAATCAAATCACAAATGAAAAATAATTGTTTACCACATTTCAAAAAGTTATCATATTTATGGTGACTATTTGCCAAGTTCTGAACAGAGTCTACTAAAATCAGAAACATATATGTATATAAATGTATATACATATAATATTATCCAAAAAAAAAATGATGTCCTGCCTGATGCCACTTTTCATTAGAACAGACTAGGAAGGGAAAGGATCAGTAATAGAGCAAAACAGAAACTCGGGAAATATCATGATAGAGAAGACAATACAGTAAACTTGAAAGGGAAACAGAAGAAGCCCAGCACATCATGCATCCTAGGGTGCGCTGAGTTCTAGTCTACGGAGAGTTGAAGGATGATATAGTCTAGTCATACACAGACCAAAGGTCAACATAAAAAGGGTGGACATCCCTGTTGGAGATATGTGGTATCTCAGGCTGAAATGCATCAGAGTAATTCAGAATAATTCAGAGGCAATCAATGGTTCGCCCACAGAAAAGCAAATCACAACTTTTACAAAGAAGTGTGACTGACCTACAGAAGCAATCTAGCATTGAGGTTAGCAGCCATATCCACATGCACATTGCTGCTCTACTATTAAGGTCTGGAAAGTTGTTCAAGTCATGCTCATCCTCAATCCTCTTCCCTAGAAAACGGAGATGGCAATTTCACCAATGTCCTCTACAAAGCAATGCCAATAACCTTATCTACTCCTCAGAATTGTCTTACTAGGTATAGTCTGCCTTACTAGACATAGAATGTAATAGCAACCAGAAACCTACAACGTACAAGCAAACTTAAAATAACACACTATGATAAGATACTGATGGTGTATCTCTAGAAATCCATCCTATGAAAATTCCTATAAGCCGGATTCTGTGTAGCAGAGAAAAATTAGCCTGCAACCCCATCTACACTTGTAACACAGTTGATAATTTCATGTGGAAAATTAAGCTGTTCTGCATTGACATTGAAGAAAACTCAAGAAACTGGTTTAAGTTTAATGGTGAAATCAATACTTGTAATACACTTTCCATATCCTTGTACAGAAAAGCATAACTTCAGGGTGCATAGATTCAGTTATACTAACTGTTGCTGGAACACAGTTGTTGCTCTATTTTATATTGTTTGAAATTGCTGGAAATCAGTTAACCTCCATCTGTAACTGTGTATATTTGTTTTCCTTGTGCCATTAGAGAGGTTCCCAGTCAAGTTCTCCAGATGAGCCTGTTCTTAGATCCAATACTCAGATTCTCTTTAATTTTTCATGATGTATACATTAGTTTGTCATGTATACGTCAGATCCTCCAGCAGGTGTTACTGTTTATTACTGCAGCAGATTTCAGCCCTTCCAAACACACTGGAAAGTTTACTCATGTTTAGCATCTCCATAATGTTACTGATCAGTCAAGGTTCTGTGTTACAATTGTCTCAACAATAACAAATACCTCTGATCTTTTATCCTAATGTGCCCTTTTTGCTTTACTTGAAAACCACAGTTTAGCTCCAGACAAAGAATTAATTAACCATTCCTTTAGAGTTTGAAAAATGTCTGCAAAGGCCAACATAATACTTTACAGTCATCACATTAAATCCAGAACCAAATGAATCTGAATTCAAGGTTTTAATATGTAGAGTAGGCACAATGACTATGTTTTCCTTGCTGTAAGTTCACAGTGTCTAACAGCAATTCTCAAGTAAATAATCTAGCATTGTATATTCATACAATATTTAATTTGTACAGTATTATGCAATACTTTGTATTATACTTTGTATAATATTGAATAAAATAACTGTATAATTGAATTGCAAATTTTACAAATATGGCTGAAAACCAGGGGAAAGAGTTGCTGTCCCTAGATTATTCTTTAGTCGTCTTTAGGCTCATCATTTCCAGATGGTCACATGCATGAATATGTGAGCTTCTATTTGAGTATCTTTGAAGAAAAAGTGATGCTCTTATTATTAAACCTCAACACGATATGCATGCTTTACTGATTTTAAACACTCTATGTATGGAAAGAGGAAGTTTGCAGAAAGCACCCCACTCATGGTGTAATGTTTATCTAAATGAACAGTCACTGTGAGCAGTTTAACCAATGTGCTAAGAGAACCATTTCCCTGGAATCTTGTTGTTACTCAGAGTGACAGATCATCGCAAACCCAAACCGAAGCAGAAAGCTATACTTCATCCAAAACCAAGTAAGGTAAGCTTCTCAAAGAAAACAACTGTCCTTCTAAAACTTATTAAAATTACCACTGAGAAAAACTGATGTTTGAGGCAAAAACTTAGAACTTGAGGAAATATTTAGCTGACAGCTCTGAAACTGCCATATTGTCGATAGACTTCTACTGAGAGTAGTGGAGATATTGTTGAGAACATTTTCACCATGGTTTAATGAGATATATCAATATTCATAAAAATCTGTATAACTCAGCAAACCAATATTTCCCCCTCTGAAATGGCAAGCAAGAGAAACTTCCAGCATGTTGCATAATCCAGTGGGTTCTAATACAATGTAATAAGAAAAGGTTATGTTGATAAAGTTTCATATCCCACACTACAACTAACCTTCAAAGAATTATCACTTATCGAGTTACAATAAGTATGTACGATGTCCCCAAAAGGCAGTTAAACACTTCATTCACAACAACCATCCTGGGTATGCCTGGTTATTAAGTCCATATCAAACACAGTAATACACAAGTTGAATGCAAGTGCAGTTATGATTCTTTATTCTCTTTCTAAGACTAAGGGCACTTAGATGCATAAGATAAAAGTGTATCACCATCTGCACCATTCTTCTGTTTTCTACAGGTAATATTAATTTGCTTCACAAAACATGTGTACTACCATACAGTGACCTTATATTTAAATGAATCAATGAATACTTGTCTCAAAATTTTTCTGTTTTTTTTTTTTGCTTTAAAATATAATACTTTATTTTTGTTATGTTTTTGTTTTGTTGTTTTTTGTTAGATATGATAGTCTTTTTTACATTTTGTATTATTCTTTACTGATTTTTTACTGTCTAGTCTTTATCCCCAGCCCTATCCACCCTCTGACTGTTCCTTATCCCATACCTCTTCCCCCACCCCACCCCACCCTAGTCACCAAGAGGATGTCCCCACCCCCACCTCCACCCCACCAGACCTCCCCACTCCTTGGGGCCTCAAGTCTCTCTAGGGTTAGGTGCATCTTCTCTCACTGAGGCCAGACCCAGCAGTCCTCTGCTGTATAAATGTCAGGGCCTCATATCAACTGGTGTATGCTGCTTGGTTGGTGGCCCAGTGTCTGAGAGATCTCGGGGATCCAGGTTAGTTGAGACTGCTGGTCTTCCTATGAGGTTCCCCTCTTCCTCAGCTTCTTCCAGCTTTTCCTAATTCAACTACAGGGGTCACCAGCTCCTGTTCATTGGTTGAGTGTAAGTATCTGCATCTGACTCTTGCAGCTGCTTGTTGCTGAAAGAGTCAAAATTTTTCATAATGGGGAATTTTTCCCTTGATACAATTAGCATTAATGAAAACAACGCAGATACAATGTACATAAACACAAGCCAGTTTTGGCATCTTCAGTAATGTTTAAGAGAGGATCAAGGCTCTGAGTCCAGAAAGGCTAAAGGCTTTTCTAGTCACATCCACTTTACCTTGGTGCTAGTGAGTCACCTCCATGCCCATGGGAACGCTCCCCATGGCAGTGGCCCTGTGTCCGAGCAGCATGGCCATCTCATTCTGGAGAGTGTTTTTTCATTTTGTTTTGTTTGTTTGTTCCTTCTCTTAAGACAGATATCCCCTCTCTGAGTCTTGCTTCTTCCTCTGCTTATTGAAGGTTGGGTTAAGTTGTAATGCAGTAGATTTATGTTTGTGACGTATTGGATATGGGAACTTTTTTTCTAGGGTCCCTATAACTGTTGTGTTTGGTTTTGTTTTTGTGGTTATTGAAACAAATAGTAAAGGGAATTGACTTAAAAACGTGCATTTTAAGTCCAGGCTTCCTAAATAAAATAAAGACGTCGGTTTTTTGTGGTTTTGTTTGTTTGTTTGTTTGTTTGTTTTACTTTTGTACCTTAAATCAGTTACTGAAGATCTCTGTGTATCACTTCATCTTAAAATGTATTAGAATAGTAGAACCATTTCATATAGATAGGTAGGAAAGAAAGGAGCAGCTTTGATAAACCAAATAGGAAAGTAGTCTGTGCTTAGAAGCCCTCAGAGCAACGGAGCTCTTCGGACTTTTATTCATTCCTGTGTCCTTGTCTACAGATCCCTATCTCACGCCAAGGTCTGGAGTCTGAGCCTGTGCTGGCACTAGCTTGGGTCTGTTTAGTGCAGATTGTCTGTTGCTGTTATAGGCTCCGTAATTGTCCATCTGATAATCATCTAATTCTTGTTTGCTACTGACTCCTTTTTTTTCTTTTTTTAAAAAATTGGTTATTTATTTATTTACATTTCAAATGTTACCCCCCCTTCCCGGTTTCCCTTCTGCAACCCCCCATCCCATTCCGCCTTCCCCCTGCTTCTATGAGGGTGCTGCCCCACCCACTCACCCACTCCTGCCCCACCAACCTAGCATTCCCCTATGCTGGAGCATCAAGCCTTAACAGAACCAAGGGCCTCCCCTCCCATTGATGCTAGATAAGGCAGCTCTGCTACATATGCAGCTGGAGCTATAGGGCCCTCCACGTGTGCTCTTTGGTTGGTGATTTAGTCCTTGGGAGCTCTGGTGGTTCTAGTTAGTTGATATAGCTGTTCTTCCTATGAGGGTCCAAATCCCTTGAGTGTGCACCCTAGTCGTGGACTTCTATTTATTACATTTGCCAAGAACTCTGCAAACGCTTCCTTCAGTCTACTTCTGCTTGCAATGGAGATTGCTCAAACTCTCAACACTCAACTGAAGGGGTGTCCTTGTATAATGCCCTTATTTAACCTTAATATCTCTGTCTTTCTCTGTGCATCTCCCTCTTCCCCCCCCCCGTGTGTGTGTGTGTGTGTGTGTGTGTGTGTGTGTGTAAATGCTTAGGAAAACAAATATAACCTATAGACACTGGAAAAATTAATTAGGATTAACAATCCCTTCAATAAATAACACACTACTTCAGTAGTTTTTAATAAACCTTACTGTAGTTTGTTTTAATTTGTGGCAGAAAGAAATATCTTTAGCATTATTTATTCTAAGCTTAGAAAATAAATAATTCAAACATGTAGAAAATGAAAACTATTTACTCTGGTTTGAATTTTTAAAACACAACTCTCAAAAACTGGAAAAACATTTTTACACCGTGCCTTTACATATTTTTAAAATATTAAGAGGAAGTTTTTCATTTTTATTTTGCAGTTATTGCTTTGCAAAAGCATACAATAATAGAATTTCAAAGACCAAGG
The DNA here is from genome assembly GCA_021653895.1 of Mastomys natalensis. NCBI lineage: Eukaryota > Metazoa > Chordata > Mammalia > Rodentia > Muridae > Mastomys > Mastomys natalensis. The sequence continues at coordinate 2,304,647 of JAJTUV010000495.1, read as the reverse complement.
AATTTCAATTTTTCTTAAAGTCATCTAATACTGGCAAGCTAAGTATATACCAAAAGTATAATCTGGGAATGATATTGAGAATTATTCATGAAAATAATATATAACTTAACTTAAGATTGTACTAAAGTTTATCTATTTTATTTTTAAAATTATGTGTATATATGTTCAAGAGGTAGCCTATTATGTGACTGTAGTGATCACAGAGGCCAGAAAAGGACATTGAGTCTGCTGGAATTACAGACAGCTGAGAGCTATCCAGCATGGATCCTGGGAGCTGAACTTGGTTGCTCTACCAGAGCAGTGCACACTCTTAACCAGTGAGCCATCTCTCCAGTCGTCATCTTATGTACTTTAAAACACAAACGTAATAAAAGAATGTGCACGTCTCATGTTAGGGCTGAGCCTTAGTGCTTCAAGTTAGCAGTAATTTCCTATACGGAAGGTGTTAGGTTTATAATATAAATTTTTAGTCATTTAAAAAAAATTGTTGGAATATCTGTATTTCAGAAATAGCAGGCTAAACAAGATAGATGAAGTCTGCATATTCCAGGAGAAGAACGAACAAATGTGTGTGACTATTATCAGGATAGAAAGAAAATAAATATGATTAAGAGTGAAAGAGACTAAGAGTGAAGATGTTCTTGCAAACTGAGCATCCAGCGGGAACAGAGCTCTATGAAGCAAGGGACAAGGACATGCCCAACTTGGACACTGAAGCCACATGAGAAAAAGCTAAGATTGTGGATGTCGCCAAAACCTGCGTATGGATTTACATTGAATATTACATACTTGTTCTTCAACATGTCTGAAGGGGAAACTCTGTTCATTCGTTTTTACAAAAAAGAAAGTGTGATTGCATGGACTGAATTGTTTATAAATATCTAATGACTAGAACATATTATGAGCCAGGATTAACATAACAGTTATCTGGTTATGAAATTTGAGAATTTAACTGTCACACTGGGTGCCTATGAACAAATTTTGTGACTCAACACCTTTGATTCTAATTTACAATCCATGGGTCTGGACTGAGCCTTTAAAAACAATAACAACAATAATAATCTAATTATGTACAGAGACAGGCACGTGGGAGCCATCAGATAACTAGTGAAAGTCAGGTGGTTGTTTATACAATGTGGATCCCAGGAGTTGATCTTGGGTCACCAGATTGTCCCCAGGTAGGCAGATTAACATAGAAGGTAAGGATAGATCATTTAATTGTTTAGCTATTGCGGTACAGTTTTAAATAAACCTTGGATTCTCTGTACAGTTATTGGGAACTAACATAAGGTAAAGAAATACAGCTGTGGATTAACTCACTTTTACATTTATGTTAATAATTCATTGACACTCCTCTTCACTTTATCACTCCTACCACTTTTCACTTATTAAGATTTTCTTTAATTTATTTTTATGTGTACAGCTGTTGGTCTGACTGCGTCTGTGCATCACACGCATGCACATGCCTGTGGAGGCCAGAAGAAGAGCTGAAGTTACAGATGACTGTGGCCATCATATGGATGCTGGGAATTGAACCTGGGACCTCTGGAAGAGCAGCCGTTTCAAGCTTTCAAACCTTCATTCCTACAGTCTCACTCCAGGTTCTTAAGTATGTTTTCAGTTGTTCTTGTTTCTGATCAGCCATCTATTAATTCTTCTTGTCCTCTGCTTTGCCATTCTCTGTCTTGTTTCTTCTCTCTTTGTTTATCTGCCATAATACTTCACTCTACTATAACACAGAACAACTACTATGGACCAAAATAGTAGTCAGAATGGAGTTCCTTTTACGGGAAAGCATGCATTTTGATTTATGTGAACATATACTCGTGACTGGTGTATTTGTATCAATAAATTTTGTGGAAAATCTATATTTTTTTCCAAATTGATACTTTCCAGTTAGTCTTTTTTAAGGCTCTTGTTTTGATACTATTATTTAAGTATTTGTCATATATGACAAAAAAAAAAAAAAAAAAAAAAAAAGAAAGAAAGAAAGAAAGAAAGATACTGTAGGGCAGGCCATATTTGTGCAAGTTGTGCAATGATGGATAAGCATCCCTTTAGTCAGTTCAATGAATTGACACAAAATTCTATTAATTTAAATCTATAAAAGGTAGCAATAAGCTAAAAATAAAAATGAGAATCACTCTTAAGGAACTGAATCTAATAGTGTGATTAATTCCACAATCAGCTGCTACAAAGCTACAAATATCTTTAATTTGAGAAAACAACTGCCAAAGAAATGCAGAGGTTAAAAAAAATAGTTCTGAATTTCATGTCCCCACTGGAAGCAGGGATGGGGAATGGATATGATGAAAATACATTGTGTACATCCATGAAATTTTCCAAATATAAACAAAAGTATATTCTTGAAAATTTTTGTGCTTGCATAAACTATAGAGATGGTTTTGTTTCAATGCTTCTGTCTTTAGTTTTCTTAGCCAATGCTGAATTTTTTCAAAAAGGCTTACCAGTGGGTGCCATGTGGAGTTTGCCAAGCAGGCAAAGGGAATTAGAGAAAGAGGAAATGTCACTGTTAGAAATTGAACAAGATGGATCAATCTTTTGTATTCAGCCATTCAAAGGAAGACTTTGAAAAGCCAATAATGAGCCAGGCTTGGTGCTCTAGCTGAGGAAATTTCCAGAGAGACAAGTTTGCTGGAAAATACCACCAAATAACTGGTAGCAAAAGATGTGTGTGTATGTGTGTGTGTGTGTGTGTGTGTGTGTGTGTGTGTGTGTGTGTATACAGCTGTACTTGTCTTATATTGGTAGATGTGGAAGCCAGAGATTGAGAGTAGATATCTTTTTCAACTTCATTTCCAACTTTATTTTTAACATCTCTTATTAAAACCTAAGGTTCATCAGCTAGACTGTTTGGCTAATGAGCTTTGAGCTTAAGGGATCTACAATGTATACCCTCTTGGGTGGACACACACACACACACACACACACACACACACACACTGCAGGGGCTACAGATTCTCTAATATGCTAGGCTTTTCTGTAGGTTTTAGCATCTAAACTCAGGGTCTCAAGCTTATATTCCAAGTACTTTGCTCGGTAAGCCATCTCACCAGCCTCCGTGCTTTCGCTTTTGGGGTTGGGGGCAAGAAGCTGAGAACAGAAAAAAATGAGCAAATAAACAAATTACATTTTCTTCATATCGTCTGATCCTACTCAGTTTTATAGCTTGGAATTCAAGGTTTTCTTCTGAATCCTATCCTCAAAGCTCTCTCTACTATCTCTGGTTCCTCTACTACATGACCCCACCCTTCTGCCCAGATGCAGCTCCATATTTCTGAGACAGAACCATCATCTTCTCACTTGATTTGCATACACTGTCTCTCACCCTTCATTCCCTGTACATATTGATGTTCACCTCTTCCATGAACCACTTAAGTGCCTTTTCACCCTTTAACTCAGACTTTCTCTCCATTTCTACTAACCTATGTGAGAAGCTTTATGCCGTCCTTGACATGTTTTCCTTTTCCTGTCACTATTTTAGCAGCACCTATCATAGCATCTCATATCTCATGACTGGAACAAGAATCAGGTCCATTTCCCTATCTGCAAACTGATGTGTAATCTGCTCACATAGAGAATAAAACAGAAGGCAAGAGGCTTTCATTTTTCCGTAGTTTGCCTCAAACAAATGTCACTCCCCTATTATAATGGCATTCTCTGATAGATGGTTTAATGTGATTTCTTTGCAAAGGATGCATCAAGTGTAATCTAAGTAGATGTTTTAAGGTCTCATAAACACAGTACTGACAGTTTTGCATTTATAGATGGAATACAGCCATGGGTCCAAATTGTGTGTAGGGGTGGGAGTCAGTTAAACCTTCTATTATTCCTAGTTACTCAAAAAAAATATTTGAAGATTTCACCATGTAAAAATACTGCACAATGATAAGCCTATCTGCTTCCATAGGTGTTCTGTGACTAGACATAGGCAGGGATTGGGTATTCCCAGTCATTAGTGTCACAGGGCTCATACTAGAGGCCAGGTTTGCTTTATGTGATAGCTGTTTGTGGGGCGGTGGGCTGTGAGAGGCAGCTGGGAGCCTGGTCGAGCACAGGCCTCAAACCCCGGACCCTAATGAAAGGATAGGTGTTCAGCCTTGCTCCTGGGCCCCTGGGCCCTTTCACTTAACTTCAGCCCTCCACAGCCCCTCCCACAGAGAGGTCTATGATCATCAGTTACTTGGGAACAGTGCCTCAGGCTCTCTAACATGTAGATGAGATATCTCCAAGCTCTCAGACCAAGCCAATAGGGGTTATCTGCTGTTAGACCCTAACCCACCCCAAAACTGTATATAAGAACTCTTTTCAAGAGGAGTAAAGGTGTGCAATAATCATCCTGTTGTCCAGAGTTTCTGTCGCAAGAGTTGTAACTCTTGGGAAGAGATCTGCTCTCCTGAAGCGCCTTCAGGACCCTCCTCTCCTTGCTAGCTAGTCGGCTTCTCACCAACCCAGTCCTGACCACTCAGCATAGAGAGACAGGTGCAGCATCTGGGAGTAACTGGGTGGCAACAGCAGAGATACAGGCAGAGGTAGCAGCGGAGGCAGCAGCAGAGGCAGCGGACGTGATTTCCCCCTCCATGCTCAAACTCTATGCCTTTGGCCTGGACCCCCTCTGCCCCCCCCCCTAGCTGGGCTGGAGATCTGCGTGAGAAGCCCTCTGGATCAGGGACCCACAGCTGTTCACCTATTGTTTTAAATAAAATTCCAGTGCCTTATTATTCTGTGTTCCCAGAAAGAAAAGAGGCTATTTTCTGTGCCTTGTAACCCCTACTTTAAATCAAAGATGATGGACAATTTGTGTTTTCCAAAACTTCAGTAATAGAAAATATGCCATGGTGTGACAAGCCTTAAAAACCATCAAGCCAAAAACGAGCTACCGAAGCAATGACAAATATGGGGTAAAATGATGTATTGAGTCATCTATAAAGTAGTCTTCCCATGCAATCAATAAAGTTGACAGGTCAGACTATATTGATGATTTTTGCAGTCACATTTACACACATAAAAAATAAGTCAAAAGAAGAAAGGCAAACAATATAAGGGCCCGAACAGGTAAAGTCAGAACAATCATAAGGACAACATTAGGCTATCTGGGGACAAGCAGAACAATTGACTTTTCTAAACAGTACTCACTGGGAACAAAGTAATCAATAATTCATGTTGGAGAGTTAAAGAGAATAATAGACAGTTTTCACTTTCAGAGCAATTGAAACCAAATTAAATCATTGCAATATTTTGTCATATATTTTACTCTTTTGTGCTTTCAAATTAAAGCATTGGAAAGTTTTGAAGGGTAAATAATCTTCATGGTATTTTAAAGAAGCTTTGCTAATTTTGTATTCTATCCTTCAATCAAAAATAGCACAAAGTAGACCGATGCCTTCTTACTGTCAAATGTAAATATAATGGAAAGAAACCATCAATTTTTCTAAATTGCAAGATGATGAACACTGACCCAACCTTCCCTCAAGCATCCCTGAGATAGCTTACTCTACCTCCAGAGGGGATTGGGAAGTCAAAGGGAAAAATAGAAATGCTATATAGGCAGTCGTCCTTTTTATCCCACTAATGGGTAATCTCTTTCCTCCACATCATGGGCACAAAGCCACATTCCAGATCAGTGTGGAATTTAATTTTTCCCAGTGTAGTTCAAGATTAATCAAACTGTCTGAAGACTTGCTATATATCATGTGGGGTCTACCAGGCCTTGTAAATCAAACCCTCTGGAACAGCGCCTCTGTTTGGAGTTTAACAAGTCTTCTTCTCAGTATTGATATGCCCTACATTTAGAAATAGCTATTGTCCTTCATTATATCTCTCTGTATGCAAATGCTTTAATTTTTCTCAACTTAAACACTGTGACAAATATGAAACTATATCTAAAATAATGTAAGGGTTTATATAAGATCTCAAAGGTAAAATAAATAATTTTAAAAAGATAAACAGAAAAAAAAACTGAGCATAACCGAATGTATGCACAATTTACCAAAAGCATTCTTATGACTCTGTGTTATAATTAAAACCCTCATGTTAAAACTCCATGAGGGTTTTAATTATATAATATATATATTTAATTATATATAAATATACATATAATTAAATATATATAATATACATATATAAATAATAAATATATAATAATATAAATATATATATTTGAAAAAACTCATTAAATGAAATTAGTTCATGATCAAAAAATATATCATATTTTCTTCCTTGTCCTCTTAAATCATTTAAATTTAATTTTCATGACTATAATTGATCAGATTTGATCAAATGACTTCATTCTTCAATCTCAAATTCTCAGTGACTCAGAAAGCCTACATGTCTTTATATTCAGACATAGATAGCTGTATTTCTCTCTCCCTTCTCTCTTCCCTATCTTCCATCTCTTTCTTCCTTCCTTCCTTCTCCCTCCCTTCCTTCCTTCCTTCCTTCCTTCCTTCCTTCCTTCCTTCCTTTCTTTCTTTCCTTTCATCTTATTAGAGGCAGACATCTATTTCCCACAGTTCTACAGGCTCTTCCAGTTCTCTCTTGGCTTATAGATGATTGTCTTCTCCTTTCCTCATAAATGTGCTTCTCCTCTGTGTGTCTATGTCCATATTTTTTTTTTCTTTTTGAGAGGATACCTACACATGACAATGGATTAGGGTCCACCTTAATGACTTCACTTCATTTACCTTGTTAAAGACCCTGTTCTTCTTATGTTCTTGGCCAAGCAACCTGTCACCAAAGGAGACACTACTAGCCTGGTTAATGCCACGAGTATACTAAACTCACATTCTGAGTCACATTAGTAGCCCTTGCAGTATCAGAAGTCCATAGCTTCTAGTGTTGACAGATCCTAGAATTCTATGATAAGAATGAAAAGAACAAATCCTTAAATTATATTGAGCATGGGCCAAAATGGTTTTTTTTCCACATGTCTCAATCCCAGAGGACTTCTCATCATGAAATTCCTAGGGACTTTATTCACTCTGTGATCTCCGTCCTTCTTTATATCTTTAAATAGTGTTAGTAAGCTCTTTTGGGTTAAATCTATAAATATCTTTTCTAAAGGTAAAAGCAACTCCAGTGATTGTTTTTTCTCCTCTCTTTCCTCACTTTCTGAAGGCTCTATCTGCATCCCATCTATCAGTCTTCTTTCCCACCACACAATCCTTGACTCTTATACCACATTTTATTCGACAACACTTCTGTCTCTTAATTTCTAAATCCACTATTAATTTTTACTTTATGTCTATAAATGTTTTACCTGCCCTTCCTTTTCCATTAATTAATTTATTAATTTACTTTACACACTGACCTCTCCCTCCAGATCCACCCCTCATAGTCCCTCATCCCATCAACCCTCCTCTTCTCCTCTGAGAGGATGGAGCCCCACCCCTGTTATGTCTCCACCCTGGTAAGTCTCTGCAGGGATAGGTTCATCTTCTCCCATTGAGACAAGAAAAAGCAGTCCAGTTAGGGAAACAGATTTCACAGACAGGCAACAGCTTTAGGACATCCACCTCTCCAGTTGTTGGGGGACCCACATGAAAACCAAGCTGTACATATGCTAAACATAGGGATTGCATTGGACCTATAGATTGCTTTCAGCAAGACTGCCATTTTTACTATAGTGATCCTGCCAATCCATGCAAAATCCCAACTCAATTTGTCATAGAGTTAGAAAAAGCAATTCTCAAATTCATTTGAAATAAGAAAACAAACAAACAAACAAACAGGATAGCAAAAACTATTCTCAACAATAAAAGAACTTCTGGGGAAATCACCATCCTGACCTCAAGCTGTATTATAGAGCAATAGTAATTAAAAACTGCATGGCATTGGTACAGAGACAGACAGGTAAATCAATGGAATCCAATTGAAGAACCCACACACCTATGGTCACTTGATCTTTGACAAAAGAGCTAAAACCATCCAGTGGAAAAAAAGACAGCATTTTCAACATGCTAGTTCAACTGGAGGTCAGCATGTAGAAGACTGAAAATAAAAGACAATGGGATACTACTCAGCTGTTAAAAACAATGAATTCATGAAATTCTTAAGCAAATGGATAGAACTAGAAAATATCACCATGAGTGAGGTAACCCAATCACAAAAGAACATACATAGTATACACTCACTGATAAGTGGATATTAGCCCAAATTCTTGAAATACCCAAAATACAATTCACAGGCATGGCCTTATCTGGCCTCAGTGTGAGGAGGAGTGGCCCTTGGTCCTGTGAAGGCTGAATGCTCCAGTGTAGGGAAATTTGAAGGCTGGGAGGTGGGAGTTGGTGGGTGGGTGGGGGATCACCTTCATAGAAGCAGGGGAGGGGGAATGCGATAGGGGATTTCAAGGGGGGACCAGGAAAGGGGATAACATTTGAAATGTAAATAAAGAAAATATCCAACAAAAAAAGGAGAAAAAATGGGAGGGAAAAAAATATGCTAAATATGTGCAGGGCCTAGGTCCAGACTGTGTATGCTCCTCTTAGTTGCCCTTTTTATAGCCCAGCTTCATCGGTCCAGTAGTCAGGACAGGCTGATTTTGAGGTAGTAACACACAAACATTGTTGTCTCCGTCATGCTGAACTTTTAGTCACTCTTTGATTCAACACATATTCAATTCAAGACTGAATCAAGGTAAAAAACATAAATCCAACCCAGACCCTGACCTCAAACACCACATGCACCTGCAAGACAGAGATCAAAGAAGCATCATTTTATTCCAAGTAGAAACCGGAAGTAAGTGTGGTTCTAACAGCTATGTTTTGGAAGATAAGAACAGAGATTTGATAATAGCAGCAGCAAACCCTTCAAGGTGTTGACAACTTTATGTGTTCTTAGCAGCTTTGTAAAGTAGACTTCTTTGTGTTGATAGAAGAACTGGTTGTTAAGAACCATTTTAGTTTCTTCAACTAAAGTTGTAGAGGATAGGAGCTTTAGTTTATAATAAAAAATCATTTTTTCTGTTGATGATAAACAAAAACACTGTCTATATATGTATCTTTTTTTTTTTTTTTTTGGACTAAGACCATCTCTCTCTTTTGTGCGTTTATCCCAATTGCCAACATCCAAACATGTCAGTAAGGGATTATCATTTGAAGTTATTCAACCTTAGAGCTCTGCTTTTTCACCTCAAGGTCACTTTGTCCTCAAGGTGACTATGCTAATGTCATGAGTAGTATTCTTTGATCTACTTTAACAAAGTCTAACCCATAACCAAAACTGAAATTTAAATACATTCTACTTCTCTGAATTTATCTAGATGTTAGTAGGAGAAGATAGCCAAGGGAATCATGACGGTTTTAATCCAAATAAAAGACAGGTTTATTATGATGGTTTAGTAGCCAACAGCTGTAAGCTTGAGTTACTTGTGAAGATTGAAATTTCATTTTTACTTTGAAGGTTGTCTTAAAGAGGACTGCCAGTCCCCAACTTAAATGGCACAGGTAGGGGCTAATAAAGTGCTTGCTATGCAAGTCAGTGACCTGAGTTCAATCTGTAGAGTTCTTATGAAAACAAACAAGAATGAACAAAAACTCGTGTGGTGATGCCCATTTGTCATCCCAGTGCCAGGGTGACCCCTAGCTCTTACTGAAAGATTCTATGTCAAAAAAAAATAAATAAGAAGGAAGATTACAGTTTGATATACAAAACAAAACACATAGGGATGTCTTTTGGGCTTCTACAAGAAAAGAGAGAGAGAGAGAGAGAGGAGAGAGAGAGAGAGAGAGAGAGAGAGAGAGAGAGAAGAGAGAGAGAGAGGAGATAAATCTCATAAATTTTAATATTAATTTCCATTCACTAGGAAATAAAAAAATCCATTCCTAAAGATAGCCCAGAGGAGAGGGAATGGTAGTTCCTTACTCAAAACTTTAGCACCCCTGACCTGAGACATCAAATTATTAATTTGTTGTTTAACTGATTTGCTGTTTGAATGCCCTGCAAACCTGCTCGGGACGAGCATGCTCAGAAATATACAGCATAGTATTAGGTACTCTACTTTCCAAGTAATTTAGAGAAGGATGATTGATGGGAGAAAATTTAACTTTCCATGGAAGGGTCTATAGTGTATTTTTCACCTTAAAAAAAACTAAATTAGTAAGCCAAAATATTCAACAACAACAATAATAATAATAATAATAATAATAATAATAATAATGTCTTTTGACCTGTAAGCAGGAATCAAGGTGGACACACTAGAAGACTGTATTGCACTTGTTTGAATCAGCTATTATAAAACTTTGCTATGGAAACTAATCAGTCAGTCCATTCATTTCCACTTAAAACTGTATTTAAAATAAATGCAGTGATTCCAGTAACGTCATAAAACTCATTCTTGGTCTGATATTTTCCAGGAATGTGAACCTGAAAAAAGAATTTTATCTGAACATCATTCTCTCTCCTCTCTCTCTCTCTCTCTCTCTCTCTCTCTCTCTCTCTCTCTCTTATGTTTTGCAATAAAAAGGCTATTTTTTTACCTTCAGCTTCACCTCTGAAGGTATCATAGCAATACAATAAATAACCAGAAGTGGCGGCTAACATCATACTGTAAATCACAGGGTATTGTGTTTCTGTCATTAACAAGCTCAGAAGATAGCAGGTCATTTTCTTTAACAAGCTCATACATACTGCCCTTAATGAAGGATGCATGAGGCACCACTCTGCTTTCTGTCTTCTGCAGTGAGTCACATGGGGTGATGGGGACCGGAAACCTTGTTTCTGCTGTCCTCTTCTCCCCTTCAGATCATTAGTAACAAGCAGAAACATTGCCTGAAGGTTCATCCCTTTCCCTGGCTCTTTTTCTCTTCCTGGGACAGGCGCTAATGAGTAACAAGATGAGAAGGCTGGAGAGTGAGGACTTTCACCTTTCATACCTTTGATAATCAAATCCTAAACAATTATAAGTGATATCGTAAGAGGAAGAATGTCTGCTTTTCATAATTACTTTTTCTAAAATAGAAATAGCATTTCAGGTTAACATTTCAGGTTCGGATCCTTTTGGGAAACAAATATTTACTGCTATTTTTGAAATGCAGATTTATTCAAAAGGGCATCTTTTATGTAAATCTCCATCCATACAGTTTAGAAATACCATTCTGAACCCAGTCTACTCCTCATTTTAACTGACTTGTATACACTTGTTTCAGCGGGATTTTTCATTAAAACATTTTGTATTACAACTTAGGTATCAAATTCTCAACTTCATCTGCAGGACAACTGAGCTGCTCAGCCCAAACAAGTAAACTAGTTATCTGTATTATCTTATCTAAGATATATACATATATATTGCCTCTTTTAATTTAGTATGTTTAAATACCTAGGTTCTAGGTATTAGTTCTTTTCTATGATTGACTGAATACATACAATAAAGTTATCATCAAAAGTAAGTTTTGTTACTAATTCTCTGAAGCTAAAAGTTATGTTTGGAGTATTGTTTTCAGTCAGAAGCAACCACAGAAGTAAATGCTATGTAATTTGGAGCTTCATAATTTTACTAGTGTAATACGCATGGCAAAGCATATTGGCAAGATTCCTAAACCCCACCAGTGTTTGATCTGCATAAGACTTTGGGAGGAAGAATGAGAAGGCTGTTTCTGAGCACTGTCGGATGTGGAAGCACTCCTGTCTTCTCCCTTTAACTAAAGCAGCATCCTCCAAGTGAAATGGTCCAGATTCATCCAGATAATGTCCAAAGTCGGCTAAAACCACTAAAATAGAAAATTGTTCAATTTTTGGCTCGACAAGCTTTGTTAATCCAGACACATGTTTACTGTTAAACATGGTAAGCTACTCTTTCTTTAGTTTCTATTAACTCTTGAGTAAAGTGTTTGGTTAGTATGTGATTTGTCTTACTTGCTTGTTTGTATATAATCTTCAGTCTGCACAGAGTTTATTATTCCACTTGATTTTGCTCTTGTTTTATTGCATTAAATTTATTTTTCTTATTTAGATGGAGAAGTTGGGAGAAGGGCGGATTTGAAGAAATGGAGAGATGGGTGTGACTGGGGTGCATGATGTGAAACTCAGAAAGAATCAATAAAAGTTTTTTTAAACAATAATATTTTCAAATAATAAATCAGGATGGGTGGGTTTTTTCTGTTTCAAAAATATATGACTTAAAAGGGGTTTGAAGCTGAGGAAGAAAAATTGTGTAAGTCACATGTAACATAACAGAACAATTGTAATCACAGTGTCATCGTCATCCTCCTAATCCCGAAGGTATAGACTAGTTTTTCCTTCACAGTGAATGCTCTGCAGGCCTGTCACCCACTCACTCCAAACTAGTCTGTTTGAAATAAGTTCTTCACCACAATATGCTATTCGGTGTTTGGCTAATAGATTGCTTTTGACATGACATACAGGTGTTTTTTGGAGCCAATGCCTAAAAGGTGTTGTAGCATCAAGAAAGAGGAGTGTCCTTGAGAACTCCTGCACATCACAGATGCTTTGAAAGTAAAACATGAACGGTAGATGCTTTCAAAACTTAAGCAGTAGATGTGTCTCTATTATTTAGTCCCTCCCTATGAATATCTATGCTCCAGAAGATAGTCCAAGGACCTTCTTGTTTGTTAGCTAAGGAAAAATATTTTGCTGAACTTTATTCCTTGATGTTCCACTGCTAGAGTCAAATTTGGTTTGTCTCCAATTATTGAAAGTTAGATGTTACTTTGTAAATTTAAAGAAAAATGATCTACAGTATCTTTGACATCAATTGGCCAATAAATTATTTGGTTGTATACACGGGTGACATTGTCAACTGGGTAGTGAATTGGTATTGATGTCATGCCAGTGGCTGAGCAGCTGTGCACCCATGTATAATTTACCAAGCTCATTTCTGTGTTTCTACTTGTGATCATCTGCTCACTTTCTAGCTTGTATGAAAATGAGCTCAAATTTAGGTGTAAAGCAGTTCAACCTGAGCGTAAACCAGTAGGTCTTTGTTAACTGATATGCTCTCTAAGTCTTCACCTAACAATGATATTATTTGCCTGACTACACTCCAGTGTCAAGTTATGAGCCTCCACGGATAAAATGATATGGGTTATGGCACTGGTTATTTACAGATGAGACCACACTATCTACTAAATAGTTTCATCAATAAACTTAGAAAAAAGAAAGATATTTCAGAAACAGATAGATTTCACAGAAAGTTTTTTTTGTTTTGTTTTGGTTTGGTTTTTTGTTTTATTTTTTTTTTTTAGCTGCAACATGCTTTTCAATTGCAAGGGACGGTGGGGCTACCTCAGAAAACAAGGACAGAAATTCATTTTCCTGTGTGCTTTTTAAATTGATCTCCATTTCCTAAAATATACAACAAATACATTATTGAGACTGGACAATAATCTTAAACAATGTTCAGTTCTGAATTAATGATACAAGGTACTCCATCTTCTACCTAGTTCACTTTAGTTGGCTTTGTAGACCTAGCTTGCCTCTGTGGGCTCTGTTTGTTTATTTATTTATTTGGGGGGAGTGGGAAAATTATATGCGTGCCTACATTTCTGACAGATCTTTGTAAAGCATTCTTTCTTAAGACTGTTAAAATAGCATAATCCTTAGTTTAGGATTTAGACAGATGTTTAATGTTGTTTAAGCTAAAAATAAATACTATTGATGCATGACTCCAACTTTACATTGAGTGATATTTTAAGGAATGTGTACAGGTCATTCGAGTTATGCACTGCTTTCCAAAAATAAAATGTGGTTAATAATGCAAACTCATTTTCATTAATCACATAAATTCAAGTTATGGCCTACTAGAGATACTTCCAATACACAGAATGGAGTTCAAAAATGTACAGTCCATGCATTTGATTTATAGTTAATTTATGTGTATGGCATTTGATATTTACTTGAGCACATGGAATTTTTTGGCTTTGGAATGAAACAGACATATTTGAATCTCAATTCCTAACCAGGGACATGACTCATCAATAAAAGAGCTTGCCACCCAAGTCCTCAGGAAATAAATGAGGGATAGGTAAATGTGGACCTGACTGCACTGTCTTACTGTTCTCTGTGACCATGACTGTTAATGAGGTTGAGAAAATCTTTGACGTAAATGACCATTTGCATTATCTTACATACTCACTGAAACAGGAACTACTGAGAAGGATCAATGCAGAGAGAGATTCCTCAGAGGAACAACACTGACTGATGATGCATTTAAGAAGCAGATAACCTGATACCATAGCAACCAGATAACCCGATACCATAGCAACCAATAACCTCATACCATAGCACAATACAGTCTTTTAAGGATTTGGAACCAAATTCAGGAAGGAGCACAGAGTAACTTAACATAAACTACTATCAGAGTAGTAAAAATTCTATGTAATTTCATAAATAGAAAATAGCTTCAGTTAAAACATTGATTTATGACTTTCTGAACTTAGAATTCTGTCTACAACATAAATAAAGTGAACAACAATATAAAGTGTTACTCAAAATAGGAATCAAAGTGCACTCACCTTAAGACTTAGTCATTTTCAGCAGCAGGTAAAAGGTACACGCAAAGAGCCTCACAACTGATTGGTATTCAGAGAATAAGAGATTCTGGGGTGATCAGCCCTAAATAGGACATCTGAATCATACTCTTTCCTCCAGCCACGACTCAGGGGCATCACAGAAAGTGAAAGCGAAAAATTGTAGGTGTGAGGGATAGTGGGTAACTAGAGTGAAACTGGATTTTTCAGAAATGGCAGGGCCTTTTCACAGGTGACTCAAGTGTCCATGACTACTCACATAAGATCTGCGTAAGCTCAAGCCAGACAAAATCCCATAATGGTTGGTGAAGACCCCTCATTAGCAATCGCTGTCTACTGGGGAAGAGAAAGTCAGGTTACTTATGCTAGAGTTCTCTGAGAAACCATACTCCAGTAGGCTCTCATGCACCGTTGTACATACCACACTAAGTGGACTTAGTAAGGGGAAGAATTAATACATGAAGTTGGAAAGAAAAAAGTAGATAATTGTCTTAGGAGTTTATTGCTGTGATAAAACACTATAACCAAAAGCAATTTGGGGGAGGAAATTGTTATTTAAGCCTATAGTTGTAGTCAGTCATGAACAGAAGCCAGAAAGAAGCTGCAGAAATATGGTGACAGCAAAGACCATGAAAGAACACTACTTACTGGCTTGCTTGCTCAGTGTGCTTTCTCAGACATCCTAGGAAGACCACCTGCACAGGGTTTGCACTACCCAAAGTAGGCTGGCCGATCTTACTTCAATCATTAATTAGAAAACTGCCCAACAGATCCGCTTATAGGTCAATCTTATAGAACCACATTCTCAAAAGAGAATCCCTCTTACCAAGACATTAGCTTGTGTCAAGTTGACATCAACTGACCAACAGGGGATATAGAAGAAAGCTGAGGGGAGGGAAAAGGAAATGAGTTTGATCAAAACACATTATATTGATAGAGCTAGATAGAGATAGATAGACAGATATAGATAAACAGATAAGTATAGATACAGATATATAGATAGATGTAGAGATAGATGGATAGATGGATGGATGGATGGATGGATGGATGGATGGATGTTCTATGTATGTATGTATAAAATCCTCAAACAATTAAAAGATTCAATAACAATATAGCATAGCAGGTGTTTACTTATTTTCATCATCTATCTGGTGCATTTTAACAAATTTAACAAACTCTAATACAATCTATTTTAACACTGTAGTTAGATAATGTTCAGATGCTTCCTGTAAATATCTAATGAAGTAAAAAAAAAAAAAAACTGGGGAAAAAGAACAGTTGATGTATCATCTGAAACTAAAGGCTAATGAGTAAAGTAGAATAATGTCTTTGAAAAACAAAGATTAGAAGATTTCTAGGGAAAGAGGAAAAAGGAGAAAAATCTAAATTTGACAAAGGACTTCAAGTGTGCATAATTTGCCCCACCTCAAATTTAAAACTTATTAAACTGCATTTTTAAAACAAAATCTTCAAGAATTTTTTTACACTGTATTGGAAATAAAAGTTTTATTGTAATTTATTAAAATACTATAATTAACTATTTTATTTTATTGATTATTGATGTGTATTGATCAACATTTTAACCACTACATCCAAATATGTACATGTTAAGTAGTATCAGTAAAAATGAACAATTACTAGTTCTCCTGAATTAACATGTATAACAACTAGCACTTATTCAGCACTTGTTATACATACACGTACAACTTTATACACTTGTAGAGAACGATTTGTGGTCTTACTGAATAAGTATATTTTTATTATTTATTTATTTATTTATTTTATTTATTTATTTAATTCATTTATTGTTACATGTGATACTTGACTGCCACAGGCCACTTGGGGCTGGCGAGGGGTGAGGGGGCTGGCCAGAGGACAGACTGGAGGACAGAACTGACTCTCTTGGGAGCCAGTTCTCTCTTGCCACCTAGTGATAGGCATGATTGAACTCAGATAGTCAGGCCTGTATACAAATGCCTTTGCCTACTGAGGTATCTTGCCAGGCTTTAGAAAAAATTTCTAAGCATAGAAGCCAAGAAGAGTAAAAGGATGAATTCCCAAATTATGCTAAAGCAAATCATTACAAACTTTTGTATTAAGAAATAAATCCAGCTTTGCATTACCTTCACCCAATTCCGTTTGCATGATCACCTTCACTTGTCACTCAGCTTCCTAGGCTTTTTTTTTTTTTTTTGCTTGTAAGAAATAAATCATTGTTCATAAAGCTATTGTATGTAAAATATAATGCAATGCATTTACATAACCAGAAAATTAAATAGCTCAATAACCACATGTATTATTAGAACCATTGTCTGAATCACGAACTTCTAGTATAAGAACACAAAGAAAAATGTAAATGTATTCTGTATAATTTGGAACAGATCCCTTCTCTATGGAAGTGAATGGTTTTTGTTGAAACTCATCCTTTAGAACATATTGTAATTGCTTTCTTAGTTAGCTTGTATTTAATATTTCAATAACCTAGACACTTCATTTTGACTTTGACTTAAGTTAGGATTTTTTAAATTCTTTCTCTTTTTCTTTCTTTCTTTTTATTTATTTATTAATCGTTTTATTTTAGTTACACACAAATGCTGCTCCCTTCCCAGTCTTTCTCCTCACAGAGAAGTATATAATGAAAGAATTAACACTGGAAATGAATTTGAAAAAGTAAAAATGGGGAGAATAAGACAAATCAGAAAAACATGCTACTTAAGCAACTTTAAATAGAAAATAATTTTAAAGAAACTGAAATAACAAAAGATTACATAAATTTGTATTAGAATGTTAATAAACTTTGGATTTGCCTAGTTAAAATGTCTCTCCTACTAGAAAAATAAAGCCAGAAAACAGGGAGAGAAGGCACACTTAGCAGCCTCGAATTTGTCTCATAAGAGTTTGATGTCTAGTCTTAGATGCATTGAAGAGCATAACGCTGAAACAGAAATAACAAAGGGAAAAGGCCTCAGAAAGAGAGGACTGGAAAAGTGGCAGAAAGGAAGCCAAAGATTCTTTACCAAAGGAGTTGACAAAAGGAAAAGATCTATGGCAGCCTCACAGCAGGGACCGTCCACTGCGACACAGGTCAGCACCAAGGAATCATCACATGAAATCCTTCTTATCATGGAAAAGATGGTGGCAGAATGAAACAACCAACGGGGAAGACAGAGAAAGCCCACGTCTGGAGCCGGAAGTGCAACCTGTGTTCCCGTTAAGCATTCATAAGAGCATCTAACCTGAACAAGTAAGCAGTCTTGAAAACACAATTGGGACAGCGTAGGCATAGTGCTATTGTACACCATGTAAAGCTTATCCTTGTGTTATTCTAATTCTGACTTCCCTGATCCCCTGTCTGGTTGTAATCTAGATGTGGCAATGTAGTGCTTAGTCTAAGTATCTCCTGACTCAGTGTTGTGTAAACCTTGCTCCCACTTATTCTCTGACTTGTTAATAAAAGCTGATCAGCCAGTGGCTGAGCAGAAGAGATGATAGGGCTGGACTTCTGATCCCAGAAAGGGGAGGGGTAGAAAGAGAAAAAGAGAGGATTCACCAAGGAAAGGGTGGAGAAAAGACCGTGGGAAAACACCTGGAGCAGAGAGAACCAGTTCAATATTAAAATGCTAGTATCTCAGAGATTTTGGCTGGAGGTAGCCAGATTATTTTAGAATATTAAAATAGATTAAGACTGCTCACCTATTGTGCCTTAAATTAAATGAATTGTGCTTGATTAAATGAATCTATTCCACAAAATAGAAACAGAAGGAACACTACCCAATTCATTCTATGAGTCCACAATTACACTCATACCTAAACCACAAAAAGACACAACAAAGAAAGAAAACTTCAGACCAATATCCCTTATGATTATCGATGCAAAAATACTCAATAAAATTTATCTTTTGTTATTTCAGTTTCTTTAAAATTATTTTCTATTTAAAGTTGCTTAAATTCTTGCAAACCAAATCGAAAAACACATCAAAACAATCATCCATCATGATCAAGTAGGCCTTATCCCAGGAATGCAGGGATGGTTCAATATACAGAAATCCATCAACGTAATCCACTATATAGACAAACACAATATGGGGAAGATGGCATGTTTGTGCTTTTTCTGTAAGATACTGAAGGAGCATGGTGGCTGCCAGAGCAACCTGTGAGAGATGCTGATGCCAGGACAAAGAATGATACTGACCTGTGAGTTTGCTGAGTGCCCTGACAATGGTGACTGGGAAGCGGTATTGGACATATGTTCCTGACCCACCTTTGCTTACCTATACCCCTGATGGAACAAACTGCCTTGCCTCAAGTTTTTAGACCTTGTAGAACAGAGAATCAAAATTGTTTTCTCCAATTTCCAAAGTCATTCCAGCTTTATAGTATACTTTGAAATTTGGGAGGGCATGTCTTCTCATTTTCCTCTCCAAGAAACTTTATTAATATTAACTAGCTTTGTAATTTTCTATAAATTCCTGAATCACCTATTAAACATATCCCAAACATTGAAACAAAATATATTGGAATTGGATTGAAGATAGAACTGTATAAACAGACATGCTCACATTTTTAATTATTGACTGTCCTAATCCATGAATATAGCAGGCTTCATTTAAAAATTTTAATGCCCATTGGTAGAAATGTATGTTTTTCTCATATTGGTCTAATCAATTGATATAATTTATATTTCTGTGATCTTAATTTCATTTCAACTATCAAGAATAAAATTTAGTTTTGAACATTGATACTCAGAATATAAATAAAACTAAACTTTTCAGTGTGATTGATATTTATGCTTATCATCTTTGACATTGATATGTAGACCACATACCACAGTAGCATTGCTTTTTTATAGGGTTTTGCTTTGTTTTGTTTTGATAAAAGCAGTGTTAGGAACAGCAAGGACAAGATTATCTCTTCTGAATATGTTTTTAAAACCTAAGTACTATTTTTTCCATGACTTTTTAAAAGCCATTTCCTGTACTGATTCCAGTATAATTCTTATGTATCTTTTGCAAATCTAAAAGGGCCTTGAAAGTCACTTCGTACTGACAATTTGAAGGTACTCAAGGACAAGCTAAATTCTTTAAGCACTGTGAAAGTCTGTATCTCCGAAACAACTAGAAGCTGGATAAAAACAGCATCCATCTCTATGGGTACTCTATTTCCATCTGGGTACCAGTGCTCTCTCAGACTAAATTGTTTTCTGGTCTTCATGAAAGAGAAATCCTACTTGCTCTGGTGTTTTGTTTCCTTTTTACATCAGCTGCTCAAGGAGACACCAGGCACTTCAAATTCCAGGTCCAAATATTTTTATTAAATTTTCACATTGACAATTTCATGGGTTTATAAATGTATTCTAATTATTCACCCTCACACTCTCTCTCTTGTCTCACTTCCATCACTGCCCATCGCATTTGTTTTTCTATGAATCTCTTCCCACAGCTGTCCTTTGGGTTTGCTTTGTGACCCACTGAGGTTAGCTAGGGCTGTCTTTGTAATCATGGATTTGGGATTATCAGCTAGATGCAGGCACGATCATTTATGGGCACACAACTGACTTCTTGGGTCTGTCAGTAGCTAATATCTCATCAATAAGGAATGAGATCTCATCCATGACTGACCATCGAGATATTTTAAAGAAAAATCATAGTAGTCAGGTTTGGATAGTTGCTTCAGAATAACACAGATTAATATGGCTGAAACTCATGCTATAATGCTTTATTCCATGTTAGATTAATATAGACCAATCACCTGCAGCCAAATGATGACATCACCAGCAACTGACCAATGTCCTCAACAGTTTTCTAAATCCACCAACATTCTCTCAGGTCTCAAATGCCAGTTAACCCTGAATGCACTGCAAAACCATCTTTAAAGTGTTTAACTTGAATGTAAATCTCTTCTCCGTTTTAACATACTATCCTCTAATTTTTGAGATGACATTTACAGTCCAACAGCATTGCTAGGATGCAATCACAAAGTACCTGCTTTATTGAGATATTTTGGCCTCGACTGCTTAGAGAATATTTATTTGAGTCTCTTATTTCTTGATCAGTCCCATATACAAAGATAGAATCTTTTAGTAAGCCACATAAAACTAGGTTACATAGCAACTCTGTGACTATAATGCCTTCGAACTCAAAAAAAATGCCAGTCCAGGAAAAGCGAGGACAGGAAAAATTGTATCTTGTGACAAGTCTGAATTCGACAACCACTGTCAGTCTGCCTATAACCGTTTTAGACTAAAGCCGAACGCCTGCATTCATGATGTCAGCAAAATGATTCAAATGTTCTTCCCCTTTAAGGAAAGAGCTTTTATTCTCAGAGATATCCTCAGCTTATTACTTTCTCTCCCCTACCCCGACATTCATGCATTTATTGTTCAATCCCTCCTTCCCTTTGCCTTTGTGGTTCACGCTCTCTCAATAGCTTGATAGCTTAGACTCCTCAGAAGAGACTCTGACACAAACACACAAAGGAAGTGATTCACTAGGAAGGTACGTACTGCTAGCACAGGACCATAGAAACTACATTGGGAACAGGGGAGAAATGAGGGCACTTTTTAAAAGTTATATTAACAGTACAGTCACTCTGGCTCCGTCATTCTGAGAGCTCTGCAGAATCAATTTGCAGCAAGACCGAGTGTTGATTAAAGGCTACCAGGGAAAAAATTCTGACAAACAAATAAAATATTTCCTTCAGCCTGAGGATGGCCTTCCATAGTTCCACAGACTGAGTGTAGAGAGGATAAAAGGATACACGAATTTAAAAGTAGGACAAAAGGGGGCTAAAAAATCAAGTCTTTCTTTTAAAAAGAGTGGCCTTTCCTCTGCAAGTAATCCAGCTCTCAGGGTCTTCTCCATTTATCCCTGACCTAACATACTCCATCTTCCAAGAGAACAGAGAAAATAAACAAGCATGCAGAATTCTCCTTAGTGTCCTAGGAAAGGGAAAAGACTTATACAATTGCAATTATGTAAATCTCAATATGTTCCTGGAAGTTTCAGATAAAATAAGCTCTAATAATATAATGTAGTCTGGATACTGTTTTCTGGTGAGTTCACTGTAAACACCAAACAGAAATGTGTGCCAGCCTTAATTAATTGCATGTAAGAAAGTGGATCAATTTAACACATTGCAGATTCCTCACATGGGCATCAATGTGTGTGAATTAAACACATTTTAAGATTCCTCTCATGTTCCCCTTAGGAAGCACCAAACTGCAGTTGGTTTGAATGTATAATAAACTCAGTCACCAGTAAGCACTTAACCCTTAGGGTCATTTAGCCAAGCGCAATGCTTCTCTCTACCTATGTCTTCCATCCTCTTCTGTTTGTTGTATAAATCTGTGCCTCCCTGAATGTTGTCTTGTGAATTATCCCTGCTTCAGTGTATGTCCGGTGTGTGTGTGTGTGTGTGTGTGTGTGTGTGTGTGTGTGTGTGTCTGAATGTGTCTGTCTGTCCCTAACAGATACTGCTCCATGTTTATTAAACAGCACAGAAGCATCACACGGGAAAGAACCTAGAGACACTTTATTAAAATCTTTAACAGACCTTTATATAGGGAATTAAGTAAGTAACTCCAACTGATCCCAAGTGACACAGATAACAAACATCGCTGTTTATCAATCAATACCTACGTTTTGCTTTCAACATTTGTGGTGGATGTTGATTTTAAAGAGTGCTTACAGCCTGCATTTTCTGTTTGCATTAGATTCTACATAACACATGTAAAACTATGTATGCATTACTCTTGGGTCAGGGGCATGGGAAATAATACCTTAAGATTAAGATATGCATTAACTTAGGTTGTGAAAGTTGATCACATGGGAAATTCAAATCAAGCAAAGTTATATTTGTTACATTGTTCTCTTAAAGGCGTGTTAGGCAAACACTAAGTCCTTAGTGACCTGAAAAGATATTTTTAACTCTTACTACCAGGTCCAACAAAAGTTCCAGTGTCTGAAGATGTAAAAAACATTTTCATAATATTGTATCACCACAAGAAAGGTAAAAACAAAGTCTGGAGAGATGGCTCAGTGGTTAAGGTTGCTTGCTGTTCTTCTAGAGAGCCCAGATTTGGCTCCCAGCAGGTTCAGCTGCCAGCATCCACAGCAGGCAGCTCCCTACTGTTTATACCATCATCTCCATGGTATCTGATGCCTCTGGCCTCCTGGGTACTGCCATTCACATACACATACTCAAAAACACACAGACAAATAATTAAAAATAATTAAAAATAAAACTTAAAAAAAGTTTAAATATTTTGATTTTAGGTTAATTTAGATTAGTTATTTAGAATTTATTGTTTAATTTACTTATTTTTTGTGTGTTTTTGATAGTGGGGCATGTAGACTAGGACAGCCATGCAGAGGTCACATGATGCCTTGTAAACTCACGTCTCTCCTTCCAGCTTTCTGGGAATCCTGGGGATGGAATGCCAGTCATCACGCTTGTGCAGAATGTTCATTGCCTGCTAAGCCATCTGGTTTTCAGTGTAAAGTAGGATTGTCATGACTTTTCCCTAGTGTTTTTCCATCCTATGTTCGTATTGGTGCTGTATAAGTAATGGAATAATCAGCAAAATAGAGAAACAAGTCATTCTATTTTCTTGTTTATAAAATTGTCTAGAAGTTAGAAATATGAAGCAAAATGTACACATGATGAAAAATGTACTATGGAGTGAAGTTTCCATCCTGAGATCACTTTTCATATGCAAAGATCAAGAGAGGACAGGAACTTAACTCTGGGGATGTTCTCCACACAGTTGCTGTGACACCTAGAGCCAAAGCAGAGGCCACAGAGGACAACTGCCCATTCAATACTATGAACAGCATAGCTATAACTGGCACAGTGAGATTAATCGATCTTCAGCTGTCTTCAAATTTGTTCTTTTTAAGCATTCGCTATCTTGTAATTTGTGGTTGCCATTTGATATAATGAATACTCCCAGAATCTTATCAGCCTGAATATTGTAAAGGGCAATGATTCATGTGTGGCATTAACAAAAGAGTAAATACTGCAGAGCACAGAATGTTCTGAGCTTATATAATGGTGCTAGGAAAGTCTGTATTCTTGAAAAATAAATTAATCTATTTTTAGCTTTATACAGGAAGTCCAGACCACATTATGAACTATTTTCTAGTATATCAATATAAGACAAAGTTAGAATGGCAAGACTATCAAGAGTAGAGATACTATTATGAACATGGTCTTTTA
Organism: Mastomys natalensis; assembly: GCA_021653895.1. Classification (NCBI taxonomy): domain Eukaryota; kingdom Metazoa; phylum Chordata; class Mammalia; order Rodentia; family Muridae; genus Mastomys; species Mastomys natalensis. The sequence goes on along the minus strand of JAJTUV010000495.1, from coordinate 2,280,924 downwards.
TATATTTTGTGGTTACAACATAGGATGTGATCTAAGTGAAATAGAGAGATTGGGAAAGAGGAGGAAGGGTAAGAAGGTGAAAAAATGAGAAAGAAAGGAATGAAATTTCATGAAGAAAAAGTCAAACTAAAAGAGTAATGAGTGTTGACCCAAGTAAACCAGCCATAGGAAAAGCTCTTACCTGAATTAACAAATCTTAACTTAATACTTCAAAAAACTTAACTATGGTTATATAAAGAACTTTATAGAAATAATTCTTAAACACAATATCCATTATATTATTAAATACTCTATTGTCCATGATTATGACATTAAAAACACTGTTTTATAGAAATAATGAAATGTTCTTTTAATTAAATACTAGTATAATGTCAGGAACCAGGAAAGTAGTGATAAATACATTTGTTCTAACTCATTATATAACATTTATTAAATGAGGTTTTTATAGAAATGGATCATTATCATTTCCCTAAAGGAACGGAAGAAACTTCAATTAAAATGATCTATAAGGATATTCTCTCAACTTTTCCATTTCTTGCTGGAATAAATTTTACTAAATATTTATTTAAAGAGATAATAATTTAAGAAAAATCAGAATGTTGCTTGTAACCTTTCATTATCAGGTTAAATGTACAAAAAGATCAATCCTTACTAAATAGTAATAGTCATGGTAATAGTTCCTCTCTGAGGCAGAACAAGTTCAAGGCTGTGGCACAGAGAATCTGGGGACAACTGACATATTATATGTAAGAATATCACTGAGCTCAAATGGCATTCTCTCAAGGGTGACAAAAGAATTCAGAGAGGAAATACGATTCCCGATGTTAATACCAACTGTGCTGATAAAAGAATATTTATGCCTTCAGCATTCCAACTCATACAATGCCCTCAAGGAAAGAATGTTCATCTCATTGAGCAAAAGTTGCTGTGAATTACCAGTATGAATATTTGAGTTTGGTGGTGGTCATGGATGTGGAACTCCTAGCTAACTTGACCTTAGGAATACACAAATAGGAAATAAGAGTGTAAATGCAGACAATCTATTAATTATGAAGTACTACTTTCATTTTTCACTTATAATAGTCAATGAAAGTTTTCAAAAACCAAACCAGTGTGCCTTTGAAAAGAAAATAACCTATGCTTGGAGAGGAAGCAATAAAAAGATAAATGGAAAGCCCTATTGTGCATGTGAAAACAGCAGGATATCCTGAGAAGACACTTGCCCAGTATTATCCAGTTCTTTATAAATGTCTTTAATTGCTTTCACATCATTTTGAATGATCCAGATAATAAAATTTCTTATTTTACAGATAGAACTTAGGTTAATATAAGAAATTTGGGAATGGATAAAAAAATGTAGCTGTTTTTACAGTTTGTAATATGTTTGTGAAATTTATTTTAAAATCTACTTACAAAAAGGAATATGTGCTCCAGAGAAAGAAGTAACCCAAAGATCCTTATTCCTCATTTGAGAGTCAGTATCAACTTCAGGGTGGCTAAGGCAATGTGGTAGATTTAATATCTTGGACCATGGAAAGTGGCACTATTAGAAGGTGTGACTTTGTTGGAATAGGTATAGCCTTGTTGGAGGAAGTATGTCACTGTATGAGCGGGATTTGAGGTCCTATGCTTAGGCTCTACCCAAGACAGAAGAGAGAGTCTTCTGACTGTCTTCAGATTATTATGTAGAACTCTTGGTTTCTCCTCTAGAACCATGTCTACATGGAATGCTGCTATGCTTCATGTCATGATGAAAATGGACTGAACCTCTGAAACTGTAAGCCAGCCCCCAGTTAAATGTTTCCCTTTATAAGAGTTGCGTTGGTCATTGTATTACTTTACAGCAATAAAAACCAAAGACTGAGGTTGGTACCAGACACTGGAGTATTGTTGTGCTAGGCCTGATCATATTTCATTTGGAGAAATGTGGATTTTAGAACTTTGGGTTTGAAAATCAATAGAATGCTTTCAATGGATCATCCTAGTAGGAATATGGAAGACATTGGTGCTGAGGGCAATTTGAAATGTCTGGAGATCATTCTTACGATGTTTTGGTGAAGAAAGGGCTGCTTTTTGCCTTTTTCTTTGGAGTCTGCCTGAGGCTAAGGTAAAGAGATTCAAAATGCTTTCACTGAGGAAAGAGGTCTCAAAAACCCAGCTTGACTTTGTCTCTGGTTTACTCTTGTAAAAGAGTTTTGACCAAGCATAGCAAGCTTAGAAATGAAAGAAAAAAACAAAAAGTATGGTTCAAGTATTAAAGGGGAACCAGGAAGTGCAATAGAGCTGAATCTTGTGTTCTAGGCTAAAATGGAATTAAGGGAGTATTAACCTCCAGGTAAGATACCACCCAGATAAGCTTATTGTTTATGATTCTGTAGTTAAACAAGGGATAATTATATCTAGCATTATGACCTGGTTATTGTTTTCATATGATTGATGTGTGTCAAACTGACACGGGATAGATTGTGATGGCTATTCTTGGTTGTCAAATTGACTGTATCTGGAATGAACTACAATCCAGAAATGATGGGCTGTGATCCAGAGGCTGAAAAACACAGGCTTCTTGAAGCATAGTGGCCATGAAAATCTTAGGACTTAAATCTTAATTATTCCTTTAATCCCAGGAGACAGATGCAAGCAGATCTGTGAATTCAAGGCAACTGGTCAAGAACAAGTTCCAAGTAAAGATAGGCTTAGGTCCAGGCATGGTGGCACACATCATTACTCCCAGCCTTCAAGAGACAGAGGTATGCAGCTCTCTAAGTTCAAGGTAAGTCTACAGAACAAGTTCCAGGACAGCTAAGCTTAGACAGTAAACTAGTTGGATGACAGAAAGCTGGTGATGGTGTAATAAAATAAGGAAGGACCTGTTCCAGCCTCAACAAGCAGCAGAACTTGGCAGCTTTGGCCATGTGGTTCTGGTTTAAAGTGAAGAACAGAAGGGACTACTAGAACAATTGATGCTTATTACCTGAACTAAAAAATTAGCAGTGAATAAGAAGATACCAGTGTCACTAAGGTGAAATCTGGAAAGAGTTTTCTGAGAGCACAAAGAAGCTTATTCCAGAAATTGCCAAGGTTGAACTTCATGCTGTAGCTGCCTTGGGTAATGAGTAAGAATCACCCAGGTGGTACTGGTTTTAAAGGCATGAAGGGGTCTGGAGAGCAGCCAAGGCTTGGAAGAGTGACAGGAAGGAAAAGTTATTGGTGAAGGTGCTACCCTTAGTTTCAGTTGATAGCCAAGGACTGAAGGAGTCATGCAAAGAAGTTGAGGCTTGGCACCTTGAAGAGAGTCTATGAGGGACTAATGGTAAAGCCAAGTTGCAGTGGAAGACCCCAGTGTATTGGATCATCCCATCATGAGATGTTCACCAAGATCATGCGATGCAGTAAAGTAGATTCAACCAGAGCTTAGAGGGCTACAGAAAGCAGACTGGAGAAATGACCTAAGCCCTTTGGAGGATACCTGAAGGTCATGTGTAAATCCTAGACCCTGGAGTCAGAATCTGTGAAGTTGAATTTATCTTAAAGACCCAAGATGTTAGGATGCTAGAGCAGTGGGATACCTGCTGAGGAATGTGGTGGAACTAACTAGCAGGGAGTGGAACCAGCCCAAGAAAAAGTTTGTTTGCAGTCAACAAAGATGAAAGAGTTGGACATCAGACGGAGATACAGAGTTTGGAGTTTGCCCAGCAGGTTTTGGTCTTACTTTGGTCCAGTAGTTCCTCACTGTGATGTTTTTTGAATGGTAATGCATATCCTGTGATGTTGGAGATATAGATATAGTTGATTAGTTAGAGTAGATGTAGATTAGTTAGATTAGATAGATGAATATAGATATAATATATATAGATTTAGATTTATAGAGAGATAAGATATATATCTTGATTTATTAGAGGGGATGACATATGTATTGCATTAATCTCAGAAGAGACTTTGAACCTTTAACATTGTTGAGACTGCATAGTTTATGGAACTTTTGAAGCTGGACTAAATTTATTTTGCATTATGCTATGGCTAGATATGACCCCATAAGCTCCTGTGTTTTGTTTTAAGTGGTAGTTTAATTATGTTGAAACCCATGGAAGTGGCACTATTTGGAGGTATAGCCTTGTTGGAATAGGTATAGCTTTGTCGGAGGAAGTGGGACATTATGGGGGTAGGCTTTGAAGTCCTATGTTTAAGTTCCACCCAGTGTAGAAGAGAGAGTCTTCTCCTGGCTGCCTTCAGATTATGACGTAGAACTCTTGGCTCCTCCTACAGAACCATGACTACCTGCATGCTGCCATGATTCATGCCATGATAAAAATGGACTAAAACTGTAAGACAGCCCCAACTAAATGTTTGTTTGGCCTTATAAGAGTTGCCACGATCATGATGTCTCTTTACAGCAATGGAAACCCTAAGACACTCAGTAAAGCTAGAGTACTGACTCATGGGCACAGTATCAATAATTCTGATCCTTGTAAAGAAGTCTCAGAAGACTAAAACCAAAAACAAACACCTGTAAATGTGTCATTGTATTAAGCCAGTATTGGTTCAGATATAGAAATATCCATGTTCTGACCATAGTCCTAAGAATACTAATCTTTAGAACCCTGTATTAACACATCTGCCAGTTTGCAGTTCTGTGAGGAAATCTTGTCTCCTGAAGCTACTGTGATAATCATCCTCAATAGCGTGGGTGCGGTCTGCTTTGACTGGCTCCGTTTCCTTTGGGAGTTTTTATTTTCAATTTACCCTTTTCTGGACAACTACAGTATATACTAAGATAGTCAATCTTTACCTTTGGTAAAATAATTCTGAGTCAACATTTACATAGAAAAAGCTCTTTCTTTCTGAGTCTCTATTTTTGTAGAACATGTAAATAACTACCTAGAGCAGTCGCTACTCCTCTTTTCTTCTTTTTTTTTTTTTTTTTTTTTTGTTGTTTTTTCGAGATAGGGTTTCTCTGTGTAGCCCGGGCTGTCCTGGAACTCACTCTGTAGACCAGGCTGGCCTCGAACTCAGAAATCCACTGCCTCTGCCTCCCAAGTGCTGGGATTAAAGGCGTGCGCCACCACCGCCCGGCCGCAGTCCCTACTCCTATGTCCATGAGATTCTGTTTGATCTGCCTGCTTCTGATCAGTTTTCTTCTCTTCCTCATTATTTCAGATGCTGACCAGACCCAAAATATGGTTGTTTGTTTTATCTGTTATTTCCTCATTCTCTAAAGCTCCTCTCTTCACTTTGTAGCTCACCTGCATGCAATTTATTTCACACTTGTAGGCTGTTTTTCCTTCTCTCCTCCATAGTAGTCCTCCGGCAGCTGCTGAGTTTATAGTTTTCCTGCCGGGATGAGGTTGCGGGCATGGGATCCTGTTGGGCTGTGTTGTGGGTCCCATGTGTCTTCCGCCCTGGGCAGCTCAGGGAGGCTGCCTCCAGAAAGAAGCAGAAGTGCGAGATTTTGACTGAGCCCCTTCCACACAGCGCCAGGAGGGCACTGGGCTGTGAGAAGCCCCTGGGTGGAAGAGAACTCAGTCTGAAGTATATTTAAAATTTGAAAGTGCATTGACTCTCGATCATTTACTTGTTTTTCCATACTGATTGTCACGCTAATTTTGTCATACTTAGATGATCTAAAAATAGTAGCTAGCGTAGCAATGAGAGAGCAATAAAAGCTGACAAATTCTCAAGTGGCATAGAAGGTTGCCATATTAAGAGGCACATTAAAGACAGAGCTGTGGTGCTGGAGAGACTGCTCAGTGGCCACAACAAGCAAGACAGAAAACCAGAGTTCAAATATCTGGAATCTACACAAACACTGACACGGTGGCAACTCACTGTAAGTCTAGCCTCAGAAGGTGGAGACAGTGTCCAGGGAGCAAGCCGGCTATTGAGACTGGCCATATTGGCAATTGTGGTCTGACTGAAAGACAGTTCCTGAGGAGAATAAGATGGAAAAGTGGTGCAGGAAGATTCCTGATATCAGTCTCAGGCCTTCGTATACATAAATGTCCAAATGTGCGTGTGCTCACACTCATGTAAACATGCATACACAGACCACAAACACATATACACATGAAGGAAAGAGAAATAAATCTGTGAGTAAACGGGCAAAACTCTAAAGTTGTCATGCACTAGGCTGACCTTTTTCAGAAATAATATTTTGTTTAATCCCAATTTTTTACTATTTTTCCTTCATATGTGATTTTATTCTGACCAAATACTCCCTCACTTTCACTGTTCTGTTAGTTTCCCTCATCCATTCCTCTCCAAAATTCATGTTTTCTCGTGTGTGTGTGTGTGTGTGTGTGTGTGTGTGTGGTGTGTGTAACTTAAAACCTACTAAGTCCAATTAATTTTGCCTATATTTATGTGCCCAGTGAGTCAAGGGCAACCTACTGTGGATTCTAGACCTAAAGAAAGTTGACTTTCTTGCCCCAGACAGCTGGCAACTACCTGAAGAAGCAGTGGGTATTTTAAGTATCTTCAAATGTATCACTTTCTTACATGAGAATTTTCCAAGAAATATCTAGTTTGTGAGTGTAAAATCAGTACAGATGTCAAACATCTGATGGGTGAAAACTAAGATTATATTTAGCCTTAACTCTGAATTTTTGGAGAACTGAATTTATGTTTGCTTACAGAGACATATGTTCACTTTGAGTTTTAGTGTGTTGATGAAAAAAGAGGAGAAATATTTTAAGGTGACAATCCCAAAGCCAACAGAAATTGAAAACAAATAGCATTTGTTGCTGAAATCCAAAAATACACTTCAGTGAATATAAGTCAGTATTCACTAACTGCATTATCTAATATATTCAGACTCTAGGAAAACTAAGATTATCAAGTAGAAAATTACATTCCAGTTCTACCAGGACAGGCTAATTCAAGTAACATAGTTGAATTACACTGAACTGAACTCATTAATAGAGCATACTTTTCTGCATTACACACAAAACAGTAACATTTATGCATCAACCTGTCATAAGCATTCTCTTCAGTACTATTGGTCCCAAGTAGCCAGTAAGTACACTGAATTAGCATGTCAAAGGTCTACATGTTAGAAATATGGTTCTTGTCAAATGAAGGCTCAACATGTGTGAGACTGGAAAAAAATTAATTTCTTGTAGCAATTTGAACATTTCTATAAAAGGTTCCATGTCTTCTAATCCGTGTCTCCTGTTTGGGAGCTTTAGATCACTCTGTGACCCAAAGACAAGTGAAGCCTGTCAAGAAGGTCACAAGCTTAAGAAACTATAAGACAAGTGTCCATCAACTCAAGGAAGTTCTGAGTTCTAAGACTCTAATTTCAGTGGATCATAAGATGAAGATTCCAGAATGTGATACAGAACGGCTGCACTTAGAACAAAAATGCAGAATAACTTCAGAGAATACAACCAAAGCCTTACTGAGTTCCCATACAGGACTCCAAAGAGTTCTAGGAGAGAAATGGAGAAATATAAATCAGTTTGCTCAAAATTATAAAATGTATCCCAAGTAATGAAACATTCAAAACACCTAACGCAAGCAATATATTATTTAGGAATGCGTATCTATGTTAAAATTATTTTTAAAAGAAAAACTATTAATTTTAAAGGTTGGTTTCTGTTTACTCAAAAAAGTTGACAAAGCATAATTAACATTCACTTTATTGTCAGTGTAATTAATATTGAACTTTACCATATATTCTCCTTCAATAAATGATGGCCTCTGTCCTTTCCTTCTTTGTAGTTGGCTAGATTGTGACCTCTTAGACAAACAGAGTGAGATGCAACTGATTACATGCTATTAAGATCAGTTTCTGCTTCTTGCATTCTAAGATGCAATATAAGACTTCCAGGGAAAAATTATGAATATATCTATATAACACAGAATCCTGGAAGAACAAAGCCTTCGAAGACTGAAGTAATAGACACCTTATGATCAGAATTTCCCACCACTGTTCCCTCAGTGAATATTGAACACTAGACACCAAACAATGACTACCCTGAGCAATGTCATCACCCAACAGGACAGACGGATAATCCCAGAACCCTCTCTCAGATATGACAGATAATGCATTATTTTCCAGTACATATAAAACATTCTCTAATACAGAATAAAAAAGTATACTCTATAAAACTATAGGTCATGAAACAAGGCTCTATGAATTCTCAAAAATCTAAAATAATGCAAATTTTTCTGACCAGAACAAAACAACATTAACTTTATTTTACAACAGGAAATGCAGGAAAAAATTTCACAATTAAATAACAGTTTCTAAAAAATAACCTATGGTTCAAATAAGAAATCATATGGAATTTTCCTTGAAATATATTTGAACAGAGTGAAGAGAGGGTAAAATAATAATACATTTACAGGTTGTAAGCAATGTCAGTGTGCAAATAGTTTGAAATATCTGAGAAAGACAGAGAGTCTTCAGGTAACCTCTGCTCCATCATACAAGCTTCCAAGAAGCACTAGAATAGTCCAAAATTGAATTGGTGATTTTCAAGCAGTTCTGAGAATTTGATAAAAATCACTGAACTGTACTGTTAAGATGGAAAGTATTTTTGATGCCTTATCACAAACTGAATGATTTTAAACAAGAAAGGATCAGAGAGATGCCTCAGTTGGTAAAGTGCTTAAGAATAAGCATGGAGACTTAACTAAGCATGGAGACCTGAGTTAGGTCCTTGTCACTGTGCGGGCACGGTCATACATTTCTGTAATGCCACCACTTTGTGGTGGAGACAGATGTATCCCTGGGGCTTGAAGGATAGCTGGTCTCACTAAATTGGTGAGCAAGAAATTTAATGAGGAACCTGGCTCAAGAATTAATCAGAAGTTATGGTCAGTCAAACCTATAATCTCAGCATTGGGAGGCAGAGGTAGTAGGGATCAATCAGGGCCACCTGGGAAGGTCCAGGACAGTCTGAACTGTAGGTGAGAACTGTCTCCAAGAAAATGAACCTTAAGTTGGAGAATGATTAATGAGAACAACTGAAGCCTCTGGCCTCCACATGGATATATGGGCACATGCACATAAAGAATCCAATTTTTCTCTGATGAAATTAGACCCCACAGAAAATGAAGCATTAGGCATGTGCACACAAAAGCCACTGTGAATGTCCAGCTGCTGTACTTCCAGCTGCAGGAGCTATGCATAAGGAGAATTTATCCTTTCTCTTAAGTCTCTGATTTGAGGAAAGTGTGTTCAGAGGAAGTAGAGAGCAGAGTAAGATGCACGGGCTCTCTCTTCTGTCTTCCTTGTGCAAACTACAGAGTATGTCAGTCTGTGACCTCAGCAGTAATTGGCCAGGAAGCCTCACACTGTCAGTCTGTCTCTTTCTCCTCTTGTTTTTCTTCTCCTCATATTTCTTTCTCTGTGTGTCTCTCTTTCTCTGTCTCTCTCTGTGTGTCTGTGTGTCTGTCTTTTCCTCTCTCTCTCTCTCTCTCTCCTCTCTCTCTCTCTCTCTCTCTCTCTCTCTTCTCTCTCTAGTGTTGGGGATGGACCCAGGCTTCACTGAATCAAGTGAATGCTGTACACTGACTTGCATTCCCAGTCTTGGAAAGTGCTATTTTTTAATCAGTAAAAAGTGTTATGCTTCCTGCAAAATTGGAAACAGTACAAAAACCTAAGATTAAAAAAAAAAAAAAAAGTTGAGAAGTTGCTGTTTCAACAGTGGTTAAAAATAGTGTCCCAGTATCTAGAGTTGGTTATTATGCTTCACGTGAATTTATAAAACAATTTTTACTTAGAACACACTCAAACCTGAAGCTTTTGTGGTTTGTTTTGTTTTGTTTTTTTGGTTTTTTGTTTTTTAAACAAAATGTTTGTTTGGTGTCAGTATTGGCTGGGGCATGTAACTTGTACAGAATTCTATAGTCAAGACAGCATTAATGAGCTGTTTCTCATTCTATTTCAGAGTCCAGGACAGAAATATGTGCAGGGTGTGAAGACTAAATTTACATTTAAATCATACAAAAAAATAAAACCATGAAGCACACTGACAAATGTCAATAAACATTTTTAGCAGAGAGTTAGTTTATTGCTGCTGTCAGTTAAAGCAGAGAACTCGCCACCTTACACTGTGTGACTTTTAATAGTCTCTTTTAGTAAAAGTCACAAGTATCTACGAGTTTGGAGAATAGAAAACAGAAGACATACATCATAGTGAGTGTAAGTGAACCATGTCTTGAGTTTCCTCTGGACTCTGCTGACTGTAGTGTGATTCAGAAGACGTGGAAAGCCAGCTGTTCTGTAAAAGTGCATACCCAACAGAATGCTTCTGATACCTAGACTTTGCTAAGCACGTGGAACTTCTTAAGCTGGAGAGAGGCCAGCAGTGACCATGTGGTATCACAGAGCTAAAGGACAGGGATGTGGCTAGGGGACATGGGATCAATCACATGGTACTGTGGGTCACCTGTGGCCCCCTCCGGTGTACTCTTTGTCCTTTCCCGTGAGTTTTGATGACCTCCTCCCACTAAAGCATGATGAACAGGGAGCAGAATATTGCAAGTATTTATCTGTTTGCAACTTTTGGATGAACCTCAGTAACTACCCACTTGTTCATAACTGGCTCTTAACTAATAAATAGGATCCACGGACCAGAGCATACATAGAGAGTGCTATGCTGATTCATCTTTTAAACCAAAATGTATAAAAAGATTCCTGAAAGAATTAAAAATAATCCCTCTTCTAGAATTTTTAGTTGTTGTCATTTTAAAAATTCTGTTCACATATTACTAGTCTCTGATTTAAAAAAAATAAAAGTGTACCAGCCTAAATAGCTATATAAAATTACAAAGATAGAACATTCTTACTTTAAATGAAAAAAGGTGAATTGTATACAAAACATCATTTTATAAAAATAATTGAAAACTTTAGGCAATTGTTTATTATGATAGACAAAATAAAGAAAATGGGATCAATTTTAAGTCAAATTTATCTTAATCATCTCAATATTTGCAAATTCATAATGTAAAAGTGAAAAAATCTCTGTTTTTCAATGTGAGTACATCTCTAAGAAATAAGTAAATATTTTAGTATTCATTGATGTTTACTAATTTATTCTAACTCATAGGTCACCTGTGAATTATAAAAATCCTGCTATGAATCTAATACTCTTGGATTCTCAAGCACCTGATCATTTAGTAGCCCTGTAATATAATTTTAAAGGGAATGCGTTGTCAGGAACTATTGACCTAAAGTTATCAGATGTATTCATAATACTGGCCCCAGGATTCCTTCTGTCACCAGAATGGAGAAATTTATTCTTTGATAGTTTTAATGATATGAACATTCTCTCTCTCTCTCTCTCTCTCTCTCTCTCTCTCTCTCTCTCTCTCTCTCTCTCTCTTGTGTGTGTGTGTGTGTGTGTGTGTGTGTGTGTTTGTATGTGTGTCTAGTGTAGGAAATTAAATATAAGCCTTGAGCACACCAGAAATGTGTCACCATCCAAAAAAGAAAGGGAAATTGTCTACAGAGCTACTCTTCTTCCTTTCTTTGTCATATGCCACATTCTTTTCTAACAGAAAGAATATTCACAGAACATCATAAATTCCAAATCAGTAGTAGCAATATAAAAATATAAAAAAAGTTTACTTGTACTTTCTATATTTTGAAATGGGATTGACCATTAACAGAAAAATATTCATTACAATATGAATCCATATAATTCAGAATTCTTTCCCCCAAATATAACTTCTTCAGCTAGCATAGATAGATAGATAGATAGATAGATAGATAGATAGATAATAGATAGATAGATAGATAGATAGATATAGAGAGATGATATAGATTTAAAATGAAACTAGCAAGTTGGGCCTTCAAGATAGCTCAGCAGAGAAAGGCACTTTCCATCAGCCCTGTCCACCTGGGTTCTATCCATGTGATCCATATGTTGTAAGGACAGAATTGACCCCCCGGAAAGCTATTCTCTGAACTCTACTACAGCATGTGTGTGCCCACATATACACACAAAATAAACAAATAAAAGGTAATAAAAAAATTCAGGAACTGGCCAGTCTCAAATAACACATGGATAGTATGCCAATTAAACCAGAATATTCTTAGTCTCCAATTAAGAAAATTCCAATTAAGGATTATTCAGAAAATCACATATAGCATTAATGTAAAGAAACACAATCCTTTACATACATTGTTTTAAAAACTGACATGAAAATGTGCAAAGACATGTCTTGGTCTAGCTTTTCCTCATCTTAGGTTTAATCTACCATTGGAAAAGGAGCCTCTGAAACTGGCAGAGAAGCTCAGACTCCACATTGTTTATGATCTATCAAGCTACCTTTTCACATTTGCATGTATGTTTCTACTCTGAAATATAACATACTGGTCAGTTGTAATTCCTTTCTTGGCAGATCTATTTATTTCCAATTATAAATTAATGAGTTGGTCTTATGGTTTGTCATGATTCTCTCATGACCTTCATTAGTGTGACTCGGTCACTCAAGTCAGGTCAAGGTTGTGTTTAATGACAGGGTTGAGTTTCTGCTCATAATATGCTGGAAATCTACTAGTCCACTGAGATATCACATGTCCTAGGAACCATGCCTGGGGTTTGACTGGACACTTAACATGTCTTTTTTAAATTAAACAGAGTCCTAAAGCACTTTTAAAGCAGGAAATCTCCTTTACAACATGTTTTTTTAAGAAGTTACATAAGAAGTCTGGAAGACAAATCCTCAGGAAGGCACCTCTCAAGCTTGTTTGGCCTCTCACTTGCCTCAAGCTGCCTGATGTTTAAATCTAAGCACTTTTTCACTGGCTGTTTTCAAATCAGAAATTTAGACCTCAGTGAGATCAGAACAGACCTCACTGTCTGCACCTGTAAGGGAGTTAAAATGGCCATGGTTTGTCTTATCAGACAATTACCCCAAGTGTCCAATTTATCTGCCTAGCTAGACAAAACTTAGATACCTAAAGCCAAATGTTTAAAAATACAAAAGGAACTTTTAAAAAAGACCATCTGTTCAATCCAATACAGGTCATCGCTGGAACTCTTCCGCTGTCTAAGGAAAAAACTCTCTACTGTTATATAAAGGCCCATTTAGAATAAGCACTGCCCCCATTAAAATGTTAGAGCAGAGCATTGTCTGTACAAAGTGGGAGACAAATTTTCTGAACCAATAGCATATGAGACCAAATATGGCTTACTAAAGAAAACACTGCAAGCCACACTTTGATTATCTCATCAGTTTGGTAAAGTAATGATCTGACTAAAGAACAGTTCTTCAAACAAGAAGTCTGTCATTCTTTTTGTATATGTTCTTGATGAGAACATATTCTCTGAGAGCAGAGGGTTTTTTGGTGGTGGTGGTGCTGGGTTTTGTTTCTGTTTTTGTTTTGTTTTGTATTGCTATGTTTTGTATTTGCTATTGTTTATTTCCACTGAAATTCCTCAAAGTCACCATTTTCATGGTGGTCTTTGCCAAAGGACTAACTTTAGACACTAAATACATATAAAGAGTGAGTGTGTGTGTGTGTGTGTGTGTGTGTGTGTGCGCGCGCGCGCGCATCGCCTTATACAATTATAAAAGAAATCAATATTTTCATTAACATTATTGTTCAACACTACAATATACACATAGCATGACAGAAACTCAAAGGGCTTGGAAACTAATCAGATATATGAATGTCATGCTAGCTCATCTCTACAAGGCAAAGACCATAATGTGTCACAGGCTTACTGCAAATTATTCTTCAATGTGGGATATCTTTAATAGCTGTAACTACATGGAAAAATATTAGCTACTTGGAAACTTAACAAGATGAGATTGTTTTTAAATAAATTTAGGTCCCCGTCAATTATTGGAGGTCAGGCCTCTATCCCCGCCTTCGAAAGATTAGAATGCCATGGCCCCTAAAGAGAAGGAAGAGATGTCAGGGGCAGCCCTGTGTATACACTTGAAGGCCTAAAATCAGCCATAGGCCTAAAATCACATAGCTAACTAGGCCTGACATACATACATGCTAACACAAAGTCTTGGGTCTCTATGGAAAAACACTGAAACAGAAGGCTATAAGCTATTGTAAACAGGCAGCTTCTGTGGAAATTTACCAGCCTGAGTAGTCATAGATCTTATAAATAGGTAGCCTCGCGGACGTACCAACTTAGATAAGACAAGTGAATCATAGGCAGAGTTATAGTGACCTTGTCCCTGAACCTTCACCCAGCTGATACCCTGTTCTGAATGGTATCTGTACTCCCCCTGAACACCTATGCTCCGTGTCATTCCCTTCCCCACATCCTGCCTTTTTGTGTTTATAACCCCTGTGTGAATAAGTAAATTACATGTGATTTAAATAATTAAATAAATTTTAAAAATAATTAAAATATCTTTTAAAATTTCATTTTCCAATTATCATGGCACGCATTTCTGAAATTTAAGATAACCCATGCTAAATGCAAATCTATTGTGTTCATGCACATAAAATAAATCAGATTGAGTGGGATAAGAGGAATTTATGCATATATGTACATGTATGTATGTGTATATTTATAATGTATATAATCTTATCTATATGATAGTTTTATGGATTACCAATATGGCATCAATAAAATTTTTGTTTGCTCTTTTGTGATTAAAGTCTCATTATGTAGCTTTAGCTGTCCTGAATCTCACTATGTAGAACAGGTTGATCTCAAACTCATAAAGATCTGCCTTTCTCCAACTCCCAAGTACCAGAATTATGGCATGTACCATCATACCTGACCGGGCCTTAGTAACTTTAACTGCATAAACCAAGATAAGACTTTTGGAGTAAGTGAAGGGACATGGCATTAAGAACAAAGGTGTCTGTTATTGTATGATGATTAAATACACACGTGTATATGCTTATTCTAATGACTATAAACTATTCTAGATTTATAAGAACTTAATCGAGATTAAATTCACTTCAAAACTTACATAGTTTTATTTAGCACATCATATGCGAAGCAAATCTGTACTGTTGGATCAATAGCAGTCATGCAAACAACACAAGTACTAAGAAACAAGTGAGGAAAAATATTTTTTTTCCCATTGGAAAATTTTTTATTGGAAATCTTTTTACAATTTCAGATGTCTCTCCTTACCCCATTTCCCCCTCCTCCTAGGAACTCACTATCCCTTCCCCCTCCTCCTGTTTCCACGTTGGTGTACCCCCACCCACCCTCCCTGTACCTCACCTCCCCACCCTCGAGTATCACCCCCCCACACGTCCAGCCTTCATGGACCAAGGTTCCTTTCTCCCACTTATAATATAGCTCCCTTGCATATATTAGCTGAGCCATGGGTCTCTCCCAAGCGCTCCCAGGCTTGTGGTTTAGACCCTGGGGGCTCTGGTTGTTGGGATGTTGCTTTCCTCATGGTGTCTCGAATCCTCTCAACTCCTTCAGCCTCACTCTATCTTCTCCATTGGGAACCCCGTGACATTTAAGGTTGCTGTGGTTCTGCCTCTGAGATGTCGGATCTTGCAGACCTAAGAGACGCTATACAGTCCTGTCACAGTACATCGACCCATCAACCCTCCTTGTGACGCACATAGGATGGTTCCAGGTGAATGTCTTCTTTCTTCGTTTCTGTCTGCCTGTGTCCCATATTGCCTTAAATATTTTTAAGCTAGCAAAAATCTTTAAATTAAACGATGGGAATGTGGAAAAAAAAAAAAAAATGGGTCATGGCCTTCTGTAAATGAAAAATCACCAGAGAACTGCCTCCCTTTGTGACTAGAAATTATTAATGAAGAGAATTCGTTGATTAAGGTACTGTATAGTTCACCCCGAGTCTTTGGAAATTGAATTAAAAAAAAAACATTTATAAGCAAAGGGCAATGTCCTTTCACCAACAATTGATATTGCTAAGTCATATTCTCAGTTTTTGACTTCCTGATTGCACAGTTAACCATGACAGGCTCTGCGGTTATAGAACCCTCTAAAGTTCTACGTTTCTATAGTTCTATGCCATCTGTGAAGGTGATATTAAAGCTCTTCATCTATAAGGCTTTTGAAGCATCAACGTTGCCATTGTTTTTAAGTCTTTGTCAAAACCTAAGTAGCACCAGAATACAAACGTTATATGTCCTATGTCAATAGGAATAAAAAAACAAATAACCGTTTTAAAATCTAAACTTTTCCCACAACAGTTTTCATCACTGCAGATATTCAAAGCTCACTATAAAAGTTAAATGTCTAAAATGTAGACCAACATGTGTATACTGCCTTTTAAATCTGTTTGATGTTACAGATTCTCTAAATGCATTCAAGCTCATTATGTCATTTGATTTCATCTTGGAGTTTGAAATCAAACTCAGCAAAAATAAAGCAGAGCATCCTCCATAGAGGGGGATATACAGCATTTCAATACACCCACAAATGTTTGTATATAACATGATGATTCCATACAAACCCATATAGAATGGAAATTCTACCTAGTTTTAGAAAACTCAGAAAATCATCTTTGTATTGCCTTGTAATAAAGCCTACCAAGCATGAAAATTCCTTGTCAAGTCTTAGCCAATTCCTAGTAAGTTTTCTTTTAAAACAGTTATAGCACCTATAAAATTAATAAAATCTAACTTTAAAATATTTATTAAATTATATTATTCTAACCTTAGTTAAATTATGTTTTCAGTTATTTGTGAAGTAGTTATCTAGAAACTGTGCAGTTATTCAAAAAAATGACACACAATTTTATATAATCTGATTTAACACATTGAGTCAGTTTTATCCACACTACTTGTATTCGTGATAGCATATAGTACCTTTCATATAGAAAACATCTAGTCCAATGCACGCTTAAGATAAAATACATGGTCCTTAGTTTTAATGAGGATTCTTTTATATTTTAACAACAGTCAGTAAATAAAGACTCCAAAAATACAGTTATGAAGAAATACAACTCTCCTCAAAGTTTTTCAGATAAGCCAATATCACATAAAAATGACGCATCAGCTAGAATAAAAAAATAAATAAATAAATGTCCTAAATAGCATTACGTTCCTAATTTTGATTACCATGCAATGGGATAGCCTTAGCTGATATTCAAGATTTATTTCTCATATTTGTCATCCTTTACGTTTTTTAGAAGGAACATCATGAGTCTACTGTGTAGCTTACACTAGCCTTCAATTCAGACTTTTTCAAGCTCACCATCCCTGATGCTGAAATCATAGGCAACACCTTCACATCCAGATGCATAGGTTACTTTATTATTTTGTTTTATTAATTCTTTTTTATTAGATACTTTATGTATTTACATTTCAAATATTATCCCCTTTCTCAGTTTCTCCTCCGGATCACCCCTCTTTCATCTCTCTTCCTTGCTTCTATGAGGATGCTTCCCCCACCCATCCCCACCACCCTGCCCTGGCATTCCACTGCACTGGGATATCGAGCCTCCACAGGACCAAGGACCATCTCCTCCTATTGATGTCAGACACTGCCATCCTCTGCTACAAATGCAGCTGGAGCCATGGGTCCCTCCATGTGTACTCCTTGGTTGGTGGTTTAGTCCCTGAGAACTCTGTGGAGGCAGGGTCTGGTTGGTTAATAGTGTTGTGCTTCCTATGGGGTCACAAACCCCTTCAGCTCCTTCAGTTCTTTCTCTAACTCTTCCACTAGAGACCCAATGTTAAGTCCAATAGTTGGTTGCAAGCATCCGTCTCTGTATTTGTCAGACCCTTATGTTGCCTAGGGCAAGATGGAGTTCCCATACCTGTAATCGTACTACTGGAGTCCAAGGGAGATGAGCTGCAGCTCATTGGCTGGTCAATGCAGACTAAATAACATCTTGGAGGTTCAGTGAGAGATTCTGTCTCAAAGCAGGCAAAGTGGAAAGCAATGAAAAAGATACCTAAGTTCAATACACACAAATGCACAGAGAAGGGCAAGCACACACAAACACACACACACACACTCACACACACAAACGTGCACTACATCTAATTCTATTCTTAAAGGTGAAATATTTAATATGTGTAATGTAATACATAAATATTTGTACACATATGCATATCATTGTAGAATAATCTTAGTACAACAATTACAGTTGATACAATAAGAGTAAGAAAGGGATGGAGGGAAAGAGGGAGGGAGGGAGATAGGGAAGGAAGGAGTGTCAGAGGAAGGGAGGGAGGATGGAAGGGAAGGAGCAAGGGCAAGTGACACAGCCCACTATGCAGCCATCACCTTCACAGACCATATTTTCTTTCTTAATCCCTTCGTGCTCTCTTTGAGCACCATGTTATACGCACCCTGGCCTCCTGGTCCTGCTAAAAGATGCCAAGTTCAAATCATCTCAGTCTCTACTCTAGCCCTTCTTCCTACATGGAGATCTCCTGCCCAACAAGTACCCATAGTTAATGCCAACTAATATTAAAGCCTCTTCTGGTTTTCCTCTTCTTCTAGGTGTGTCTGTCTGCCGGGCCTTCCAAAGATAATACCCCTATTCGCTTTATAGCACTCATTGTATCAGTATACTTTGCTATATATTATTTGGCTTTCTATTTCTATTTACTTTAGTATTGTCTGAATCACCATAGAATATTAATTCTTCAAAGCTAGAGATGATAATAGTCATCTAAGCTAATCAGAAAATCTTGTGTTAGTAACTGAGTTAGTGAATGAAAATAATGGCTAGATTATAGTTAGCAGAGATCAGAAAGATGATAAATGTTGAGTTGGTAGAATAATTCCACAAGGCTGAAATATAAAACCTTCTTTAAAGTTTTTATTAAAATTTATAGGTTTTTTTTTTTTGTCTATCTATAAAGCCCTTTCAATTCTATTCTATTAGCCAATAGGTAAAGTCAATGTAATGATATTTGAATTTTTAAAATTATGTTTGATGTATTATTTTGAGTTTTGTTGGGAACAAGGGAGTAGAAGTTTTCTTTGGTTGGTCGTTTGGTTTGTTTTCATAAGGTCCTCTGATGGCCTGGTTGTAGTTTGAGTCTGCAACAATGAAGAATAAAATTATGTCATTTACAGAAAGATGTATGGAAATAGAAGTCACTATGTTAATCAAAATAAGCCAGACCAGAAATATCATAGACTTTATCTCATATGCATAATCTAAATATGGTATGTGTGTGTGTGTGTTAGTGAGTGTATGTATGAATTCCTAGAACATAGCCTTAAAGTAGAAATGGGAAGCAAAAGAGGAAATAGAAAGGAAAAAGGGTAACATGAAGGTGAATGCTAAGTATATTGTATATACATGTGATACGTCGTCATGGAGGCCATCATCATTTTGTACAGTTAATATAAGCAGTAAAAATCAGGGTCAGAGTAAGCACTACAATTATTGCAGCAACATGATAAACTGTCTGAATTAATTTCAAAATGTTCTCTGTGACAAAACTAACATCTCGGGAGTTATGGGCTGAGGAGAAGTGAGCTGAACAGAGAAGACTCTTGACAGTATGTTTAACAGCACTTATGTAAGAAGAAAAAAACACTTGGAGAAAGAGAAACTACTTTTGTGTTGGAGTACGGTTATGATAACTAGACATCCACAAGGATGTCTATAAGATACAGAGAAGGACATTTTTAGTGAACAACTGAAAACAAAGGTCTTCTGTTGTGTTAGTTACATTTAGTTTGATGTGTAAGAAATAATCATAAAGTTGATCTCTGATAAAAAATCTAAGGCGGTATCTCATTATTTCTTTGGGTCAGTAGTCTAGCCATCAGAACTTTGACAAAATATCAAAAAGGAAGATGATAGTATAAAAAAAAAGGAAGATGGTTAATCATAAAATATATCAGACAGTGCTTAAAAGTTACTAAAGTATAGGGTAAAAAAAATATTGCTGATGGGACCCAGATACGATAAAGATGAAGTTCAGTGGTGAAAACTGTAGAGAAAATTAAATATTTCCTGTCAGTGGTGCTTCAGTACCAAGAACATAAGACCTCGGAAGATCTGATGATTGCTGAAAACAATGACAAACACAAGGTGGGGGAAGAGCCAGAACGAACATCTCTGTGTTATGAAAGGGTTGTAAGAATGGGCTATGGACAAGGAAAATGGCTGTTAAGGAAAGAAAGAATGAAACTAACAAGAAACTAATCACCGCATCTGGAGTATGTGAGCTTTCATCTTCCAGGCAAATCTCTCCAGACCTAAAAACAGTGGCTTTGCTGCTGCACAGCTACTCATCCTTGTCGGACTGTTCACAGAGATAATGAAAAGGCTAAATGGTCTAACAAGATGAGAGAACACAGTCCAGGCAGCTGCAGCCTCAAGAAACTGTAGCAAGCCTCGGGCTCAGAAGTTATGCAGTTATGGAAGGTTCAACCCACATGATGATTTGTATATGCTTGGCTCAGGATGTGGCACTATTAGAAGGTTGGCCCTGTTAGAGTAGTGTGTCACTGTGGGCATGGGCTTTAAGACCCTCATCCTAGCTGCCTGTAAGAGAGTATTCGGCTAGCAGCCTTCAGATGAAGATGTAGAAATCTCAGCTTCTCCTGCACCATGCCTGCCTGGATGCTGCCATGTTCCTGCCTTGATGATAATGGATTGAACCTTTGAACTTGTAAGCCAGTCCCAATTAAGTGCTGTCCTTATAAGAAAGCCTTGGTCATGGTGTCTGTTCACACCTTAAAACCCTAATTAAGACAACCCAGAAGTCTGGTTTTGTGTTGTATCATCACAGACCTCATTCCTTAAGAAGCAGGAAACTATTTGTCGACTATTCTGAAGTTTGAACATCAGATATCACAGTGATGATTTATAATTTTCTACTATGAAGTTTCATTCATTCTGCTTTGTAAACTGCTTATCTCTCACAATGGGAGAAAGAGAAGAGAGAGAGAGAGAGGAGAGAGAGAGGAGAGAGAGGAGGAGAGAGAGAGAGAGAGAGAGAAAGAGAGGGACAGAGGGAGGGAGGAAGGGAGGGAGGAGGGAGGGAGGAGGGAGGAAGGGAGAGACAGATACAGAGAGACAGACCACATCACACTGGAAGATAAGGCTATAGTATGTGAGTTTTAGGGGAACACACACACACACACACACACACACACACCAGAAACTAGCACTCTATGAGGCACTGTAGCAAAGTTGTTCATGCATGCTGCTTAAGGTTAAGATACATGACAAACAATGGCTCCATATCAGCTCCCCAGCTTCAGTAAGTGCCTTGCTCATACTGAAGGGGAAAAAAAGGCAGGTCTGGGAAAAGAAATCTTTTGGAGGAACAGGGTGTTCAAGACAGAAGAAAATTTCACACACAAACACACACCACACACACACCACACACACACACACACAACGCACTTCTTTTCAGCTCAAAGTATATATATTTATCAGAAAGAAGAATGTTTATTTCTGGAAGCCCACTGCGGCAGTCCTATTGCTAGTCCAATCACAAGTGTGATGAGATTAAATAACGAGACTTAAGTGCATGATCTAAGAAATGCGTTTTTCTGCTCTCTTTTCATTTCAAACTAATGATCCGGAGGATTGGTAGCAGGAAACAAAATTATTTTCTAAAAAGTAATCAAAACCATGCAGCTGATTAAATAAAAAAAGACTGGAAAACAAACGTATTATACTGAGCTTTTGAGTTTGCTGTAAAAATATGTTCACTGGGGAAAGGCTTCACTGTTAATTAATCCCTAGTGAGCTTTAAACTGGAGTAATTTCTAGCCAAATTCTCTTTTTAGAAAGGTTATTATACTTCCTCTCGAATAAAATATATCTGTCCGCTTATCGTTTCTGCTAAGTGTTATTTAAAAAAAAAAAAAAGAGTTTCAGCCATAAACTAGCTCTCTGAAACTGCGGTTAGGTGCAACTGGCAGCAGTCGTCGCTACAGGCACCAGGTGTGAACCGGTAAGGAACAGTGAAGGTGTGGGTCACACTCCTATGCAATGGATTAGAATAAATGTTATTTTCCACCAATCACAGAGATGCTCTAAGCGGTCAGTACAATTCAATGTTGATAGATAAAATTCATAGATGTATTAAAATTAAAGATCGATCAACATAAAAGGGATGATAATAACCAAAGTCAGAAGGTATGAACCAGATGCTACAATGATGTACTGGGCATGTGGTCTTCACTTATCAAGCAACTTGAAGAAGGTAGTTGGAAAATAAAACTGAGATGAGAAAAGCTTCAGTAAAGTTATTTTCTAGAATAACTGCTAAAATTCCTTAAAAAACCATGTGCCCTGGATAAAGAGGTCCACTCTATTTATCTGAATATATCAATTTTACAATAATAACCTCAGATACTGTGAGAGTTTGTCATCAGGGAGGAGCTCCAGGTGAGTTCTAGGTTGATTTTTCCAAAGCTCAAGTCCAAATTATATGGTGTCTTCAGCAACAGGACTTAACTCAAGGTTCTGAAAGGCAACCAAAAGGAACAGCAAGTGCATACATTATTTTGGGAGTCTCTTCAACTTCTGTCACCAACTGTAAGACTTTTGAGTCTAAATGTAGGATTTTCCGGGTCTCAGTTTGAATTTAAGATTAAAAGAATTCACTGTCCCAGGAACATCCTGGGAGGGGCACATTCCTTAGAGGACACTTGCTGGATTAACATTGAGAGGAGGAAGGAAGAGGCTGATTAGCATTCCTCAGACCAAGGGGGAAGGAACCCACCTATGGGTGAGGAAGGGCCAGAGCACATAGACAGACAAGGGAGGTCCTTGTCACCTCATTCCCCAAAGACCAATCAATTTAAAAGTCACACTGTTCTGCCAATCATATTGTGCCTAGTCACTGTTTCTCTGTTCTAACCCCTAGACCCTATAAAAGCTATTCTTAGCTCAAATCAGGGTTCTCTCTTCTTGCTTACATGCGAGAGAACCCCAGTACACTGGAATTTATTAAACCTTGCTTTTGCATCCAGTTTCAGTGTCTTGCGAGTGTTACTGGGTGGTCGAGTCATCTGAGACTTGAGTGAGGGTCTCCCTTGAGTCGGGGGTCTTCACAACAACTTGTAATGAGGTTTCAAATGCTCAGCACTGGAGTTTTTTGTTAGGTAATCTATGACTCTTGAGGGCAACATTATCATCCATGTGGCAAAAATTATTTCACAATGTGTAGATATAGTTATATAAAATATAGTATAGTTTTAAGTAAGCATAAAACAATATTTCTTTTTTTTCCTAATTATTTTATTTATTTATTTATTTATTTATTTATTTATTTATTTATTTTGGTTTTTCTTTTTTTCTTTTTTTTTTTCCTTCACAAAGCAAATAATATTGAAATAGTGAAATCAAGTGTAAACCCAACAAAAATATTATAAGTTATAGTCCAGTATCCCTCATGAATATACATACAAAAAATTCTCAATGAAGTAGTTGCAAACTGAATACAAGAGATATAAAAAAATAATATTCCATAAATAACTGAACAACTGTATTTTTTTTAGAAGACCATACTCATATACAGGCTGCATGTTTTGGGATAGCCCCCACTCCAGATGTTTGAGACCTACATGAAAACCAAGCTGCACATTTACAACATATGTGCAGGGAGGCCTAGGTTCAGCCATGGAGGTAGATTCTGTGTAGACTAGGTATGCTCCACGGTTGGTGATTCAGTCTCTGAGAGCTCCAAGGGTTCAGGTTCGTTTACTCTGTTGATCTTCCTGTGCAGTTCCTATCTCCTTAGGGCCCAAAATCCTTCCACCTATTCTTCTTTAAGGATCCTCAAGCTCCATCCACTGTTTGGCTCTGGATGTCTGTATCTGTCTGAGTCAGCTGCTGTGGTTAGAGCCTCTCAGAGGACAGCTTGCCCCTGTCTGTTCTCAGGCTGGAGGTTTAGATCCTGGGAGCTCTGGTTGAATCTTTTGATACTCGTTCTAAAAAAGGACAACAGCACCCTCACTTTGGTCTTCCTCCTTCTTCTTGAGTTTCATGAGGTTTATGTGTTGCATCTTAGGTATTGTGTGTTTTGGAAAACAATATTTCCATATGAGTTTTTCAAGCATCTTTATGTATCCCTCCTCCCTCTCTTTGAGAGTATCTAAAGGTGCTACCTAAACTGCTAAGGGAGAAAAAGGAATAAACATCCCTATCCAACTGTAAAGTCTATGAACCACACAATGATCAGCCTGGCAAGACATCCCAAAGGATGCATCAGTGGCACGTGCATCTTGGAAGCAACCAACAGCTGTCTAATTGGATTTGAGGTCCAATCAATAGGAATGAATTCATGCCTGGAATTATGAACCAGAACAACTACCAGTGTCTGGTGAGGTCATGAACACCAGAGGATAATCTACTAGTGCCAGTTTCCAAAAAACAACATGATGTCTAACTGCATCCTGATTACATATCCATAGGATGACAGCCTTAACTGACACATCTACAATGGCAAACCCTTAACGTAAGGTTTAGGCCCAATTATGAAAGAAAGAACGGGAAAGACTATAAGAGCCAGAGCACCAGGATGTCTGCTGTGAGACAGTGTCTTCTATTTTTGACAATGAAGCTGCACGCAAAAAAGAATCTCAACAAAACAGTAGACTGAGGCTGTGCAATGACAAGATTGACTGAAATTGCTAATATGATGGAAAAAAAATCTCACAAAGGCCTTTTCCCTTAGATGAAGACCTAATGGCTGTTGAAAGAGAGAGGTTTGGTCTTCTCTTGGGACAAGCCCCCTGATAAATTGTCCAATTGCAAATGACCTGCCGTAAAAACACATGAACACACACAACACCAACATACACGTAACACTAAATGAATAGGACAAGATATATTCCCAGATGACACTAGCATGTGTCAAACTTACAAAACCTCACCAGCACAGTCCCTGTGGTTTTGTATCTTGGAAAGTGAAGATAGGTATTCAGGAATTCTTTCCTATAAGGCCATGCATTCCAGATGCCAAATTGTTCGGTTGCCTTTTCTGGAGTATGAATCAATAGATTCAAACCTTATGGCATATTTATCAGAAATCTTTGTGAGACTTGTTAAATCATTATTTGCTTGGCCATATTTCCACAAGCATCTGATCTAGGTAACCCCTCTCAATCTGTAAAACACCTCTACAAGTAAAGTTGATATTGCTGGTATGGGGTCTACTCTTTGAGAACCACTGTGCTAAGCCTTCAAATAGAAAAATAAATAAATAAATAAATAAATAAATAAATAAGCAAGCAAGCAAATAGGAAAGGTCATTTATACTTTTCCACCAGGTGTCTATTTGCCTTATATTTGCAAAACTAGAAGGTACTTAAGTAATTCTTGGTACAAAAAGCACAAATCAGCATCTCTATGTTGTATTTAAAATTGACTTTGCAAAAGAAGAAAACCACGTGTGTGAGGTGAAGAAGGAAACTTCACCTTGCAGTGACATTGAGACACCTGAGAGAAAATGCTGTGAAGGTCTGTGCTGAGCGTTAGGGGAGAGGAAAGTAGTGCACAGTACAGTCTTCAGGCTTGAGTGTCTTTGAACAGTGTCTTGATGAAGAAGCGCCGAGAGCAAAGGACCATGCTGGCAGTCAGCTCTGTGTCCCCTAAGAAAGGAGGATGGAGAGTGGAGAATGAGTAGCAGGTTAGGATGGTGGGATGAAAGCAGCCAACCCTATGTTAACAAAGCATCCCTCCGAATTAAAATAAAACAGGAGACAGGAGAATACTATGTGTAGAGAAAGCTGGAAGTCTTGGGTTTTTTAGAAGACAGAACAAGAACAAGTTCATTTTATAACTGGTAGCATTTTAATGAAGATGTTAACAACTACATTTGCCCATTCCTTCCTGTTGGAGATCAATTAAAACCCCTCAACAATCTATTCAACTATAACAAGAATATAAGCATCTGCTTTAAGAAGAAAGTTCACCTTTCTGTTTTCTACTTTATTTGATCAAGTAATGAATCCCGACATAAACCTGAAAAGCCACTGGCCTATATTGACCCACTCATTTGACTAAGCAGGGTACTGACCAGGTGCAGAACAATAATGCAAATCCATGTTCCCCTGAAGGACATCTGATTCCTAATTAGCTCACTCAAGGCATGCAAACGCAGCTAGTAGACTAGCCTGACTAGAGGGCCCCTCACTTTGTTTGCGTAGAGCTGTTGTGGAAATTTTAAATCTCTGTTTCCCAACAGGCAGTTTTCACCAACACCTGGGAAGCCTGGTTCTTCACATTTTCTACCATATTACCCTTGTTTTCATGAGCCTGGCAAGATTGCTGGGGCTGGAATGCTGGTACCTAAAAGCTCGATCCAAAAAAATTTTAAAAAAAGAGCAATGAATGAAGTGGGTACTAGTGTTATCACTATGAGATTGTTTCTTTATGTCTTAAGTCTAAATATTACTGTCACTTTGGTTTTATAGCTAAATGAAATGCTGTAATGTTCTGTGTAAATACTAATCTATTTCTTTCTTCCTTCACCCAGACAAGGTAGTGTTTAAATAAAATAGAGCACTAGGTAGCATTCCTGCCTCAACCACCTGCCTCCACCTGCTCCTACCAAGGTGACTCCAGTTCCCTTTTTGTTGTTCTCTCTCTTCTCCTCCTCCTCTTCCTCCTCTCCTCCTTCTCCTCTCTCCTCCTCTCCTCCTCTCTCTCCTTCTCTTCCCAAAACAGCAGAACTAGAGATGTAAATGTTGAGTCATAGGAGAATCAGATTTTTTGTACACAGTTCATCCTTTAAAGTGATTTGACATCAGGTGAGAAGGATTTCCAACACCGTATGAGAATAGAGAATGTCTCCTTAAAAGAGTTTGATTTCAACCTCTTATCACATATAATTCATTTCATACATTTTTTTTATCATCAAATCCTTTCACATAAACCTCCAAGTAAAGGCCCTGTTCTTTCTTAGCTTCCTTCCTGGGCACTCAGTGCTGTTCTCAGTTAAGTTCGGTGAACAGGTTAGACTGAGTGTTACTCAGTTTTGTGCTTCGAGGAGTTACATAATTGTTTTCCTTCTGGAATCCAGGTTCTGCTTAGGGAAACAGCAATGAACAGCCAACCTTCACCTAGGAGCCAATAAACAGCTTCACATTCTGTAAAGCACTTAAGGGACTCCTCCCTGTGTGGGTCTTGTCAGTAAAAATCTGGACCAAGTGACTGCAGCTACAACAATGCTAAGTTCTCTACTCCTTCTTACTTCAGGTCTCCACATCAATTTAAATTAGATGAATTTGCATCGACTGCTTTGCTCCGAATAGATAAAATGTAGCAAATATCTTTTCTGAATCATTAGAATACCCTAAGGCCATGTTTGAAGAAATGACATAAAGAATCATCATCATATATTGAGAGTCTCCCAGACAAAAGTGTTGAAGTCTATGTAGTTTGATTTATGTAAATATCTTTAAGGGATTCCTTTTATTTTTTTCATCCTGCAGGTTCTTAGAAACATTCTGATAATAATACAATAATGTAGAGAACACAGAAATCGTTGTGCTCACAGATAAGCACAAGGGAAAGCAGGAATATTTAATATGCATTATTGTATCTTCAAAAGAAGAGATGTATAATCTGTTGTCTAACCAGAAGGCTGGGAATGGATGTGCTTAACAGCCTAGTGATCTCTGCGCTATCCACATGACAAGATCACAGCTGGCTCCCCCATACTCTTATGTTTATCTGAGCCATACTCCCTAGACCCTTAACTTCAGCACTGTTTCTCGGTCATTAGAACCCATCGTTATGGGCAATGTCACATGTACTTTAAAAATGGAAGCAGAAATTGTCAACAGCCTGGTGACCTTTGTGATATCTATATGACTGAGACGACACAAGATCCTCCCCCAGACTCTTAACATGTCACATGTAGAGAATCGATAGAGCCTATCCTTTATGGAAGAAGGTCACATGTAAATTGAGAAGAGTTTCAGTGTAGTCACCTCTTAAGTTTTGTGAACCTGGGGATTCAGGAATTTCCAAATTGTGCTGTAACTAAATATGCCAAAAATTCTGATGACAGATTCTAGGAGTCTTGAACCAACACTGGCTACTGAGTCATGTTGAGCTGACTTCCTGCTGGCCATGGTGGTCACAGAGACACCCCATTATTATGTATGTGGGAAACCATTTATAATGCATGAAATAGTATGATTCCGGACTCATCTGGTTTCTATCTTTCCTGGGAAACTCCAGTGTTTTACTTCCTGAAGCATCATGAAGCATTTTTATGAAGTCCTCTCCCCAAGGTTAATGCTTCCACAACCTGAGCCACGATACTTTTTAAATCACACCATTTCACTAAGTTTTTTGCTGCTATACTGTCTTGGGTTTTGCTTTATTCTATCCTGGTATCTGCAAAGAAAATAATATTGCTAATGAGGTACTTTCCTCCAACAGGCTTGCCATGTGATGGCAATTTCCACCTTGAATCAGAGCAGTAGGAAAAATAACAAAGAAAGAATCACAGAGTATCTGCTGATGATAGCAAAGGCTGTGGGGGTGCCGGAATGGAAAATTCTGGAGACCTGCCTAAGTCTCCTCTTAAAAGCTACACAGCACTTTGTGCATAGGCACCGTAGCAATTTTTCTTCAGTCATCAGTAGATGGCAATGATGTAGAGGATAGGGCTGTACTAAGCATTTTTAGGGCAAGCCCTGAGAGTTTATGCATGTTGCCATGATTTATATGCAGTCTAAATGCTTTGTGGTGTAGCGTTAAATAGGAACGACTTGTCTGATAATGTGTATATGGTATGACCTTCCAAAGTGCCCTTATACCTTCAGAGTCACAGCAGACACCTCATAACTACCAAGATTGATTCATGCCATTCAGTTCTAAGGCTGCATACAAAAGGTTTTTCTATTGCTGCCTTGAGCACCAATGTAGCTTTATGGCTTTGCTTCAATTACATCCTTTCAATTATAATCTAATCTTAGGTGTTCTATGCCAATTTCCATAACTATAAGCTTTAATCTGACATTCCAGAAAATGGAATTTCAAATACCAAATATGCAGCTCATATTTCTCTCCTTAAAGAAAAACCACTCCAGCTGTGCCAATGTTGGGTTCCCAGATCCATTTATTATATCAAAAATTTAGTAGTAAGTGGACAAGAAAAAAGCTCTGAAGTCACTCTTAAGTGACTGTGGAATTTTAATTTGAACTGAATGTTGGATAATATTAGTTAGTTATGACAATTTGTAGATACAATAATGGCATTGTTATTTTTAGAAAGAATATTCTCTGTCATCTTCAAATTATTTGCGTTTATTAATCTCTACTAAATCTAGAACAAAAGTGCCAAGAGTCAAAGTAATTTTATTCAACTTAACCACACTTGTGTTCTTAATCATTCCACAGGAGATTTCAAGCACAAAATCTTCTTATGACTTCATCTACCACCATTGCCTTGCCAACCCATTGCCACTAACTCAAGAACCAAAGTACAGTTCTAATTTTGGTAGTTCTTTCTATTTGTATAAAATTACTTTTTTAACTACAATATATCATATCCCCCTTTTCCTTTCCTCCCCCAGTCCCTTCCATATACCACCAACCCAGTTCTCTCTTTTAAAATCATGGCCCCTTTTCTTTTTTAATTGTTGCACACACACACACACACACACACACACACACACTACATGCACATGCACATGCATACACAC
Organism: Mastomys natalensis; assembly: GCA_021653895.1. NCBI lineage: Eukaryota > Metazoa > Chordata > Mammalia > Rodentia > Muridae > Mastomys > Mastomys natalensis. The sequence goes on along the minus strand of JAJTUV010000495.1, from coordinate 2,251,396 downwards.
ATGTGTGCACACACCCATACAAATAAAAAAATTAAATCTTTAAACTATTATAAAAGGCAATATTTATTTTATGTTAACGTGTTATCTGTGGAGTGTATATTTGTTATGTACTCACATGTGCCCACATGTGCGTACAGGTACCAACAGAGTCCACTAGAGGATCGTTATATCTCCTGGAGCTGGAGTTACAAGTACTTTTGAGTGGAGAACATGCATGGATGCTCCAAAATAACCTCAGATCCTCTACAAGAGCAGGACACATTCTTAACTGCTGAGCCATCTCTCCAACCCCAAGAGAAATTGTGGAAATCAAGACACTTTAAACCAAAGAGCATAGTCCTTACTAAGCACACTCGATGAAATCCTTGGGGAAAACCAGAGCATGTGCTAGGCTTTTTCCAGTTCTAGGGATGTCAGTTAGAAATAGAAAATTGCTTCAGTTGTGCCTGTGTCCTGTAGCTAACTGCTCAGCTCCTGTGCTTCTCCTGGAGTCCTTGGTCACACCCCCAAAGGAGATCATAGAACTGTCAGTGAGGTCAGGGAACGACCTGGAGCTCTTTAGCTACTCAGCAAAGATGTAGAGTGGATGATACAAACTATCTGGGCTATTCTTTGTTTCTTAAGAAGGTCTGGAATATTCCACTCCACCTTTTCATGGAGCACATATGAACAAATATTGCCCCCTAGAGAGCCTAGAAACATAGCCCAAAGATGCCACCTGAAATTTCAGTATAATCTTTAAAAATAGACAAAATTTCCATTTGCATTAATATGCCACTGTTCACTTCAATGTATACGTGATTTGGGCCACCTACAACTTAAATTACTAATGCTTTTCGTTGATCTTCAATTGAAATGAATACTCTCAAAGGTAGAGTTGCATTTATTTCTAAGAAACTTTATATCCCTAAGCCTGCTTATTCATATTTTAGCATACTTCAACTAGTAACCAGTTGGGGAAGGATAAACAACAAAATGAAGTATGAACATGAGTCTGAAGTTGTTTGGGTGAGGATCAGTCTCCTGCGGATGGTTTTCAGGCCTGGGAAAGTCCCCAGGTGGATGACTTGCCAGCACTTCTGCTATTAAATGCTATTCATGGTTTATATTTCTCATACCTTGAAAATTAGTTGGAATAGGGAATAGTGAGATGCAGTTGGAAAGAAGATAAGACAAAGAACTTACTGTCTTCAGTAAACTAAGAATCCAAGGAAACTATAACATATCTCTTGTCTTAAATCATGTTCACCCCTAGACTGACAGCTATTGAATAAAAAAACTGAATGCCATATTGGCCCAATATAAAACACTGGGGTTGGGGCCCTAAGCCAATTGGATTCCATGGAAAAGAGGATGGAAATTGGAAATCAGAACCAGAACTTTGACTGCATGAGGGAAGTATGGTCCCCATAGTGGGGAAGCATTTTATCTGACGACAGGAGAAAGGGGAAGATTCAGGGCTGGTGGAGATGAGCCACAGAGTTCCTCTCTAGCATCCTCATCTCCATTATCCTCCTCCTTTTTATAGATTCCTCTCTTCTAGCTAAGGATGGTCCTGTTGCTCCACTCATACACCTAACAAACTAAACTCTTCATAAGTCAGTAGCAAACTTTAAACTTCACCTATGCACAAGGTGTGTGTCTTTCTTGTTCTTAGTGCCTTAAACATAATGAGTTCTACCTAGATACTGGTTGGTTGCAAGATTAAATAACTACTTTTCTTTCAGACATCAATAGTGACTCTCCTTCTCCCTCCCAGCCTCCCTCCCTAATCCCCTTTCCTTCCTCCCTTCAGTACTTGCTCTTTCTATTAATATATTTCCTCAGGGGAAGTTTACTTATCATGGCATAAGCCTTTAAATTTTTCTTTAATGATTTTTCTTCCAACAACAGAAAGATACCAGGTCTACTTTTCTGTTCCCAGATTCATTTATGTTTGACTGAAGAAGCCACTCTGTTATAAAACTTAATTAATACGCTAGTCTCAGCAGCTGTGGGCTCTATTGAAGTGTCCTTCATTCATATTAATATCATCATTTTAATGGAAGCTTTTGAAAAAAAAATAACATAATACCTGGTGGATTTGGAATATATATGTATTATATAATTCAACTGGCCTAACCGCAAAAAAAAAATTGGAAAGATGAAATAGTTGCTTCAATCATTAGGCTTTTTTTCTCACAACAGGTATGCAATCTTAAAAAGGGAAAAAGAAAAAGGAAAAGGAGGCAACATTAAGTATATAACAAACACCAGGTCCTCTTCAATAGAGTATGGCTATTTAGTTATTTTCCACAAGTCATTGCTAGCACAAGTTGGAAAATATTAATCTGTTTCTGCCTCTATTTAGCAAGCAAGACAAGTGAAAACCTCAGACATAAATGTTATTTGTCATGATGTAGGCCATTTGGAAAATTATTTTTCTGGGGCTGGCATGAGTCGGTCAGAGTTCAAATGTGATTGGACAGTAGAAAGTGGAATGATGTCATTGGTTAAGTCAGCTGGAGCATGTGGATTGCAGGCTGAACCTTAATTCCTACATTCTCTTCATGTCTGTCAGACAGAATTAATGACTGATTTCAAGCAAACCATGACTGCTGTTTGATGCTAGAAATCAAATTTACTTTGCAGGGTCATTGTGTGAGAACACCCTATACTTTATTAAACACAAGCTGAGACAGTCACTGGGGAAATTAATTTGAATTTGATAAGCCCCCAAGAAATTATCATGTTTTTACATTTTTTTAATTTAGTTGCAATCATACTTCATAGATATAAATATACTTGTTTGCCTTCATAAAATCAATATGTTACTTTGAAGGGCGTAAAAATATAGACCTATGGGCAAAATTCATCTCTACACAGCCAGAATTAACTGATAAAAAGTGTGTGTTTTAAAGACTCAGGATCCAGGCATGAAACAAAGTGCTTTATATATGTAATACCATTTAAATATTAATATATGAGAAATGTAGCAATACTATTATAACCACATGGATATGAAAGAACCAGATTTAATGAGATAAATGTGTTGCCCAAGACCACCCATGAAGAAGACAGGACTGAATTGAAGCCCATGTTATCTGACCTAATATCTGTACTATTTTGTTTGGATTTTGACTTGGCCGGTTTATGTCTTATTTTCTATAGTAGGGGTATTGAAAGTATCTAATATAGCTTAGATTAGCTCCAAACACATTGAGTAACAGAGATTGACTTTGAACTCCTGATCCTCCTGCCTCTGCCTAACGAATGCTAGGATTACAGACATGTGCCATCATGCCTTGCCCTGCTCTGTTTATTATGATAAATACTTATGGGGGAATGGTTCTGGAGGGTGTCCCACGATGATCTCCCGGCTGAGGACAGAGTGAGAGCAGGGAGGGTCCTCTACCCACGTCTCCGCTGTCTGTTGGTCTTCAGCCCAGCCTGGTGTGAGAGGTCTGGGCCAAAAGGGTGCGAGTGCAAGCAGGGAGGAGAGATTGCCTGCCTCCGCTGCTGCCTCTGCTCGAGTCTCCGCTGTCACAGCTCGGTCACTCCCAGGTGCTGCACCTATCTCTCCACGCTGAGCCCCTCGGGCTGGGCCGATAGAAGCGGGCTAGCAGGCAAGGAAGTAGCTTGGTGCCCCAGGAAGGTTCCGGGAGAGCGGATCTCTCCCCAAGTGTTACAGCTCTTGAGACAAAAACTCCCGGACACCAAGATGATTCTCGAACACACACCCTTACTTCTCCCGAATAGAGCCTTTATATACAGTTTCAGGGTGGGTTAGGGTCTGACAGCAGATAACTGCTTATTGGCTTGGTCGGAGAGCTTAGAGATACCTCATCTACATGTGGGAGGGCCTGAGGCACTGTTCCTCGTGACTGATAGTCATAGACCTCTCTTTGGGAGAGGCTGTGGAGGGCCGAAGCTGAATGAAAAGAACCAGGGCCTGGGGGCAGCGCCGAACACCTGCCGTCCTGGTAAAGGTCCGGGGTTCAAGGCTTGCTCAACCAGGCACCCAGCTGCTTCCCACAGCCCACCGCCCCACAAATACTCTGCTGGCATTAGTCTGTGTTTATAGAAAGAGACACAGAGACACAGATTTTGCACGTATGAAAGAGCAGGTTTTCCTTCTGACTAAAGACTTATTGAAAGGCTAACTTTGACAAAGGCAATGCTGTCCAGTTATATTTTGTTGAAGAGATCATCAAACATTGAGTGAATATACATCCACACATTCTCCAGGGCTTTCAGAATCCTTTATAGCTAGTGTATCAAGTTGCATTACAACACACTAGGTTGTGGTAAGTCATCTTCATTCGTTACTTATTGAAGTGATGGACACCATATTACACACAGCTTGAAAATGTCACAAAAGAGATGAGAATAAGAAATTTTACAGAAATAGGTTGGAGAAAATACAAAGAGGAAAGTAGGAGCTGGCTATACAGGAAGTTCTGACACTCAATTTTTATAACTTTTTAAAGGAAATACTCTAATATGTTAATAATATCTCTAACATGAAATTCTTTAGTAATACAATTTAAGTTGCCAAGACCATTCAACACAAAGTTTGCGGCACCTGAATTTCACTAGCATATAGCTGTATTTTTCTTGTGACTTTTTGTATATTCTTAGTGACAATTTTATGAGAGCTGTGGTAATATTGAATAACTAAGAATAAATGTTTGGCCGGGCAGTGGTGGCGCACGCCTTTAATCCCAGCACTTGGGAGGCAGAGGCAGGCGGATTTCTGAGTTCGAGGCCAGCCTGGTCTACAGAGTGAGTTCCAGGACAGCCGAGGCTATACAGAGAAACCCTGTCTCGAAAAAAAAAAAAAAAAAACAAAAACAAAAAAAAAAAAACGAATAAATGTTTGACTCCCATTAAGAAAAGTTGGTGCTTTGGTAGAACATTGTTTTTTAGCTGTGTAAACTTGAAGGTATGGTTTAATTTGGTCAAGTTTCAGTTTTCCCATCTCAAACAGCGGCATTTAATTTTATACAGCTAAGAAATAGAGAAAAATGATGCATAGTAAGCTAAATGCACACCATGGTACCATATACATAGCGAATATCAATCATTGTAGCTGATATTGAACTGAATATTTTTTTTCAGTTCCACATATGATGTTGCGAGTATGCTCAATCTGACCTGTATTTTTGATTACATTTATAAATTCTGGACCAGGCAAGCAAGTATTAACTTAAAATGAGTTTATTAATTATCAATTATCAATTAATTATTAAAATTAAAATGCAAACAGATACAGAGCACCTGGGTTATCTGTTGTGTGCATAAATATGAATACACCACTTTCGTTTCTCTCCATCAGTACCATCTTGTCACTAGAAAAGGCCTTAAATCTTCAAAATAGTCCTTGAAAAATGTCCAGAATATAATTACAAGTTATTTAAGATTCATGTTTCAAAAGAAAAAAAAGGAAAATCTCAATTTGTATAAAGAACCCTGTTTAGTTCTTATACAGAGATACAGAAATTATTTGGCATTAATACAGATATTTTCTTTGTAAGATCAGCTTAAAATTAATAACTTTCTATATGATATTTCAATTCTGCTAACTCTAGTTTTAAAATATTAAAAAAGTGGAGTGAGGCAACCTAATGAAATGAATGAAAATCTGAAAAGATACTACAAATAAATAAACTTTATCCTGCAATCCTAGCCCTTGTGAGATGGTGAAAGGAGGATCATGGGTTTGAGGCCAGCCTCCTCTGGGAACATAAAATAAGGGCTAGGGATGCAGCTCAATAGTACAACACTTATATCATGTGCACAAGGTCCTGGGTTCCCTCCCCCAGCTCCACACAACCACTATAATTGCATGGGCTCTAGTAGCGGAATAGAGCTAACAAAGGAAAAAACAAACCTAACTTTAAAAGACATCATGAGAAACTATGCAATATTCTAAATGTAAAAACTTTTGTATGGAGGCTTGAGAAATGGCTCAGATGTTAAGAGCATTAACTACCCATCTAAAGGACTAGGGTTCAATTTCCAGAACCCACACTGTGGCTCATCATCCTCTGTGGCCACTGCACACGTGTGGTGTACAGTCATACGGACAAACAAAACATCCATACACATAAAAATAAATAAATACTTTAAAAGATTTTGTATGTTTAAATTTTTAAAATGAGCAAAAGTTTGGGAATCTGTTGAGAAATAGCAAAGACAAAGAAGCAAACGATGGAAAGGACAATCAAAAACAAATAACAAAAAGGAAGTTCTAATTCCAAACATGTCAATAATTACAGCAAGTAAAAATCAAGCAAGCATATTAGATCTTTTGTTTTAGGCCCATATATGCTACAGAAAACATCTGTAAAGAAATATTAGCTGAAAACACCCCCAGTCTGATGAAAGCTTAGCCTAAAGATTTGGGAAGTTAAGCAAAAACATAAAGGACCAATGCATACACAAACGGTTGAGTAGGGACACGCTAAAGGTACGTCATAATTAAAGATAAAGGTAGGGGAAGACACCTAAATTCAACCTATGGGCTCCAAATCAATTCACTTGCATGCATCCACATGCACACAAAAGCACATTCACACACCATACACACATGGACACACATATACACATGCCATACCCCAAAACTAATAATGAAATTAAATTCAGTTTAAAAAAAAAAGATCTAAGAAACCAAAAGTAGAAAAAGAGAGAGAAACCAAGAATGAAAAGAATTATCAGAACCAAAGAAGAAAATGGCAGCTATAATCCTAAATACGTTAATGGTTACCCTAAATAAAATCAAGCAAACAGAAATCAATAATCTTCTATATGGATTAGAAACAAAATGATCTAATTCTATGCTATATGCAAAAAAAACTTACTTTTAAAATATGGCATAGGTAGGCAAAAATTAGTAGAACAGAAATACAGATAACATCAAAAATTATTCAGAAAATAAAGGTAAGATGGTTATGTTGGTGTCAGACAATGTGGATGACAAGACAGAGAAAAATACTTTGTAACTCATTAATATTTCATGGAGTCAGTATTAAAGCAACAGTAGCATTGTGAAAATCAGACATCAGTAGACCAATTACCATAATTCTCCAAGAATAAAAAGGCAAAATTCTCAACAGCATAATCACAAACTGAATCACTCAAGATATAAGCAACAGTAAGCCATAATGAAATGGATGAATCACCTAGAATCTAAGTCTGGAAAGGTTAGTATTTCAAAATGCTTATGAGTGTAATCTACCACATGAATAGATGAGCAAGAAAAGGCACATCAGGAAACCATTTAATACACAAATAAGCTCTTGGCAAAATTCAAAGTCAGTAGATGCTTGAAAAAAACATAGATGCAAGTAACTCAGAGATTAAGGAACATTTTCAAGCTCATAATTTAAGAAATGACAGCTAGTTCCTCACATACATTGAAAACCTGAATAATTTTACTGATTATTTCCTGATATCCTTGGCAACAGGGCAAGGAAATCAACTCTCACCATTGATATTCATCACAAAGGAAGTACAATATCAAAGAAATGATGCAATAAACATAAATTAGCAGATTGAACGGGAAGAACTAAAAGACCTCTTCTGCTGGGGTGGATCCTCCCACATCAACAAAATGTTCCCACAGACTTGCCCACAGGCCACTGCAATAGAGTGTCTCAACTGAAACTCCTTCCCAAACAGGCCTATTTTGTGTCAAGTTATTAAAAAAAACCTAATGAGCTCAAAGTGGAAACATGGTTGTTTATGTTAAAAAATTAAAAATAAAAATCCTGAGGAATCAGTTTTGAAAACTTCTAGAACCAATTAATGAGTTGAGCACGGTTACAAGATTCAAAGAAAACACAGGTCAACTATATTTTTATGTAACAGCAGCTGGAAAATGAACAACTGAATCTCAAAATTTAAAAATAATACAGCTTAAAATACTTCTTACAAAACTATGAAACTATTAGATAAAGTACATTCCATATATATACCATAGATGGTAGATAGATAGATAGATAGATAGATAGATAGATAGATAGAATAGATGGATGGATGGATGGATGGATGGATGGATGGATGGATGGATGGATGGATGGAAGGATGGATGGATGGAAGGATGGATGGATGGATGGATGGATGGAAGGATGGATGGATGGAAGGATGGATGGATGGATGGATACATACATACATACATACATACATACATACATACATACATACATGCATAGAATATACTAAACACTTGCATACCAAAAACTAAAATTAATAATAGCTGAAGGTGACCAAAGTGGGTTTTGCCAGACAGTGATGGCACACACCTTTAATTTCTGCACTCTGGAGGCAGAGGCAGGTTGATCTCCAGTTCCAGGCCAGCCTGGTCTACAAAGTGAATTCCAGGGCCACAAGGGCTACACAGAGAAACCCTGTCTCAAACAAACAAACAAAACAAAACAAACATGTCCAAAGTAAAATGAAGAGGCATACAGCCATTGTTGCCCTTTAAAATGGTATAGTTTGTTTACATTAAGACCATATCATGTGTTGTGAGTGTATAAAAACTGGAATGCTCATTTATTGCCAATTGGAATGCAAGAAGCAATGCCCTTCTCAAAAATAGCTTAGTAGCTTCTTGGAAAATAAATATATTTACCATGTGATTCAATAGTTTCAATCTTGGGTATTCACCTGTTTACAAAAGCCTTTGTTTCTACATGTAGCCCTCTGTAGCCAGCAGGATTTGTAGAGGAACAGAGCCAATAGAATTAGCACATCTTACACAAAGCAATTTTTATCAGAGGCTGAGAAGTCCAATAAAAGCTGTTTGTATAGCAGAGAGGATGAAGACCTAGTGGCTGCTCAGTTCTTGAAGCTGGATGCTGCAGCAGTTCCAGATTACTGCTGAAGGCCGTGAAAAGGACCAGTGTTATGTTGTCCAGCCTGGAAGACTGAAGATGCCAGGGTTTTGTGTCAGCAGAGGATCCTAGCAGCACAGAGCTAGAGGTGCTTAGAATGAAGGGCAGACAGGCACGAAACACATTATTCTTGAATCTCTTTCTATCTGGACTAAACTTTGGAAGGTGTCACCCACTCTGTAGGTGAGTCTCTCCCACTTAGTTAATCCTTTCTGATAACATGCCCACTGGCACGTGACCCAGATGTATGTCACCTATATTGCTTCTAAATCCCATCAAGTTGACAGTAAAGGACAACGACCACACCCTCCAAACTGGAACAAATACACTTTAATAACAACTGATTGAACAATCTGTACATCCATAAATTAATTTAAAAAAAAAATAGAAGCAAACTTAATACCTGTATCAATTTGAACCAATCTCCAGAAACACTGGCTGAATTAATTCAGCCACTCTGAGTTCTGTATTACATAATCCCATTTTTAGTATAGTCTCAAAAAAAACCAACCTATAGTCACAGAAGAGTGGATTCTAGTCTTCCGAGGTAGGGAAAAGAGATTACCATCTTAAAGGGACATCAGGAGAAAGGTTTGGAGTTTTTCCTATATCCGGATGGTGTTAGTAACTACATGAATTGAGAGAAGTTTCAAATTCTGTACAAAGTTTCAAATTAGACTATACACTGTCACTTTTTTTCTGCACATTGGTCATAAACAAAATAACACAATGGGATAAACGGAGCACCTTACCTTTCTTTGTTACTTTTATTTGTTAATTGGATTAGGGGCACACAGGACTACCACAGCATGCAAGTGTATGGAAGTCAAAGGATGCCTTGGAGAAGCCATTTCTTTCCTTCCATCTTGTAGACCCTTTACAGGGTCAGGCTTGGCAAAGACCTCCACCCAACTGAGCACTACCCAGAAGCTTCTGTTACTAATGTTGCTGCTGTTTTTGTCTGAAGATGGTTACTGCCTCAAGAAAATAGGAAACCACGTAATTAAATAGAAGCTTTTCATGAATAAGAAGTCCAAAATTCAGCAGCTTTCCTGTACAGTTAGTTCCTCAGTAACATTTTCAAAGACAGGGTACAAGGTATAGTGTATTTTTAGTTTCTTTTTAGTACCCTGTTGGCTCGCCTTCCTCTGCCTTGTTGCCAGCTAGTCAAATCCAGCCCCATCTCAATAATTAAGATCTAGAAGAAGGTTAAAAATGAAGCCTATCCCGTCCTTACCATTAGGGCAATCTGGAGATCACCCATAGCCAGGAAACTGCTTTTTATATTTCGCTGGCACAGGCTGGGTCATTCACCTAATGCTGAAAGATGGAGAAACTGGCCTGAATAATTTAACAAATCAGAACAAACCTCCAGGATTTGCAGAGCAGGACTAACTCCCTGAAATGACGCAAACTGTGCAAGAAACTGCATGCTGCTGCCCTTTACAAGGATGGGTCCTTCCGTTTCTGTTTTCCCTCATACCTGGAATTTTATAAAAGACAGGCTCACTCTTAAAAGCTATTCATGTCCTTTAAACAAAATCACTTCAAATCCTCATCGCAAGTATTGTAATAGTCCTAGCTTACAACACATAAATTGCATCCTGAGCAAGTAACACTAAAATCACATTAGAACATTTAAAACTTTATGACCCCCAAAAATGTGTCCCAAAATATAAATGCAGTTGAACTACTGCTTTGGAGGAAAAGAAAGAAGTACAAAAGCCTAATAGAAATCTCAATGGCCCAAATGTTATCATTCTCCAGCCTCTATTGTTCTGATTTTTCTTTTTGGCACACTTTTACAATGATCTAAATTGTCCTGAAAAAAAGGAAGAAAAAAAAAAAAACACTTGTATGTCAATGTCTTTATTATTATTATTATTATTATTATTATTATTATTTGTTTACACTCCAGATTTTATATGCCACCCTGTCTACCTTCCGACTGTTCCACATCCCATACTTCCTCCCCACCCCATCTCCACTAGGATGTCTCCACCCCCAAATCCCCACCCCACCTGACCTCTAAACTCCCAGGGGCCTCCAGTCTATTGAGGGTTAGGTGTATCATCCCTGATTGAACACGGACCCAGCAGTCCTCTGCTATATATGTGTTGGGGCCCTCATATCAGCTGTGTATGCTGCCTTTTTAGTGGTCCAGTGTTTTAGAGATCTCGGGGGTCCAGATTAATTGAGACTGATATGTCAGTGTCTTAAGGCCAGCATGGCAACTGAATGCTAATCAGGTGAAAGGGTTAAGGAAAGGCAAATAATGATGTGAGGATGTCCGGCGGAGTTCAAATTGCCTATTTTATATTTTCTTTAAGTCTGCACGTGTTTTACTGAGCAGTTCTTCCTCACTCCTGGTCTCAATATCCTTTCTCAGGCTCCGTGTGAAAGTTTCCAAGTAGAGAAGCAACCTTTGGAACATCGGGCTGTTTGTCCTTTTATAGCTTTGATGCTCTTTGTGTCTAGTACCTCCTTGTATGTTGTAGTTTCCCTCGAAGGTTGTAAAACCTACAAATAAATAAATAAAAACAAAGGTTTAGGTTAGTCCAACGTGGTGTCAAAAAACAGTATCAGTGTTTATAGAAGCGTCTGCTACTGGACCAACATCCAGAGGCTCAGAAATCCAAAAGGCATTTGAGTATTTTCTTTAGGTCTACCTTTACAATACAACAATATAACCTAATAGTACATTTTTAAATACTAAACTTCGCTGAACAGAGTGTAGATGAATGGAAAGCAATCTGTTAGCCGACATGCTGAGCCAGCTGTGCCAGGGCAGGTACAGGCTGACTCATGGTTAGCTCGGTTTCCTCTCGGGGGCGAACAGGAAACAGTTGATCTCAGCAACTTCTTCGTCCCCACCAGTTCTCTTAAGGACATGCCACTATGTTTTCTTAAGGATGGTTACCTATAAAGATAAGATAAATGTGACTGTAAATTCCTGCTTGTCATATAGAAAGGGGTTTTAAAACAGCGAAAATCCTGTTCTTATGACTCCCAACCCAACTGCAGCATCTGGTTCTAAAAAGTGAATGAAGCCGGTTGTCTGCTTAGGTGTGCCCAAAGACAGCAACCGTCATGACAGGGCAACTCAGTGACTAGATTGATGCAGATAGTGTCATTCCAATAGGAGACATTATTCAGGAAATACATTAAGTAAATATGTAAAATCGTTAGCAGCATTCTGTGACTTATAAGTCTAGTGTTTACTTAAATGTGAGATAAATTTAATTCTGAGATAAAATGTAATTTCCAACAACCCTTAGCTTCTCCCCCTTCACCCCTAGAAGACTACTTTAAGCACAACTCTAGTAATAAAATAGCATCTACCTCATACATCTCCCATAACCATGACCTTTCTCTTTTATCTGCAGGTATGTTCACCAAATTTTACCTTTAGCATTTCTGTCTCAAAGATACATGAGGCTTTTTTCTATAGAAGACAAAGAAACATCCCTTTAGGTCTGGTGAGATAGCCCTGCTATTAAATGTATTTTCTGCCAATCATAAAAATCCAGCTATATCACTCTTGGGAGTATACCCAAAAGATGCTCCAACATACAACAGGGACACATGCTCCACTATGTTCATGGCAGTATTATTTATAGTAACCAGAAGCTGGAAAGAATCCAGATGTCCTTCAACAGAGAAATGGATACAGAAAACGTGGTTCATTTACACAATGGAGTATTAAAAACAATAAATTCATGAAATTCTTAGGCAAATGGATGGAACTGGAAAATATCATCCTGAATGTGGTAACCCAATCACAAAAGAACACACATGGTACACACTCACTGATAAGTGGCTATTAGCCCAAAAGCTCACACTACCTAAAATACCATACCATAGACCACATGAAGCTCAAGAAGAAGAAGGAAGACCAAAGTGTGGGTGCTTTGGTCCTTCTTAGAAGGAGTAACAAAATACTCAACCAGAGCTCCCAGGGTCTAAACCTCCAGCCTGGGAACACAAAGGGAGGAACTCATGGCTCCACCTGTATAGATAGTTGAGGATGGTCTTGTCAGGCATCAGTGGAAGAGGAGGTCCTTGGTCCCTGAAAGTTCGGATGCCCTAGTGTTTGGAAATTCGATAGCAGGGAGGCGCGAATGGGTGTATGGGTGGGGGCACACCCTCATAGAAGTAAGAGGAACGGGGATGGGGTAAAGGGTTTTGGGGGGAAATGGGAGAGGAGATAACATTTAAAAGGTAAATAAATAAAATATTCAATAAAAAAAGATAATGGAACTGGAAGTTGTAGTCGAGCAGTTGAGACTTTTTGTCAACAATTTTTTACAAGGATTCCTTATAATCCTCAAGGACAGGGTATTGTGGAAGGGACCCATGGAACTTTAAAACAATATCTTCATAAAATAAAAAGGGGGGAGGTATGTACTGAACACCACAAATTTATTTAGATCATATTCTTTTTATTTTAAATTAAAAAATGTTTTTGGATGCCAAGGAACTTTCTGCTAAGTGTCTATGGCACTCTTCAACTAAGCAGATTTACAGGCATGTGACATGATCCTGATCAGGTATTTAATATGGGGAAGAGGGCATGTTTGTGTTTTTCTCTGCAGGATGCTGTAGGAGCATAGTGGCTGCCAGAATGATTTGTGACACATGCTGTTGCTGAAACAAAAAATGATGCTGACCTGTGAGCTTGCTGAGTGCCCTGACAAGGGTGACTGTGAAGCTGTATTGAATATATGTTCCTGATCCCACCTTTGCTTGCCTATATCTCAGATGGGACAAACTGCCTTGCCTCAAGTTTTTAGACCTTGTGGGACAGAGAATCAAAAAGAGAAATTATAATTACTCTTGTATTTTTCTTAAATGTGACCAGTTATTCAGACTCAATCATCGACTGGTCAAGAAAACAACCCAATATTGGAAATAACAGTCTTCATTTGGAAGGCTGGATCTGGACATTTTCAGAGACATATTTAGAAGTTAACTACAGTTCTCTATGATGTTATGATAGCAAGAGATAAAGTTGGGACAGGATCTGGATTTCAAACAAGGGTTAGTGCATATTTTAAGGCTCTTTTAATTGTCAAGCTAAAATTGGTTTTGTCTCTTCTACAGCATTTATTGTAAGTTGCATTGACTGTATACTTTCTAATTGTATTAGTGTGTTGAAACCTGGCATGTCTGGTATGGGGTCTATCAACCAGCTTTTGTCTTACTGCCCTGAGTATTAGAAAACTTTGATTCTCTGAAAAAATCTTGAAAGCACTGGAAGAAGTGAGTTAGGCTTTAAGCAGAAACAAGAGGGTAGCAGGGGCTTGATTATTGCTGGTATAACAGCTTTAATTTCATTAATTGTTGGCACCACTGCTTCTGCAATAACTTTGACACAAGGAGTTAAGACAGCTATTTTTGTTAACCATCTACCAAAAAAATTGGAGTAATATTACTTCTAAAATTTACAATGACTGTCATGATAACTAGAAAAAAGTTTAAAGACACCTGTTTGGCATAATTCTAACAACTTGCTGGGTGTTTTAACTTTGCATAGTGAGATTATGAATTTAAAGAATGCTGCTCTGTTGAGCTTTGATGCTGCAGATAATGCCAATAAAAGTATCCATGGCCTGAGGTCAGAATTTCCATTTTGGTCAAACCTCAGGAATGGCATTTATAGCTTGATCAGGCTAGCCCTTCTTGTCCTGGGAATACTTTTATTCCTGCCCATCATGTTAAAGCTTGTCTCTAACTAAATCAACAGGTTGGCACCCAAAGTACATGACTTAAAACTGAAAATGGACCCCCAGACAGAGTTATTAATTTAATAGGCTGGCAAGCCAAGGATAGGTAAGATTCTGAGGAAAGCCTTACTAAGACAGAAGTACATTGCTTTTGATAAATTCTATGACAGGTATAGAAGGCATTCTTGTCAGAATGACCTAAGACAGGTTCAGTCTGGTTTATGCAATAAAAAGGGGGAGATGTGGAGAGCTTTTGGGGCTGCCTGGAAGGAATCGGATATTAGCCAAGGACAAGGAAATGGGCTGCTTGGCAGGAATCTGACATTAGGCTGGAACAAAGAAGTAAATTTCAAGCAGAAATCTAAAGCCTAGGCTAGAACAAAGAAGAAATTTTACGTAAGAATCTAAATCTTAGGCTAGAACAAAGAAGTAATTACAAGCAGGAATCTAAATCTTAAGCTAGAACAAAGAAGTAGGCTTCAGGCATGAAAATGACTTTGGGCCAGGACAGGGAAGTAGGCTCAGATATTTTGGTCATCCTGATAATCCCTTAGAAATAGTGATCACAGGAGTGATCATGGGACTCTGTTTATTGTCCTGTGTGCGTGTTCTTTGACTATCTGGGTTTATTGTCTTGCTTGTTCCTTGACTATTTGCATTTATTGTATTGCTGGTTCCTCAACTTAGAACTGACCTTAATACTTGCATGTAATTTAAATAGTATAAAAGCAAAAAAGGAGGAGGAGGGGTGGGATAGGGGATTAATGGGGGGGGGGATGGAGAAAGGGGATAACATCTGACATGTAAATAAATAAAATATCGAATTCAAATTTTTAAAAAATCCAGCCTTGTTTCCCAGGGCTTATATGTTAGAAGGAGAGAACAGACTCCCATAGATTATCCTCTGACCTTGTCATGTGTGTATAAACACACATAGATACAAACAGACATAAACAGAAACACACGCAATGTGATTATTTTTAAGGTTTTAAAAGGACACCCCTTTATAATCTCCAGAATTTATTGGGGTTTTATTTATTGGCTTGTATGTCCAATATCAAATCTGATAAATTCCACCACTCAATTGTATCCTTTTTGAATGTTACTACATTATATTAGCTACATTGTTCTTGCTTGTTTTTTAACTTGTAAATTTTAGATTTAATGATGAACAGCCTCTGATTATGCCATGAAAATATTCACTACAAACAATATTGTCTGCTGTATGCAACTGCCTCCCTAACCACTGCATTTGGACATACATGGTTCAAACCACAGGCCAGCAACTACCAACTGTACAACAAATAGCTCTTTGAAGCTCCTGTCTTAATCTATCCTATAAAATTACTCCTTGTCATATAGAGGAAGAAGGCAGATTAATCCAGTGGGTTTATAATGAATTTTCTCAAGTTTACATCAATAAGAAATAAGACTAGTCTTAAAATCAGATCATAAAGTGGTCACTTCTGTTGATAAACATGATTGCACATTGTTCTTTTCTTTTTTTCACTATTCTATCGGTTGTTTTATTTATTTACATTTCAGATGTTATCCCCCTTCCCAGTTTCCCCTCCACAAGCCCCCCATCCCCTCCTATCCCCCTGCCTCTATAAGGGTGCTCCCCCATCTACCCATCCACTCCTGCCTCAGTGCCCTAGCATTACCCTATACTGGGTCACCAAGCCTCTACAGGACCAAGGCACTCTCCTCCCAGTGATGCCAGGTAAGGCAATCCTCTGCTACATATCCAGCTGGAGCCATGGGTACCTCCTGTGTACTCTTTGGTTGCTGGTTTAGTTCCTGGGAGCTTTGAGGGGTTCGGTTGGTTGATATTGTTATTCTTCCTACAAGGTTGTAAACCCCTTCAGCTTCTACAGTCCTTGCCCTAACTTCCCCCTTGTGGTCCCTGTGCTCAGTCCAATATTTGGCTGTGTACATCTGCATTTGTATTACTCCAGCTCTGATAAAGCCTCTCTGGGGACAGTTATTACCAGGTTCCTGTCTGTAAGTACTTCTTGGCATCAGCAATAGTATCTGGGTTTGGTGTCTGCAAATGGGATAGATCCAGAGGTGGACCAGTCTCGGGATAGTCTTTCCTTCAGTTTCTGCTCCACTCTTTGTCTCTGCATTTCCTTTTGACAAGAATAATTCTGGATTAAAATTTTTGAGGTGGGTGAGTGGCCCCATCCCTCAACTAGGGGTTGTGCCTATCCACTGGATATAGTCTCTACAGGTTCTATCTTCCCTTTTTGGGTATTTCGGATAATGCCCTTCCTGTTGGGTCTGGGGAACCTCTTGGGTCCCTAGCATCTGGGACTTTCTAGTAGCTACTTTTAAAACACAATTGCAGAATCTCAGGACCTGAGCAAAAACAACCTTAAAAGTGTAGCAGAACCAAAAACTTCCAAGAAGTACAACCTGAAGAAGTAGGAGACAGCACACAGAAGAGAGGGATGCCCTCAACACTCACAGGAAGATCTCAGTGATAGAGACTGAAACATTCCTCTACTCTCTAATTTTATTTGTTCCTGTGCTCTGCCCACAGGCTATTCTACCAACTCTAATATTTACAAGCCATCATCCCTCCCTGTCTTTACCTTGGTAACCTAAATTTTTTCTCCACCAACTGATGAACAAGTCAAAATTGTATATGCTTCCTGTTTCCATGTCAATGGAACTAGAATAAACCATTCTTTGTTTGCAAAGTCTATGTTATAGTGTTAATGTTAATGCTTATGGGACAGCAAGCCCTCACTGAACTGGTTTGAGAAGATTTAGCATGTAGAAAACTAGTACAGTAGATACATTAGTCATCATGACTACATATCTCTCTGGACTCATGGAAATTTGTTCACACTATGAGATCTACTAGTCTCTGGGTTCCAGCTCAAGCTCCATTACTTCCTAGAGATATGACCATGAGAAAAGCAAGTCATCAGTGGAATTCACTACCTTTCTCTGTAATTAAGGCATAACAATAATACCCACCAGGATGGAGTCTTTGATAGTATAAATGTCTTACTGCCCACAAAGCTTGCAAATAGACACAGTAAGCCAATTTCAATTTTTAATTTTATTGTTTATTTTCTAGTCTTTTCTTCTAGAGTCAAATCCTTTAAGTACTACCATTATACATAAGCCTTATAACAGCTTTGACAAAGAATAGTCTTTAAAATGTATGTCCTATACATATATACATATTACAAGACATATGTATAATCATATGTAATATTTACACAAGTACCTAAATGTCATTTTTTATCTGAATTTTAATTGATGAGCAAAATGAATTAAGGAAGGCTAAACAATCGGTTCAAAGTCATACAGCACATCAGAACTCAGCTCTATGACCGTCTTCCTGTCATATCCCTTTCCCATCATAGCACACTACCCAGAACTAGACAGCCTGGTTTAGTCAGACTGTCATAGCAATATTTACAAAATAACTAAAATCCTAATGTACATACCTTTTCTGCTATTATGAATCCCCAATGTGGAGCCAATTTGTGTTATTAACTAATAAATTAATTAATCCATCAATAGCCATTGTTAGCCACACAGAGCAAAGCATGCTTCCAATTTCAAGCAGGCAAACTGGTGAAGTACAAGGGGAAAGGAGTTCACAGTGTGAATGAGGACATTCGGAGAGGTCCAGTGGACTCAAGCCTGCTCGGTCTGGAGGGGGAGATGAATGAGAGCAATTTAGAGAATTGTTGTGACAAGCAAGTCATCTGTTTGAGGCTCTGGGGCAGAATGTTATAGTTCTGAAAGATGCTAATGAAAAATCATGCTTTGCACTTGAAACCCTAGAGTCAGTTAGTGAGAGACAAAAAAATCTTCCAACTTGTAATGCATACTGTACCACAGAACTAGATTACGTCTATAACAAGACAACATAATGAGAAAATATTTGATTGCTGAGACACCAACACCGCTGCACTTCCCTTTGTTATCACCCCTGAATAAAGGCCACAAGGAAGGAACAGAAAGAATGGCTGCATAAAACAACTGATTTTTAGATTCATATTGATTTAGTGCCCACTCTCAAGTACTGTTCTAGAAACTCGTAGTGTATCAGTTAACAATATTGATGAGAAATTTATATATTTGTGATGACCATAGTCTGTGAGCATATATATAAACAATAACTAGTTAAAATAAGGAGCATGCAAACTATAGTTGACTGGATATGTGGATTAGTGGAAGAGGAATTTTTGTTGTTGTTGTTTTCTGTTTTATTGTTGTTGTTTGTTTGTTTGTTTGTTTGTTTGAAGGGGATATGTGAGGCCCCAGCACTGGAAAAATATATAAGTAAAATTATGTCAGCCATTGATAGTGATGAAAAAAGAAGATAACACTGAAAGGGAGAGGTAAACAGAGGTTCATAGTATGAGATGCAGTGTCCAGGAAGGGATTGAGGAACTAACATTTGAGCAACAACTTACTATACTTTGTACCTTATAAATAATTTGGGATAGTTCAGGCATTGAGTAATAAGGAGAAAGAGACAAATGCAGTTATAGGCCAGCAAACAAAGACAGCTCAGAAAAGGCTTTAAATGGCACGCAATAAACTTAGTGTTTATGTTACTGGGTATGCTGGCTCCTGTTTTAGTAACTTGATGAAAACTGGAGAGAGATGGTTTGGGAAGAGGGACTCTCTGTTAAGAAAATGTCTCAATAAGATTTGCCTATGGCAAGTTTTTAGTGCATTTTCTTAATTAGATATTGATGTAGAAAGGCCCTACACACTGTGGGGGACCCCATCCTTGGGCTGATAGTCTGGAGAGTATAAGTAAGCAGACTGAGAAAAACAAGAGACACAATCAAATAAACATCACTCATCTATTGCCTCTGTATCAGTTCCTGCATCCCGGCTCCTGTCTTTAGTTCCTGTCTTGACTTCTCTGGATAATGGACTCTAAGCTGTAAGATGAAGTCAACTTTTAGCATCACCACCCAAGTTGATTTTGGTCATGGTGTTTTAGCACAGCAATAGAAGCCTAACTAGGACACTGGAAGCCACAAAAACTTTTCCAAATCCAATTATGACACAGTCTGAATTAGAAGAAACATTCTCCCAAAGTAGTGATTAATCCTAAACAGCATGAGGCCCAGGGAGGAGAAACCTCCTGAATCTTAATGAAAGATAATGAGGACATGAACTTAAACCACTAGAGAAGGAAAGAAGAAATAGGAGTGGGATAAGCTGACTTAGATACAGTCAAATTACTTTTCAACAATGGGATGTGACTAGTGAAGGAGAGTCACGGTGACTCTGCAGATTTTTGGCTTTGCTACTTACTAGGACATAGAACACTAAGAGGAAGAGAAGTAGACTTGAGAAGAAAGACATGTAGATGAGGATCCAAATAAGTAGGAAGACAACTGGACTCAGAGCCAAAGGGGGAAGGTCTGCCCTGAATTTAGGCATATAACTCATCATTATACACAGAGAGCAGAAAATATTGCAGAGGATGGGAGCCCTGGGAGAGTCAAATAAGACTTTCTCTTCTATGAACACACAAGAGTTCAGTTATGTAAAAGCCAACTAGCTGATACTGAGCCAACATCTCTCACTTCCCCTGTAGATCAAATTGTTTTGATATACTTCTAGATATTGCTATTTAGAAACCCTTCTACCTATTCCTTTTATACAAAATTGTATCTTCTGATACTTTATATTAAGAAAAAATGCACATTAAAATTTTCTGAACATTGTTAGTGTTTTGAAATTGAGCTTGATTGTTTTCAGTTAAGATAAAATATTTGAATTTAGAGAAGTCTCAGGAAACCTCTAAATCTTCTGCTAAAGTCAGGAAGAATGACTACCAACAAAGTACCAGTAAATAAACAAAACAAAGTTAAGACCCTAAAGTCATTAAGACCTACTAACAACTCATTCTAAGTGTGAATTTATTTTCTGACTAGGATCTCTCTCCTCTCCGGTCACAAGATTCCCCCCTTTTTTTAAAGGAAGATTTGCATAGTTTAAAGAGACAACCTCAAAAAGACTGTTGATCAGAGAATCTTGTTTTTTTGTAATAAAAGGTCCTTAATTAACCAAGGAAATGCTTGCTACTCCTAACTGAATCTTATTCAGAAAACAAACAATAAATTAGATGAAACTAATTAATTTCATTGAAGTATCTTTCTCCTTGCTGTCGTTAGAATTATCTCCATGGGAACTGGTTCTGAGAGTAAGGTGATTATTGTGTATGCATGAGAATCCTCAGCACCCACATAAAATATTGGATATGGGAGCATGTGCAAGTAATTCCAGTTATAAAGAAACAGAGACATGGTCATAACATGGCCAAACCAGTCTAGCCAATAAGTTTGGTCCAGGTGTAATGAGAGACCCTACGTGTAGATCAAATTAGAAGGCACAGTAAGGACACCCCAGAGTCAGCCTTCCTATTCATTTACCTATAAACTACCCCATCCACCTCTCAGGTCCAGAATTATGCAAAGCCCAACTCAGAGCCAGTCCCCACTGCCTTGCATATCTGCCAGTCAGCAACCATGTACATTGCTTGGCCCTTCTATTTTATGGAATCCAAACCAGAATGCTAGATAAAAAAAGTGCTAGAATGAGTGCCCCCCAACCCACCTGACTATCAGCTCCTCAAACCCTCCACTCCAAGATTATGAACAAGAACCCCAAGTTGGCCATAGGAATGAAACAGTGTGTCATTCAGTTGATGTACAACCTGAAATATCAAAGGAAGGTCCAAACATCCTCTCAACAGAGACAAGACCAGATAGTCCATCAAGAAATACCACCAATGACCCTACTCCAGATATCTAGATCCCATTGCAAAAACACAGACAACATGAATAATTAAGACAATAAGTCTTCTCCAGAAATTAGTACCACTATCATAATACTCCCTGGAAAATCAAACTTATCTGAAATGAATTCAAGATAGCAACTGTGAATATGTTCAAAGAACTCAAAGAAGTTATAAGTAAATGTGTGGATAAATACTGAATGCACCATTGAGTGAAAGAATGAAAGTAACTCAAGATATAAAAATTATATAAATAGAGAAATAGAATTCATGAAGAAAAGCCAAAACTGAAATAAAACTTGAAATGAAAACTATATAAGGTCAAAGAAAATATTCAAAGGAAATCCTCAGTAATAAACTTACTTATAATTATAACTTATAACTTAAAAGAATTGCTAGTAATCCTTACTAATTAGACTAAGTAGAAGAGAGAATATCAGGTCTCAAAGATAGAAGAAATAAATTACTCAGTCAAAAATGTTAATTTTTTAATTAATAAATAAACAAACAAACAAATAAATAAATAAAGCAGGAAAAATATCCAGAAAATCTGGAACACTATGAAAGACCAACCTTAAAAGTATAATAGGTATAGAAGAAAAGAAGCAGAAGCAGACAAAGACGAAGATGAAGAAGAAGAAGCCCAAGTCAAAGGGACAGAAAATATTTTCAGCAATTTTCTTCTGTGATTTTTGTTTTCCAAATCTACCAAGATGCAAGAGGCATACAGAACACCAAATAGAAATGACCAGAAAAAGAAACTCCTGCAATGCACAATAATCAAAACACTAAATGTACTGAACAAAGAAAGAATATTAAAAGACCAAGAGAGAAATGTCAAGTCATATGTAAAAACAGATGAATTGAAGTAATATCAGACATTTCAATGGAGACTTTGAAAGCCAAACTAGCCTGAACAATAGTTCTGCAGATTCTGAAAGCCCACAGGTGCCAGGCCAGATTATTATACACTGCAAAACAGTTAGTTGCAATCAAGGAAAAAAGTGTTTGGTGATAAAAATAGATTTAAAGAACTTATGTGCACTATGCCAATCTACAGAAGATGCTGGAAGAAATATTTTATCTGAACAAAAGATTAAACACACCCAAGAAGGCACAAGGAACAAATGATTTCACAACAGCTAACCAAAAAAGTAAACACATGTATACACAACAAAAACAATAGCAACAAAATAATGAGAATTAATAAACATTGTTCAAGGATTCATCTTTTCGTTGACTCCAAGAAACACACTTTTCCATCAATGGTAGATCTTAGTGTAAAAGGATAAAATGGGGGTATTCTAAGAAAACAAAACAAACAACAACAACAAAAAAAAAAAAAAAAAACCAAGCAGCTATAGCTGTTCTAATATCTGATAAAAATAAAGTTCAAATCAAAACTAGTGAAAAGAGATGGAAGAACATTTCACTCCAAGTAAAGAAAAAAAATGTGTCAAGATATTACTGCAATTCTAAATATTTATGCTCTAAACATTAGGCACCCAATTTTATAAAAGAAACACTATTAGACATAAAATCACAGATTGACCCTAACACATTGATAGTGGATTACTTTAATACACCACTCTCATTAGTAAACAGGTCATCCAGACAAAAACTAAATAGAAAAACCTTAAGGTAAATTACATCATAAAATACATCAAATAAAGGTAAGAACATTTACAGAACATTCTACTAAAACACTAAACAATAGAGTTTCTTCTTAAAAGTCCCATGGAAGTTTCTCAAAAACTGAACACATATTAGAACACACACACCAAAAAAAACCCTCAACAGGTAGAGAAAAAATAAAATAACACCATGATTCCTATCTGTATACAAGGAGTACAGCTGGATATTAACATAGACATGGCAGAAAATACACAAACTTATAAAACCTAAACGATGTACTGCTGAATGGAAATTGGGTCAAGGGAAAAATTGAAGAGATTTAAAAATTCCTAAAACTGAATGAAGATGAACACAACACATCAAATATACAAATACAAAATAAATGAAAAAATTAAAAGTCAATCAACTGAAAAGAACTAATTCTTGGAAAAGATTAATGTGATTCACAAACTATTGGCCAAATTAACCAAAAAAAAAAAGAGAGGGGACACAAATGTAGAGTACAGGACTATTCTCTACTGCTTGAAAAATTTTGTTGGGATATATAAACTATGGAAAAAAATAAAGTCATGTGTTGGAGCCTGCTCCTTCTACCAAACCAAATAAATAAATAAATAAATAAATAAATAAATAAATAAAGTACAGACTAAAAATGAAATATTACAACAGGTACTGAGGAAATTCAGAGTATAAGGCTATATATAAACATCTCCACAAAACTGAAAAACCTGCAAGAAGTTAATAAATTTCTAGATACATGTGATCTATTAAATCAAGATGAAGTAAATAATTTAAAGATCAATACAACCAATGAGATTGAAGCAGTAACTAAAAGTCTTCCAACTCAAAAAAGCTGAGGATACGGCAGAAAATTCTACCAGATCTCCAAAAAAAAAAAAAAAAAACCACCACTCCTCAAATTTTTCTGTCAATGGAAAAGAGTCCAGTAATAAAACCAGAAAAACATACAATGAAAAAGGAAATTAGAAGCCAATCTCTCAATGAACATAGATGCAGAAATTCTCAATAAATACTCACACACCAAATTAAAAAACATTCCCGGTCTGGGGGTCGAGCTCCCAGCAGATCTCAGGCGGTAGCTCTACACAAATCCACAAAAACCCCCAGGGGGGAAGAGGGCTCCTGGAGCTCAAAACAAGCATTCCTACGCAGGAGGGGGCAGAAAACACTTGCCCCAGAACCGGAGTAATGGGACCCACGGGACCGGGTCTCACTCCTGGCCCCAGCACTGGTTCCTTCGGTTTGGGCCGGGGCGCCAGCAGATCTCGGGCGAAAACTCTGCAACCCAATTTCACAAAAACCCAGGGGAAAAAGCGTGGCTCACAGGAGCCTCTAACCCCGGGGGAAGCTTTAAAGCAAGGAGGCAGCAACACACCCCAAACAAGGGAGTAACCAGGTCCACCAAGGGATCCAGGAAACTCACTCCGGCCCAGGCACTGATTCCTTCGGTCTGGACCAAAGCACTGAAGCTTTTTCCTGGGCCCTTAGCTCTAAATTTTCAGCACCCGTCACCCAACCTAAACAGTTTCTGACACAACCAAGGAACAGGAAAAAAGACAGGTTCCAGCCAGGACACCCAGGGGTAGCACCAGGGAACCAGATGGCAAAAGGAAAAACCCGGCAAGAATAAAACCCAGAAAACCCGGGAAAACACAATGTATCATTCAAAACCCTAGTTCTCCCACATTAAATTTATGAACCCCCCCATATCACCAGGAAAGCAAGAGTAGCCCTAAAATCACTTTTAATGATGTTTGATGGGGGGAACTTTAAGAAAGGACATAAAAAAACATTCTCAAAAAATTTCCGGGGAGACCGCAGAGGTAAAAGGTAAAAAGCCCAAAAAGAATTCACAACGAGAACACAACCCAAAACAGGCCAGGTGAGGAAATTTATACAAAACCATCCAGGACATTAAAAGGGAAATAGAAACAATAAAGAAATCACAAAGGAGACTACTCTGGAGATAGAAAACTAAGAAAGAAATCAGGAGTCACAGACACAAGCTTTTCCCCAAAAGGGAATACAAGGGGGAAGAAGGACGAATCTCGGGTGCAGAAGATCCCATAGAAAATATTGACACAACTGTTCAAGGAAACAAAAAAAATGCCAAAAATCTTAACAAAAAACATCAGGAAATCCAGGAAACAATGAGAACCAAAACCCTAAGGATAATAGAGTATAGAAGAGGGGTGAAGTTCACAACTTAAAGGGCCCTAGTAAAATATCTTCAACAAAATCATAAAAGAAAACTCCCTAACCTAAGGAACGAGTGCCCCATAATCTTCAAGAACCCTACGGGAACACAAATAGACTAGACAGAAAAAGAAACTCTCCCGTCACATTTAAAAAATCAAACACAAAATGCACAAAAAAGAAAAAAAAATTTTAAAAGCAGAAAAGAAAAAAAGGCCAAGAAACATAAAAAGGGCAAAACCCTTTATCAGAAATTACAAACCAAAACTTCTCCCCCAAAAAGAAAATAGGGAAACCCAGAAGCCTGGTCGGGGAAGTCATGCAGACCCTAAGAGAACACAAAGGGCCAGCCCAGGCCCTACTATACCCACAAAATCTTTTTAAACCATAATGGAGACCAAGATATTCCATGACAAAGCCAAAATTTCCCAAATATCTTTCCAAAAAACCCAAGAAACTAAAAGAAATAAAAAGAAGGAAAGACCCAATTAAACCAAGGAGACCCAATCATACCCCTTGAAAGAGCAAGAAAGTAATACCCCCTCCAAAAACCCCAAAGAAGATAGCCACCCCAAACATGCCCCCCCTTTACCCCAAAATAAAACAGGATAGCAACAGTCTTCTCCTTAATATCTCTTAATGTCAATGGGACTCAATTCCCCAATAAAAAAAACCCTTTAGACTAACAGACTGGTACGCCAGGATCCGACATTTTGGGCTGAATACAGGAAACCCACCCAGGAAAAAAGGACAGACACTACCTTAGAGTAAAAGGCTCGGAAAATCAATTTTTCCAAGCAAAGGGGTCTTGGGAAAAAACAAGCTGGGGGAACCCATTTCTAATATCGAAAAAAATTTGGACTTTAAACTTAACAACATATAAAAAAAGGGAAAATAAGGAAAAATTTAAATTTCATATTTGTAAAGGGGAAAATGTCAAACCCAACATGAAACTTTTAAAATAGTCGAACATCAAATGAAAAATGAAAAAGAGAAAACCCACTCCTAAGAAGCCTTACAAAAGCTCAAAGACCATATTGGCACCTCACACAAAAATTTGGGTGGAGGGGACTTCAATTACCTCCACTCTTAAAGCACTGGATCAGATCTTGGGAAAGGGGAAAACTAGACAGAAGTACAGTGAAACCAAACAGAAGTGTAAATTTCCCAAAAAAATGGACCTTAACAAAAATATCTAATAGCCATTTCAACCCAAAAACAAAAGAATAATCACGGAACCCCATGAAATTCCCAAAAATGGCCCATTTAGGCAGAAAACCTAAAGTATAAAAAATCCCAAAAAAAAAACCCAGCAATACCTTTTTCTAACGGGCTTCAACCAAAACAGGGAAAGCCTCAAATCTGCCACAAGGAAACGGCTACACCGTTAAAGGGTATAAAAATAAAAAAAAAACCTTTTTAGTTTACTGAAATGAAAACACAAAAAAAATAGGACACTCAAGGAAAGGAACATACGGGGCCCAAAACCCTAAGGGTCAAAAAGAAAGGAAAAAATAAAATTTTTAGTTTAAAATGAAATTGAACAAAAAAAACCAAAACCCAAGAGGAGTACCGGGCAGGAAAAAATTTACTAAAGCTAAATCAACAAAAGAAACAAAGAGAATATACAAGAATTGAAAAACCGGGAAATGTTCTGAAGAAAAAATCAACAAAATAGATAAACCTTAGCAGACTAATCAGAGGGCAGAGAACAGTACCAATATCAAATAAAACCCAAAAACTCGAAAAGGGGGGATTAACAACAGAAACCTGGGGAACAAATTCAACAAAATCATCAGATCCTACTACAAAATGCCTAAATATCAAAAAAAATTGGGAAAAAATCTGGATGAAATGGACAAATTTTCTACAAGTATCAGTTACCAAATGTAAATCAGGATCAGAATAAACATCTATAACAGTCCCATAACTGCGAAAGAAATTAGTAGCAGTCATTAAAAGTCTCCCCACCAAAAAAAGTCCAGGTCCAGCAGGAGTTTTAGTGCATAAATTGCTATCACAACCTTCAAGAAGATCTAATACCAATTCTCTTCAAACTATCCACAAAATGGGAAACGGAAGGAACACTACTAATTCATTCCATCGAAGCACAATTACACTTATACCTAAACCACACAAATGATCCACACAAAAAGAAACTCTAGACCAATCTCCCTTAAGAAATCGACACAAACATACTGACTAAAATTTCTCTTGAACCAAAATCCAAGAACACATAAAAAACACTTATCCACCAATGATCAAGTAGGCTTTATCCCAGGAATGCAGGTTGGGTTCATATACGGAAATCCATCAACATAATGCACTACATAAATAAACCAAAAAAAAAAACCAAACATGATCATATCTCTTGATGCTGAGAAAGCATTTTGACAAAATTCAACACCCTTCTTGATAAAACCTCTTGGAAAAGATCAGGAATTCAGGTCCATCCCTAACTTTAGTAAACATATACAGCAACCAATAGCAACATCAAACTAAATGGATGAAGAAACTTGAAGCAATCCCATTAAAACTCAGGGACTAGAACAAGGCTGGCCACTCTCCCCCTACCTGTTCAATATAGTTCTGGAAGTCCTAGCCAGAGCAATTAGGCAACAGAAGGAGATCAAAGGGAATACAAATGGAAAGGAAGAAGTCAAAGTTTCACTATTTGCAGATGACATGTTAGTATACTTAAGTGACCCCAAAACTTCCACCAGAAGCTCCTAAACCTGATAAAACAACTTTAGCAAAGTGACTGGGTTATATTAAACTCAAACAAATCAGTAGCATTCCCTACACAAAGGATAAACTGGCTGAGAAGAAATTATGGAAACGACACCATTCACAATAGTCACAAATAGTAAAAAATTTATCTTGGTGTGAATCTAACCAAGCAAGTGAAAGACCTGTATGACAAGAACTTCAACACCCTGAAGAAAGAAATCGAAGGAGATCTCAGAAGATGGAAAGATCTCCCATGATCAGTTGGATGGAAGATTAATATAGTAAAAGTGGCCATCTTGCAGAAAGCAATCTACAGATTTAATGCAATCCCTAGTCAAAATCTCCCACTCAATTCTTACAGAGATAGAAAGAGCAATCTTTAAAAATTCATTTGGAATAACAAAAAACCCGGGGATAGCGAAAATTTACACTCAACAATAAAAGAACTTCTGGGGGAATCTTCATCCCCGATTTCAAGCTGTACTACAAAGCAATAGTGATAAAAACGGCATGGTATTGGAACAGAGACCAGTCAGGAGGATCATGGAATAGAAATAGAAGACCCAGAAATGAACCCCCATACCTAGGGTCACTTGATCTTCGACAATGAGAGCTCAAACTATCCAGTGGAAAAAGACAGCATTTTCAACAAATGGTGTGGTCCAACTGGAGGTCACTTGTAGAAGATGCAAATTGATCCATACTTATCTTCTTGTACAAAGCTCAATTCCAAGTGGATCAAGGACCTCCACATAAAACCAGTACATTTGAAAACTAATAGAAGAGAAAATAGGAAAAGCCTTGACATATGGGCACAGGGAAAAGTTTCCTGAACAGAAACACCAATGGCATCATGCTCTAAGATCCAAGGATTGACAAATGGGATCTCATAAAACTGCAAAGCTTCTGTAAAGCAAAGGATACGGTCAACAGGACAAAGGGGAGGAACCAAGACTGGGAAAAGAGTCTATCACCAACCTTACATCTGATAGAGGGCTAATATCCAAGGTATACAAAGAACTGAAGAAACTAGATTCCAGACAATCAAATAACCCTATAAAAAATGGGGTAGAGAGTTGAACAAAGAACTCTCAACTGAGGAAACTCGAATGATTGAGAAACATCTAAAGAAGTGCTCAGCATCCTAGTCATCAGGGAAATGCAAATGAAAACAACACTGAGATTCCACCTCACACCAGTCAGATTGGCTAAGATTCAAAACACAGGTGACAGCAGATGTTGGCGAGGATGTGGAGAAAAGGAACACTCCTCCATTGTTGTGGGATTGCAGCTGGTACAACCACTATGGAAAGCAGTCTGGCGATACCTCAGAAAATTGAACATGGTGTTACCTGAGGACCCAGCTATACCCTCCTGGGTATATACCCAGAAGATATTTCAACATGCAACAGGGCCACATGCTCCACTATGTTTATAGCGGCCTTATTTATAATAGCCAGAAGCTGGAAAGAACCCAGATGTCCTTCAACAGAAGAATGGATACAGAAAATGTGGTACATTTACACAATGGAGTACTACTCAGCTATTAAAAATAATGAGCTCATGAAATTCTTAGACAAATGGATGGAGCTAGAAAATATCATCCTGAGTGAGATGACCCAATCACAAAAGAACACACATGGTATGCACTCACTGATAAGCGGATATTAGCCCTAAAACACACAATACCTAAGATGCAACGCATAAACCTCATGAAACTCAAGTAGAAGAAGGAAGACCAAAGTGAGGGTGCTTTTGTCCTTTTTAGAACAAGTATCAAAAGATTCAACCATAGCTCCCAGGATCTAAACCTCCAGCCTGAGAACAGACAGGGCAAGCTGTCCTCTGAGAGGCTCTAACCAGCAGCTGACTCAGACAGATACAGACATCCAGAGCCAAACAGTGGATGGAGCTTGAGGACTCTTATAGAAGAATAGGGGGAAGGATTGATGGGCCCTAAGGAGATAGAAACTGCACAGGAAGATCAACAGAGTAAACCAACCTGAACCCTTGGAGCTCTCAGAGACTGAAATCACCAACCGTGGAGCATACCTAGTCTACACAGATCTACCTCCATGGGCTGGACCTAGGCCTCCCTGCACATATGTTGTAAATGTGCAGCTTGGTTTTCAGGCAGGTCTCAAACATCTGAGTGGGGGCTATCCCCAAAACATGCAGCCTGTATATGGAGTATGTTCTTCTAAAAAAAAAAAAAAAAAAAAAAAAAAAACAGTTGTTCAGTTATTCATGGAATATTATTTTTTTTATATCTCTTGTATTCAGTTTGCAACTACTTCATTGAGAATTTTTGTATGTATACTCATGAGGGATACTGGACTATAATTTATATATTTTTGTTGGGTTTACACGTGATTTCACTATTTCAATATTATTTGCTTTGTGAAGGAGCTTATTGTGGTTCTGAATTTTTCTAAACATAACTCAAAAAGTATTGCTTGTTTGAAGGCTCTATAGAATTTTTGTATAAGTATATCTGACCCTTGATATTTTGCTTGTTTGTTTCTTTTCATTTTATTCTGTTTGAATGCTTTTTAAATTCTTTTGATTTTCCGAAAAAAAATTAAAAAAAAAAAAAAAAAAAAAAGAAACTCAGCCAACTTCATTCCACTGGAAATACTGGTCGTAAAAACATGTTGTTAAAAAAATCATTCTTCATTGCTTAGATGATACGTCTTTCTCATTAGCCTCTCCAATATCATGGATATATGTGCACACATGTGACGCCAACAAACAGCACATGATTTCACAAATGTGATGGAAAAAAACCCTACCCTTAAGTTCCAGCTTTGCTTCTTATAGTTAAAAAGCTGGGCACTAGAATTGTCTTCCTATATTAATCACTGTCCAGTTGGCATTCTCTACTGCTATTCTAATGGAGGAGTTAGATGACAATTCAGTTGAGAGCCTGGTGTCAACCAGAGCTTATTGAATGGATAAAATATTTCAGGAACAAATGGTGTCTGTCTCTAGGCTTAGGATAACAAACAAAACAAAACTTCCAAGTTGACTTGTTCTTAATTCAAGAACATGCTTCTCCATCAACTTCCCAGTGAGCCTGTTGTAACTTATTTCAGTAATCCAGCTTATTTATAAATATGCCCCCTGATATTTAAGGAAGTTAGTGTTTAAACTGTTTTAATCTATTACAATTTTTAGCATTAGTTTTTCCTCTAAGTCTTACAGTATAAAACTCTGTTTTATTTCATCTATCAAAGTGTATGCAAGTTGCTTCTGGCACGACTTGCTAAGGATTCTTAGAGCTAAGCTGGCAGCTGAGCTAAACTTCTTCTAAATATTTAATTTTTGAGATAACCGAATAGCAGCCAGAAACATTTGTATGAACTTCTACAAACTTCTATAGATATTAGATCCTCTAATCCCAAATAGGGGAGCCAAATATCTTACAACTGCCCATAGCAATTTTGTTGAATTTTATTCCTTGAGATGATACCTCATGAAACTTTAATAGATGTGGATGCTCAGACTGCATAAAGCTTGTAGTCCATATAAGGTTCTGTCCTCAAATTACTGACACTATTTCTTTATATAAATCCTGGGACACCTCAAAGGGAAATATGGCAGATCTTCTATATTTCCTAGAACAAGTTCATAATTAAAAATAATTATTTAACATTTTGAGTTTCCTTTTTGCTAAGAAACTAGCTCACACATACAGTAAAACAAAAACTTTGCAAAATAGTTTCAGTGTCAGAGAAGACCCATAATTGCTCCTTCCTGTGGTTTTCTCTTACAATCCACCTAACTCAATCACATTAAGTCAGATTCTAGATAAAGTTAGGGATGTATCAAAATTTAATTATAATACCTCTTCTAATGTTTCTGAATTTTTTTTAGATTTAGTTTATTTAATATGTATGAGGAGTTTTTACCCAAATGTATATATGGGCACCATGTGCATACTTAGTACCTGCACAAACCAGAAAATGGCATTTGATCCTTGGAGCTGGGATTAGGGAAAACTGTGAGTCACTATGTAGATGATATTAACTAAATTCTCCTTGACTTGAAAGAGAGTAAAAAGTACTCTAACCACTGAGACATCTTTCCAGCTCCTTGCTAAAGGGTTTTTATCAGTTCAGTTGTGATACTTTGGAATGAGAAAGTCATGGATGAATTTAAGTATGATTTGGTTGTGGTTATGATTATGTGGCAAAAATACTTTGTTAGACAAATGTAGTAGTATGTTAACTATGGTGAGTTTAAAGAGCTTAGTGATTGATAAGGTTTATGGGCAATAAGGTTAAGACTTTAAGATAAGATTGATTGATAGATAAGATTGATAAGATATATAAGAGTCCCCAAAGCTAGTGCAATCCAATCATTTCTTTTCTTGAAAGGGAAGACTGAGGCAAATATAGCTTAATATTTGGTCAAAGTAATACAATAAATAAGGGTGGTTATCTAAGACCTAATTTCTTTATGATTTTTAAATTTTTATTTTTATATGATTTCCAAAATAATGCTCTACAATTAATTCCAAAACTTAAAATAAGAAGATAGAAGATAATTCAAGTTGCTTCTTTACCTATTTAACAGTGTACTAAGTTGTAGTGGTTAAACTATAGCTCAGGGAACATCTCCAACGTCTAAGAACAAGGCATTTGTTCTCAGTTCAAGACTGAAGAGAGGCATTTACAACAAATACCCTACAATAGTGAAAGGAGACCGGTCTTAGCAGGTCATTAGTTACATCTATCTTTCCTTGGGAACACATCCATTCATTTCTCCATTCTGACAGGAGGACTTGGCAGATGTTAAGGAACGTAAAAAGCTGACATAGAGAAAATGCTTGATCTGTGCTTCTTTCTAATGAGAGAACCAATTCCATAAGCAGAGCGAGGCTGATCACACAGATGGATGCTTGGCTCTCTTCCCTGGGGATGCCAACAGTCTGAAAATAAACAGTAAATGGGGATACTTCATAAACTAATCTCACAATGCAAAGCTGTCTAAAAGAATGTCTGAAATAGAAAACTTTCAGGTTTTGGGTTTTTTTCTTGTTATTCATTGTCTCTTTCTTCTCTCTCTCTCTCTCTCCTCTCTCTCTCTCTCTCTCTCTTTTCTCTCTCTCTCTCCATATATATATATAATGTGTGTGTATGTGTGTGTGTGTGTGTGTGTGTGTGTGTGTGTGTGTATATATATATATATATATATTATATATATACATGCACACACTGAGAGATGATAGATAGATAGATAGATAGATAGATAGATAGATAGATAGATAGACATATTATAGATGGATATATATACTTCTTAGGTGAAATAAAGATAGTTAACATATTTTCATCTACATAATTTGATAAAGAAACTTATATAGCTGTTCATAATTTCTCTAAGTTTTAAAAATGGAACACTTCTTAGAAGAAAATAACAATTATTTAAGTCAAATTTCAAATCTGTTTTTTAAAAGAGTTTATTGTATGTATATGACTACACTGTAGCTGTCTCCAGACACACTAAAAGAAGGCATTGGTTCTCATTACAGATGATTATGAGCCACCATGTGGTTGTTGGGAATTGAACTCAGGACCTCTGGAAGAGCACTCAGTGCTCTTAACTGCTAAGCCATCTCTCCACCTCAAAATTTAACCTCTTAATACACTTTTACTTTTGTTTTATACTTTATTTGATCTCTAATCTCTATGAAATTTATATACATTGAAAATAACAAAAACAAAAATTTTAATTTTTTTATTTGTTATTGTATATTTTCTTTATTTACATTTCAAACATAAGGGAAATACCCTTTCCCTATTTCAGTTTCACTACCCAGGAAACCCTCTATTCCATCCCCCTTCCCCCTGTTTCTATGAGGGTATTCCCCCACCCACCATTTCCTGCCTTCCTGCCCTGGCATTCCCCTACACTGGGGCATCAAGCCTTCCCAGGACCAAGGGCCTCTCCTCCCATTGATGCCTGACAAGGTTACATATGCCACTGGAACTATGGGTCCCTCCGTGTGTACATTTTGGTTGGTGGTTTAGTCCCTGGGAGCTCTGGAGGGTCTGGTTGGTTGACATTGTTGTTCTTCCTATGGGGTTGCAAATCCCTTCAGCTCCTTCAGTCCTTTCTCTAACTCCTCCATTGGGGACTCCATGCTCAGTCCAATGGTTGGCTGCAAGCATCTGCCTCTGTATTTGTTAGGCTTTGGCAGAGCCTCTCAGGAGATGCTATATCAGGCTCCTTTCAGCAAGCACTTCTTGGCATCCACAATAGTGTCTGGGTTTGGTGACTATATATGGGATGGATCCCAAGATAGAGCAGTCTCTAGATGGCCTTTCTCTGCTTCACAATTTGTCTTCATATTTCCTTCCATGAGTATTTTGTTCCCCCTTCTGAAAAGAACTGAAGCATCCACACTTTGGTCTTCCTTCTTCTTGACCTTCATGTGGTCTGTGGATTGTATCTTAGATATCCCAAGTTTTTGGGCTAATATCCATTTATTAGTGAGTGCATACCATATGAGTTCTTTGTGACTGGGTTACCTCACTCAGGTGATATTTTCTAGTTCTATCCATTTGCCTAAGAATTTGATGAAGTAATTGTTTTTAATAGCTGAGTAGTACTCCATTGTGTAAATGTACATTTCTGTATCCATTCCTCTGTTGAAGGAATCTGGGTTCTTTCCAGCTTCTGGTGATTATAAATAAGGCTGTTATGAACATAGTGAAGCATGTGTCCTTGTTATATGTTGGAGTATCTTTTGGGTTATGTCCAGGAGTGGTATAGCTCAGTCCTCAGGTAATACTATATCTAATTTTCTGAGAAACTGCCAGACTGATTTCCAGAGTGGTTGTACCAGCTTGCAATCTTACCAACAATGGAGGAGTGTTCCTCTTTCTCCACATCCTTGCAACCTCAAACTAAATGGAGCAATCCCACTACAATCAGGGACTAGACAAAGCTGCTCACTCTCTCCTACCTATTCAATATAGTACACAAAGTCCTAGCCAGAGCAATTAGACAAGAAAAGGATGTCAAAGGGATACAAATTAGAAAGGAAGAAGTCACAATATCACTATTTGCAGATAATATGATTAAATGACCCAAAAAATTCTACCAGAGAACTCCTAACCTTCAGCAAAGTGGCTGAATATAACATTAACTCAAACAAATCAGTAGCTTTCCTCTACTCAAAGTATAAACAGGCTGACTAAGAAATTAGGGAAACGACACCCTTCACAATAGTCACAAATAATATAAAATACCTTGGTGTGAATCTAACCAAGCAAGTGATAGATCTGTATGACAAGAACTTCATGTCTGTGAAGAAAGAAATTGAAGATCTCAGAAGATGGAAAGATCTCCCATGCTTATGGATTGGCAGGATTAATATAGTAAAAATGGCCATCTTGCCAAAAGCAATCTACAGATTCAATGCAATCCACATTAAAATTCCAACTCAATTTTTCATAGGCTTAAAAAGAGCAATTTGCAAATACATTTGGAATAACAAAAAAACCCAGGATAACGAAAACTATTCTCAACAATAAAAGAACTTCTGGAGGAATCACCATCCCTGACCTCAAGCTGTATTACAGAGCAATAGTGATAAAAACTGTATAGTATTGGTACAGAGACAGGCAGGTAGATCAATGAAACAGAATTGAAGACTCAGAAATGAACCCACACACCTATGGTCACTTGACATTTCACAAAGAATCTAAAACCATTTGGTGGAGAAAAGAGAGCATTTTCAACAAATGGTACTGGTTCAACTGGCGGTCTGCATGTAGAAAAAATGAAAATTGATCCATTTTTATCTCCCTGTACAAAGCTCAAGTTTAAGTAGATCAAGGACTTCCACATAAAACCAGATATACTGAATCTAGTTGAAGAGAAAGTGGGGAAGAGCCTCGAATACTTAGGCACAGGGAAAAATTTCCTGAACAGAACACCAATGACTTATGCTTTAAGATCAAGAATTGACAAAAGGGACCTCATAAAATTGAAAATCTTATGTAGAGCAAGGGACATTATCAATAGGACAAAATGGCAACCAACAGACTGGGAAAAGATCTTTACCAACCCTACATCCAATAGAGGGCTAATATCCAAAATATACAAAGAACTCAAGAAATTGGTCTCCAGACAATCAAATAACCCTATTAAAAATGGGGTACAGACCTAAATAAAGAATTCTCAACTGAGGAAACTCAAATGGCCAAGAAGCACCTAAAGAAATTTTCAACATCCTTAGTCATCAGGGAAATGCAAATCAAAACAACCCTGAGATTGAACCTCACACCAGTCAGAATGGCTAAGTTCAAAACTCGGATGACAGCAAAACATTTTTTAAATAAACACTTAAATATCATTCAAAACAACCACTAGAAATCATCATTTCCATTAGGCAATTTGGATCCTAATTTTCCAAACTAAAAACACAGAAAAGTAGGCCTGCACAAGGAAGACTCAAAAAGAGAATGATGAGTAGATAGAGATGAGACAGATGCTATGAATATTTTTATTAAAATTAGACTAGAATGAGAAAGATTTTTAAATTAACAACATTTCAAGTGTTCCATTTTTATTTTGACTTTCCTTTATGAGAAAAAAATGCAATAAAAGATTGAACTTCAAATAATTTTTCATTATAAGAAATAACATTTCACATATAACCCCATCAAAATTGAAACAAAAACTCACAGTAGACTAATGGTGTTTTAAATATATGTTTCTGTATCTATTGAATTATCACTTTGAACAATATTGTTTAGCCTTCTGACAACCTTCTTAGTTCCTTTGTTGAACACAGCAAGTATTTATATTGGTTACAAAATTGTGCTTATACATTTCAAATTTATACGATCATATCTCTGAGACTTCTTGCTCCAGTGTACAGCTATCATTAGCATATTGTTCAGTATAAGTTCTAGGCTTAATACTTCAACAGATCCTTATTAGACTTGTGTTCTTTCTGTTGCTTGGCTTTCTCCTGAGACAATGTCTTGTCCTACCACGTGGACACTAGATCATTAGAAATTCCAGATCCAACAGATAAAAACAGAAAACACATTTAAATTGAAGTTCCAATGAGCAATAATCTTTATCATAAGCATATTCAGATAATACTTTGCATACACTTTAACAAAGTAACATTCGGTGTTTATCTAAAATTCAGGTTGATCTGAGTGTCTTATATCTTACTTGCTTCAGGAGGTCTGCTTTTCTTCAATTTCAGACAAAAGATGAATGTAGCTTTTGTCTTTTCCTGGCATCTATATGCCAGGGTTTAGTGAAGGGGTAGGGAAGAAGGCCATGCCATCCTCATGGGAGAAACATGACTGCACTTAGAGTCACATTCCTAATTGGTGAAAAGCACTAAATTCCACGGTTTGTTAACCTCTTTCCTTACGTTTCTTTTAAAATCAAAGGATGTGTACTTATTGACACTGTCTCTCCAAGATTGGGAAAAGGGTATAAATTCTATCTGCATGATGCAGGCTCTAGACTCATGGTAAGAAGCAACACGAGGTCATGCTTTCTAACTCCTGCTTGGAAACTGAAGTGTTCTTCCTCACTAGAAGGTTGTGAGGTTTTTTTTTTTCCTTTTTCTTTTACTGTAGTTTTTTTTATGCATAGATTTGGGCTATTTATACTGTTTGGGTGGTATCAGTAAATTTACTGTGTTATTTCTGGTCAT
Organism: Mastomys natalensis; assembly: GCA_021653895.1. Taxonomy (NCBI): domain Eukaryota; kingdom Metazoa; phylum Chordata; class Mammalia; order Rodentia; family Muridae; genus Mastomys; species Mastomys natalensis. The sequence goes on along the minus strand of JAJTUV010000495.1, from coordinate 2,213,722 downwards.
TTTCTTTCTTCATTACTTAACTTTTACTCACAGCTTTAGGTTCAGAAGAATAGAGAATCCATAAAGAGTATCTGTTTGGCTCTTTGAAACAGGTCATACACATTGGTCATACACTCACTGTGCAACTAAGAATAACCTTAAACTGATCCTCCTGCCTCCACCCCTCAAGTACTGGGATTATAGACATATGGACCTCCATACCCATCTCTAAACGCAGTATTTTTCATTTCTACTGAATCTAACAATGGTACAATTATTTCAGGTGAAATCTTTAGATAGAATAGTTCATTAAGTATACCTTAAGTGCCGGGCGGTGGTGGCACACGCCTTTAATCCCAGCACTTGGGAGGCAGAGGCAGGCGGATTTCTGAGTTCGAGGCCAGCCTGGTCTACAGAGTGAGTTCCAGGATAGCCAGGACTACGCAGAGAAACCCTGTCTCGAAAAAACAAAAAAACAAAAAAACAACAACAAGTATACCTTAAGTGAGCCATAAGCTGGTGAGTAACTGGATCAAGGACACTTATATATAATATGGTGGAAATAGACAAGAACTTTCAATATGTTGCTTTAATATAGTTCCTAAACCCTGGAGCCAAACTACTGAGATTTAAAGATTATTCTCTTTGTATCTTTATTAGTCTCATTACATGACCCAGACTGGCCTTAAACTTACAATTCTAGTGCCTCTGAGTAGGATTACAGACGTATACCACCATGCCTAGACAAAGCACAGTTCAACATTTTCTTGTCTGTCAGCTTAGACATTCTAAATTTACAAACTAAATACACACAGAAAAGTAGGCATACACAAGAGAAACTCATAAAGAGAATGAAGAGTAGATAGAGATGAGACAGATGCTATGAATATTTTTTATTAAAATTACACTAGAAAAAATTAACCTCAATTTCCTTAATTTGGTGTGGTTCAGTCAGCCAACCAGGCTGTTTGATGCTGTAAAAGGATGCACATATTGATATTCATACTTCTGTCAACAGTGCATTTTACAGTGCTTTACAGCAGCCATTTTATTTGTTAAATTTGTGCTTACTTATTACTTTTAATGATTTTATTTTATGATCTTGCTTATGGGTGCCCAGAGAGAGACAAAGAGAAAACATTGGATCCCCTAGAACTGGAGTTACAACTTGTTGTGAGCTACCACAGGAGTACTAGATCCTCTGACAGAACAGCCAGTGCTCTTAACTACTATGCCATCTCTCCAGCCTCTCTGTGTGTGTGGGGGTGGGGGGTACGGATTCACATTCTGTAGTTTACCTGTGGAGATCTAGGGACAACATATGGGAGTGAGGCTCACCTTATACTTTACAGAGAGAAAGCTTAAATCTTTAGACTTGTCAGCAAGAATCTTGACCCACTGAAGCATCTTGCCAGACCAATCTTTTCATTTTTAATTTATTTTAGAACAACAATGGTGGGCCTAGCTAGATGAGTCCTTTGAACACAAGACATTTAAACCAACACAAAGGTATACTGAACACATAAACCAGTACCATAACTCTTTGCCATCAATATCAAGAACTCCATACTTCATATTTCACATACCTGTGTGGGCTGTATTTTTATGCAACTGGCCATGGAGTAAATGTGTTCGCACCAACATTACTGCAAACACATATGGAGTGTGTCATACTATGTTAGGATAATTGAGGTATGAAACCAGCCATAGACAAAAGTAATCTTCTCATTCCCTTATGCTCATATGGGACAGACACACACTCATCACCTACACAGTCCATTATTGAACAAAAAATATATAATCATTGTGGGACAAATGATGAGGAATTTTTTTTCTGGATAATATGGTAAACTGAAGCACTCAGAACCATCTAGATAACAGACTGAGACTTTACTCATTGTAGTGTGGCAGTAGTGAGGGGGGAATTTTGATGTAAAAACAAGGCATCATCAAGAAGCCAACTCAAACAATCTAATGGCTTAAATTTAGGACCAAAAGAAATTGGTTTTCAACAGCTGAGTTCACTCAGGTTCTTCCAGCAGTGACAAGGGATGTCCCCACATAGCATGACTCTGGAGCTGGCTTTCTCCCCAAATGGCTGCATGATCATGCTGTAACTCATCTCCTTCAACACCTTTAAGACTCAAGAGAACACTTCTTCTGTCAGGTTTCATGTGCAGACGTGATGTATACAGCCTGACAAGCAAGATAACTTCCTGTAGCCTGTGCTCAGTATTTATTCCAAAATCTATCTACATTCTAATTTACTAAGTGTGAGAGAGAGAAAAATAATATTTGAAATATAACATCTGAAATAATGATTCTAGAAGCTCCCATTTAGAATATACTTGGTGTCAACAATTATATTTAGATATAGAGGCTTATACTAATGAAGCTGAGGTTATAAGTTCAATTATCATGGGGACCAATTAAGCTACTTTTGTTCCTCATCTAGAACTCACATGAAGTCATTGATTCAACCACTGATTAAGTGCTTAGTACTGGGCAGGTTTGGGAGCACAATCTAAGGAGGAAAATATGCTCAGAATTACATCAAAAGAAAGATGTTTTATTGGCTGTGTCCCTGATGGTTTTTGACTGAATTGCATGAGCAAAATAAAAACAGTAGGAAGAAAAACTAAAGGAAGGAGAAGAACTATATTACTATTATTAGAAAATAAACTATGGAGAAATTGTTTGGACATTTAAATGGAAACACATTCTTCATCATCACACATACGTGATAAGCTTATCCATGCTTCCAAACTGCATCCATGGAAGATATGAGCAAATATATGATATGCATGAAAGCTACATTCCTGAAAAGTTAGAAAATTTGTAGAATGGGAATCCAAAAACTCAAGAGCCATGGGTCTTGAGGAAATGCTTTACATAGTTGAGATAATTTGTTCATGTGTCAGGAGATCCTCCACAACATTTCAGAAATGGACTCCTGCAGAAGCTGAAAGAGCTATAACAACAACTACACACATGTAGAAACAGTAAACAGATTCTCCTACTTACACAGCAATGTCAATTCCCTAGTTTTAGTGTCTCAATTCCATTGGTTGAGTCCACTTAAAAACTACCTCTGGCTAATAGAGAAAAAGAGATTTCTTTTGCCCTGTTTTAGTAGAACATACAATGTACTCAATTTTGGTTTTTAAACATGGGAATTACCATATAAATAGATAGTTATAACCATGCAAATTCTTCCTTATAAGTAGAACCACTCAGTCTTCCTGGAGAATGGATTAGCATGTTAAGCATGTTTAGGGACTGTTGATTGCTAGTAAGTTTTTCCAATTAAAAAAAATATATAGAGACTTTTAACATTGGAAGCTAGTACATCTTTTCTCAAAAACAAATTAATAAAACAAAAAGTCAAGTCTGTGTAAAATTAGTGTAGCATTTAGCTTGGAAATTTTTAAGATTCTGGCAATTGATTATCATAAAAGAATGGGGTGACCAGACCCTAGAAAATGGTTTTTGAATCTCCCTGCCTATTACCAAATGGTCCTTGCTTGTCATCACACAGATTGGTCTTCTCCCACAGGTAACTCCACACATTAGCTATTTGTAGTGTAGAAGAACCAAAGAATCCATTAGTTCTGACCCATTTCATTAGAAGGTTGAAATGTCGGCTTGACAAGTCTGGTTAGCCTTCACTGAACTAACCTTTCCCTTCCCTTCACTCTGATTCTTTACAGTCCATTACAGCATGCTTCCAACATTCTGGACCTGATTTTCATTTACCTCTGCCTTTTACTTCTGACCTTTACCAAGACTGTCTTTTTACATGGAACTATTTCTTCATCAAAAGCAATGGAACAAAATGTTTGTAAGCAAAAATAAAATTAACTGTCACCAGTATGGTTCATTTTATGTCAACTTTTAAGTGTTTAAAATAATTATCAAATATTAATTCAGAATGAAACACATGATTAAAAGTCCAAAACTATATCTTAATCTTTGTGTTTTAAAAAAAAAAAAAAACAGCAATGCTCACAACATCCCACAGAGATTATTGAAGTAATGAAAATTTCTCTCAAACATACTTGTAATTTGCAAAGGAAGTTTTTGCACAAAGTTTGCACTGATTATCTGCATTTATAGGAAGCCAAAAACCATGTCATAGATAATTTATGGATGCTTAAATAGACTGCCACTTTTTAATTTTCAGACTGGAAATATCCTATTATAATAAGCCTTTCTCTATGATTTCACATCTGAGATGCTTTTAAAGTCTCATTTGATAAGTGACCAGCTCTTTACAGAGCATTATTTATAAGATAAATGAATTCTAAAAGACCTTGAGTAATTGATAGCTACAATTATATTTTCTGTCACTTTATTTATTTAAAGAAACATACAAAATAACAATACTTTCAATCTGGAAACCATTTATAAATAATACAGAGAATTATAGTTCGAATATAAAATGTCTCATGTAGCCACATATATTATTCATTTGGTTCATAGCTGGTGACACCATTTGGGGAAGTTGAAGAAATTCTAATAATGGGCATAGCTGAATGAAATTGATCTCTGAGGGTGGGACCTTTGAGGACTTACTTCCCTGGACATATCTGAATTTTAAAGTAAGTGATGAATACTATAAGACAGTATACCATTGAGATTGTGGCATGGTCACTGCTGGCTGCTTTAGACATATTTACAGGGTAAACTAGTGATAAAACATAGAGTATGAAGATTTCAAAATGTTCTATCGAGGCAGAAAAGGACTCAAAGTGAAGACATGAGGGTAGAGATTAAGCTGCAGTAGAAACTCTAGAATACTTCATATGATAGGAGCACAGGAGCATCCGCTTAGGAAAACCCACATCAATAAATACATCCAGCCAAAGGGTGAAGCTATGTGGGTTACAAATGACAAAGCCACAGTAGTGGAGATGCACAACCCTATTAGAGTTCACATCAGAGCACTACATGCCCAGATGCTGGTCATGGAACTACAGGATTTAGTATTTGTGATGTTAGGCTTTAGACTTGCTTTGGTATGACCCTTCCTTATTGCTCACTGGCTATCCCCTGTTAATGTGAAAGTATTTGCTGTGTCATTGTATCTTAGAAATGTGTACTATTTTTTGAATCTACAAGAGCTCACACCATCTACCTTAAGTCTCATAAGAAACTTGAAATTTAAACAATCTTAACTTTCAAACAATCTTGGAAACTTTAATTCTATGGGGATCATTAGAGGTGAATTAAATGTATATTTACATTGTGAAATGACAATGAACCCTGGAGAACCAGGGTGGAATGTTATAGATTGAATAGGAAATGTCTCACTTAAGCTGGTATGGTGTGTGTTTGTCCCTAAATGCTGGCACTATTTTGAAAAATAAACAAACTGGTAGAAATTGCATAGCTACTGGAGGTAGGTCACTAGGGAAGATTGTGTGAATGTCTTGATCCTCATGCCTTCTACATATTTACCCCCTTTTGTGAACTCTGAATTCAGAACACATTTGCCCCTGTTCCTGCTACCATGGTATCCTGCTTAAGACCATGGAACAAAGTGAATATTCACTGAACCTTCTGAAACTGTGAGCCAAAATAGACTTTTTCATCTTGAAGCTCTTCTCTTGGGTGTTTTGACCAGTGATGTGAAAGTAAATAACCTAAAACTAATTTATGGGTATATTTTACCCATGGTGTGTCTCAGGTTATTTTAAATCATTTTTCTAAATCTAACATCAGCACTCTATAGACAACATATTAGAAAACTGCATTCTAATAGATTGTGCTATATATAACTACATGTTCTCTTCTTAACAAAAATGTTCTAGCAAGATAAGCACAATACTCTTGCATGTTCATAGTAATATACAACACGATTACTTCTCATCAAGATGCATTATCCATATCCAGACAAAAAAATAAACAAAATTGTCATCAACAAAGTCTTTATTGTATAAAGTTTTGTTGATTTCTATACTATGTATATTAGCATGATTCATTAAGTAATAAGAAATATTAAGCCAGTCACTGTTTTACAGATTCAGTCACAGTTGCCTAGAAACTTAAGGCAGGGTGATGAGTAGTTGAGGCCATATTGTACTGCATATTGAATGCTGTCCAGAATGAAAGAAAAATTAAAATAAGGGGAAAGGAGGAGGGATGGGAAGGAAAGAGTAGGGGAGAGAAGGGGAGGGGAGAGAATGTTTTATATATGTCAACTTCCTAAAAGAGTGTCTGCTATGATCTACACATCTTAGTTATCATCAAAGATTTTTCTTGGCTGTTGGTGTAATCAACCCACAAGGGTAATACACAGGACAGAAATTTCTCTAGAAGAACATTTGCTAATGACACAGAAATAAATCTAACTACTAAAAAGATGTAAATATGATTAAGGGACACAAATATTAGGCAAACAAAACTCCATAAGAAGGCTAATTGAAGCATAACACAAGGCTTCTGACAGTAATTGCAGCACCTAGAAGATTAATGTGTCCTAGGACAGCCATAAAGTAATTGTGTTTGTGTCCTTTCCTTTTCTCTCCTTTCCCCTTCTCTTCTTTTTTCTCCTCTACCCTCTTCTTTTCTTTCATTTCTCCTCCTTTTTTCTTCACTCTTGTTTTCCTCTCCCTCTCCCCACTTCTTTTTTTCATGCAATAATCAACTTTATTCAGAGCATCAAACAATTTATATTCATAGAGTTAAGAGTCACATGAGTAAAGTGTCCACTCATAAGGATAAGCCTACCACGGTGGATAAACAGCATGTAGCAGGCAAGCCTCATATGGCAAAAAACATACAAAAAAGTAATAATAGTCCATTTTAATGAATAATCTAAAAAAAACTCACTCCTTCCTGGCAGAGGCACAAAAACATTTTCCAAGAACAAGTCTCTGTTTTTGAAAAAAAAATGGAAGTCACAAGACTAAGATCCTTTTCTTGTTTTCTCCGACTTTCCTCACAAGGACTCTGAATCACATTATACAGTTGCATTCTAGAATCATTTCTGACAATAGAATCTAGGGTATTTTGTTGGTGGTGTTGGTGGATTTTTTTTTTTTTAAGATTGAGACGCAAGAAATAAATTAAATTTACATATTTTCTTATCAAGTAACTGAATTACATATTTTCTACTATGATATTGTAAGTTTCTTCTGCATTTTTAAAATGTTATTTTTAAAACTTTTTTCCAGCTTTTTTTATTCAATAATTTATTTATTTACATTTCAGATGCCATTCCCCTACCCCACCCCCCCATTAGTCCCCTATCTCATCCCTCCTCCTCCTTTTTTTGCCTTTATACTATTTAAATTACATGCAAGTATTAAGGTCAGTTCTAGGTTGAGGAACCAGCAATACAATAGATGCAAATAGTCAAGGAACAAGTGAGACAATAAGCCCAGATAGTCAAAGAACACGCACTACAATAAACAGAGTCCTGTGATCACTCCCATGATCACTATTTCTAAGGGATTATCAGGATGACCAAATATCTGAGCCTATTTCCCTGTCCTAGCCCAAAGTCATTTTCATGTCTGAAGCCTATTTCTTTGTTCTGGCTCAAGATTTTAGATTTCTGCCTATAATTGTTCTTTATTCTAGCCTAAGATTTAGATTCCTGCCTGAAATTTCTTCTTTGTTATAGCCTAGGATATAGGTTTCTGCCTGAAATTACTTCTTTGTTCCAGTTTAATGTCAGATTCCTGCCTTCAGTCCATTTCCTTGTCCTTGGCTTAAGTCAGATTCCTGCCAAGCAGCCCATTTCCTTGTCCTTGGCCAATGTCAGATTCCTGCCAGGCAGACCCAAAACCTCTCCACATCTCCCCCTTTTATTGCATAAACCAGACTGAGCCTGTCTTAGGTCATTCTGACAAAAAAGTCTTCCTTACCCATTGTGGAATATGCATTATCATAAGCAATGCATTTCTGTCTTAGGTTGGTAAGGCTCTGTGCAGAATCTTACCCATCCTTGGCTTGCCAGCCTGTTAAATTAATAACTCTGTCTGGGAGTCCATTTTCAGTTTCAAGTCATGTACTTTGGCTGTCAGCTTGTTGATGTACTTAGAGACAAGCTTTAACCCTATGGGCAGGAATAAAAGTATTCCGAGGACAAGAAGGGCTAGCATGATCAAGCTATATATGCCATTCCTGAGGTTTGACCAAAATGGAAATACTGACCTCAGGCTGTGGATAACTGTCCCCACTTCTTGATGAGACAAAAAGAAATATTTTTTTAAAACAACTGAGTCTCCATGTGGCTAACATTCATATTTATGCAAATAAAATTATTTCCACCCATTCAGAAAATTACAATAAGTGGTATCTACATAAACAATGCAGTATACAGCTTACTAAAGTGTACTATTATGAAAATCATATATTCCACCTTTTGGTTTTATTTTCCTATTTAAATATTCTACGATATATCAAAATAAGATATAATCCAGGTAGATGATCTGAAAACTAGTCTTTGTGTCACACTGGAAGTAGAATATTCCATCAGCTCCTATGTGGGGAGCAAGAAGATGCTTTAGAGAGAGGACTGTTTCACCCTGGAAGACTCCTCAAAACAGTGGTAAAGACAAAAAATAAAATTATTCTGTACTTGTTCAGTAAGGGTCCATGATTCACAAAGAATGATACCCTAGACTCAATGTGCAAAGAGTGTTTTTCTGCAGAGAAACTGCATGCAGGGGTCTACCATACATCGGGATAGAAGACAGGTGTGGATTTGACAGGGTCAGTTTGAAGTCCATTAGGGTAGGAGTGGGTGACTTTTACCTTTCTTTCCCTTGATTGGTTGGTTCTATCTTCAGGAGTATGGGTGCCTTTGTAATTGGTCAATGCTCTAGGGGTTTAGAGCCTCTTGATGATTAACTATACTTGGCTCAAACTAGGTGGTTGGGCACCTTCAACAGCTCCTGATTGGCTGCCCATGAGGTTGGCCCAGGCTAGGTGGTGGGTCAGCTTCCTGAATTGATATCCATGAGGGGTGGTTTTTTCCTGGAATTAACTTGTTTTGGACATTTCCAGTTCTGCGAAACAGAAACTTAGGACTAATTTTCTAAACTTCTAGTTTATAACCTGTCATAGAGTCAGCCTGGCTCTGGGTAACTGTCTTCTCAGCTCTACTTCTAAGTCTTGTAGACTGAGATTTGTATCCAACTAATAGTCTTAGTATTTTTTAATTGAGAATATTGTCATTCGTCTATATGACATTTTGAGGTTCAGCAGAGGAGCTAAAATGCATAGCTTCTTATTGCTTGTCTTCAGCTTCCAGCCTTGCTACTTATTAGCTGAACAACTCTCTTGGATGACCCATTCTTTTTTCTCCTACTTTGCTATGGGATTAAACAATGCAATACACATCCTATTTCAGTATCTAAGAAATGAAACAAATGAAATACAAAAAAAGTGTGGCATCAAAATAAATAAACAAATCACTGTGCTTGGGGCAAAGCAAAAGTTAAACCCAGCACTGTGGGAGCAATGGAGAGAAGGAGTGATACCTGCAGCTGACCCTGTCCATCTTCCTCTACAGCATTTATACCTTTGTCAGATTGCATCACTGCAAAGAATGAGGGACTCAGTTTCAGCAGAAATAATTTAGAAAACCATTTCTTTATATTTAGTACCAATATTGTAGAATGATGTACATAAATACAAATTCTGGTACAAAGAAGTAAAATGCTTATAAACCTTATATCTGTGTCACATAAACCTTATATCTATTTATAAACATGGATCACACAACATCCTTGCTGCCACTGTTGGGCTGCTGTATATGAGACAGTCACCCCACGAGTTAGATCACTGAGTGACATCATGACCTCTTAGTCTGTGTACACTGTGTTTATGAAGCTCTCATGATAGCTTTTCTCAGATCACGTCTTTGTTCTTGGATGACCCAAGACCACACACACATACATACAATACAATAACTATTTACTATTCTTTTCCAGTTCTTTGATAGGTTAAAAAGTCATTTATACATACAAATAATTTTACCTCATTTTAAAATTTTAACAGTATGAAATTTTAACTATAGATGTTAAATTCCTTTTCCAATCCCCACTTCACAGCCCGTAGAGAAGTAGTTCTTAACTACAGATGTATTTTAATCGATGTTCCAACTTCTCAAATAGTATCATGTATTTTCTCTTATTTCAACATATCAGATATAGATTTTTAAAGCTGCAAAAAAATGATTGAGTTGGCTCAAGTACAGTGTAAGTATGACCCCCACTGGCTATCAGTGGAACTGCATAGTTGTTTCCAGTTTAAAATTATTTTAAATTCAGTTTATGAAAAAAGAATGCTCAGGACTCATGCTTGTAAAGTGAAAAATGAGTTATCTTTCTAATAATCATTTTTGCTTCTATTTTAAATAACATTTATCACTTTATATTTGTGACTATTAAGATGAAATGATGATTTAGTCTCTAAAGAGTAATTTCCAGACAGATTTAGAATCAATATTATTAACTCTACTTCACAGTTATTGTATTATAATATTTTTAAAGTTGATAACATGCAAATATTCTTTAAATGATTTTGTAAAGCATTTAACTTTAGCAAATAGATGTTTTGTCATGTACATATATGTAAATATGATGTGGTGTTTTGATATACACAACACAAAATGAACTAACTACTATAACAAAACTAATTAACCTCTCTTCTCAAATATTGTCCTGGTTATTTTAACTGTGAGCTAGACAAAAACCTAGCGTTATCTGGGAAGAGGACTTCAGTTGAGGAATTGGTCAGATACAATTAGCATATAGGCATGTCCTTAATAGAGTCTCTTAATTGTTAATTGATGTAGGGAGCCCAGTCCACCATGAGCAGCACCATTCACTAGGCAACCTGGTCCTGAACTACATAAGGAAGTTAGTTGAGCAGAAGTCTGCCTGCCAGCCAGCAAGCAGCATCCTCTGTGGTCTCAGCACACTTCTTTGTCTATAAAGTGAGGTCATTGGTCAGAGAGAATGCTGTGTGGCCTCAGATCTAACTCCTTCGGCAATTTGATGCACACAGCCCAATACAGTTAAGGCCTTAGACTGAACATCAGATTCTAGATCTTACTCGTTTTTCATAATTGAAATTGTGGATACTATAGTCTCGTTTGTTTCACTCCTCCAAACTCTGAGAACCGCCATTCTACTCTCTGCATCCAGTCATTCGACATTTTGGATTCCATGAGTCACTTGAGATCATCACTATTTTCTATCTCCAATTTATTTTATGTGACATAGTGTCCTCCAGTTTCATCCATGCTGTTGCAGGTGACAGAATTTCTATTTTTTAAAAGATGAGTAGCAGCCATGTATATGTGGTGCACAATTTCTTCATATTGTTCATCTGTTCACAGAAAGTTATCTTGTTTATTTTGGCTGCTGTGAATAATGCTAAAATGGACACAGAATAGTGGGTATATTTTTGAGATATTCATTACATTTATTGTTTTAAAATCATTAAGTGACCATTGAAAAATACTGTCCCACCACATCCTTAGAAATAATAGGTTCATCTAAGAATATTTTCTATTAATGTCTGTTTTGTTCATCTATAAATTTTAACTAATCTAGGAAAATGAAACGTGATGTGACAGAAAGAATACTAACAAAAGACTGGCTCTATCTCTTGTTTAATTTCTTCTTTAAGAAGATGCATTATAAAGAAAAATAGTAATTCTCTAACATACAAGAATCCTCATGATAAAACCAAGTTGCAAGGGAAGTATTTTTGTTTTGTTCTGGTTTTGGTTGTTGAAACAATTTCATTCCTAAAGACTGGAACTCAATATGTAGCAGTTCCCAACTGAGTTCATCATTGCAGGGGTATATGAGAGCAAGCAGCAGACATAATGGATAGAGCAGAAGCTGAGGGCTCACATCTCAAACCACATGCAGGAAGCAAAGAGTGGGCTAGGACTGCTGTGTGGCTTTTGAAATCTTAAAGACTGCCCCCAGGGACATTCCTCGAGCAAGGCCACACCTCCTAGACGTACACCAAAACACCACTGTGGTGGTTGATATATGTTTGGCCCAGGGAGTAGCACTATTAGGATGTGAGGCTTTGTTGGAGTAGGTGTGGCCTTGTTGAGGAAGTGTCACTGTGGGCATAGGCTTTTAGACCTTCCTCCTAGCCACTTGGGAGTCAATCTTCTGTTTGCCTTCAGAACAAGATGTATAGCTCTCCACTCCTCCAGTGCCAGCCATGTCTGCTTAGAAGTTGCCATCCTCCCATCTTGAAAATGGACTGAACCTTTGAACCTGTAAGCCAGCCCCAATTAAATGTCATCCCTTATAAGAGTTGCCTTGGTCATGGCATCCTTGCTTGTGTTTTCTAAGGGAAATCTTTAGTCATTCTTATTTCCCTTTCTTTGCAAGTGACTGTCCCGTATCCCTGAGAAGTGATTTAAGATTTTCTTTTTATCATGTACTTTTAGTGATTTTTACCCTGTGAACCTTGGCTCTCTCTTCACCCTCCTTGGTCACTGTGGTTTGTTTGCTGTTTTCAGAATATTCCAAGAATACGTGTAACCCCAGAGCCTTGTATTGCTTTCTATGCCTGAATAGATCTTCATATGGCTCTTCAAGTCCCTTATAAATTCAGTCAATCTCATTGATTCCCACTGACTATCCTCTTCACTCTATAAACCTCTTAACATTTTCTTGCCACCAAAACATTTTCACGGATCATAAATTTCCATAAGGCTCATTTCTCTAAGCATTCTGTGTCAAATTTCTCTCCCTACAGATGTAACATGCAATAGAAAGACAATAAACTTTGTTTTGTTCAATGGTGCAGACCTAGTTTTTATATCACTATATAGAATACTTAGTAGAATACTATGTTTCCAAAAGAAATTTTGAAAGAATTGATTTTCTAATAAATAAATAATAAATTAAAATTCTACTCTTAAAATAATGGTTAGATGGTGATACTTATTGTTTGGAAATATGCTTTACTCTATGAGAGACTTATCTTGCTAGTAAAGCCCTTTAATAAATATGCATTGCACTAGTAAATGGTGATTGTACACTGTTTATTTAAAAGAAGACACCTTTAATATGATGCTTTAATTGACAAATCTAATTGATTCCAAATTTTTTAGTGAATAAACTTCTGAAGTATTTAACCTTAATAATTTGTATTTTATGTTTTTTAATTATATGTGTGTGTGTGGTGCATGCACATGGGGTGTGAGGGCATGTTACAGCAGTGCACATGTGGATATCAGGAGAAAACTTCAAAGAGTCAGTTCTCTTCTACCATATGGGTCCTAGTGATGAAAGTCAGATCAATCAGGCTTCACAGCAAGCAATTTTACCATCTGGACAATTCAATAACTTATAGTTATCTATTAATTAACTTTCACTGAAATGTTATTTTGTCAGTGAAAGTTTATATTTTTAGGTTTTAGAGCCAGAGCAATATAATTTTTAAAATAATTCTACTAAAGTTAGAAGACCTCTCAAACATTCCTGATTCCCAATCTTCTCCCTTAAATGAGTACAATGAGTTATCAGATCTTCAAGCCTTTTCTACCATTAACATTCTGGGAATCTTCACCTGTTCAGATTCAGTGTTGTGAAGATTGGAGCTCCAGCTAGGCAGGATTAGTACCATGATAACACATGCTCATAGCAATGCCTTCAAAGCACTCTGTGGGCCCAAATCATTCCTGAGTCATCTAATTCTCTAATACTAGTTTCCAGACAATCTTTGCCAAAGAATTAAAAAATACTCAAACACATAGAAAGTTGAGGGTCAGGAAGCATCCTTGATCTCTTACCCAGACCTTTGTGTTACTTAGTCTGCTATTATCCATGCTCCGGTATTATCCATTTGAGTCTTTTGAAGACTAGACATTATGATTGTCTCCAAATGTCTGCCATTTGGGTAACATTATTATCATTATGGCAGTCTAGACTACAAGGGCCATAACATGGAAAACAATACAAACAAATATACACATAGAGAAACACACACAGAGAGACAGAAAGACAGAGATTCAGAGAAAGAATGAAACTTTTTGTTTTATCTTATAAAAATTTGTCAAGGAACTAGCTTTCCAGGTCATATCATATTTCACAAATAATAAAATGATACAATAATATGAGGAAATAATATCAGAATAAAGGCTATCACCATATATGAGTATATATATATTTCTTGTTTGAAGAGGGTGAAAGATTATATTTCAACATTCCAACAAAGGTCTCTTCACAAACTTAGATTTGGTATTTTATATTCAATAAGGATAAAGTGTGATATAAATATATTAGCTCAATCATTTGGGTAAAGCTGGTCCTACACAAGCTCTGTGAGTTTGATTTCTGTTCCTATGGTAAACACAATAACAATAAGTAACTCTGGTAAGAAAAGGTTTATTTCAGCTCACAGGTTCAGCGAGGGAAGCCATGGCAAAAGTACAGGGTGGAGTTTAGAGGCAGACACTGAAGCACAAACCATAGAGGCATGCTGCTAACTGGCTTTCCCCAGGCTCATTTACAGCTGCCTTTCTTACCAAGTCTCTTGGGGTGATACTACTCACAATGGGCTCGGTCCTCTTCCATCAATTATGAGCCAAGACAGTGCACACACAAACATGCCCACAGGCTAATCTGATGGAGGAAATTATGTCACATTGACCAGATCAGTCATCATAAATCTATCTTTGTCAGTTTCACACACAAACACATCATGTTGAAGCATAAGTTTTTCTTGTCTCCAGGATTAATGCTAATGTTAATCTCAAACTATATAATATAAGCCAACGTTTAAAAGTTCTATAGTCTATTAAATTGATCAATGACTTAAAAGACCAACTTCTTATAAAACCTCCAAAGTCTCTTAACTGTGGAATTCTATAAAAATAAGTTACAATCACTCTGGAAATCAGTCTGACAGTTCCTCAAAAAATTTAACATAGTATTACCTGAGGACCAAGCTATATTCCTCCTAGGCATATACCCAAAAGATGCTCCAACATATAACAAGGACATATGCTCCACTATGTTCATTGCAGCCTTATTTATAATAGCCAGAAGCTGGAAAGAACCCAGATGTCCTTCAACAGAGAAATGAATACAGAAAATGTGGTACATTTACACAACGGAGTACTACTCAGCTATTAAAAACAATGACTTCATGAAGTTTGCAGGCAAATGAATGAAATTTGAAAATATCAACCTGACTGAGGTAATCCAGTCACAAAAGAACATACATGGTATGCACTCACTGATAAGTGGATATTAGCCCAAAAGCTCAGAATACCGAAAATACAACTCACAGACCACATGAAGCTCAAGAAGAAGGAAGACCAAAGTGTGAATGCTTCAGTCCTTCTTAGAAGGGGGAACAAAATACTCATGGGAGGAAATATGAAGACAAAGTGTGTAGCAGAGACTGAAGGAAAAGCCATCATCCAAATATTGCCCAACCTGGGGGTCCATTCCATATACAGTCACCAAATTCAGACACTATTGTGGATGCCAAGAAGTGCTTGCTGAAAGGAGCCTGATATAGCTGTTTCCTGAAAGGTTCTGCCAGAGCCTGACAAATACAGAGGTGGATGCTTGTAGCCAACCATTGTACTGAGCATGGGGTCCCCAGTGGAGGAGTTAGAGAAAGGACTGAAGGAGCTGAAGGGATTTGCAACCACATAGGAAGAACAACAATATCAACCGACCAGACCCTCCAGAGCTCCCAGGGACTAAACCACCAACCAAAGAGTACACATGGAGGGATCCATGATTCCAACCACATATGTAGCAGAGGATGACCTTGTAGGGCAACAATGGGAGGAGAGGCCCTTAAAACCTGATGCCCCAGTATAGGGAATTCCAGGACAGGAAGGTGGGAGTAGGTGAGTGGGTGAGGAAATACCCTCATAGAAGCAGGGCGAGGGAGGATGGGATATGGGGTTTCTGAGAGGGAAACTGGGAAAGGGATAGCATTTGAAATGTAAATAAAGAAAATATCCAATATAAATAAATAAATAAATAAATAAATAATAAGTTACAAACACTTTTTTCTATTTTTTAATTAAAAATAGATTTATATATAGTATATATATATATATATATATATATATATATATATATATATATTCCCATTACAGTTTCTTCTCCCTCAGCTCCTTCATGATCTTTCCTACTTCCTAACCCATCCATATCCACAACTTTTCTGTCTCTCATTAGAAAACAGGCATCTAAGGAGTAATAGTAAAGTAAGGTAACACAAAGCAAACTAACCAGAATAGGACAAAGCAAAGAAACCGAAGAAAAGGAATCAAAGAAAAAGCACAAGAAACACCTATAGACACAGAGACACAACATTCATACACTTACGAATCCCATAAAAATACAAATCGAACGTAATGTTTCAGAAAGGAACAACCAGGTGCACCACTTCAGATCAAAGCAAAACCCAACATACACCAAAACCAGTAGCTCAGCGTCCAGCATCTGAAATTCACCCATCTTCTAGCTACAAAATAATAATAATATAATAATAATAATAATATAAAAACAAAAAAAAACATGGGCATCCCCATGCTTTTTCCAGGTCTTCCATCTGCAACAGTTTTTCTTTTGAGTTCAGGGCAGCTCCACTTCATACCTGCAGCTGTCCAGCACAAATCCTCAGGATCCTGCCATCTCTGGTATACTGGAGTCTCACTGCAACTGAGGTTGTCGTTTTGCCAATGGCCTCTCGTGATCAGTCTTCTGAACCTCACACGTAGTGCAAGCCCCAAGTGTTCTCCATGGCCCTTCCATGCCTTCAAAGCCAGTTCCATGTTGAAGAGTCTTACATATTATTTGTGAAGTTGTTCTGTCAACTTGTTATGTAGTCCAGCCCTCCACTGGACTATAGAGTCTACGTACTAACCCTGGAGAAATACTTCCCATTTGTTACTCACAAATGGCTTTTCAGCTCCAGCTAACCAGCATCCATTGTCCCACTGAAACAAAGATTTCACTATAAAAGGGTTTTAATCCAGAATATTACACAAACAGCACTGGTAAAGGCTTTGCTTCCCTAAAACATCACAAGCCAGATATCTGTTATCTGTACATCTCTCAATATTCATATTCCAAGCTCCCCCAAAACAGCCACCCCATCAAGCATCAAGCTCTGAGCACTCAACAGTTTTACCTACTCAAAAGTCCAAACTGTTTCAAAGACAACACGATTAGGTCTATCACAAGAACAGCCATAATTTTTAAGTAGCAATTTCTCTCCTACTTTGCTTTTTTGTTGCTGTAAGAAATACCGTAACCAGGGCAGCCATCCAGATGTAAGTGAATAAGTAAATTAGTGGGGATAAAAAAAAAAGAAGTACCATAACCAAAAGTGACTCAGGTGGGGGAGGGAGTATTTCACCACAGGAAGTCAAGGAAAGAACCCAGAGGAAGAAACTAAAGCAGAAACTATGGAGGAACATTGCTTATAGGCTTTCTCCAGGCTTATGTTTAGCTACCTGTCTAATACCTGCCTAGGAATGGTACCACCCACAGAGGGCTATGCCTCCCCACATCAATTACCAGTCAAGAAACTGCTCCATAGGGCAATACAACAGCAGTAGTATTTCAATGAATGTCCTCTCTTCCCAGGTTTATCAAGTTGACAAGCAAAATTCGCTACCAAAAACTCTATAGGGGAGGATAGGAAAGAACTCCTGACGTAACCAGATGGAGTGTCCAGAGTGACTTCTCTAAAACAATGTTGCCGTGTTTCCTAAGGTTACTCACAATTCCTGGTAAAATATTTACCAAAAAACGCATCATGCATAAGTACTTTTGCCTTGTGTTTCACATAAATAATTAATACCTTTCCTGTCCATTTAGAATCATTACTCATAATTGGCTTGACTCCTGTGAATCTTGTTTCCTCCCTTCAATATTGTTTTACATTATTACATACACAAGCATTATATTTTATCCAAATAGGTTAAAAATACACCAGACGCAGAATATACCTGATTTCAATAAACTCATTCAGTACTGAATAAACCACCAAAGAGAGCCTGTACTTATTAACAATTAAGGGTACAAACCTCTACATTAACAAAACCATGTTGGACCACAGAGCTGTGGCAGAGGAAATGGAGGCATCTGCCTTAATTGCAGAGCTGTCTTTGCCATTTTGCCAATTTTGCATTAAGCTATTGGACCGAATCCTTAATTGTTAAGATTTTTGTCTGGTGTGACTATTCCACATCCAGTTGTGAATCAGATGAAGTTTTCAAAAGGGCAGAATTCTTACAAGGAATTCAGAGAAGTATCTAAGAATGAATTTTTTCAGTTTCTGAGCCACACTTCCAGGACAGCATAGCTAGACCTTTCTGCACGAATATCCTTAGAAAATGCAGCAGCAGAAAAGAGATCTTTCAAACTCGGAGAGAAGTGTCTAGATTAAGAATGAATGACACATTGCAGCCACCATCCCCAGATTAGTTTCGAGAAGCAGCTCTCCTCCTTGCTTGCAATTCTCAAGCAGAATGCACCGAGAATGTGTTATATTGAAGTAAGAACAGTCCAGATGCCCTGGCTGTGTCCTGGTCCCTCCTACAACAGGGTGTCTTGTAATGTTAATACTTAGCCATTCCAGGTTCTTGGAGTGTAAAACCCCAAGTACAGTGCCTTTAAAGTCCCTCACCTTCCCTGTGAAAGGGACTCATGCAAAAAAGATCTTTCTGTCCTGCAGTTCTGTCGAGCCTATAGATGCTGACATGTTCTGGGTTTGGAGATTCTGTTTATTCCTCCTACTTGTGTGTCAGCAACAATGTTGCTTTACTTTGAACAAGTGTACTGATTAACTCAAGTAATGTTTGTGCAAAACCTTCTGCCAAAGAATGTTGGCAAAAAGTATCAAACTGCCTAAGACTCTCCCCATGAGACTGGCAACTGGCACATGGTGTTCGCCTCCCAGGCCTGAAGATCAGTGCACAGGATTCCACGTGAGGATTTCTCTGAACCACGGGAAGCAGTCTACGGATACTCATCACTTGCAAATACAATTGGAAGGAGGAGGGGGGAGAAAAGAGGAGAGGGAAGAGAAGGGAGAAGGAGTGGAGAAGGAGGGAGCAGCCTTCCGTGACTGCTCTTTTTCCAATCACAAATATGAAACTTTCCATATAATTTTAATTAACACTTAACTCTGAACCTATAAAATATCAGAAGGAATTAATTTTAACATAAAAGCAATCACTACCTGTCAAACCAATTATAGTATGGAATTACAGAGAGGAAGGGACACTAACAACCTCCATTTCCAAAGAGAGAAGAAGCCAGCTTCACAAAGGACCCAGCTCTGTATTATAGTCTTTTTAAGCCGTGAGTTTTTATTTGTTGTTACAGTTAGTGTACCCACATGGAAAGGTATTTCATTGATTCAAAATTACAGCTCCACACTTCAGAAGAGACTGGCTTGTTTTGTAGCCTTAATTAGAGAGCCAGCAGATAAAAGTTCGCTGTGTAAACACTGCATCCCTGATACTTTCCACTGCTTTAATCCCTGATTGTCAAGCCATGGTTAATATGAACCTGAGAGTCCTGAGAGAAAGCTAAAATCCCCAACAGGATTATTACCTAACAATAGGGCAAACAGGAAAACACATGGAGTTCATCTAGATAAGTTTCAACTCCCTGGCCATTTGGCTCCAACAAACAATTATAAAAATAACATCTACAGGACACCAGTATACTTCCTATGATGTCTGAGCTATCTAACTTTAGAAAATGAGTGCTGGGAGGGATTATGGATGATTTTAATAACCACAAAATAGTAACTGCAGCTTTGCTCAATAATTAGCTGAAATACTTCTTACTTTAATAGGTCCAACTTATTTGTTTATGAAGTCCATGATACATTTTTACAAAAGTTGGCACCATAAATAAGGATGTGGCCCTGATCTTGTGTCTGTACGATGGCACCATTTGTAAAAGGAAGGGTGATTAAAGTATGACACATTTGCTTTGTATTTACTTTTAAATGTGACAGCATATGTCTTTGCAGTTCTCAAATCAGGGGTATTTTACTGCTAGTCAGAATATGGAAAAAGAACATGGCACTCGAGACTCAGTTAATTTCAGACAGGTTCTATAAAAGATATTTAATTACATTTGACTTCTTGCCTAGAAATCCTGCAGTAGGGCTGTTTTACTTTATAAAGAATGAACGTTATCGAAACATAACAAGGATTTGATTTCAGCATTTCTAAAGCCTCCAACAAGAATAAATAAACAAACAGCAACAACTAAACAACAAGTTCTGAATGCTACAACTGGTTAAAAAGGCTGATTAAATAAACTGTGGGCAGCAAAATGGCCAGCATAGAAGATAGAAGGAACCACAGACACACAAAGTCCCCAAAGCTTTTGTACAAACAAGCATTGCATAGAATGGGTTCTGGAGCCCTTGAGAAGTAAAAGAAGAGAAAACAAGAAGCAATGGTTTGTTTAAACAATTTATCCAAATAACATGCAGCAATTTTAAACTTACCATAAGCTTTACAAACCTGTGAGAAGTGATACTTTCTATGTCCAGACATCTGGTCACTGTTGCTCATACAAGGTACAGGTTTAATCTTTTTCCTCTGATTAAAATTTTTACTTTTTAGTAGCATATAACAAATGTTTGGGTTGATGAAGTCCATGTATCATTTGAATACATATATACACATATATATTTGAAGATATATATATATATATATTAAAATAAAAATTATACCTCTTACTTCAGACACAAATCGTTTTGCGTGTGTCAGGAGCATGTAACATCTCCTCTGCCCACTATTGAAATATTCCGTGTTTGTCATAAATGAGTGCTATAAAGTGCTAGAAACTCTTCCCTCTGTGCCCTGCTCCCCAGTACTCTTTTGGTAACGCTCTTGTAGGAGATGCTTATTTACAATCCTGCAACTTTCTATTTGTGTGTGTCTAATCTTACTCACTTGGTTTAAATTCCATTTTTACGGCATACACAATGAATTTGAAGCTATTGCTGTTTTCCTATTTATACCACACTGAGCTTTTTAAAGTAATAACTTACACACATGTTTTATTTAACATAAAATAAAAACAGGAAGTGTCTCTTTTAGGCCTTTTCAATGTTTCTGTTTTTAATATGCATGTGTGTGAAATGTATACTATGTGTGTGTAGGTTTCTGCAGAGCCCAGAAGACACTGAATCTCTGTAGTCTCTTACTATGGATGAGGAATTTTCAAGACAGAAATGCATAGCATATTCCAAAGACGTTTAATTTCAGGGTCTATTTTTAAAGGGACAGCCACAAAAGTTAATATACCATGGGAGAAACAACTTTACCAATCAACTGAATGGTTTACTTGGTGTTGACCACAGACAGCACAATAAGTTTAGTTGATTCAAGATCGATAAGTCCTTTGAACTAACTTATAGATCATGGGTTAGCTTTTATTTAAAGATTTCGAGTAGTAAATGTGCTCAACTTTGTAAGCCATCTTCTCTCCTTTCAGCTACTTAGCAGTGCAGCGATAAAGGGAAAGCAAGCGAAGATGCTATGCAAATAAGTGGACTTGAGCATATTCCCAATAAAATTTTATACTCAAAAGAAGCAGTGACTAGACCCCTAGGTCATAAACTGAAGATTTTTGGTAATATTGTTTTAATGCTCATTGTTTAAACAAAGAAATATAGTAGTTCTTTTAAAGCTACGTTGAGAGGTAGCACCGGATCATATGATCTGCAATGGGCTCAGATATTGTAGCCAAATGTAATTATGTAGGTGGCTGGCAGCCCAGAGCCTCAGCCCACAGCATTCTCCACAGGGAGGAAAACATCTCTTCCACCCCAAGAGCACCCAGTAGTCATTATCGCTCTCTTCTTATACATAAGAGTGTGAATCTGAGTATTAGCAACACATTTAGTATCTGTCCTATACCTCATGATGGGCTACAAGCTGCCTCCGTGGGGGCTGGTGAAAGAGTCAAAATAAAACTCGGAACTGGGGCCCCGGTGAGATGGCTCAGCAAGCGAAAACCCTTGCCATTAACCTGGATGCCATATGGTGGAGAGGAGAAACAAGTCCCACAAGTTGTCCTCTGGTTTGCAAAGGTATGCACACACCCTACACACACACACACAAAATAAACACATGTTTTTAAAAGTTATTTATATCTATATAGATATAAATATACAGAGAGAGAGAGAGTTTTCTAACTAAAAAAAGGAAGAGAGCCCTAAACAGTCTCAAAGAGAGTGAAAAGAAACCTCAGCGGTAACTGAACGAAAAAGAGAGTCGACTCACAGATCCCAAGTGAGCCAAACACCAACTCTGAGACCCTGGGGTGAGGCTCAAAAGGAAATCCTAAATGTAAGCCAGGCCAGACTCAGGCATCCCCACCCTGCGATCAGACCAGACCTTCACAGGGCTCTAACTCAAGTGAGGACCAGGGTAAGACAGTGATTCTGTGTCTCTTGGATCAGCAGAACAGGGAAGTCCCATTTGGTCACTCTAACAGAGTGGGCTGTACCATCCTGGGAGAGATCTTATTGTTAAATATTAAGCTTACCTGAGGCATGAGGTCTAGGGCACGGACATTAGTGAAATCCTTAGGTGTCTCTGCTCTGGCAAGGAAGTAGAGACATAGCCCTACCCTTGAGGCTAGCCCTGGTTATCAACTAAAATATAATAATCCTGATTGATGTCTGACAAAGATGAGTCTGAGACCAGCGGGTGGTAAAAGTGATATGTAGAAGGTCTGGGAGGTGAGAATATATATCCTCGGTCTGCTTTCAGAGTTGTGATTGGCAAGTTCCCTGATAAAACTTTAGTCACTGAAAGAATGTAATCTCAGAGGACTTGGGACAAATAAACTGCAATGCTAACTGTGTCCAGCAGAGGGCGCTGGCACGCAAAAGAGAGCGGTCTCTGCTAGGCTTTAGCTTTAAGCCACGGGAAAAACAGGAGCCCACAATTCAGCGGGTCCTTCCACTCAGAGAATGTACCTGAAGATCCAAAAATAAGTTACTTTTTTTCTAAACTGTGTGAGTCTTTATTTTCTTTCCACACTCAGCATCATTATTTTACTCATTTTGTAATTTTACATTTTATTTGTTATTCTGCTTCATATAGTCACCTAATTTTAGACATTTCCAGTCATTTGTCCTTTTATAAACTGTTCCTTAATTGTATATGTATCGTTTCCCTTTTGCCTCCTGTTTCCCCCTTTCCTCCTTTTTATCTTCTGTAGTATTGTGATTTCTCTTACCTTTGACCATCCGGCCTTGGAACCTGTAAGTTTACTTTTTAGTTCCAACAATTTTTTATACATTTTTTAAACATTTTACAATATAATTATATTATTTGTAAATGGAGACATTATCTCTCTTCCATCCCCCTTGTAAAGTTTTATTCTTGCCTTACTTCACTGGCTGTAATATATTTTTTTTTTTTTAAGTTCAATCATTTTAGTTTGTGTATCCTAACTTACCAGTGTTTTTCAAAGTCTGGAAGTATATCTCAGCTCACCGATCTGTTAATTATGTCATTTTGTGGTTTTAATGGTTTCGTGTTTTGTGACTTTGCTGACTCTAGTAGGACTTGCCTTTCTTGGGAATAACTCCTGGAGATAGCAAACACCGTTGAGAAGCACATCAACCAACTCGCCTTCCCGTTAACCCTTGCCACCCATTTGCCAGGTTTTAGGACTTTGGGTTATCCCCTATCTGTCTTCATCTTCCCAAAGACAAGGATCACCCATCCACAGACATTCTAGAACTCATGAAAAGTTGTTCTAACATACTCATCCTAAACACACGTTATCTTGCCTTGCTAGAAGCCACAAAAAAGATTATCTTTCTTTTCCCCCAACCCCTGACTTGTCTCTTTACTGACCTGTACTCCTTATGAGGCCCTCTGTGCACAAGAAACACACACACACACACACACCTCTAGGGATCTGCAAGCTTAACAGACTAAGGATAGTTTGGGGTTATTTTTTATATCTCCTTATTTTTAATTATGTATGTGAGTGTTTTCCTCACATGTATTTGTACACTGCAAGCATGAGGTGTACATGGAGAATAGAAGAGGAAGTTGAATCCTTTGGTTGTGAACTACCATGCAGGTCCTGAGAATTGAACCCAGGTCTTTTGGAAAAGCACACACTGCTCTTAACTTCTAAGCCATCTCTCCAACTCCCCAAACTAATTTTTCCGTGGCAATTTGCTCTTGGTCTGTTGGCCTTCCTGTATCTCAATTGTAAGAAAACCTACCTTTTACAACAATAGATTATCTCTGTTAAGGTTTTCATATCCTATAACTAAGTTCTGTTTTTATTCCATTGCTATGAAATGTTATTGGACTATAAGATCTACATAGTTGATTTTGTTTGTTACATACATAACATAAAATGTTACGTACAACATAAAATGTTGTCATTTTAATCTTAGAGAGATGTGTAAAGATCTCTGACTTTTAGCATGTGGCCACTAAGTGTCATTACACACTGCTTATGGTAGTAATTTAATGCACAGATATTCATAATCATTGTCTTCCATCTTGGAGTGTGGTTTTGCACCATCTCTAATACATTTTGGCTTGGCTGCTATTTGTCCAACATCCCTGTCAACAACCCATGCTCTCTCTTCGTCTTCACCGGCCCTGGTTCACTTCTGATCTTCTTTGAGTCTCTGACCCCTCTCAATCCCTTGGCATAGATCTGTCCTTCACAACATCCCATACTTGAGTCTCATTAGTGAATTCAGCTGAAAACATTTTTCTTTCAACCATTAAGTTATCTCCATGGACGTTTGTTGAAATAGCTGACTGACTTACTTAGTCTCTACTCTATATGATTATATAGTTATAACTCTATATTCACTATATTTACTTTTTCTACATAAGCTGCCTCTTTACTTGTTTATTTTAAAACATAAATAACTTTTTATGTTTGTGCTAATGGTCATCTTTGTACTTTTTTACTTGTACCTTGACTCTGGCTTCCTTAGCTAGAGGAATCTTATTGATCCATTTATGGTGGTGTTATTTGAGCATAACTAGTGACAGTGTACCAGTTATTGAGTTTGTTCTACCCTGTCCTCCGTGTTCTGTTTTCCCCATTTTCAGGTGTATGATTTCTGATATTAAAAGAGGCATAATGCTTGTATGGTATTATTTCTCAACACCGCTTTTATTGTAGCCTTGGCTCATCAATTAAAATAATCAATGTTAGGACTGGAGGATGTACTATGTGAGAAAATCAGGATGTATTTATATGAGAAAAGAATATATTTTCAATAAAATGGAAAAAAGAAAAAAACTCACATGTTTTTCATCATCAGGCTTGACACTTAAAGTGCATCTAGAGCAGTGGTTCTCAACCTTCCTAATGTGTCCACACTTTAAATATGGTTCCTCAGGTCGTGGTGACCCCCAGCCATAAAATTATTTTGTTGCTACTTTATAACTGCAATTTTGCTGCTGTTATGAATAGTAAATTGGTGATATGCGATCCTGCTGGGGTCGTGACCCACAGGTTGAGAATCACTGGTCTGAAGCGTGATCCTGTTGTTTGCCCGCACATCCTGTCATGTTTATTTCCATCTTACCTTACATGCTGCTTTAGAGAAGACTAATAGGTCGATTTCATGAGAAATTTACATATGTATTAGCTGGTGGTGTTATTATTAATTAGGCCTGGGTCTGAGGGTCTTTTTTTCCTTTATCTTTAACGTGTAGCGATTTAACTGAACTCCGTCATTGGTATAATTGCTCTGAGTCAGCTTTCACTGGAATTGAGAGGTCCTTCTGATTGGTCCGTTCTGTTTCTGGCGGAGCGCCTGTTTTGTAGGTGGTATTTCTCCCTTGCTGCTACTCCTTCCTTCTTCCGCAGCTTCACTGTTCTTCTAAACCCTCCGTTCTTCTCCTCGCTCTCTATCAGACCAGCCTTTTTCACATTCGTTCTTGTCTAGATGTCCATTCTCTTTGATGGTCTCTACTTTTATTCCGTCCTGTTTTGTTCTGTTTTCTGTTTTTTGTTTGTTTGTTTTACAAGACCGGGTTTTTTTCTGTACAGCCCTAGCAGTCCTGGAACTCACTCTGTAGACCAAGCTGTCCTGGAACTCAAAGAGATCTCCCTGCTTTTGCTTCCCGAGTGCTGGGCTTAAAGGCGTGTTGCAACCACGCCCAGCTTGCTTTCATTTCGTAAGGATTTATAATTTAATGTTTTCTTATTTCATGACTTGTCTCTTTTTCTTATTTTTCCCCTAAGATAGAACTAGAGCCATCTTCTGTCTTCATAGTGGAGGACATTTCTGTCTCGTTGGAACTTTATAATTCAACATTATAAGCTTTTCATTATTACCACCAAAAATTGCTTGAGAGTGTTCATATCAAAACATTGGTTGCACTATCCTCCAGTGGTGCGCATGGAGAAAGGAGCTTTCATTAGCTAAAATATTTATATTTGCATTTGTATTTCTTACAGTATTTTTGTAGAGGTCAAAACTGTTTTTCCTCATATTTCATGGACAGGTTAATAGTCATGGTTTATATAATATTAAGTTAAGTTTGGTTTAATATCCTAATTCATTGATGTAATTTACATGCTTATATGCTAGGGGGAGATAATTTAATGTACGATATACATAAATTTATTGTATTTATTGTACTATATAATTTTATGTACATGTCAAGAAGTAGTTTAATTAGGACACGACTAGTGGCGTGAGGTAGTTTTTAAATTAGAGGATGACCTAGCACTGAAGGAAAGTTGGGTCACTTTCGTTGATGATACTTGAGGGCACTTTTTGTCTGGTGCCTGTGGTTTCCTTTTTTTCTTTTGTTATAGTAAATGCTACTTGCCTTACTTCTTGTTTTTTTGTTCTTCTTCTGGTCTCTTCTTTTCAGGTCTAGGCTGTCTCTTCCCTTAGTATCCACGCTAGCCAGAAGCAGTACTTCCTCGGGCCAAAACCTTTCAGGTTTTCTTTCCACTGCTAGACATACAGGGTTACTTTTCATATGCTAACACTTAAATTTTCATTTTTCCAACAGTAATTTTACGTCATCTTTAGCCCCTGTATTGTTTTTCCTGTCTTCAAATTAGTTTCCTCAAATGCCTAGCACCTCTCTCTGATGAAGAATGCCCCCTGAGAAAGGCTGTTCTTCTTCTACATAGTGATTTGAAGGGGCGGGGCTCACACCTGCTGCTAGGACCGAAGTTCTGACGTCAGTGCAGTTCTGGGCGTTGCTCTCACTCATTTGCCGTGTTTTTCAGGATTCGTGGGGAAAGCTGAATTTCGGAGGTTGCAGATACTTGGACACGACGGGTTCAATCCAAACCATTTAAAGGGCAGTAACTCTGTATGATCTATGAAAATGTAGCTATGAACAAATAACACCTTCAGACTTTACTCAAGATCCTTCACAGCATGACACCTGCTCCTTTCTGGGAATTCACCAAGTAACGTCCACCTGTAATCTTCCCGCCTCTGTCCCCATTTTAGTAGTGCATGCTACAATCCCTAACATTTTTTACTTCTGCCCGATGAGTCTCAACTGTCTCGCTTTGCCATCTATGATGTCCAGATGCCCTCTCTTATTTACTGATTTAAAATATCATTTTTTTTTCCCAGTAGGTCTCTGCCTTTCTCCATAGTCTAAATGTTTACTTTGAAAGTTGGGAGAAAAATCAGAGCATGGTGGTTTCCCTGTCTTGAAATTGGAACCATTTAGATATGTTGACTGGGAGCAACATAAAAGCAAAAGAATATCATTTCCTTTCACAAGGTAATTAGTATAGAAAGAAGGAGAGCAATTAAATCACTCATCTATGACTCATTAAAACTGGGCCCCCACTTAACAATTTGGAAGCATATGGCAACTTTTTCCTGGGCAAACACTGTAATTATCAACTTTCAGTTCCTGCAATATTTGATAATCTCCCAAAGAGGAAATTTAAAGACACAGACAATTTCGGTTTTTAAAAGCCCTTTTTTTTTTTTTTTTTTTTCCCACAGCATGAATATTTTTCCATTCTTGATTACCCACCCTGCAAGATGTAATTAGAAGGACATAAAATTCAAACTTTCAAAAGAAGATGTTCCGTTTAATAAGGCAGATTATTTGATGTTTTCTAGTTCATGGATTTTAGTAGTGAACCCAGTCTCACTTATATTCATAATATTTCGATGATGCCTAAGTAACTATAGTAGAATAAGAGAAGAAGAAACAAATTGAAGGACTCTAATTTGTGGACCAGCTAACCACTTCCAGAGCAACTACTGAATTTCACTCCTAACCACTTTTAGATTGAGGAGACTGGCCTACTCATTAAATTAGATGTTGGACCCCTCCCAGCCCAAATGCTGCGGTGAACATATATTGTTGATGTGGTCACTTTAAGTCTCTAAAGAATGTTGTAATGAACTCTTTGCTAATTGTGGATCGTCTCTTGTCCTGCTGCGCCCCTTCGCAAATCCAAAAGACCACCAAGGAGCCGACTCCGATGCAATCGCATTAGGGTCTCTATTCAAGCTGGAACTTGGCCTCACTGCTGACCCTGATGCAGCAGGACAGGAGGGCAAAGCCCAGAGCCCAGTTTCAAGCAAGCATTTACAGTGGCAAGCAAACAAGTAAGGAGGTTTCCAGCCTGATACGCATCTGACTGGGGGCTATTATGAAATTTGTTGCCCTTTACAATAATTGGCTGGTGCTAGGAGCCAAACCATAAACTTCTGCTTTCTTCCTGATTGGTGGTGGTTAGGGAGTGACATAGAGGTGTAGGCTGGTTTAGAGGGTAACCTGGAAACTGATACTAGGTGCACAAGCAGGCTTGTTGGGGAATAACCTGGAAACTAGTGTTAGGTATACAGGCTTGTTGGTAGAGTTCAACCTTAGGTCAGGTTCTCTAAGATGGAGTCTAAATCCAAGATGGAGTTGCTCTGGTCTTTCAGTCTTGCCCCCCTTAAAGAAAAAAATTTAAAAAGTCTAGTATTTGACATCCTCTGTGTCCCACTGACTGGTTAGGTGGTGTTGTCCTGAACCAATGACTTCACTGAAGGAAACAGAATCATTTTGACTTACCTAGCACCTCTTGCCCTTGTCACAAACCTGCACAATCAGCTAGCCTTACTATCAAGACACCAAACACATCAAGTCGTCTTAGAAATCAAGGGTAACACAATTTAGTGAATGAAAAGTAATGACCTGTTTCCTAGCTTCTTTTTCTTCTCTCACTTTCCCTTTTTTTGATTTGCCCTGGGGCATGCATAATACAAACTTCATTTCTTTAGCCACTAGGGAAAATATCTCCAGAAACAAAGATTAACCATCATCTCTTCGCTGCAAACACTATACATTATTAAATACGCTTGAAGGGAACAATTACCCTGGACAATTATAGGAAATAATCAAACATGTAAGCAGCATTTCAATATTATCTTTGGTTTTGGCTTCAGCCCTAAACTTTGTTATCAAAGCTATCTATTTCTCTCTCTCTCTCTCTCTCTCTCTCTCTCTCTCTCTCTCTCTCTCTTTCTCTCTCTCTCTCTGTATCTATCTCTTTTTCTCCTTCCCTCCCTTCCTCCCTCCCTTTCTTCCTCCCCCTCTCTTTTATCTCATATTCTTTTAGAGAGATATTTATAGTAAGTGGTATCTTTTTTACATTAATTTATGTATTTATTCACTTTACATCCTGATTGCAGCTGCCTCCCTCCTCTCCTCCAAGTCCCACCATCATACACACCTCCCCTGTGTCCCCCTCCACTGTTCACCAACTCTACATCCATCAGAGGCCTAATATCCAAAATATATAAAGACACCAACAAACCTGTAACTCAATGAAAAAATGAGTACAGAGCTAAACAGAAAATTCACAACAGAAGAATATGTAATGACTGAGAAGCACTTAAAGAAATGTTTAATATCTTTAGTCATCAGGGAAACGCAAATCAAAGCTAGTCTGAGATTCTATCTTACACCCATCAGAATGGCTAAGATCAAAACCTCAAGTGACAGCACATGCTGGCAAGGATGTGGGGCAAGGGGAACACTCCTCCATTGCTGGTGAGAGCACGAACTTGCACAACCACGTTGGAAAACAGTTTGATGGTTTCTCAGAAAATTGGAACTAATTCTTCCTCAAGACCCAGTTATACTACTCCTGGTCATATACCCAAAAGATGCCCTACTGTACCACAAGGACATGTGCTCAACTATGTTCATAGCAGCTTTATTCATAGTAAGTGGCATCTTAGTTAAGGTCCTTATTGCTTGATGGCACACCGTGACCCAAAGCTTACAGCTTACACTTCCACATCACAGGTCATCATCAAAGAAAGTCAGGACGGGAACACGAGCAGGGCAGGAACCTCTAGGCAGGAGCTGATACAGAGGCCAGGGAGAGGTACTGTTTACTGGCTTCCTCTTCATGGCTTGCTCAGTCTACCTTCCTGCAGTAATCGGGACCAGCTGCCCAGGACTGACTCTCAATCACTCAATTGGCATCACTCTCAATCGGCTGGGCCCTCCCCTAATGGTCACTAATTTTAAAAATGCCCTAAAGCTTGCATTTTCCCAACTGATGTTCCCTCATCTCTGACGACTCTAGCTTGTGTTGAAAGACCAAATTTTTGGATTCAGACTCCATCTTAGAGCACCTGACCTAAGTCTGAGCTCAAGTGAGCTAACAGACCAGTGTCTAGCAACAGTTTCCCCCCAACAAGACATGTGTCCCTAGGTTAGCTCTCCCTACCCCAGCAAAATCTGCATCTAGCACCAATTTCCAGGCTACCCCCACCAACAAATCCAGCATTTAGCACCCGTCTCCAGGTTATTCTCCCAACAGATCTGCACCCCCAGGTTACAAGCCCACCCCTGCCTAAGAACAACCAAACAGGAGGGAAACAGAAGTTAACTTTATGGTTTGGCTCCCAGCACCAGCCAATTACATTAAAGGCCACAGTAGCCCCCCAAATTAGATGCTTGCCATGCTAGAAACACTCAGCCCTTGCTTGTCATTTTCTATAAAGCCTTGTCCCGACAAGTGTTCAGAGCTTTTTCTCCACCAAAAGTATGCTGTGGATCAGCGGTAAGTTAAACCCAAGCTCCAACTTGTGAATAAAGACCCTTGTGCGATTGCATCAGATCGGCTCCTGATCGGTCTTTTTTGGGGTTCACGAATGCTTCCTGGTACTACAGTGTCAAGTTGACATAAAACCAGCTAGCACAAGTAGAAACTGTCTTTCTAAATCTAGTCTACATAGGCTGCCTAGAGAGTGCAAAATGTTTGTCGTGAGATTATGCCACGGAGTGCTTGAAAGCCCTGCTTTCAAGTCTACACCGATTTCTCTTAAGACTGGTAACATGAATATGTGCTAAATCTGTGCAAGCTTTCTTTATATAAAAATACAGGTAAATTTTCCTTTTAATGAGATTTGATAAGAATCTCAGTGGAATAAGAGAATAAGAAGATTTCTATGTTGTCAAGTAGCTTTGTAATCTTTTACAAATGGAGATTAAGTGTATAAATCAGTAAATACAGTCTTCAGGATGCAGCATCGGATTGTGTGACTAATAACAGGGTGAGCTTTGCAGCTAAAAATCTATTAGACCATCTCCAGAGTGGTGTTAACAGAATGCAGTTTATGGTCACAGACTGCAAGCTGCTTCCCCTGCCTTGACTATTGAGTCTTTTTGTACACAACAATCAAATTTATAATTTAATCATATAAATCTATATGCCATGCTTGATCCTGTCCAGCGACTTCTCACAACTTCAGAGCTTACTGATAGTTTTCCAGAGGCCTCTTAAAAAGTGAAGCCCTGGTGTTCACAAATGACTCTAGGGGAGACAGCATTGTCTAGTTTCTCTCAAAGGTAAAGGTCACCCTATGAGCCAATTCTACTTAATTAAGTAGAGATGTCTTGAGCTTGTTCCAACACATAACTTGGCAGATAGAGAAAGCTCTTTTCTCCCATGTGGTTTCTGGCATATCCAGTTGATACAAAGCCACTTCAGTGCCCAAATCAGAAGTCACATTCTGACCTCTGACCAGAAAACATGAGGATCCCAATCCTGCTAGTTTTGAAGCTGACCAGGATGCTCTTGTATTGTGATGTCTTTTTTAATTGTTTATTTATGTTTGTGGCTATGGTTATTTTGCCTTCAAGTATGCCTGTGCACCAAGTACTTGCAGCACACACAGAGGCCAGAAGAGAGCATTGAAATCATCTGGAACTATTGTTAGATACAATGTGAGATACCTCGTGGGTGCTGGTACTACAACCCAGGTCCTCTGCAATAGTAGCCAGGGTTCTCAAGTACAGCACCTATCATGGCATTTTTATGTGAATGAGAACTGACAGTCTGTCTTTCTGAAGGTAAGACAGATATATAATTTTTATTACCAGAAGCTATATGTACTTCAATTTTTTATGAAACTGGGAGTAAAATTCAAAATTCTTTCCATGGTTTCATGTTCCCACACGATTCTTTTCTCGTGTGTCCACTTTTCACTCCCATTGCTGCCTATCTCAACTGCCCTTCCTCCTGTTCCTGCTTAATACACTATGTAGTTACAGCTTCCGGATCTCTTTAGTTTCTTCCTTCAGAATGTAATGTTCTCTCCTCAGACATTTCTAGGAATTTGATATGATCTCTGTCTGAACCCTTATCAGAAAAGGCTGTCTCATACCTACACTGTACTCAAAAGCAAAGACCAGCCTTGCATGTCCTACATTAACTTTTTGTAGCATTAACTAATCCAGTTAATATAGTCAATGTTTCTTTGGCCCTTAGTTTATCTTCTCTACAAGGAGGTAAATTCAATCAGGATAAGTACTTCATTCTGCTTAATGTACTTCCTCTCAGACTAAAACTGTGAAAGTCAGAATTGAACTACATAGTAGAGACAGAATAGATACAATGGATAGATTATACAGAGACAACATAGACAGATGATATATATATATATATATATATATATATAATATATAGAGAGAGAGAGAGAGAGAGAGAGAGAGAGAGAGAGAGAGAGAGAGAGATGATAGAGATAGGTGATACACAACTTAATACATAGAGGCATATCTAGATATATGGATAGATATCAAGTAAGCACACCTACATAATTATACTATAAAATGGGTGAATGGGTAAGGAAACTATATATTGTACTTTCCTCATAGGATCATGCACTGTATGTCCTATTTACACATAGTTAAAGTGGTAAAGTGAGAGATTTGATAGTTTTCCTATAGAGTTTTCAAACTTCCATTCAGTAAATTATTATATTACTGATTTAATTTTTACTTGGAAGAAACAGACAACTTTGTTGAGATCAAACCTTAAATTTAGTTTTGAGCTTCACTTCTGCTTGATTTGTGGGTTTGAAGTGCTGCTGTTGTTGTTTGGTTTTGTTGTTGTTACTTAGTTTGATGGGAAGGGAGTGAATTGGCTTTGTTGTACCTCACATTTTTGGCTCAACATGGTTTTTAATAATATCTATCCTTTTCAGAATTCTACAAACATTCTGATCCTACAGGACTTTAGGGTTGATTGGATATAGATATTTTATGGACAAGAGTGTAGTGTGTTGCTCAACAGATCTTTCTATAATCAATCATATGGGAAAGATGTTGATCTTCTGGAAGACAAAGAGCCCAGAGGCATGCCATGGGCTGATAAGGATGGACTTGGTTCACCCTGTAATTTGTTTTGCATGCCTGTTCTACAGTCTGAGTGAGACATTTCTGGTTCTTTCATTGATGGAGACAGCCTGGATATAAATAGAAAGAGGTTAGAAACACACACACACACACCACAATCCTGCAATGTATAACTGCAACTATAGAATTATAATTTATCTCCTGTGTTGTATTTACTTCCAGTGTAGTGAAACCTTCAAAAGAATCTTTCCTATTTCATAAGGAATTAAGAGAAAGTAACTTTTCCACATCTTAAGATAATATAGGCAGAGAAAAGAAATAAACCCTTTTGAAAACCCAGAGTCAGTCTCACTTTGGGTATACCTGTGCCCTAGTGACAATTCACACAGGCAACCTGCCTGGAGGAGCAACACAGAAGAAGAGGGTCAGGGAGTCAAACTCAAGGACTTGATGCTTAAAAGCAAGACACTGTTTTGACTTGAGATTTGAGAAGCTGTTCATTCAAAAGCTAGCAGGAAGAGGCACCATCTTGAGAACAACTAGCTATGTGATAACTTTTATCTATTTTTATTCTAGAGACTATTTCTTCAAAGTCAAGCATATTTCATGTCGTACTGAAAACTGCTATTCACCTTGTTACCCAGTACAAGCCTGTCAACTCTTTGAAGGCAAAATGGCTTCTTTTATGTATGTATTTGCAGTGCCTACAACAGTGCTGAGCAAGTAAGAATCAGTAACTTGTACAAATCATAAACAAAGGGCTGGTGAGATGGCTCAGCAGTTAAAAGCACCGACTGCTCCTCAGGAGGTCATGAGTTCAAATCCCAGCAACCACATGGTGGCTCACAACCATTCATAATGAGATCTGATGCCCCATATGGGTGTCTGAAGACAGCTACAGTGTATACTTTAGGCCAGAACAAGCAGGGGCTGGAACAAGCAGGACTGGAGGAAGAGGGAGAAAAGAAGGGGAAAAAAATCATGAACAAACCTTTTAAATCACATTATTACCATCCCCATGATCGGGATGACATGTACAAAGTATCTTCGTTATGTCGATTGAACCTTAAGTGGTACTCAGGGTCTCACGGAAACAACAGCGTTAATATTTCAGTATGCTTTTATTATAAAAACGCTGAGGTCTGGTTGATAGAAGGAGAAGTGAGAAGACTCTAGTTTAATTCATAATTCTCCTCCCCACATTTTTGCAATGCCTATTCTGTCTTTCAAGATTATAAAATTAGGGCTGGGGATAGAGAAGACACTAAGGAAGAAACACGAAGAAAGTCCTGTTCTCTCAACTAGGTTATTATCTAATCCCCAGAAAACATAGTACCTTCACATCATTATCTCTCTAAATCTCTTAGATGGGAGCCATTCCCAGATGCGAGCTCCCAGGATGCCTAAGGCTTTCCTTTGACAAGAGAAAACACTGGCCGATGTTCAGTGTTCTCATTCATTAGCTACTCCTTAGTGTTTGCCATAGGTAACTTACCAAACTCCACCACACTCCACTGTGGTATAAAGAAAAACTGAAAGAAAATGAATATATAAGTTCTGATTTATGATCTCCGTTCAATAGTCTTAAAACATTTTGTTACAAATTCCCAGATTTTGCAGAACTCACTGTATAGTTAGAGTTCATTTCTTTAGGATCATACTTTTAAAATAAGCCAAAAACCAAGGCCATTCAGCTTGTAGTTAATAACTAGCATTTGGACTGAGAGGCACCAGCCTGAGTTCACTCCTGTGGTAGTGGTTACTTTCCTGAAAGATATTATTCCTCAACACATCCACAGAGCGAGCAAAGCATCACAGGGCATAAGGACAATGTGCTACCTGACTGGTAATCTTGCTCATGGAAACTGAAGCACCAAAGAAGGGCCAAATAGCAGTTAATGAGGGAGTCAAATCACCCAGTCTCCAACACCTTAGCTAACTTAAAAGAAATGTACACATTAAAAACAGATTTGTCAGAAAGACACCATTACCAGTTCCTTAGCAGCATTTAATAATGCTTAACTCCTGCCCTGTGCCGGGGGCAGGAGGAGGGGAGGCCCTCTAATCTGTCTATCTGTTTATGCATGTGCAAGCCAATCTATGAATAATTCCTTTAAGCGGTAGTTGTTTCTTCAAATGTGTAGAAAAAAAATTGGCAAGAAACAGGGAGAATTAGGAAAGCATGACAGAATTGGAAGAACGGAACGAACTTGAATAAGCCTAAAAGGTCTCAGAAGTCCTGCCCAGGAATCCAAACTACTCATCTTCAAAGAGGCTGGAGAGCTGCAATAGAACACAAACCAGTAAATGAATCAAGTAAACAAAACGACTGTATCAACCCAAAGATAAAAGTTATCTTAAAAGAAACATAGAACTAACTGAAAACTCAACACTGATGTTCAGGAACCGACTTGATTAGAATCTCATTCCCAGCCCCCAAGAGACCACCTGCAGGAGCTGTTCTCCCTGGGGACTCTGCAGACCCCTTTGTGCCCACTGCCAATACCCTAAGGCATTCTCTACCTGGGAACCCACTAGCCACCCCAGCCTGGGAATCGAGTAGGCTTCACTTTTCCTAATCCTCACTGTCCTGTCTGTCCTCCATTGCAAATCCCCTACTCCCACTATCAGCCCTGTAGCATTTGCAGAGACCTTCTTCTAAACCCTATGACAGACAGATTTCCTCTTTCCTATGGAACTTCTCAGACCATCCCTTCTAGCCCAGCTCTATCCCCTCCTATCGACCTTCAATACCTAGAATCACTTTCTTCCCAGGAAACACACACACACACACACACACAGCCACAACAGGCAAGGACTCAGTAGCACCCTCTACCAGGCAACCCACAGCCAGAGAACTTTCCCAAAATCCAGAGAGGCAAACTGAAAGCAAGGAACAGAACATCTACTCAAAAAGACAGGACCAGATAGACTTCCTAGAATTACAATCTTCCCAAACCAACATGCCTAGCCACCAGTGCAAAAACACCACCATTAGCACTCAAGAAAAAAGCAACCCTACAAATGTAGACCTTGAAAGCTTCAGTGTAAATGTAGCAGAAGACATCAAATAGCTATTATGAGTATGTTCAAGGCCCTTAAAGAGAATATGAAGTCTACAAAAACCTAAGCCATAGATTGAAATGATAGTAACAATTCATGGCAGGGAAGTAGAAATAAAACCACCAAGGAAATACTTGCATATGTGATAGAAATCCAAATGGAAGAACCAAATAACAGAGGAGACAAGCCCCAACTAGACATCTCTCCCCACCAGACGAAACTCCCATCGCCAGAAATAGGCTAGATCCAATTGAGTTGTAGGCCAAAGGGATCCCATGGAAACTGCCATCAAACCCACCCTATTGTCAAGGCTATTGGTTCCTCTCCAAAAAATGACGATAAGGCCTTGTTATGAAAAACAAAACCTGCATAAGTCACTGGACACAGTGAAGTGGAGCTGGTGCCTACTACCTAGAGCCTTAACCCATAATGACTAGCTTTCATGGTGCTGAGAGGAAATCCGTATGCCACCAGAGGAGAACGATAAACACTAACCCAGCTCCAAATCGTATCATCTACAATGATGACTGGCCTGCAAAATATGCTGGTGCAATAGTGCACAAAAGTTATAGGAGCAACCAAATCTGATTGGATTTAAGTCCACTCCATAAGATGGAATCCATACCCAACACTGTCCTGGTGGCCAGGAACCTGAGACTAGCTAGGCCATGGAACTGGGGAAAAAAACCAAACACTACTCTTCTACTAAAGGAAGTTAACAATAAAGTAAATCCACATGACATTCCACTAGACTCACAGATCAGTGCCTGATTCAGCCATCACCTGAGACGCTTCCTCCTGCAGTGTATGGGAACTAGCACAGAGACACAATGCCAGACCATGTGTAGAGAATGAGAGACTTTGGAACACTCAGTCTTAAATGGGGTGTCTCATTAAATCCCTTCACTTACTGCTCACAACTCTGCCTAATAGGAGACAGACAGATTGAAAGAATCGATGAGGGAAGACGTGCAGGAGATGGTGTCTTCCAGACACAATAGCACCAATGCACGTGTGAACTCACAGAGAGTGCGGCATCATGCACAGTGATAACACAGGTCTAAGGCAGATGTGGTCCCAGGCTGATCAAGGAAGTGGAACTAAAAGCCCTCATCTCCAACTCAGAAACTATCTCCAATTGATTACTCCTCACAAAGGAAAAATTAGTCTTCTCCAGTGAAGTTCTCACTGGCAAGACAAGTCACACTTAAGGGCATCCCCATACACACCAGTAGATGGCCAACACAAAACAAGCTCAAGGGTGTTTTTAGAGGGGTGTAATTTATTATTGTTGTTTTTGTTGTATGTGTGTGTTATTTTCTTTGATCTTATGATGCTTTTTATGGATATTTTTAACCTTTTGCTTATATATTATGGCTTTTCTGTTTTGTGTATTTATGGAATTTCTGTGCCTGAGTCTACATGTGTATCTTGTGCTTTTTCTTAGGTTATTTTTTCAATTTGTTTTTTTTTATCCTATTCTGCTTTGTTTTTATATTATTTTATTATTTTTAGATGCCTGTTTTCTAATGAGAGAGAGAGTAAAAAAGGGTGTGGATTTCAACGAGTCAGGAGATGGGGAGGATGTGGGAGGATTTGGGGAAGGAGAAACTAATCAGAACACACTGTAGGAAAAAAAATCATTTTCAATTTTAAAAATCATAAAACAAGTAAATGAAATGTACATAAATAGAGACTTGAGTATACATATTCATACACATGCATTGTATGTATACAATTACACATTATTTTTACAAGTACACACATTTATATATTAATTAAGTATTTAAAAAGTTTACAGATAAGCTGTTCATAGTTAGACTGTACTAAGCTCTGGTGGCATATTCCTTTAATCCCAACACTCAGGAAGCAGAAGCAGGGGAATCTCTGAGTTTGAGACCAGCCTGGCCTGCAGAGCAAGTTCTAGAACAGTCAGGGTAACACAGAGAAACCTTGCCTCAAATAAAAAAAGTTAGCCTGTCACTAGGAACAATGGTCTACACCTGTCATCCCAACTACCAAGCTGACCAAATTCCAAGGACTGCCTAGCTTATAAAGTAAGTTCAAACCTAGGTGGGCAACTCAGCAAAACTCTGCCCCAAACTGAAAATTGCTATAAAGAACTGAAAATGTACATCAGCAAGAAGAGTGACTGTTTATCCTCAGCAAGGTCCTGGGTTCAACTGCCAAATCATAAACAAAATTTCTCAAAAGATAGATAGATAGATAGATAGATAGATAGATAGATAGATAGATAGATAGATAGATAGATAGACAGAGGGCTAGAGAGATGGCTCAGAGGTTAAGAGCACTGACTGCTCTTCCAGAGGTTCTGAGTTCATTTCCCAGCAACCACATGGTGGCTCACAATCATCTGTAAAGGGATCTCACGCCCTCTTCTGATATATCTGAAGAGAGTGACAATGTGCTCACACATATAAAATAATAAATAAATCTTTAAAAATAAATAAAAAGAAAGAAACAAGAATTTCAAATTTTATAAAGGTCTAAGGGACCTTATCAAAGGGGAACATGTTCATCCTGGAAATATCCAAGGTGGACAGAAATGGGAGAAAACTCCACTTTAAAAACTAATAGCTATGGAGATATTATCTAGCATTTAAAGCAGTTCTGGTTAGATTTAATTTTTAAAACATGTTTCATTTATTTGTGTATGTGTATGGGGCACATGCAGAAGTCAGAGGACAGACAGCCTGAGAGTTAGTTATCTCCTTTCAGGATGTGAGTTCTGGGTACTGAACCCAGGTGGCCAGGCTTCTTAGGAAGCCACCTGACCTGCTGAGACATTGCTGGCCCGTGATTGTTAGTTTTTCCTTATTGACTAAACACAATGTAGAATTACCTGGGAAACAAGTCACGGTGAAAGATCATCTAGATTTAAGCTGGTATGAGGGCATGTCTATGGGGGATTATCTTGATTACCTGCCTACTGGGGGTGGTAGCATTCCCTAGGCAGGCCATCCTGAACTGTGAAAGAGTGGGTAATGTTAACTGACCACTCACATGTGTGCACACACTACACTTTGTTAACTGATTATAGTTGTAACAGGATCAACTTTCTCAGTCTCCTGCTGCTGCGACTTCCCTGCTATAAGGGACTGGAATCTGGAACAGTGTGCTATAATAAGCCCTTTCTCCCTGAATTACTATCAGGGTATTTTATCACAGTAACTTGAAAAGAAAATAAGAAAACACTTGAGAAAAATTCTGACATGCCGGAACATGGGTAAATCAGGAATCTGCTGAATGACACAGTGACAGAGGCCAAGGAGTCCTGTATGATTCATTAATATGAAACATACAACATAAACAATCACCCAGAAACAGAGCTGGAGGGTACAAGGTAAGAGGTTGCAGTTCAAACAGAATAAATCTTCAGTTTCATAAGATGGCTAAATCACAGAGCCAGGGCACATGTTGTACCCATACTTAACACTGTGCGCTTGAAACAGTCTTATAGAAGAGGCAAGATTAAGCTTCATTTCCCCATCATCACAAAATAATGAGGAAAAATTAAAACAAACACTTGAACTTTGAGTTCTTATCACACAATCATGCTTAAACTACATTTTACTCTTCAAATAAAGGCTCTTTATTCCAACATAAGAAATTCCAGAACATAATCAAGAGCAGAATTAGACTATATTTTGGTCATTCTTTTCAGAAGCTTGGGAATTTTCAAAGCATTGAAAAGATTTATTACACAGAACTTAAATAATTTCTGGCATATTCGCTGTAGCATGTCCGTTGATCTGGTTCACAATGTCATCAAATAGATGTCTGTTCCTCTCTTAAATACATACTGCTGGATGTTGTGGGCACCCATAACCTGCTTCCTGCCTCTGAAAGCCATTATGAACCATGACTGGCTGTTCTCTATCTCAGGGTCCATGCTGTACCAACATAACAGTTGCAAAATTGTGTTTAAGAAGCAAGTACAAAAAAAAACAAGTACAGGTTAATGCAATGACCAAGGAGTGGCATGAATATGAACACCTGACCTATAGCTTTTATGTGCAGATTTTTTTTTTGTAAATGTGCACAGCTTGAATTCAACCTTAAGAGATCCTTTGTTTCTAAATATACTAAGACTTTTCTTCATTGCAATGTGTCTATTGAAGCTATGGCAGCAAAGTATGAGAATGAACAACCTAAAGTATGTCATTTTCCTCTTGTATGTAGTTACAATAACACAGAATAAAAATCCTGTTCCCAGATTATTTTACCATAGATAGAGATAGAGACAGAGACAGAAATGGAGACAGAGACAGAGCTAGAGTTACAATCATTCAATGATAGGGCAGAATGTTCAATGAGTTATCATTTAAATAGGAATAGCAAACTTTTTCTTCTGGGAAAGCTAACTGGTAAGACTTTATAATTTAAATGTTCACAGCTTGCAGCTAATCTTATATCTTGCTTTTTATCAATGGTTCTAGCTGATTTCTGCCTGAACCACAATAAAGAAGCTAAACATATTAAAACAGTTTTCCAACCCAGTGCTAATCATCTAGTGATTTATTGAGTAGAGTGTTCTTAAAATGTTTAGTTTTGAAAGATCACAGATTCACAGGAGTTGCAGAGGCCCCACATTCCTCAGCTTGGTTCCCCCTTCAGTGATTATTGTTCAATATCAAAAGAAGAACACTGGCATTGATATCACACAGATTCACAAAAGTCACCCAAATATGACACTAATATGTCACCTGTAGCTACTGTGTTGTGACCCACATCCACCTCATTGCCCTGGCATTCTTAGTTCAGGCAAACTCCCTAACAATATAGCCTTGTCATCTTGAGAACCTCATGTAGATGCAATCTTGCCCTTGGAGATGCACTTTCAACATGCTGGACATCTAATAAGATGTGTGTATTAGTAACCTGCTCCCTGTCATTGGGTAGCACATGCCATGGGTATATTAGTCAGATTTCTAATAGACCCCTGAGATAACCTAGAGAGAAATGGTTCATTTTTCCAGGTAGATTCAGCTGCTTTAGTTTGTGAGTAACTGGGCCTGCCACCTTTGGACCTGTGGTTAAACAATACAACTTGCCAAGAAGCACACAATAAAACTGCTTGGCTCACAGCTGGGAATGAAAGGGACAGATATAGAGAAGGAATTTCAGTACTCCTTCAGGATATGGCTCTGATGAGAAGATCTCTCACAAAAGCCTACCTCCAAAAGTCTCCATCGCTTCCCAAGGGATCCCACCTAGTGAGGATTAAGCTCTTTAACACATGGGCCTTTGGAGGGGACATTTAAATTTTAAACTATGGCAATATACTGAACACAAATTGTATTCAGAGTCACCTATTTTTAAGACAGTTTTTTTGGGGGTCTATAAAGAGTCTTGAAAAGCTTTGGAGGAGGCATATTATTTCCTTTCTGGGAAATGAATGGCTGAGAAGATTTCTTGATCATCTAGTGTGTTTGTTGTCTTAAGAACCAGTCGTGTCTTCTTCCACTGTGTTCCCTGTGTTCTTACAAGTAATGTATAAGAGACATGACTTCAGAGCACCCACAACTCAGTATTTGTTATTTCAGTACCATTTGCTTCTTTTTCTGTTGTATATGTGGGTTGCAATCGTTGTGATTACTTTGCTTTTCAAAGGG
Source organism: Mastomys natalensis (assembly GCA_021653895.1). Taxonomy (NCBI): domain Eukaryota; kingdom Metazoa; phylum Chordata; class Mammalia; order Rodentia; family Muridae; genus Mastomys; species Mastomys natalensis. Next base: position 2,171,392 of record JAJTUV010000495.1, on the reverse strand, counting down.
AAGGAAGGAAGATGCCAAGTTCCATGGTGAGCTGAAGATATAGCTTACATTGAAAATGCATAGATCATCAAGGCTGAGTGGAGCTGTCTGGAAACCTGGCCAGAGCACTGGCCTAAGCCTAAAGTTGGCCAAAATCACCTACCACAACGCTAATTTTACAGACTCTTGTGACTTACTGGATATCCTATGCACCATACAAAGTATCCACTGTTTCTAGGCTCCGGTGGTTAGCCAAGTTGCAGCTCACTGTTGACATTCACTATGTGGTGAGCATGGCACACCATGTAGGAGTAGCCTGAGAAAAGAGCAAATCTAAAAAGTGAAAGTAATCTTTTAAATGAAGGTAACTAGTCTGAGCATCATTGTAAAACATTTAAAAAAAAAAAAAAAAACCTGACTTCAGAGAGTTTAGGTCAGTGGTAAAGCACTTGTCTCCACATGTGAGGTTGTAAATACCAATTCATGCATCTCTAGTGGTCCAGCTTTTCTGCTATTTCGTTTGCATGCTGCTTGGCACATGGTAGTCAACCTGCATGGCCGCTAAAGGGCTCCTTTCAGCTAAATTGCTAACCTGTCTGTAAGTGTCATGTACAGGCAACTGAGGAAAGCTGGAAGTGGGAGAGATGCTGTCCCCCAGGGAAGTGACAAACGGTGAGCCCTGAAAACATACACACAAGTGCCATTATATAGACTGAAATGGCTATATTTAGGAAGACGTATGTATGTAATATACATATATACATGCAATAACGGTAAAATGGAGGCCATGGATTTGAAGGAGAGTGGGAAGGTATTAGAGGAAGGAAAGGGAAGAGTGAAATGATATAATCATATTATAATCTCAAAAATATTTAAAAAGGATAAAATGAGTTGTTTGCATTATTTCTTTATTGTCCTTTACAACAAGATTACCTATTTAGTTTTTGAGACATATTTTTGTTCCTTCTCGGTCTTACTGGTAGCTTGCCAATTTTATTTCTCTTTATTTTGAAAGTAGATTTTTATGTCATTGATTTCCTGTGTGGCCTGTGTTTTCAGCTTCATTGATTTCTCCCCTCGTCTTCATTATCTGCTTTCTTCTGCTCACTGAGCCCGCCATGCATTATGTGGTCATGCCTGTAACTAGCCAGCAAAGGAAAACCAATTATGGTGGACCATCTTATTCTTTTCTAGATTTTTTTTTAAACTAAAGTTGATCTGAGACTTTCTTTTTCCTTTGCCAACTCAAGAATTTACAGCCACATATGTCTTCTCATGATGAATACCACATTTTTAGACAACTTCATTTAGTTTCTGTCAAATGTACTTTTTTGGTTTCCCTTTAAAGTTTCTCCTTAGGTTACACCGTATTATGTCTGTGTTCATACTTACTGCATGTACACACACAAGCAAACATTAGCATGTGTGTGCATGCATGCCTCATGTGTGTGTGTGTGTGTGTATGTGTGTGTGTGTGTAGTATCTACATGTAGGGGTTGCCTATAATTTCCCCCTTGTTTCTTTCTTTTGTTGTTATTGGGGTTTGTTTGTTTGTTTGTATGTTTGTTTTTAGATAGTCTTGCTCAGTAGCTCAGGATAACCTCATAATTTCAGCTGTACTCCTGACTTATTCTTTAGAGCTGCTGGGGTTACAGGCTGAGTCCCCAGTGCCAACCACGGATGTTCTACTTGTTCTGTAGGTGATCGAGAGATGGGTGTTGCGGTTCTTTGACTGCAATTATATGCTTTACAACTTATTCATTTGGAATGTGTTTTCTTGGTGCGTCAATTCTTTTTACCCTGGCCTAATGTTCCTTTCTGTCTCTGGTAATTTTCTTCCCCTGACATCCAGTCAATGTAACATCAATACAGCCTTTCTTGCTTTCCTTTAGTTAAGTCTTTTATATGGCTGGTATTTCCAGGCCTTTGCATTCAGCTTTCCAATAAGCAGATAGTTGGATTCTTGTGTATCTGCAAATATCTGTTACTGATTTGGACGTCTAATGAGATTTGTAGTATTACTGATATTAGTAAGGACTGAGACTGCTAGCTTGTTTCTTAGCTTCTGTTTCTTCTTGCTGTGATGGCTTTGCCCTGTAGTACAGGGATAACTAGAGCATCTTCTAGAATTTTCATTGATACTTTTTTTGGGCAATTTCATACATGTACATTATATATCCTGATTACTGTATCCCACACACCCTCTCTTATCTCACCCCATACCCCAATCCCAAAACACTAATAGTTTCATTGTATCAGCAATGATTTGCCACAGGCCTTTAGACAGCTATCTTAATGGGTACTCTAAGGGTTACATAGCTCATTACACAATGTGGCATGGTTTAAATTTACTACTGTTGATATTTTACCAACTGAAATGAATTATGGGAACTCTGCCTTCTTTAAGTCATTTTTTTTTTTATTCCACTGGTGAAAATACGGTCTCTTTTACACTGATATTACACTGACAAGCAGTGCCGTTCTGTAATTTGGGCTTTCCCAATCCAGCACAACAGAAACATCAAAATGTTGGTTTTATCTGTGGCCACTGTTCCTGTCTTCTGTTGTTCTAAAATTCCTCATTACTCCCTTTCTCTTCAGAGAACTTTTTTTAGACATTTTTCCAGGTTGGCCTACTAGTGATGAAAGCGCTCAGTTGTCCCTCGTTGAATTTCAGTTGTTCTTCCTGTGAAGCTGAGGACATCATCCAGAGACTTCAGACAACAGGCAAGCGCCCCCGCCACTGAGCTACATCTCTGTCATCCTCCACTTACAATGTCCTGAAGGTCATCGCACTGCTGAAGAATCATTTCTGGACATGCAGAGATCTGAACCGGAGCATCAACCTAATTCTGATATTGGGACACTTCTGTGAGTATGTCATAGTCTCTCCTCACAAGTCAGCTGTTGTTCAACTTATCCTTTCCCTGTAGATGATACTAGAGAACATCTGTTAAAATCATTGTCTGGTCGCTGAAGACGTGGCTCAGTAGTCGAAAGTGCCTGCTGCTCTTCCCTAAGACTAGAGTTCAGATCCCACGTGCCTTGAGCAGCTCACATTCATGTGCAACTCTGGCTTCAGGGAATTCCATCCTCTGTAGGAACATGCATGCATAATCACATACAGGCTACATACATAAAACATTTGAGAGATTATGTTGTTTCCTCGATTTTTGATAACCATGTATCCTGCTGCATATTTCATGTACTGTTTGAGGTTTCCTCATTTTGGTGACTAGGTAAGTGTACACCATTGCCAAATCTGTTCAATTACATATTCTTAAAAGTTTGCCTTAGTTCTGTTTTGGGAAACGGTCTTACTGGTAGTCAAGACTGCCTTCCAACTCTCTGTCTTCTACGTCACCCTCCTGACAGCTCATTAGTCATATGCCTCTACAACCAGTCTGAGAGTTTATTTTAGTAGTAGTATTTAATTAAAGTGAGAATCATTTACTTTTTGTTTTATAAGGCCTGATGCTATCAGCTGAAATTACCAAGAGAACAGTAAAAATATGTCTGTTCTGTCTGTCTACAAGTTGACCACAAGTCATTATTTCTTAAATCAATCACAAAATACAATTGCTCTCTTTCTAACTTGGCCTCACAGGTTAGGGACGAGAAACACTTATTTTGTTAGCTATTAGTTATATTACTTTCATAAGACAGGAATCAAATGTAACATGTTATCAACTAATCTTGTGCCTTGTTTAAATAATTTATCTTTTCCGGAGATTATTAAATTCATTAACTTGCCCTATTTGAGATCTCTTTTATAACTTTAGACCTTTTCACAGAAGTCTTTTCAAATATTTAGTTTTTTAAAACCCGAACCATTTTTGCAACCATTTTTTTGCTGAATCAATCTAAATTGGAAACAAAAAGCTGAAAGGAAATCACCCAGGAAAACAATCAAAATAATCTAGGTACCAATTTCATTTTAAATACTCTTTAAAAGAACAAATCATGGTAATAGTTGTAATTTAAACTTTCAAAACATATTTTAGCGTTTTGAAAATTGCTTTCTGGCTGACTTTTAGATTAGTATGTTAAAACAGACACAGCAAAGTCTTTTTCCTGTGCTGGGCTTGAGGATAATACCTTGATTAATAAACATAAATTCTTCTAACATATACAAAGTACTAAACGTCAGTGTTTCCTATGGCCTGAACAATCACCTTTAAACTATTAAAAATGAAAAAAAAATGTCTGGGTAGTGGTGGCACACGCCATTAATTCCAGCTCTCAGAACGCAGAGGCAGGTGAGTCTCTGAGTTTGAGGATAGCCTGGTCTACTAGGGGAATTGCAGGACAGCCAGGGCTGTTACACAGAAAAATCCTGTCTCAAAAATGAAAGAATGGGGAAAGAGAAAGAGGACAAAGAAAAGGAAAAGAAAGACTTGGGTCAGAGAGGTGGCTTAGTGGCCAGGAGTACTCACTGTTCTTGCAGAGATTAGAATTCAGATTTCAGCACCCACACTGACAGCTCACAACTGTCCGTCTGTAAAGTTCCAGGGGATCCTATGGCCTCTTCTGGCTGCCACAGGCCCCCACACAAAGCAACTAATTCTTTTTAAAATGAAAAATTTGAAAATACTTTTCCCAATACTTAAAGTTTTAACACACAGAGCACATTTTATTGAGCTGAATTTTACATTAAATCTGTATGCCACACGGACACTTTTACAATGTTCCTGAATTGATATCTTTGTGCTATTTACATAATATAGAAAGTCAGCGATAAAAATCCAAACACACATGTAACAAAAACACAGCTTCAAAAAAATATAATCAATGGTCCTGGACTTATGTAAAATTAAACATTTATGCTTAAATTTCTAATTTAAAGGTAGAAAATATAAGCAGCTATTCTTTTTGCAACATTAAATAGCATTATAGTTAATTATATATGTAATAAATCTAAATTTTTATGATTATCAAATAAACTTTAGAAAAATAATTTGTGATAATGTTCTGAAATTTAAATTATATAAGTAATTCTTCTTGAAAATGCCTTAAAACATGACACACACACACACACACACACACACACACACACACACATATATATATATATATATATAAAATCAACAGGTTTCCACAAAATACAGACTATAAATCATTCAGGGGACTAAAAGTACTTCTGTCCATTCTATTTGTGCGTGACTTTCACACATAGGCAACTTTTGTAATAAAGGCATAACCTGACATTCTTATTGGATACACACACACACACACACACAAACACACACACACACACACACACACACACACACACGGCTACTACAGCAATGAACCAGAAGATACACAAATCCAAGGAATTGGCCAGTTCATGCACACAGCAGCCAAAGCAGACTGTTCTTCGCCAGCTTCTCTTACATCCTCCACATCGCACTTTCGAATGCCAGCAAAACCTCAGTCATCCGAGGATACTTAAAGTAATAAAACTTGAAGCTGAGCAAATGATGCCATTATAGGCACTTCGCCAAGGTGACACTCACCTGACATTTACTGAAAATGGTCATTTCCCTGCATTACCTACAGTCAGCTATTTCCATGAAAGTTAATTTTGTCAATCATTCCAGTTTGCTGCTGCACTATGACAGAGTACCCCACAGCGCAGCCAGCTCCTACCCGTGGGCTAAAGGTGAGACCAGAGGGCCCGCTTTCCACGTCTCAGTGAAGTTATATACAGCACCCCCTGTCATTTTCAGTGTGTGGATGATAAATGTTATAGTCATTCTCACTACTGACAAATCAAGCCAGAAAAAAAAGATGTTCTAAATATGTGTTGATTCCCCATCACCCGAGTGAAGACACAGGACAGTGAAGCAGGGTGCGGGAAGGGGGTCTCCCCAACTACAGTTAGATTATGGATCTTGTGCTATGACTGGCTACCTAAAAGAGAGAAATTAAAGACACAAAGATAATTGGTAAGATCCTCATTTTCTAGGAAGTATGCTATGATCAGTTCCGAGCAGGTGAACAAGGTAGGTCAAGTCAGCTGAGCTGAGCGTGGATTTCAGTTCCGACCATGTGCATCGGGCGGCTCCGGCAATTTTCTTAAGGTCTCTAAGCTTGAGTTTGTGCATGGGTAAACAAGTGAGAACTGTCTTGACAACATGAGATGGACTGAGGTTTCAACAAAACATTTCCGAGAACGTTTTACAGTGAGAGCCTAGCATGTGCCACATTCAACGAATGCCAGGTACTAGGATTAAATAGGATGTTTATCTTTAATGGGGAACTTAACAGAACGTATCTGTCTGCCTGTCTGTCTACCTATCTATCTATCTAGATTCGGAACAAAGAAAGAAGGGGCACATAGTTCAGTTCTTTCCGTGACAGACTAGGATAACCACATGGGTAATAAGTATGTCAATATGTGTAACTTAAAATTCCAAAGTAATCAAGTCCTTCCTATTTTCATCCTTTTCAATAAAAATTCTTCTCAGAGCATACCACAAACAGGGATGGTGCCATTCAATTAATACTGAAAACACATACTTGAACTCACTCTTTCTAGAGCTGAACCACTGAGAAGGAATTCCCTAATTGTTTTGCCTAGGCTTACTTAATTAGATTCACTTTCATATGGGGAAATTTAGTAGCAAGTAATTTGGGAGAAAAACTTAAGTGCTTTCAAGATGAGGACCAGAAGCACACAGGTAGAAATGACAGGGTATCTTCTTCTCCTTTTGATCAATTTGATAAGAAGCATGCTTTGGGTGATCAAAATTTAATAAAACATTTTGTAACATGCTGCTCTTAATATTAAATTCTGAAGTGAATTCTGAGGTACTGTACAAAACTTGGGGGGATGAAAAGATACGTTAGTGGAGCAAGCACAAACGCCAAATCTCAGCTCTCCCATACAAAAAAATATAGTCACTAAAGTCCTGCATAATTATAGCCAATTTGTTACTTTATTAAAGAAAAGGTAAAAGTTAGGTTTATGTGTGACCTGCATACCGACCATGGACTTTAAGGGCAATAGAAACGAAAACCCACCAGAGTATGTGTCATGTACCCTGTAAAACACTTGAAGGACTTACACAACCTGCTTTTCTATATTTTATTTGCAATTCTAATTGCCATGATTAAAATTAGTTTTCTAAAAATTGGCATAAGTGATTCTTAAAAATTTAAACTTCACAATCCTCCAAACACATTGTATGACATCTGTACCACTCTCACTGTTCTACGCAGAACTAAGAGTCAGAATCCAGGAAGGAGAAACCAACCACAAAGAAACATGGAGTTATGTGAGCACATGAGATGCTACCTACCCCACTGAGAAAGAGAATGTCCTCTAAGCCTTAACATGCTGAAGAGATGCTTGAGTGAGCAGAATGGAGCAAGCCTCAGAGATGGATTCTGGACTAATTCAAGACAATGGAAGGCAAACAGTGACCAGGCGAAGTGCAGTTCTAAGAAATGGCAAAAATGAGGTTTGGCCTGACCAGGCACATCAGTGTAAGTCTTTTGTGTTTAAGGAGAAAGACTGAGAAGCATCATGAAAAATGGAGAGATGTACAAGGCTAAGGCAGGGAAACCTAGACCATAGTCTTGCAGCTGGTGAAGGTGACGTGAGAGGCCCTGAGGATTAATAAAAGATTAGAAGAGTCAGAAGAACAGGTATTCCTAGCCATGAAAATAAGGAAGAAAAGAGTGTGAACAATTTTAGGTTTGAGCCGGAACGTCTAGCTAGCTAGGGAAAAACAGATTGCAGAAAGAAACATATTTTAATGTAAACTGAATTTAAGATTATCTGGAAAGTTTATGGCATCATTAAATCTAATTATTACACTGAAAATCCCACGTATTGGAAAGATTAACAGAATTTCCCAGGTGTCTACTTTATAAACTCAGTATAGTTTTCCTGCTTCGGCCTTTGTTGTTTTTACATTCAATTTACAATTGATCCATAGACAATCCACTCTTCAGTTCCATGAAGCTAGTTAATAGACACATTCCATTCTCATCTACCAGTGATGGAATAATTTTCCAACAGTACTCCAAGGAGACTCTGAAGGGTCAAAAATGAACTTAAATATTTGAGAACTTTTTCTACTCCAAGTTACTGAGATAACTTATCTTTCTTAGAGTAATAAATAGCACACATGCCCATTAACATTTCAGTGTATTACTTTAAGTATTTCAGATTATTTTACCTCTGGGTAGCATATTTTTCTCATGAAAACTATTTCAACTTAATTGTGGTGGTAAAGGGAATAGATGAATCCTTCAAGAAAAGTTTCCTCTTTGGGTTCTGTATGTATCTAATCACAGTTACAGTGTTTTAAGTGGGACAGCTGTTGAATTCAAAATGTTTAGTTGCCTTGAGATCATCAAAATGATCTTGTCAAATTTAGTCATGAGTTAAGGCAAAACAAATGTGTAGCTAATGAAACTAAGGTGGGAAAAGGTGACATCTACCACCAACAGGTACATTCTAGTTCAATAAAAATCCACACGTGCAGTTAACATGTCTTTGTTTCATCAACAGAACAGTAAGCAGCTGCCATAACTATTTCCTATGTATTATTCTTGCTAATAAATATTGGTAAACATTAGTCAAGCAAGATGTTACATAATCTTCCCTACCAGAAATTGTACAGTTTTCATAGCTAATGCAAAAGGCATACACTTCTATAGTTTCCATTTTTTAAAGCAGTGGACTCTTTTTACCCAACCTCTAATCCCTTTAGTCACCAAGAACCATGGATTTTCTTTATTTTTTTTTACTACTATCCCAAGTTGGTATCTCTCTGTAGTTCTGTTTCCCCAAGGCAGTGTGTCACAAAATCCAGAAGCACAAGGGACATTGAATCCAACCATCCAAGGCACTACTTTTATTTCATTTAAAGCCATTGACAATTATCCATGTCCATTACAAGCTGAACATGATTTGGTTCTACTGAGTTCATAAAGTATCTCCGATACATTTTCGAAGTTAAGTCTAAGGCATTTGCAGCAACGTAAAAATGGTACCCTAGCACTCCTGTATATCAGCCAAAGGAAGTATTATTGGAAAACACTAATAATGCATCTTTGCACACTTAGCTAGTTATGGTACCTAGGAACCACGAGCCACAAAGGCATGCAGGTTGCGGTATTGTACTGTGACCACATGGATCTGCACTCTGCGACATCAACATCAAGAGACTAATGATGTCCAAACCCCCTGGCAAAGAACAAGGAAAATGTCCTACTTAAGGTTGAGAAGCACTTTGGCTTGGGGTTGAAAAAGTGGAAATGTGTGCAATAAAGATGAGAAGCTCTGGTATTGTACTGACCATGGCACAAGCATTTGATTGAACTTCCTTACTTACACCATTATTTATGGACCACAAGTATATCTTAGTGTGGAGACTGTAGTGTAGCGACCAATATTAAAAGTACATTTCCATTTACTAAAGAAAACACACTCAACACAGGATACACTCCACATGAAAGCTGTTATAAATACTTCTATAGGTAATATGTCTGGCTGAGGCAAATACTTTTATAGCAACTGGCAAACGCTTTCTCTTTTATAAATTCTTTGGTAATAAACAGATCTTTAGCGATATTTATTTGTAGATTATTGACTGATTTTGTTGGTGTCTGCCCTGTACCCCTGATCTCCCAGAGAGGGTAAGGTTTATTATCTAGGTTACAGCTCACAGAACACAGCTGAGTCAATTTACCTTGCTTTAATGAAAAGCAATTACAAAATGAAAATACATCTTTAGGTAGAAGATGGACTAGATTGTTTATCAAGCTACTCCCGTGCATTTTGAGGGCATCTTTGTCTTTTAAAGTTCTCAAATTCAGGCGTTCTTTAAAGGACACCTGAAATACAAACTCCAATGCTGGTACATCTTCCCAAGGTGAAATGTTCTTTCTGTATTCACTGATCCACAGAGTCCTGAGTTAAACAAAGCAGAATGAACAAGTTATGACCATGCTATCCTATGATAACTTACTATCACTTTAGCAGAGCAGACAAGGCCTGGCAAGTGAGCCTGCCAACCATGGCAAAGCAAGTTCAAACAAAGATGATTTGTAATCTGTGAGACAATTACAAATCAATTAAGGAAGTTAGCTACGGCGGATGAAGTCATCGCATCAATTTTATGGACATATATGGAAATAAAATAGAAAACTACAGAAACTTTGAGATGAGGATTTAAAAATTAGATAAAACTTTCGATGGAGACTAGCCCAAAGGAGAAAGATGCATATTTACATAAATATAAAGACTATGAATCAAAGCTGGGTATGATGGTACAAACATGTAATCCCAGTACTCAAGAGGCTGACACAGGTACAAACATGTAATCCCAGTACTCAGGAGGCTGACACAGGATTATTAACACCCACTCTCTGGTAGAAAAAGGATACCATTTTTTAAATTTATTTATTTATTTTATGTATATGAGTACACTGTAGCTGTCTTCAGACACACCAGAAGAGGACATCAGATCCTATTACAGATGGGTGTGAGCCACCATGTAGTTGCTGGGAATTGAACTCAGGACCTCTGGAAGAGCAGTCAGTGCTCTTAACGGCTGAGCCATCTCTCCAGCTCAAGATACCATTATTTTTGTCTAAGTCTATATTTTCTCTAAAACTGTGTAAACAAGTATATGCAAGCATACAGTGAACTGGGTCTTTATGAATCTGAAAAAAACGAGTAAGGTTTAATATACTAAAAATAACCTTTTACTATCATTTAGAAGTAACTTACAGTTTTTCTGTACCGGGGGAGATTGTTTTCTATGCCGTTGCTATCATCTGATTTCCTGTGTCAAAAACAAAAAGGAAACACCAGATGTTCAAGATGTATAAAATTAAGTCAGCGTAGTATGCACATCATAGCTGAGTGTAAACTCTAAAATGTCAGTGTAGACCGAATTCACTCTTCCTAACATCGTTCTACTTAAAAATGATGATTTTCCTCATGCCATTGCTTACAGGAGGACCTATTGCCACAGGCATTACCAACGACTTGCTTGGTCTATGCAGAGGAAGAACTGGTTATTCCCAAGCCATAGGCTGTGGGCATGTACGTAACAGTAACTCACACATTGTTCTGAAACAAGCAAGATAACAGTCAGGAGCTTTGGCAGTTTGTATAAGACAGATGTCATAATTTGATGGCTATTGCATTAAACTGGAAGCTACCTGTGGCCTCTTGCATCAGAGCAAAACTAAAAGTATGTGCTTTAGATTCTTAAGCATGTCTGCATGAGAAAGTCCCCAAACACAGTGAATAGTAGTTGAAACGTTGTAGGCAGGCCTGTGGTTCACAGTTACTACCAACCAGTAAAGTCAGGCACTCAACCATGTATGTCACATGTATGGAGTATAGATGTCCTGGATGGTCAGACAATGAATCAAATAGATGAGTTAGTCTTCTTCTTAAGAGAAGTCATTAGTTTTGATATTCTGTTTTTATTTTTAAATCATTTTAAATAAGAAATTAAAAAGGGCAATGCATACCAAAACACACAGTGTATGTCAAATATATCAGACATATAACATATGAAAATGTTTTCTGTGAAAAATTAATTCGTTCCTAACTAAATTCTAGAGTATCTAAAATGAGTCACAGCAAGGGTTGATCTAATTGAGCATTAAATACCCTTGTTACTTTATACCTAAATGATATTTTCAGTGATGGATGCAATGAAATGAAGGATGGAACACATGATGTGTCTTATTCCAGTTTAAAGTAAAAGGCAACCTCAGTTTTTTATATTATGGATTGAGTCAGGTTGACATTGCTTCTTAAGATGATTGAGAGAAGACGTAAGTGGGGTAAGCTGTGGAGATAAAAATTAAAGTCCAGGGAACTGGAAGTCCACTGTCAGTATAACAGTGGATGCAGCCCCAGGCCCTAGTGACTACACAGGAGTTGTCAAAGACACTGGGCATGTTAGGGGATAGGCAGAAGAACAGACATCACAAGGGCACAGTACAACTAACCTTACTTACATGAATGGCTGTCACACTTTTTATTATCAGAAAGATTTAAGAATTAAAGTTCAACTTATAATTTTAAGAGCATGCATCTTGTTGGCTTATTTTACCTCCTATGAATAAACTGGGTCAAAATGTCTCTTTGAATACTTAGAATACTGCGACAAGTATGTAAAGAACAGAAGCCTGACATGGGCTGTCCTCTGAGAGGCTCCACCCAGCAGCTATCTTAGACAGATGCGACACCCACAGCCAAGCAGCAGATGGACCCTGGGGACTATTATTGAAGAACGGGAGGAAGAATTATGAGCCCCGAAAGGGATAGGAACTCCACAGGAAGACCAACAGAGTCAACTAATATGGACCCTTTGGACTCTCAGAGATTGAACTGTTAACCAAAGAACACACATGAGCTGACCCTAGGCTTCCCTGCACTTATAGAGCAGATGTGCAGCTTGGTCTTCTTGTGGGTCCCAAACAATCGCAATAGAGGCTATCTCAAAAGCTCTTACATGTACAACACGCACTTCAGCCTCTTCTTGTCTTGTTTCTAACTGCAAACATTTTACTTAATTTCACATTTATCAGCCTTTAACAAAATTTAAAGAAAAATCAACTAAAAATAATACTTACAGCTGTTCGATTTGTTCAAATTCTTTCCCATCATCTGTATGACAACAAACAGAAAAGATATGGCAATTAAGGGCACAGTGCTACTCTGAAACGTTCAATTCAACCTGCTCCTAAAAACACTTTTCCATAGAAAGGACAGATGCGCCACCTTCAGTAGCTATGCCTTCCTCTGCTTCCTCTTAACAGGACACCAGACTTTACCTGAATCTCTGATCAAGAGCTGTTTGGCACCTTGGGATTTTTGTCAAAACCGTGACGGCATTGAAGTTTGTGGGTTTTTTTTTTTTTTTTTTTTTTAAGAATTCTTTATTTATTTTGTGTATATGTGTACACTGTAGCTGTCTTCAGACACATCAGAAGATAGCATCGGATCCCATTACAGATGGTTGTGAGCCGCCATGTGGTTGGTGGGAATTGAACTGCTGGGACTTATGGAAGGGCAGTCGGTGCTCTTACCGCTGAGACATCTCCAGCCTGCCACTGAAGTTTTTTGTTTTGTTTTTGTTTTTTTAAATCAGAAAATAAATACAGAATAAGTGACAATTTTCATCAAGGATTTCTCATCCAACAGTCCAACAGATACGGGTATTTATTTATTTATTTATTTATTTATTTATTTATTTAGAGACAGGGTTTCTCTGTATAGTCCTGGCTGTCCTGGAACTCACTCTGTAGACCAGGCTGGCCTGGAACTCAGAAATCCGCCTGCCTCTGCCTCCCAAGTGCTGGGATTAAAGGCGTGTGCCACCACTGCCCGGCCAGGTAGGGTTTTAAACAATACTAATGCAACCTTGACTTTTGTAAGAATTTCAAAGAGTTGATGAAATAGTTTTTAAATGGAAATGGAGACAGAGCTTCATCATAAAGCACCTGCTACAGAACAAGGCCAGAAGATCAATTCCCAGAACCCACATAAAAGCCTGGTGTGGCAATGCACATTTGCAATGCCAGGGCGGGGACAGGGAAACAAGAGGAAACATGGAACTCAGTGGCCTGCCACTCCAGGCTAACGGGTGAGCACCAAGCCAGTGAAAGACTATATGTCAAAATGAAGTAGACAGCGTTCTTAAGGATGACATTTAAGTCTGTGCTCTGACCTCCAAATACACATGAGCACCAACACACACAGCAATTCCCCTGACTCAAATGATTAAAATGAATTATTTAAGTCACCATTTATGTTAAGCAGTTTCTGTTTTGTTTTGTTTTGCTTGGCTACACTGTGCTAAGCCATAGTACGCATCGTAATTAAGCGATAATTAAATAGAAAAAGTAAGAAATCTTACCTGGGTCATTCTTTTTCTTCTGTGTGTATACTTCACAGAGCAGAATGATGGCCACTAAGAGGATGACTTCAGCAATTATGGCGAGAAATGGCTTGAGGGGCACCATGAAGCTCAGCACCACCAGTTCAACGTATTCCTCACTCTCCCCTAACTGGAAGGCTGCACGACACAAGTAGGATCCTCCATCTTCCTCCAAAAGATGCTTTATCTTGAGCCTTGTTTCATTAGCATAGGAACCATTTATAACGTACTTATCATTCACGTGAACATCAATCGGAACCTAAGGCAAGGAGACATTAAAACCCTGACATAATGCAAAAAAGAGATACATGTTCCATGGGATCTAATTCTGGGCAAGGCTGAAAGCAGGAGCCAAGAAAACCACTTACCAGAAAGGGGCATATTAAAATTTATGAGCTATTATATAAAACAGACCTTTAAAGTCACACACAGCAGGGCATTGGTATTCCACCAGCAAGCAACAGGAAAAATTCTATTCAGCTGTGAGGATGGAGCCCTGAATGTCTAAACCTTCAAGTATATGTCTAGGTCATCATTAGTATCTATTAGGTGAGAATTCAGGGCAGAAAAACATGTCTAGTCATCTCGGGTTTTAATGTGCATGTATGACTAGCCCTCCACAAAGACAGATAGGCACAAAAGGAACAATACTCCTCTAAAGAAATTATTCTAGTCATTCCTCTGGAGATATATCACTAACCTGACAGCACTAGTGCCCTACACTGATGGCCAGTAGCAGCTCCAGTGGCCAGCTCTCTGTGATGTCTTGGAGCCCTATTCTTGCCTTTCATATCCCAGTTACTTTCACTTCCAGGTAGACTGGCTTCTGAGACCTGCTGGATATTCCTCAGCCTCACAAACTCATACTTAGAAGCTGTTATACTTAATCTATTTAAACTAAATTTTATTCTCAGGACATTTGATGCCTTTACTATTCTATCGCTTGCCTGAGTTGTTCAATTAAGTGCTAATCTACATATAAATGTTATCAGAGGTTATTCAAGGAAGAATTCTCTGCAAATTCTGTATTTGGGAAGAGAAAAAAAAAAACGTTGCCCATCTCTATGTAGACAAGCAGCATGGCCTGTAGTATTCATGACAAAAACCACCATATGACTCAGAGACAATAAATCAAAGGGCTGAAGCTTAAGAAAGCTCAGAGCTAATTCTGACATAGATGATGACTTTCATTTTGAAAAGGTACTTGACCTAAAATGTTAACCTGCAACCCCTTCCCTGGCCCTGTCTCACAGCTAATTATGGTCAGGCTCAATGCCAAATTAAGAGAATAATGATTCGGACAGAAGGGCACAAGGATGCAGAGAAGGACATTCTATGACTTTAATATAAGTTGACTTAGGCTCCAGTTTGTCTGCTATCATATCTGCATGAATTTATTGGGCTATCTATCCCAAATACCACAGCAGATATATGTTTTTATAATTGATGTGTCAGAAACATTTCCAGCTACCTGTCCTAATCAGCCATAATACAGAAGGCAGAGGATTCATTGAAGCCGACTCTAGTTATTTTCTTGAAGCATTAAAGCATTATCATTGTCACAGAACTAGACAGGCTCTGTTCCCTGCCTTTCTTCCAAAGCATCCAGTTTGTTTTGGGAAGAATTTAACACCTCATTAAAAGATTTGTTGCTTCATGTGCTCCACACAGAATTACAGCTTTTCTCCAACGGGATTTTAATTTGAATTCTCATGAGCATCAAGGCAAGATAAGGGCACCCCTAGAGTAACATGTCCCAAGTTTCGAGCTCTTTGAGATAATATGGAAGAAGACAGGAAACTAACGATAATTTATTCATTGGATATTCTTCTTGTTTTCTTCCTATCTGCTCTGAAGTCAATTGTTTTAGATATATAAACAATATACATATTCAGCCTTAAGATGCAACATTCCACTCCTTTCCAACACCTACAGCCCCTCAAAGGGCCAATGACCCAACAAAAACTAAGACCTAAGTTTAAGTGACCAAATTTCCCTTCGTTTTTTTCAAATGGTGATAGTACATTGCATCCTGTGTCAGATATTTCAGGAGACAAGCTGGAAAAAGAGCCTGGCATTTTGTTTTCTGTTTCCCTAGTTACTGGCACAAAGTGAGGCTTTGTTATTGAAGTTATTTCTATCCTCGTCAACTACAAATATTTTGGTTTTGCCTCGTTAGAGTCTGAGATACCATCAAACTCTCTGTCCCTGACTTGAAAACACAATGATCACCCTGCTTCACCTTCTCAGAGATCTGGGATTACAGAAGTATGGCCCTAGACCAGGCAAAGATTTCCTCCTTTTTTTATTTTTAACTTTGTTTTGTAACAGAGCATTGCTATTCAGCCTTGGCTAGTCTGGTTTTAAATGGTCCCATTTCTTTGGTCCAGGTTAAACACAAGGCAATCCTCCTATCTCTTTCCATAGTACTGGGATTACATGTGCAAACAATCATGCCTATCCTGAAAATAATTTTTAATTTTCTTTCAAAGAATAAATTGCAAAACCTTAATAAAAAAGTTGAGTATGAATTAATAAAGCACTCAGAGTTTCTTCACACATATAATGTAATACCCTGGGAATACCCACTGACAACTCCATTTGTCACTGTAGTTACTTGGTAATTACCAGTTAGAACAGAATATTAATTTTCCTGGGAATTTTAAGTCGGCTATAATCTTATTTATGAACTAAAAGGTTTCTCGTTTTGTTTTCTTCAAATCAGAGGGAAAAAAAACTCTTTTGTGTTTACACATGTGTAAAGGGTATGTATGTGTGGGGTACGTGGAGATCACAGATAAACATCTAGCACCTTCTGAAATTTGCACTCCACTTTGTTTTTGAGAAAGTCTCTCATTGAAACTGGCGTTCACTAGCAACACTTGACTGGGTGGTCAGCAAGCCTCTGTCGTCCTATCTCCCATCTCCCTTATGCTCGGATTACAAGCGTGCCTCGTTTTGTACATAGATCCAGAGGATCCAAACTCTGGTCCTTGGACTTAAAGGGGAAGCGCTTTCACCAAAGGAACTGTCTTCCTAGCCCCAGGAAACAGGATCTTACCTGTGCAGTTCCATTACTCTTGTACCAAGTCCAATTTAAAGGAAGACCATCTTGACATTCACACTTCAGCACAGTAGAATCTCCCACATAAGTGATCAATGGCTTGTTTTTTCCATGAACTTTGGGTACTAAGAAAAAAATCAGAAAAATGTATATTGTTGAAACTGTTTAAGCAAAACAAATGTACTAAATTTATGGAAATTTTTCCACTTTGTTTTCTTACTAATGTATTGTTCTCTTTATGCAATTTTGGTTGTACATATAATGAGACCAACTTGTAGTCTTTAGGAGACATCAGCAGTAGTGGTTAATCGTGGACGGATGAATTCAATAGAATTATTTGCAATGTACAAATGGAAAGAAAGCCTCCAGTGATTAACTCTAACCATTCCAAGTTTGCAACTAACTATTAAATGCTGCGCTAAAAAAAAAAAAAAAGAAAAAGAAAAAAAGAAAAAAAGAAAAAAAATAGGAGGAGCTTCTTCTTCTCAAGGTTGTTCTTTCTTCCCACTGACTGTGATACTGGAAGGGTTTCTTCAGAGCTTTACTGTTAAGTGCATGAATAAAACGGCAACATTTATAGGATAGAAAATAGTCTTAATTGGTGCAGATTTGTAAAAAGCCAGCAAAGGTAGAGAAAGTGGTAACACAAAGGGACAAAGGAAAGTCAAGGGGGAACAGGGATGTGTCCTAATGTAGACTGCATGCCCAATGTGCACAAAACTCTGCACTGTACACCTGCATTGTACACCTGCACTATACACCTGCACTGTACACTTACACTGTACACCTGCACCGTACACCTGCACCGTACACCTGCACTGTACACCTGCACTGTACACCTGCACCGTACACCTGCACTGTACACCTGCACCGTACACCTGCACTGTACACCTGCACCGTACACCTGCACCGTACACCTGCACCGTACACTGTACACCTGCACTGTACACCAGCACTGTACACCTGCACTGTACACCTGCACGCACGTACACCTGCACTGTACACCTGCATACACTGACGTACACCTGCTACTGTACACCTGCACTGTACACCTGCACGTACACCTGCACCGTACACCGCACTGTACACCTGCACTGTACACCTGCACTGTACTACCTGCACCGTACACCTGCACGTACACCTGCACCTGTACACCTGCACTGTACACAGCACTGTACACCTGCACGTACACCTGCGTACCTGTACACCTGCACTGATGTACACCTGCACTGTACACAGCACTGTACACCTGCACTGTACACCTGCACTGTACACCTGCACTGTACACTTGTACTGTAGTCAGGAGGAAAATTAAAGCACAGAAAATAGGTGAGAATTAGAAACATAGTTACAGCATGATTTCAAAAGAACATAGACTAATGCTAATTATGGTAAATTTCTTAGTCAAGAAAGTTAGAAGTATATATAATTAGTAACAATGCTGAAGAACTCAAAGTCAGAAAAATTAAAATTTATATACCTGAACAGTTTGCTTAAACAAACTCCAACACATGAATAGAAGTATTCAATAGAAAGTCACAAGGTAAAATTTGTCCTGACTGGAGATGGATCAACAATGATAAGCTTTTTTTTTCTTGCTTTTTCCTAATTTTATTAATTTTAAGGTTTGGTTGTTTTAATTTTATGTGTTCTGTTTATTAAGTTAACAAGCACGGAAAAAAGTAGATAAAAACTACTGTGGTGTCTAAAGGTCATATTATGGTTCCAAAATTTATAGGTAATTTTAACTTTCATGCAGAGATTAGAAAGATATTCAACTTCTACAGCTAAGACTCTAGACAAAATGTGCCGTCCAGGGGTTCTTGAAATTTCTACCAACATAACTGATCATTTACATGAAGCATGAATTGTAAAGATGGGAAATCGAAAAATATCAGTAACTATTGGAAAAGAAATGATAATGTTAATTACCAGACAAGGACCCAAAATAGGGTTTCTCGGTAGGTTCTGTCCTTAGGTGAGCAACACACCAATGACAGAGGGAACCTTTCTATTTGGAACTGTTTAACGTGAACCCAAGTCACAGGATTTGCTATAATTATACATATCATCCTTGTCCTCTTCAGGGCTGCTTGCTGATCAGTAATGTGTAGTGGGGCTCCGTCAACAGTAAGAGAGACATGAAAGATGAAGGGCGCCACCCACTTAAGACATAAAATGCATCAATAATCAAATAATGACAGATGGGGTGACCTCTACATCGTGGCTGTGGTGATGATTTGAATACTAACTGTCTTCCATAGCCTCTGACATTTGAATACATGGTCCCTGTTAGTGACTGTTTAGGGAGGTTTAGGGTGCGGCCTTGCTGAAGGCAGTGTGTGCTTCACTGATTTTGAGTCCATAAAACTTGTGGCCCTTGAGTTTGCTTTTCCTGCCTGAGGTTTAAGATGTGAGCCCACAGCTTCTGCTCGGGCCACCATGTTTCCCTTCCATGATGGATTCTTAAACTTCTGGAGCTGTCATCCCAAATCAACTCTTCCATCCATAAGATGCCTTGGTGATGATGCTTTACTCCAGTGACTGAAAGTAACTGAGATGCTGGTTCTCACATAACCACAGATGCATGCTTTGATTAAACTAAATAGTCTAAGTTTTACAAAACCAAAGATGTGAACCACCAATCAGACACCGCAATAGAGGCAAGCACTTCATGACATTACTATGAGACATGATTAGAGGTGAGTATATATGAATGGATGAAGATGTTTGGATTCCGGTTATCCCACCTAGATAAAAACTGCTAACACTGACCCTACTGGAAGAGCTTAGCGTTCCTTTCACTAACTCACACACATAACTTATTGACGCCTGCTAAGCAGTAGCTCCTAACAATTATCTCAAAGATCAGGTGTAAGTATCTGGAGTCAGCACCGCTCTAATAGTGCAATGATGAAGATAAGATTTAGAGCCAAGAAACAAATATTTGACATACATGAGACAGCCTTGATATACATAAGTATCTTATGGGTAGGGTATTATATGCCTGCTATGTTCTTATAAAGTGTTAGACAAGAGTTCAGCAAATAGAAAGTGCTCAGAACATAACTGTCACAACGTCCCAACTTTTATTGGGATTATGCCCTGATACAGCTCGCTTAGCAATGCTTTCCCATAATCAATGGCTGTGTCCTTTATATGTAATGGCATTAGCCACCTTCGTAAGAAAAGTATGTCCTTTGTGGATTTTAGGCCGCTAGCCTTTTGGAGCAGTGGAGAAATGAGTTCTACAGAGGAAAGTGAGGGAGGACTGTACTTCATGTATGTACATCTTAGAACTGTGTAGATGTCTAAAATCACTCAAGAATGGTCACCTGAACTTCAGTAGGACTCACCCAGACCATCTGAAAAGGGAGATGCCGAAGAGAGATGAATAAATAAGAGAGAAGGGAAAGGAGAAGGGAGAAGAAACATTAGCTCCAGACCCTGTGGAGACCCCCTAGTCCATCCAAATACCATACAGGAGACAACTCTTCCTAGAAACCAGGAGACAGGCTCTTCTACAGTTCAGGCTACAAAGCCAACCACTGGCTAAGATTAGGCATGTATGCTGCGGTTCAGCAGAAGTTTTAACAATTTAAACCAGGATGCCCAGCTAGGTCCTTACCAATAGCTAGAAACAGAGCTGGTTTAAAAAGATCAGAACAACCGTCCTCCAGACCTATGTAGTACATGGAACAGAAGGGATACTTGAAGCCTAAGAATAAAAGGGAAATACCTCACTTAAAACATATAGTTTATAATCAGAAAATACAGAGAAAAAAGCAGACAGTAATTTGATTTAAAAAAAAAAAAAACTAAAACTTAAAAAAAAACAATTTTAATCTAAATGGACTTCTATGGAAAAGGGTTAGGGGAAAGACATCTCTCACATAGGTGTTCTGCCTCAAAACAGGCTACGCCTATATGCTTAGTCACACATCCTCTGTCTACAGCAATCACCTCAGAAATCATGTATAAATCCAGATGGCTCTGAAATGGAGGAAACTAACCATTATGAGAGAACGGAAGCAATTCCCAGATCCAAGGGAAAGAGCAGACCATCTGTCTTGATACTAATATAACAAGTATATTTTAAGTTATTGAGGAAAAGAAAATGATTAAATGTCAAAACAGTAAAGGCTCAATCTAGGTAGAATCCCAGAACATCATATTCTGGTTTGTTTTTTTCCAAGGACAGGGTGAATTTCTTCACTAAAAATTGGTGGTGGGAGCTGCCTATGGCTGGACAGTGGTTTCTGTTAGACTCTATGTAAATTCTTTCTTTCATTCAACACTCCTGTCTCTAGCCTGAGAGAGCAGAACTGACGATACTTGCTAGTACTGTAGTTCACTGACTGTTTTCTAGAACTGGAAATCTGTAGAAATAAGTAATGCCATCCCTGTCGACTCTGTTTCCCTCACACTCAAATGAACGCACACCTTCTTCTCTGAGTCATCAGAACTAGGCAGAGTTCCGGTGGTAGAGCACAGACTAGTCCACTCTGATTAAAGTTAGTAAACCCTAGCTGCCCACACTGTCAAGTCTTCCTAAGATTCACTATAATACAATCAAGGCTTGTATTCCTGGCTAGCCAACAATCACACAATTTGGCTCCTTTTTATGTAACTTCCCTATCTGTGGTTTTGTCATGAAGAGGGAAGGGGGACTAAGCTACTCTTAGACAAAGCACCCTCAGCTCCAAGCCACACACACCACCATCTCACCAGACTTATTCACAAACCACGCAGCACTAGGTGAGGCTCTATTATGGTAGCACCATGTTTGAGGGCTGAAGGGTCACTCTAGGGCATAGAGGGCTCCCCATTATTTTGAAACCGGTACCAATTAGAGACCTACAGATCAAGCACGGATGAGAACTTGCCTCACCTTTTTTCTGAAGCCACAAGGTCCCCTCCAAACCTGAAATGGAGTTGAGCCATACTTCTCAAGCCCCATGTGGAGAAGCAGAAAGGGTAGGTTCTTTTAGACCCCTGGTTCATGGACTTCCTGTGCCAGGCTCAGTCACCAGTTAGGTTAACAGTGTTCTGAAGGGCAAATTCTGAAGTCCAGCATTGGTCAGGCTCAGCTTTTTTTTTGCTATCCTGGGCTTTTTATCTTTTAGATATTCTATTTTTCAAACCTGGCACAAATTTCAGTTAGGGTTTCTATTGAGATGATGACACACCATGAACCAAAAGCAACTTCGGGAAGGAAGGGTTTACTTCAGCTTACAACTCTTGGCTCACACGTGATCACTGAGAGAAATCAGGACAAGAGTTCAGAGCAGGACAAGAAGCTAGAGGAAGGAACTGTGCCAAGGCTATGGAGGGGTGACTGCTTACTGACTTGTCCCCACGGCTTTCTCAGCCTAATTTCTTACAGCATCCAGGACCAACAACCCAGGGTTAACACCATCTACAGTGAAATGGGCCCTTCCACGTAAACCAACAACCAAAAAATGGCCACGGCCCTGCCCATAACCAATCTGGTGGGGGCACTTTCTCTTTAAGGTTCTCTTTCTTTCAAAACGACTCTAACTTCCATCAAACTGACATAAAATGAGTCAGCACAGCATGCTTCCCTCTCAAAATTAGGTCATACTTTAGCAGGAAATTATGTGTTGAAATATGACCAAAAGACTGACACGTATTCACAAACTAAGAATCAAACGTGAGAAAAGTCAAGTTTGAAGAGAGTGAGGGAACGGATGTTGAGGTTTGGTCTTCTGCTATCTGTTGTAATGCTACGTGTGCCCCCCCACCACCTACTTGTTACAAAGATAAGGAGTCTGCACACATACACCTTTGCCCCAAGTTACTTCTGATTGGTAAATAAAGATCCAACAGTCAATAGCTAGGCAGAAGAGAATAGGTGGGGTTGAGGTTTCCCAGGCTTGGGGGGCAGAGAGGAACGCCATGAGGAGAAAGAGAAGCTACCATGGGTTAAGAGTAAAGTAAATGTAGCCCCAGGGGCTAGACAATTAGAGTTAAGGCAGCCCAGATGAAAAAATAGTAAGTAGTAACTCGAAGTTATCAATAGGAAAATAGATTCTAACAGCATAGAGGGTAGGCAGCTGCCCAGCATTTGTACTGTTTAAGGCTTATAGTAAATATAAAGGTTGTATGTGTTTTTTATCTGGAGCTAAATTGTCCAATTCGGTGAGAAACCCTGGGTCAGGATTAATTTCTACACCAACAGGAGAAACTATTTTTAGTAAAGCTTTATGAAGGAGATGCTCAAGATACATAGCAGGCAGCGAGAAGGGCTATTCAAGAAAATCTGGTATTCTGTAAGAGCTGGATAAAAAGCCATGGCTGGGACCTTAAACTGGCCCATCTGAATGCTGGGATAAGGCTATAGCCCAAGTAAGTGACATCGGGTGACAACCCAGAAACAAAGATCTTAAATGTTGAAAACAAAATCTTTTTCTCTTATCCTCTCTTTTTGTCTCAACTGTCAATCAAGCAGAAATTTAGAACCTTCCCATCTTCTCTGCTTGGCTCAGTGTGACTATCAATAGCCGTATGGAATTGAATTTTGTATATATATAATGAGTTAGGGAGTCACTGGGTAGTTCTGGCTGGCCTAGATTTCAATGTATAAATTGGACTGTTTGAAGAGATGTCCATGCCTCTGCCTCCTGAGTGCTGAGATTAAAGGCATGAGGCTACCACTTCTGAGGATCACAGTTTGTTCTGGGCCACTACTCAGGTCTAGAAACATGTATTGATACAAAGGCAAGCTGATAGCATTCTAATGCGCCATCTTAGTGTTTTGAAACTTTGAGTAAAGAGGGACACATGGAGGGATCCCAGCACTGGAGGGTAAAATTTCTAGCTCCAGTAGCATCTGGGATACCGGATTCAATCTACTTAGTGAAAGTCATAGCTGTCCAAAAGTTACAAAAATAAAGCTCTGTGCTTGCATCTTCACAGGCTAGAACACTGGCCCAAAGTCATGCTCATTTCATGGGCAACTTGATATTATTATAGGAAGCAAAGGCAGCTAAAGTAACTACGGGTGACGATCAGGCTCCTTTCCCACCCTTCTCATTTGGAAAATTCTCAGGGAAGACAGATAACTGAACCAGGGCCAGGCTCAATATATGCTATATTAAAAAATCTCACCATTAAAATTTTGCATTTTTTTTATTATGAGGTTTGTCTTTGCTTTTTGAGACAGGGAATCTCTGTGTAGATCTGACTGTCCTAGAACTCCCTCTGTAGACCAGGTTGGGCTCGAACTCAGAGATCCACCTGCCTCTGCCTCCTGAGTGCTGGGATTAAAGGTGTGCACTATCACTGCCTTGCTTATCTTGATATTTTTGACATCAATAAATTTTACAGATCTTGTGAGGGTTTTTTTTTTTTTTTAAGTTTTGGGTTTTTCATTTGTTTGTTTTCACTTTTGGTTTTTTGCCCATACTATTTGACACACCACTAAGAAACACTCATGTGAACATTTGTGGGCGACCACGATTCTCAACATTCTCAACATGTTAGCAGCTGTCCTGCTCTCCAGCTCTGGCTAGCACTATAGGCACACAGGGTCAGCAGAAGATAGCTTTTTCCATACTTATCAACCCATGTCACAGTAACACATCAGCTCCCCTAAGCAGAAGCGGTGTAAATTGTCCCAAGGTCTTATGCTCATGAGCTGGACTTGACTCATGGCAGTTTACAGCAAAAGTAAAATAAAATGCAGAACAGAATAGTCTCACACAACTTAAAGACAGCATGAAACCAGTGTTTATCCACATTAATTTGTAGTACTGATAATCTCCTTCTCTAAGAAGAACCATAAGCAAGCCATGTTTATATTTACAAAAATATACACTGTTACACAGGCCTAACAACCTAATAACTATGAAATAATTGTTGTCCAGATGCCTTTAGAGTCTACTCATATAAAACTATTTCTCCAAGCAATAATCAATTATAAACTGATTTAAATTACAGAGAATTATTATTTTTAGCAAGGACTCTCCAGAAGAACCAGGTAATTAATTTCATAAGTATCTTCAGGATATAGTGCATACTTAAATTTTACATTAATGTTAAGAGGGTATTAAAAACAAATGAGTCAAATTAAACCGCTTTGAGCAAATTTTAAAAGTAACAGATTTTACATCCCTGAGAGATATGATTAAAATGTGTGCTGGAGGTAAGTGTGGTGGTACAAGCTTGTCATCACATTGGGAAGCTAAAGCACAAAGATCAAAGGTAAACATCATTCTTGGGTACATAACAAGTCTGAGAACAGTCTGGGCTATATGAGACCTCATTTCAAATAATAGAGTAGAGAGAAGATAAGAGTAGATACATATAGATAGATAAACATAGATAGAGATACATAGATAGATACATAAAGATAGATAGATAGAGATAGATAGAAATAGATAGATAATGATAGATACATAGATAGATAATAGATAGATAGATAGATAGATAGATAGATAGATAGTAGATAGACAGACAGACATCCTGTGGCTGAGAGGTCAGAGGTCCTGGGAGAAACCTATAATTGTCATGCTAAACACACATATTTTTGAACTGCCTTCTAAACATCTACATTTATACCCACACATCAATGCTGTTCTCAGCCTTGATAGAGGTTTCTTTTCTAAAATGCAAAGAGATTCATCACTGGCCAAAGACTGAAAATAAGTGACTTTTGTGTCATCAACTCTATATATTTCTATATCAACTCTTCCACAGCTCTAGGTATAAAGAATAGGAAGGCATGCTGTAACCTGCTGCCTTCTAGCCATGACAATTTGTACTCACAAAATCACAGAAGTTCTGGGCACCTGCAGCAGATACGCACAGGATTGGGCCCACAGATGATTATATTGTACATATATAGCATTATACTCTAGGTTTTTGGTTTTGTTTCTTGTTTTTATTTGTGTTTTTATTGTTGTTTTTGTTTTTTCTGTTGTTCTCTCCCATCTCCCATGTACTCTCTTGCTAGGCTCCTTCTATCAACCCTCAAATTGTTTCTCTCTGCTTCGATATTGTAAATATTCCACCCCCCCCCTCTTATTTCATCCCATCTCTTCAGTTAGACCTCAATTGGAGACAAAATTCAACATCATTTGTGATAAGAACCATAAAGGAACTACGAATACCGGGCAGATGCCTCACCGTGAGAAACAGTATACATAGGAAGCCTTTGTTACTCTAAAGTTTCTCATTATTCTACATGAGAAAACTCAAAAGCATCCCAGTAAAAATCAGAAATGAGACAAGGGTGTCCACTCTCATTCAATACAGAACTGGAAGCCTTATCTAGAAAAACAAATCAAGAGACAGAAATGAAGGATATACAAGTTGAGTGGGGTGGGGGACTTAAAGGACCTGGTAGACTCCATTTAGTTTTGATCAATACCTCGAACAAAAGAGCAGACACAAAAGTCAATATAGAAAATTAGTAGCTTTTCATATGCCAATAACAAATCAACAAAACAATCTCACTCACAATGGCCTTAAAGAACCAAACTAAAACTAGAAATAACCAAAGGTGGTGGAGGGCCTTTACACTGAAAAACAAAAACCAGGAAGACACTGAAGGAGGAAACTGAAGACTATCCTAGGTGATAGGAGACAGCCGAGCGCTCATGGACCAGCAAAGTAGCTTCATCACCAAAATAATCTACAGATTCAACACAATCCTTATCATATTTCCAATGCCACTCTTGACAAAACTGGAAAAGACAACCCTAAAATACATCTCGTGGAAGTGTCTATGATTTTGGTCATTGTTCATTGGAAGGAAAAGAGAGAAGGGGGAGGGGGAGGAAGGGGGAGGGAACAGGAAGGAAAAGAAAGGAAGAATGGAGGCAAGAAATGAAGGAAGAAGGAAGGGGAGGAGGAAAATATACCAGGACTATTGCTGCACAAGTTAAATCAGACAACAGAGGAAAGAAGCTAAACAAAGAGTACATGCAATGTAACCCAAATGAATAAGTGAAATTTACGTAAAAGGATTCATATTCCCAAATTATGGTGCCTGACACAGACTAATGGATTCCAATAGGCCTGACAGAAGATTTGGAAGCAGTCATCCCAATTCTCTGCTCATCAGCGCCAATCTATAATAACAAAACCAAAACCAAAGTGAGCAAACCACCAGCGCTTGCAAACAAAACCTTCTCTAAACAACGGCACTTTTGTGGCTCTGAAGACCAGCTGGTGGGTCAAGTTCTGTAAACAAAGCCATTGATAGTGATATACTCAATGGGATGTCTTTTTATTAACAAAACAAGTTATGAAGGTCCAAAAAAAAGGTTTATTAAATGTGATAGAATGTCTGGATACCTATAAAATGTGGATTAGACCATTGTTATAAAGGTCAACTGTTTAAAAACAAATTTTTTATACTACAAGTTAAATATAATTAACTATAAAATTAAAAAAGGTTTTGTTTGTTTGATGTTTGTTTTGGTTTTTCAAGCTAGGGTTTCTCTGTAGCCCTGGCTATCCTGGAAATAGCTCTACAGACCAGGTTGGCCTCAAATTGGAAGATCTGCCTGCCTCAGACTTCCAAGTGCAGGAATTAAAGGCATATACCACCACTACCTGGTTATTAGAAACACTTTTAAATTAAATTTAGAAGTGCCTAAGTGTGCGGTGTTTAAAACTCTACACTAGCACACAGTAATTGTGCTTCAGAGTTATTCCCTCTCTTGCCAGTCCAGCAAATTTATCCACGAGAAGTGTGCCTTTTATGTTACACTTGAATACTGGTTTGGTGCAGTGTCCTCCTGGGTACAGTTCTTGCCTCAGAGCAGCAGTGTCTGACACACAGACCAAGGTCTGTGGTGGGCTACACTATGGGGGCTTATAAAGAACACTTAGGGCGAAATTCCCAAACAATGTAGTTCCACATGTTGCATCTCGGTCCCTGGAAGACACATGACTGTGCTTTGAAATGCCCATGCATCCTGACAAAATGCAGGTCCCACTGTGCATCACAGAGGTATATGAGACTGAGTCATCTGGGAATGTAGGGACTCACAATCTAGATGACTGTCCTCAAAACTAGAAGATTAGAGGGCAAAATTAATAAATAATTTAAGGCACATATAGGATTTATGAAAACCTTGGCAGCTGGCCTTTGAACTAAATTTTGTATTTTAAAACTAAGAGATAAAAGAAAAAGATGGAAAAAAGAAAGCGGGGGAGGCAAGGCTATGTTCAAGGAACTTGAACCTCAAGGAAAAGCAAATGATTTTCTTTCATCTGATCTTCATTTATTACTATAGTAATTACTTAAAACCCTAGGGACATGAGAAATCTAAGAACGCAATGCTGAAGTTATAAATACTGACCTTTGATCATTAAAGGTTCCTCTGAACTCTTCTCCAAAGACACAAGAATATTTTCCCATTTGTTTGCTATTAAAAAGGATGAACCTAGAGACAATTAAGAGTTATAAATACAAGCTTATTTCCCAAAATACTAATCAAAATGAAGACAGTCATCGATCAAAATTTTAAAACAGAAATAATTTTTTTAAACATGAAAACTAGAATATTGGCAGAAGATTTAAATGATTGACAGAAGAAAAAATGCTTAGTGAAATAGAAATGACTGTAGTTAAACTGGCTGTGGCCTGCACCTTATATACAAACCTGTACTGACTGGATAAGGTGTTCCCCATCTTAGTTGTATTGAAGCCATCAGTGGTCCCAAGGAGCTCATCATCCTTCTTCCAAGTCACATTCACTGAGTTCAAATCCCCAGTAGCCATGAACGTGCATTTGAGTTCCAGGTAAGAAGGCCTTTCCAAAGTTATGTTTTGTTCTACGATACAGTGGACTCTTCTGCTCAACACAAAAGAACAAGGAATTATGTTATGAATATTACATGTATAGGCAAATTCACTACATAAACACACACACACACATTTTATAAATAACGTATCTCCTTAGATACTTTTTTAGGGGGGTGGGTATTTATTTTATGTATAAGAGTACACTGTAGCTGTCTTCAGACACACCAGAAGAGGGCATCGGATCACTTTACAGATGGTTATGACCATCATGTGGTTGCTGGGAATTGAACTCAGGACCTCTGAAAGAACAGTCAGTGCTCTTAACTGATGAGCCATCTCTCCAGTCCCAACTATAGATACTTAATGCTCTTCATTCTGTTCCTTCCTTACTCTCCTTGATAAGCAAAACTGAAGAAAAGTTTTCTTGCAACTTTCATAGAGTCACAAAAGCCTAAGGCTGTCATATCTGTCTCCTTTAATTCTCAATAGCTGAACGACACAGAAGAAAAATGCTACCGAGGCGTATATGCAAATGGTAGACGCACACTGGCAGGGTCAGACTTAACCGTAGATTTAATACTGCTCATTAAGCACATAGCCTTGGCAGTTATGACAAGATGTAAAGATTGAACTGTCATTCTCCGTCCTCATAAAACCACAGAGAACTGTTGACTCTCCTGGGGCTTTTGAATTTCCATATAAAATTCAAGATTTATTTTTCAGTTTCTGTGAATAATTGCATTTGATTTTTGTTGGGGATGGCATTGAATCTGTAGACTATTTTTGATAGGACAGCCATTTTCACAATATTCGTCCTACTAAACCACATGTGTGGGAAGTCTTCAGATTTCCTGGTATCTTCTTGGATTTCTTTCTTCAAGGACTTCAAACTTTCATTGTATTAAAGTTGTTTGCTTCGTGGGTTGGATTTATTCCAAGCTATTTTAATGTTTTTGTAGGTTAATGTCAATGACATTGTTTCCCCCAAGGTTTTTCTAGGTGTGTTTACTGTCATTATATATAAAGACTACTGATTTGTTTGTTTGTTTTAATTTTGCATCCTGCTACGTTGCTGAGTGTGTTTATCAAGTGTCATTTTCTGGCAGTTTTTTTATGGCCCTTTATGTATAAGAATTGCATCATCTGCAAATAAAGACACTTTTGACTTCTTCCTTTCCTCCTTGTATCTCTTATTTCTTTCACTTGATATTAATATGTACACACACACACACAGACAACACAGACATCAAGGATTATGTTGAATATGATATGGGAGGGGGAATGGATGTCCTTGTTTTATTCCTTATTTTGGTAGAAATGATTTTTCATTGTTTTTTTTTCTTTTTTTTTTTTTTTTTTTTTTTTCTGTTTAGGAGGATGCTGGTCCATGTTAGGAATAAGTTACATCTATTGGGTTGTTGGCCAATAAGGTCACATATACCTTCAAATGACATACTATTTATTGCCAAATGTTCTTGGTTATGCTCCAGAACTTGGCAGTAAAAATCTATTGCTAAAGACATTATATATTTGAATAATGGAATGTGTGTGTAGGGGGTGGGGGCTCTGGGAAATCAAGTTGAGACTGACATGGAAACTTCACCCTAATCTATTGGCTAACTTTTATACTGCTGAAGATGCTATGCAAAGCTACTGGAGGAGGAAGGAAATCAATCTGATCTAGCTGTGGGAGCTGCTGGTTAAAATTACAAGTGGCCTGACAAGATATATCAACCAGTACAATAGTGCACAGATGTCATGGAAGTGACCATGACAAGATGTAAGGACCACTGTTCAAAATGGCACCTTTACTGATTGAACCTACTATGAGTTACTTCTCTGGCCAATGAGACACAGCATAGAAGGGTGGCTGTCTATGAATTCTCATTATATTCACAGTGATGCAAATGATAAATATTCCACATAGTCTCAGGGATTTAAAGATTTGGTCTCAGTTGGTAGTGTTGTTTGGGCAAGTGCAGCCTTGTTGGAGTTAAATACATCACCAAATGTGGGCTTTGAGACTATGTCACTGTGCCCTGGGAATATAAACTTTACTCTTGATCCCATTCTAAATCTTCCTGTTTCTTGACTAAAAGAAGTGAGCAAATTCATTCAGCATATTCTTCTATTATGTTGTTCTGCCTGACTGATCTAGAAACAATGGAGCCAAGGAACCATGTGCTGAAACCTCCCAGACCTGAGTGAGGCAAAATAACTCCTGCCTCCTTTACGTTGTTGCCAGTAAGGTCACATAGACCTTCAAATGACATACTATTTATTGCCATTGTTCTTGGTTATGCTCCAGAACTTGACAGTAAAAATCTATTGCTAAAGACATTATATATTTGAATAATGGAATGTGTGTGTGGAATTTATCACAGAAATAAAG
Organism: Mastomys natalensis; assembly: GCA_021653895.1. Classification (NCBI taxonomy): domain Eukaryota; kingdom Metazoa; phylum Chordata; class Mammalia; order Rodentia; family Muridae; genus Mastomys; species Mastomys natalensis. The sequence continues at coordinate 2,140,268 of JAJTUV010000495.1, read as the reverse complement.
TTCTAACGTACTAGTAAGGATATACATATATACTCCTGAAGTAGTCCAGAATAATAATAAAATACAAAGCTTATTTTTAAGTGAAAAGTATTTGAGTTCCTGAAAGTTCTTGATGCCTGAAAGTTCCCTCCTTGGGCAGGGTGGTGAAGGAACACTCAGCAACAGGGAATTCTTGCACTATGCCTGAGCCTACATGGTCATAAAACTATCATGTGTCCCTACAGGTGATTTACCCATACAAAAGGTCATTTTTCCCTCTTCCCATAAATGGTCTTTCTCTCCCTCTCCTGCTATTAAAGTGCTAAACTCATAAATGTAGAGAAAAATGTGTTAAACAAAACACCAAGCACAAGAATTTAAATTCAACTTTAATTTCAAATGGCTTATTTGTGTGAGACAAAAAAAGGAAAGTTGATTTTACACAAGAACGGAGTATAATCGTATCCCAGTTTGCTTTCTGTTGCTTTGATAAAGCTTTCTGACCAAAAGCAACTTCGAAGACAAACAGTTCATTTGGCTTATATTACATTCAACATCAAGGGAAGCCAAGGAAGGACCGAGGCAAAAACTTGAAGCAAAAGCCCACAGAGGAATGCTGCTTACTGGCTTGCAGACTCTGGCTAGCTCAGTTTGTTTTCATTTGAAATCTAATACCAACTGTCCAGGGAGAACATTACCCATATCAATGATCAATGAAGAAAATGCCCCACAGGTATACCCACAGGCCAATCCAAAGGAAGTCATTCTTCAACTGAGTTTTCGTCCTCTCTGGTGATTCTAGTTTGTGTCAAGTTGACAAAAAATTCAATAGTGCTATCAGGCTAGGAGGGGAGGGCAAAGGACAGTTAACAGGTACGGGGTATGACTAGATAGTCTAATGCTCCAAAAAGTCAGGATGATAAGTACAAGATACAATTAACTGTGCACTTCAAAAAAGCTAGCGGATTTTGGATGTCCCCAAAACATGATATGTTTGAAGTGATGGATTTATGGATTTGTAGATTACGTGATTTTTCTGTACTATAAAAAGGTCTCTTAAAAGGCAATATTGTATTCAAGAACATCTAGAGCAACTGACTCTGGATGATTAGAACCTCATATATCCATTTGCATAGATGGAGTTCTGCAAATCAAAAGTCAAAAGTTATTCAGGGCTATTTTTAGTTCCTCCAGTACCCATTTACTGTCCACTATTGCATTTGATCTAATATCTCTGTGACTTCTAGATAAAAATTTTCGATGTACAGCAAATCTTAAACCATTGCCAATATATACTAATTTGATAGCTAAGAATACAATAATAGCCCACCTTGCTCTGATATAGTTCCTAGCTAATGACTCCACTAATGTACAGAGTAATTATACTGGCTCGTGGCTTTCTTTTGTGATTGCAGAAATTTACATAACTTCTTCCACTAAGGAATACTTCATTAGGGCAACTCGAATCTGTATTCTGAGCCACCATGGTCTCTCATAAGTGCCTCAAAAGAAAAGTATTCCCTTTAAAGCAAAGTTGTTCTTTTGGATTGATGATACATACATACAAATATACCTCACTGAATCATCTAAGTTGTATGATTATTGTTTTGACTAATGTTTCTACTTTTAAAAAAGATTACACATAATACAAATCCTAACTGTTCCTTTCTCACTTTTTCCCAATGACTACTATGACAATAATTAAACCTATCTTTCTTTAGCAATCTGTCCTTTGTCGGTTTAATTCCAGGGGCCTAAGAAAGTAAAGATCTTCCTACCCATAGATCTGGCTACCAAGAAGAGATGAATCGGACTCTTGACTCGTCCTGCTCATCTAGAGACTAAGTCAAGACCTCAGAGCAAGACAAGTTGGATGCAGCAGTAGGGAAGTGCTTCAGTAGTATAGCCAGTCAGCATGTGGAACTCAGATATCTATTTGCTAGTAGGAAAGCTCCAGTGAAAATATCAAATAATGGGCTGGAGAGACGGCTCAGTGGTTAAGAGCACCGATTGCTCTTCCAGAGGTTCTGAGTTCAATTCCCAGCAACCACATGGTGGCTTCCAACCCTCTGTAAAGGGATCCGATGCACCCTTCTAGTGTGTGTATGAAGACAGCTGCAATGTACTTATATAAATAAAAAATAATAATTCTTTAAAGAAGAAAAACAGAAAATAACAAATAATAATAAACGTGTATCTCACTTCCAACTATGCCACTGACTAGCCAAATGAGAGGGAGATATTAACAAATCAATAAGAAGGAAATCAAAACCCACTCAACACCAGTCAAGGCATTCTGCACCAGCAACCGCTGCCACATCAGACAGAGAGCAGGACTACCCATGGTGCAAGAGCACCCACCTGTCCACCACACAACTCAACACCCAGGAGGACGCTGGAGGGGGAGTGGAAAGGTCCTGAAACAGAGTAAGTCTGTTTTCCTGCAACTGCAAGTAGAGACAGAAAGAACTTGTTAAACTGCCTCCCAAGAAAGCAGTCAACAAAATCTAAACTGTTGAGAATTTTCTACAAGATAAAGAATCTGCTTCTTTCCTGCAGATAAGTTAAAAATGGAAGAAGCAATATGTTTCAGAAATGTTGAGATGACAAATACTTTTAAAACATGAATAAAATGTCTTTAAAAAAAAAAGGTAAATATTGTGTGAGTTCCAGGACAGTCAGCCAGTGCTACACAGAGAAACTATGTCTCAAAAATAAACAGACAAGCAAAAGCAACCAACCAACCAACCAATAAAAAGCTAAATATTGTATTTTGGGATATAATAATTACTGTACTCAGGAACTAAAACAATACAGAAATCCAAAGAAGCGTCTACACACAAATATCAAAACAATGATAGTTGCTCTGAAGGGGTATGGGAGGTGCTGTATTTAGGAGAGAGTGCTCTAATGTATGAACGTATTTCCCAAGACCTCTAGTTCACTTTTAAGGACTGCAGAGGCAAAATATTAAAAAAAAAATGGACAGAATTGAGGTGAGCACATACCTTGACATTTGACTGCATCTAAAACTTCACAAAGTGCTTTCTTAAGCAATACAGGCCCAGAGTTTGCAAAGGAAGGAATGTAGCTTGCTAGTGAACGTCTCTGTGAGAAGACTCGAGAAGTAGCTGCTATTTAATTGAAAATTTGCTGAACTGAACTTACTTCCCTCCCTGACACTAAAAGACCTTAACAGCAGTCAAATTATATAAAAGGAAACTGAGTAAAACTGAAGGACTTTCTACGTCTATCTGCTGAGAGCCACCTACATATCAGAATTATAGTAATGACAGTGAGAGACTATTTCCAGGTCAACTATATTTAGTCTTGAGATTTTTTTTTTTCTACACATATTTCTCACATTTAGCCCTGGGTACTCTTGAAATTGAACTCTCTTGGTAAAAATTCACCTTAGTCAATTTTTTTCAAAACTTAGCTATTCTGGTTTTTTTCCCCTATATTCCCAATTTCAATACCCAATATACCACACAAAATGTTCTTTCATATATTAGAAAATAGCTTGGTGTCAGCAAGATAGCTCAGCAAATCTAGGGGCTTAGCACCAAGCATGACATCCCAAGTTCTACCCCAGAACATACATTGTAGAAGGGATGTCCACAAATTGTCCTATGACCTCCACACACATGCACCATTGTATGTGCACATAAGTACACTCTGAATTAATTAATGTTTAAAGAAGTTTGATAGCGCTGGGGTAGTGGCGCATGCCTTTTATCCCAGCACTTGGGAAGCAGAGGCAGGCAGATTTCTGAGTTCGAGGTCAGCCTGGTCTACAGAGTGATTTCCAGGACAGCCAGAACTACACAGAGAAACCCTGTCTCGAAAAACCAAAAAAAAAAAAAAAAAAAAAAAAAAAAAGAGGTTGATAGCCAAATTGCTTAAATTAATGATGTTACATTTCAAAGCTCATTTTTTTTTTAATTTTTAGTATTTATGTGCTATTATTTTGCCCGCATGCCTGTATGTGTACTGCGTGTGTGCCTGGTACCCTCTGAAACCAGAGGGGTGTGTTGGGTCCCCTGGGAACTGGAGTTAGAGAAGGCTGTAAGCTGCCATCTGGGGCTGGGAACTGAACCAATCAGGGGCTTCACAAAGACCAGCACAAAACATCAGATACTGTTCATTCTTTAAAATCCCCGTTGCTTCTCTTTCACTCCCAGTAAACCTCACCATATGCCAGGCTCACCAGTCCTTCCATCGATCCTTCAGTATTCCCACTTTGGGCCATTTGCTTTTTGGTCTCTTTCCTTTACCTCTCAGTTTGGCCCTCCTGCGCTGAATCCAGTTATTAACCTCTAATATCCTTTAAACACTATTTGGAAAACAAGAGTTCCACTCAAAACTTCATTCTTGGCCACTGACCCAGGGCTCCACATGTTCTCTGGGCATCTAAACTGGGTATCTGAAGAAACTTCAGACCCAGTCTGTCCTAGGTTGGTCCAATAGCTTCCCTTCCCTTCCCTTGGGTACCAACTACCAAGGAGTCTGTTCATTCTCCCTCTGAAATGGCTACCGGATGAGCCTCATTTTCTCCAGCCTTCTTCCACACGCGCCTTAATTATCCTTCACCAGGACCAGCGGGACATGATTTCCTCAATTCTCTTGAAAGTTACTCTTCTTCCATTTAAAGCAGACACCTAACTGGATCAAAGCTGCATCTTGAACATCAGACTGTCCAGCTGCTCTGGTGTGACGGTCAACCCAGATCATGAACCCAATAGAATCGGTGATCGGCAGAATCAGTGATCGCTGGGAGGCAAACCTTTGCACGGGTTTGCTGGGAAGCTTCTGAGATGTGCACTGATGTGACAGGAGCCACCCTGAGTGTACATGATTCTACGAGCTGAGGTGCAAGGCTGAATAAAATGAAGAAAGCAAACCAGCATCCCTGTCTACTTTTTGACTACAGATACAATGTGAACAGCTGAGTCAGCCTTCCATTGCTTCGCCCTCTCCACCACTAGTGCAACCTCTAACTGTGACCCAAAATAAACCCTTCCTCCAGTTGCTTTTGTTGGGGATTTTGTTACAGCAGACAAAAACAAACAAACAAAATACCTATATAATGAATTAAACAGCTTTCATTTGTGAAGCAAAGGTTCTTTGCAATGAAGAGCCATTATTGTTGTTTTGATTTTTGTTTGTGTTAGGGGTGTGTATATGTGTGTGTGTGTGTGTTTTGGTGGAGATCCAGTCTAGATCCTTGTATATGTCAGTCTGCTAGGCAAAGGTTCTACCATCAACTATATCCTGAGCAACCCCTGGTTCCCCCAGTTTCCTTGCCTCATGTCTCTATACATCAAAATAGGCTGATACACAGGAAGTCTATAGAAAGCACTAATGCTCTGCAGAGCAGTGCTCAATAAGCTAGTTCTTGCCACCTAAATGTGGAATGTGATAAAAGCCCACTGGCAATGTTAGGACTTGCATGTTGGCTGCATGGTCTGCATCATTTCCTCTTCATAGCAGTGTGTATGAGGTAAGCAGCCATCCTACTTCACAGATAAGGTATAGAGAAGACTCTCATCCAAGATAAGAGACACATTAAGATACAGTCAGCACTAAACTTCCAATGTAAGTGTGCCTAAGCCCAGGTTCTCCCTTCACCAGCAACACATACAAACTCAGAAAGATCCAAAGTTCTTGTGGAAATAACATCTGGGTCTTCATCTCCCGACTGTTCAAAGTCAAGACTTCAAATGAAATAACAGAAATCAAAGGAAACTTAAAAATATAGGAGCTTACCAAAGGGAGTGAAATGATAGCTAAGTGTCAGATGAACATGTTTAAAACACTCATATGCTCAACTAAATGCTCTCACATGGTACAAACCATAGCATTGCCTTCCCAGGCTACCTATTATTTCATTGTTATCCATGATATTTTTGCAACTCACTTTACTTCCAGTCAAGGAATCACTGACACTAAATCACGTAGCACTAAACTACGCAGAAAATTCTATTCCTCCCCTGAAAATCTTTTGTGGTTAACCAAGAAATTGACTGTGAGCTCAAGAAACAACATTTCAACTTCCCTCATATTGCACAAGGGTAACGCATTTCCGCCATCTTGTTGCAAAACACCCATGACATCTACGGCTCTAAGAGTGTAGAAATGTATTCAGCTTCTGAAATATATTAAAAATTCTGTGATTCCAGAACATTGGAGGCTGAGACAGGAAGATCATAATTTTAAGACCAGCCTATTAATCCCAAGAGTTTATCCTCAACAAGAATTATAAGATAAAAATAAAAACTTAACCCAATATAACAATCTATAGCTGCCTACATACATACATACATACATACATACCAAGCTACCTAAATACATACCAAGATCTGGCATACATAAGATCTTGGTAGAAAGTTTTAGCAACTTACCATCTTAAGAGGAATGGTAGGTACATCTACTCTGACCATTTAGAACCTTATTATCATCAACAATATAACTGGAAATTTCTGTATAGTGTTTTCAAATATGCTTTAAAGTCCAACTAATTGAAGCATTCCCTCCTGGAGGGAGCAAGGCAGCTCATAAGACTTCAGAAGCCACCAAAACCTAGAACGTTCTAGAAATTTAGAAAGTGAAAAGATTCATAATCCTGTCCCCAAAGTTATAAATGTGGTCAATATTGCTAGGTATGTACAACTATCTTTGTTGAGTTTTTTTGTAAGTATGGAGGAGAGCTTCAGAAGTGGTCACCCACATTGATTTGGGCTTTATGAGTGATACAGTTGCCTTTGAGACAGTCATACATAAGTAAATCTCAATCATGCTCTTGTATGTAACCCCCTAAAACACATTCTGATTTACCAAGTCAGACTTATGCAGAATCATCTTTTAACCGGCTATGGTGCCCCATCTATCACCCCCCCTCGAAAAGTTATACAACATGGAAAGTCACCATGCACTGTGACATATATAATTCATTGAAAATAAATAGAAAATAAGGAGCCTTAATACTCTGACATATTTTTCACTGCATAAATCAAGGAGGTCTATGCTACTCTCCTATATTTTGAATAAAATACAAAGAAATCTTAAAGAAAGTCTGAAGGTCACACTAGCATACAGCCAATAGCTCATTTAGTAAAGAAAAGGTGCAGTCCTACACTCAGCATGCTCCCGACTCCTGATGGGAGAGCACTCAGGAGACAGATCTCTATGAGTTCAAGCCCAGCTTGGTCTACACAGTAAGTTCCAGGACAGCCGGGGCTACACAGAGCAACTCTGTCTTGAAAAAAATAAAAAGATAAAACAAAGTAAAGGCAAAGACAAAACAAAAAAATTACACCTTGAGTCATAATTTTACCTCTCTCCCAAATAAAGTCATACACTGAAGTGAAGACTGATGATTATTATTTTATGGAGTCTATTATTTACTGGACTCAGTAATATATAATAAAAAAAAATCCACATGCTATTCAATCTTCTATTGCTGTGACATAAATTACCTGAGATCATCAACTTCAGTAAAAAAGATCACTCTGCTTCACACATTCAGAGGTTACAGAGGCAACAGAGACAGAGAAACAGAGATAGAGAGGCTAGGGTCCAGTGTCCCTTTCAAGGGCATGCCCCAGTTCCATAACCTCCCTTGCTAAAAGCTCTTTCTTTAAAAGGTTCTACCCTTCCAAGCTAGCAAACATGCCTGTAGCTTAGGGGCTTTTACTACAGCAACAGCTTCCCTCTGGAAATCCTCATGCTTATAAGCCTTGTGATCAAACCCTTCAGTTTGTAATAACATGGCATCTTCAAAAAAAGAAAGGAAGGAAGGAAGGAAGGAAGGAAGGAAGGAAGGAAGGAAGGAAGGAAGGAAGAAGGAAGGAAGGAAGGAAGGAAGGAAGAAAAACACAAGTCAGTAAGGATGGCTTCTACACAGTGAAAGCAAAGCCGGCTTTACTAAAATAATTCACATAGGTTAGGCTAAGCTAGGCCACACTAGGTCATGAGTATGCTGGAAGTCATGAGGCACTAGTAAGAGGAATCATGAAACAAGGTTGTCTTGAGCTCGCTCACAAAGAAGAGGGAGAAGGCAGTGTCACACTGACATTCTTTGTCCAGGGAGAAAGACTGAAGAGGGGAAAGGATCTGTGGCAAGCTTTCTGGGACAGAAAGACCTTCTGTGGGGAGAAGGTCTGTAACGTAACAACAGGTGATCATCCAGAGCAGACAGCACACCCTACCCCTACACCCAGGGCACCTAGGCCAACCCACTATTTCTCTTAGAACTAGAATTATCATTTTATAATTCTCTGTCTCTTCATTTACAAAACAAGAACCTCTGTACCACTAACTTGTCTCCAAATTCAGATCTTTGACTTCCACCTTCTCTACCTTGATGGGACAGTTCAGTATGCACACTGTCTTAGATTGCTTTTTACTGTAGGGATAAACAGTAAGACAAGTGCAACATGGGAAGGGAAGGTCCTGTTCAGTCTGTCATGAAGGTAAGTCAGAGCAGGCACTCGAGACAGCAACCTGGAGGCAGGAGCTGAAGCAGCGACCATGGAGGAGTGCTGCTTACTGGATTGCTCCCTGGCTTGCTCTGCTTTTTTAGAGTACCCAGAAATTCTGAGTACCTCTGCATGTACTCTGTTGGCACTCACGTGGCACATTTATGTATGTACATGCACATATTAATAAATGTAAAATATCTTTTTAAGATTTAAGTGCACTATTACTGATACTAGCATAACTGTCTTCTTAGAGGCTTCATCAAGCAGCTGAAGGAAACAGATGCAGAGACCTACAGCTAAGTGTTAGGCAGAATTCAGGGATTCTTGTGGAAGAGTCAAGGGAAGAATTGAGGGAGCTGGAGGGGTCAAGGACACCACAAGAAGACCTACAGAGTCAACTACCTGGGCCCATGGTGGCTCACAGAGACTGAACCACAAACCAAAGAGCATGCGGGGGCTGGACCTAGGCCCTCTACACATACATAGCAGCTGTGCAGCTTTGACTTTATGTGTGTACCCTAGCAATTGGAGTGGTAGTTGACTTTGACTCTGTTGCCTGCCACCTTTCCCCTAGCTGGGATATCTTTTCTGGACCTAAGTGGGAGAGGATGCACCTAGTCCTGCTATGATTTTATGTGCCAGGGTGGGCTGGTACCCATAGAGACTTCCTCTTCTCTGAGAAGGGAAGGGATGATGGAAAAATGTGAAGCTGGAACTGGGAGGAGAGGAGGGAGGGCAGATGGAATAGGATGTAGAATGAATGAGTGAATTATAATTAATTAATGAATGAAAATTTTTAAGTGAAGGGTAAAAACTATAAAGGCAGTGGGTGACACATACAACAAAACTTGACTACAAAAATTACTAGGTAGGGCTAGAGCCTAAGTCTGTAGAGTACTGGCTGTGCAAGTATGAAAATCTGACCTCAAATTCCTACCACCCACCTAAAATACATGCTGGTACATCCCAAGGCTCTTCCAGTGGACCCAGGTTCAAGTTCCAAAAACGACAGCGTCTGAACTGTCTGCAAACCTTGTTCCAGGAGATCCAATGTCCCCTTCTGCCCTCCACAGACACCAGGTATGCAGGTATATGTATATTATATTATATTATATTATATTATATTATATTATATTATATTATATTATATTATATTATATTATATTATATTATATTTATATAATAATGGTTGGTAGAGAAAGTTTAAGGAAGCCAGCTAATGTTAACCTCTGGCTTCCACATGCAAATGTGCACACGTACACATAAACTATGCAATGGGCAAAAATATTTTAACTTTTATAAAAAGCACACCCTAAAGGAATATGTTCTTTAGTCCTATCTCATTTCCACCAAGTTTTAAAAACAAATAGGAAATCAGTAAAAGATGCTAATAAGCAAATATACACAGACACGAGAAAAGTATGTTTAAATTCAAAATGCTAATTTAAATGGTGCTGCAGCTTTAATGCTCACCAAGGACAAAGTTCAAAGAGTCTGATAGTATCTCGTATTAGTGAAGACAGAGAGAAACTAGCTGAAGCGTGGGTGTGGGAAAGGACACGCTGTCCAGATATTCTGCAGGATAATTTCACAGAATCTACCAAAAGTGCGCATAATTTCTAACTCAGTAATTCTGCTTCACAGTACACTTCAGGGAAAGCATCCCATGCTACACCCATGGAGTTATCTACAGGGTGTTTACTGTTATATAATTTATAATAGAATAGTGTATGCAAGCAAGTTCATTAAGAGAAAATACCCTAGCCGACTAACCCATTTATGCTGTTCATGCTTGTTTATGCTGTGAAGAGACAAGCTAGTAGCATATATGTATTAAGCCTAGAGCACCAAGAACTGATGTCAAAAGATAGTAAGCATGTTTCTCTCAGTTCCTCTCCAATGAGTGTTTCCATAGCGTGCGTCCACGATGGCTCAGCCTACCCTCCTTGGTGGAGTGTATCCGAGGTGCTCTGAAGCTCACTGATAGCTTATGTTGACAACCTCAGCAGTCACTGCACAGCCAGGCAAGGGGGTGCAGCCTTCCTGCTGGGTTCTTCATTGCTTTCTTGCAGGCACCAGCAAGGGTTCCTTTCTGTGTTATTTCACAGCTTGGTGGAGCCTCAATAGTGCCAACTATTATACATTTGTACCCCAAGCCTCTCCAAGGTCTTTAAATAATCTGGGGACTTTCGGGGAGGGTTTGGAGGACTTGTTTGCATTTTATTCTTTGTAATGACAGTGATAGGAGCTCTGAGCTTTTAACACTGTACGGAGCTAAAGTGAAGAAGCCAATTTGTCTTCCCTTTGGGCTGTCAGCTGATGTTCTACCCCTTAGGTCAAATCTTCCACTGTGTATCCGCCCACGAAGGATCAGCTTTCTGGGGCTTCTAGTTACTACTCCTGCCTTGCATGTGGTCACAGCTGTGTACCTGTATGACTCTAAAACCTGAAACATCATGGCCTGAACACAAGGACACATCTCCCACTCAGGAAGACAGAGGCAAGCAGATGTGAGTTCGAGGCCAGCCTGGTCTACAGAGCAAGCTCCAGGGCATCCAGGGCTACACAGAGAAACCCTGTCTCAAAAAACCATAATAAAACAAACAAACACCAAAAAGGATGTGGGACTTAATCCATGGTCCTCGGATCAATAGAAGCTCTACAATGAGATTAAGTAGCGCTTGCAAAACTTTAACTTCTTATGAGAAGTCAAGCAGTCAGCCTGTTAGAATACAGCTCTCCCTATCTCAGATTCAAGACACAGATGCTTTCTCCCACACGGCTTCACCATCTCCCATGGGCATTAGACTGGAAGTTATTTGGGCTTCCAACCTCCTCTGCAGGAGTAGGCTGCTTCAGGTACTTCACTGTAGTGACGAGAAACTAAGACACACAGCTCCTTCTGCTACTTACAGCACAATGAACCCAAATGTATCCCCTATGAACATATGGCCTCACATCTTCAACATAAAGGTCTAAAATGCCATTACACATTCTACAAAGATCTAAGACGCCATTTCACATCCTACAGTGCCTCAAACGGACTTCCACATGCAAGAACTCTCTAGTCAACAATGCTAATATTTCTGCTACTGAGAGAGCCTGGATGGAAGGCAGGTACCACCTTCTACTTCTGTCCTATCTGGTGCTCTATCGAAGTGTGTCCTGTTTCCTCTTTCAGTCCTCGTGAATGTCAATGCTCACTCACATTTTTCTTCTTTGTGCATGACCAGTTTTTATGTAATACTTGACAACTAGATCCTAAAAATATCACTAACTGCTTCAGGCCACTAAAGCATTCTAAGATCTTTCTTCCCTGTGACAAGGGAAGCAGTCCAGGAGAACAGCTGCACAGGAACACAGCACACACACACACACACACACACACACACACACACACTCATGCACTAGTCCATCTGCTCAAGCTCCTGACCTTACAGCCTGAGAGGTTCCGCCTTCCTGTGGCTAGGCAACAAGGCTGCATTTCATCATCTCCAGTGACATTACCAAACCTTACAGCAGCCAAATTAGCATACGTGCACCTCCAACTTCTGCTCAGGCTTCCTCCTTCCCTCCTGGGGACCTTGCCAGGTCAGCTGCTCACACCTCAGCTGGTAAACACAATCTGGGTTGGGTCAGCAGTGTAAACGCTCACCTGGGCATCACCAGGCTGATCCGGAATGTGGCCAGCTGATGTTTTGATTTCCATCTCGCTGTTTACACTACAACAGGGACACACTACAAAACCAGTACAATTTGCAGAAGAGAAAACACTGGAAGTAACAATATAGAAACATTCTAATTACTGTAATATAAAGCAATGACTGTCAGTCCATTATCCAAAGATCTGTTAAAAAAAAAAAAACCCCAGTGACAGCAGAGAGAGGGAAAGATATTTTTCCCTCTTTAGTAACATCAATTCCACTTCCACAAACTCATAATTCAGGAAATGCAGTCTCTAAACTTAACCTAGTTAGGGTTAAAACATTTAATATGACCTTATTTTCATAGATTTTTTGAATATATCACTTCAAAGTTACTCTATCCTTCACCTTAATAACAAGCATAGTTGCTTTGGTGATAATGCTAAAAGAAATGAATGTTTTGGTCTTAAGAACTTTACTTGGCCCAGTCCAGACCCTGGCGCCAGACTGCCTGGGTTAAAAAGCCAGTTGCCACATGGGATTGGTCAGTTCCCTCAATCTCTTTGTGTGTCTCTGTTTTCAACTACAAACTGAAATAATAACAGTGCTCACCTCAAAGAATTGCTATGAAGGGTAAATCCTATTAAGAGAAAGGAAAAGAGAAAGACATATGGCACACAGTCAACACCATGACTTTCTCAAGCAAATTTAAAAAAGAAAAAAAAAGATTTTATGTTTAAAAAAAGTAATCATTTTTTTTGTTGTTGTTCCGTCTTTAAACCAAAGGCCACGTTTGTTCATTCTCTCAGGCACAGGGTCACGTTTTCCTTTCTCATTAAATAAATTTATTGAGTGCAGCCAAATTTGGCATTCTGACCCAGGATTTGTAACTAAGGTATTATGTTTGACTCTTCCTACAAAAAAACACATTAAGCCAAAGAAATATCAATTTCCCAAATGGCCAGAGGAAAAAGAGAAAGCAGAGAAGCAGCAAGAGGGAGCTGCCATGAGTATTATTTACAAACAAGGGTAATGTTGAAACCATTATTGGCAAACGTAGCCTTCATGGAAAATACAAACTCCAGTCATTAGGCCCACAACCTCTAACGCCAGTGCTAAGGACATGTGACAAGTACGTTTTTAAGATCAACCAATTTTCATGAGATGGTTCTTTAAAACGTGTACTGGAAGTAAGATAATGCCTATGGTTCAAATTTAAATTCCACATACCAATAAATGTGGCTTCCAACATGAGAGTAATAGGTTCTCGTGAGATGCAACCACAGCCCAGAGACCCAAGTGTGCCAAAAGTAATGTCAGATCTTTGCTTTTCTCAAGTAAACATCAATTCAGACCTTTAGAAAGGCTCTACTTCATAAGAACTATTACAACAGAAGAAAAGCTCCCAATTCAAACTCTTCAAGTGTCTCCATAATAAACAAGGCTTTCTTTCATGGGGAAGACAGGCAGGCTAGCAGGAGCTTTAAGAGGAATGATGGACAAACAGCTAAGTACACAGAAGTCACAATCAGGCCTGGGCACCAGTCCTTAGGAAGTGCAGGGGAAACCCAGAGTGACATGCACAAATCAAGGCAATCAATAAACAACGGGCAGCTGTGAACAACTGTTCTTTCAGTAAGAACAAGAATCTGGTTTCAGTTGAACTACTAGAATAAAGAGTACCCAAGAGTTAAACCTTCTCTGTAGGTTACATAAATACCTAGCATGGTTTAAGTTAATAAGGTATTTTTTGTTGTAGCCTTGAGCATTAATCCTTGATTTCTAGGCACCAGGCTGCGCTGAGTGAGATTTGTGTCCTGAAATCCACTCTGTGAGACTGGCCAAAGAATTCTCCCCTGTATCCCTCAAATAAGTGGTTCATCTCACCGAGGCACACAACACACACACACACACACACACACACACACACACACACACACACACACTGAGCAAATAACAACACAGGAATACGGATTTAACTTTTATAAGAACAAATCCCAAATGCTGTAATATGAACATCTGGGAATAACTAGGAAGTGCACAAAGTTTTCAACAATGTCTACCCAAACGAACAAACAAACACAAAACAAAAAACGCACACACTAGCATTGGCTTGGAAAATCTGCCCCATACACTGTTTGTCTAGTCACATGAAACAAAGACTAGAGAAACAGATCAAAAGACTGGGGAAATAGTCAAAAACTGCATATGACATTTAAAAAACAAAAGTAAAATACTAGTTCCTAATATAATAAACAGGTTGAAAGAATTTCGATCCTAATTTTACAATTGTAATGTTTGTTGTTGTTGTTGTTGTTGTTGTTTTTACTGAAATAGACTGCTCTTATTAATCCAAAAATTCTACAACCATTTGACATCTTGAAAACCTAAGCTGGGAAAGACCAAAGCCATGACTTATTTTAAAGCCTTTCCAAACTTCTTTTGGCATTTTGAGACACAACCCACTTACCTGCTGTCACTGAGATGTTATAGCTCTCCGAGGAAAGGTTTGAGTACTTTGCCATCATTTCTTCTCGAACAGGTAGACTTGTAAAAGTTGGATCTGTAAGACAAATTATGTGTGGTTACATTTTAGATATCCTCACCAAGGCTAGGTGACTATTTGAAAAACAGTTTAGAGTTGGCCCAATAGCTGGCTTACTGGGTAAAGGTGCTTGCTACCTAGCCTAATGATCAGAGTTTGAATGTGTGTGTTTGTGTTGTGTGTTGTGTTAGCATGTATATGTGTGTGTGTGTTAATCTTTTAGCATATCTATACATACATATATGTAATATATATGCAATATATGTATATGTGCGTATATAACACACACATATGATAAAGGCGTCTGGTCAACATTCTTTTCCTAATAAAAATTATTCGTTCCCATTCTTGGGCACAGCACATATGGGGTAAGTTCAAGACAGATGCCACTCACGACTCAGTACTCATTAGGAAGGAAAAAAACGGGTAAGAAAGCAAGTCATGTGACAGCCATCTGACCTTGAAGGTTGCCAAGCATACATCCCCTTATTTAGAAGCCCTCCTTTCCTGGCCTGGCTGACCACAGTGAGATTTCTCATTACGTGCCCTATCCCTGAAACAAGGAGGGAAAACTTTTCAGAGGGGCAAACCTCACTCACTCTGAGGATCTTTATTATGATTCACACGACCAGTCACAGGAGAGTGACAACAACTGAAAAAGGTCTGAGGGTGGGGTGGGGGGCAGGGTGCTTAGTGACACTTTTATTCTGACCCCATTTAACCAAGTAAGGATGAAAGCACCTGGTATACAGTGTGTGCAGAAGAGGAATAGGAGGGGGAATAAGCGGATCCCTAAAAGCTAACAAGTGGTAAACCAGCTGTTTGGGTCACAGTTGATTCTGGGTCATTAAAATTTCTAGTATTAACTGTCCCAAGCCTGTGTCTTCCACATGTTAGCACAGGGTCTACAGAGTGTAAATCCAACTCTAGAAAGGGAATGAGATCACAGTCAGGAGATCACAGCTGGGGCAATTTTCCTTTTCATCTCTAGGGAAGAACTATGAAAGAACCTATCTGGGATCTCCATTAGGGAAAGGAAGATGAACGGGATCTAAGGCTGAAGGCTGGACAAAAACCCCAGTTCACAGAGGCTGAAAGAACAATAAGGAAAACCAGGCCACCTGGTGCAAGAGAACCTGGAGAATTCCAGAACATACTAGAAGTTTCAGCCATTTCTAACTACCAGTTCACATATTAAATACACACACACACACACACACACACATATATACTCAGATCGGTAATGCTGATACCACCTGAGTGCTAATGCCACATCTTTTATTAAATTATCAATCTTTTTATCTTATTATCTTAGTTTGAGTTTTCAAGACAGGGTTTCTCTGTATAGCCTTGGCTGTCCTGGAACTCGCTCTGTAGACCAGGCTGGCTTTGAACTCAGAGACCTGCCTGCATCTCTCTCTTGAGAGCTGGGCTTAAAAGAGTGTGCCACCTTTTCCCAACAAAAGCATCCATCTTTATCAGGTTCTACTTTCCACTGTTCATGCAAAAGACTTCCTTTAAGCAGCAGCGCGAACAAATGCCACAGTATAAACTAAAAGCAGGGGAGGGGACACTGGAAGAGTAGAAGTGAGCTCTCTGTGTGGACATTTCCTGTAATCAACAAAGTGAGTGCGGAAACCTCTCAGCTTCTAGGAGGACAGCTGGCAGCGAGGGGATGCTTTAGCAAGCATGTGTGTGCAGCAGAAACTGGCAGGGGAAGATTCAGACCTGTGTGGTTTGGCTGTGTCCCTGAAAGGATCAGGCTGAGTCACACAAAAAAAAGAAAAAGAAAATGGAAAGGTAAGCAACTGCATGTCCCAAGCCAAGTTGGGCCAGCGGCTTGTGACCCGAACTATCAATATGGGGTCGACACAGTTCAATGCTTTGGTGGCAATGTCTCTATAGTAAATATTAATCTTTGGGGAAAGGGGGGAAGGGGATGAGAAGAAGTCACATAAATACTGGGAGATGGTGCCAAGTTTAAAACATGCATTCTTCGAGGTATTACAATCACCCTCTTCTTAATTATATCTGGACATTTTCCACCTGGCTGTCTCTTACAGGTAGTGGCAAGACACCAACATAAAAGAATAACAACTCGTGGTTGTTCCAGAGATTAGAGGATTTTTTTTTCTTCCTCCCTCAGCAGGAGAGATGGTGCATGAAGATATGGCCTCAAGGAAACTGAGTTGTATTGTTACATGACGTGAAAAATGTTTTCCATATAGGTGTTTTTCACATGTTACATATTACAATAGATCTTTCTAGAACAGAAGGGCTTATAACTGATGGCAGTAACACTATCAAATGAGCTAAATGTTATAGATCTAAAACCAGCTTTCACACACACTGAACTTTGTGCTTTGTTTAAAGGAAGCAAGCTGGGAAGGGTATAAGACAGAAGAAATGCAAGCAAATGATGCAGAGTCTTAAGATTTCTTTTTTACTTAAGCAAATAAATTCATTCAAGTGCATCTCCTACAAAAATAACGATTTCCTCTAAATATGATGATTACAGGCCAGATGATTCAGGCCTGTGGTCGGTGCAGTTATTCATGAGGCTGAGGCAGGACGATTGCAAATTCAAAGCCTCCCTGGGCAGTGAAATACTGCCTCAAAATCATAGAAGACTAGGATATACATTAGTGGGAGGACATATCTGAGCATGTGCAAAATACTCTGCTTAGCCCACAATACTTAGAAAAAAATTTAAAAAGAGACTATTTTTCCCAATAACTCTTCATTGCATCTTCTCTAGATTTTTTTTTTAAAGAGTGTATTTATATATCTGTGTGTGCCTTTGATCATCACATGCACACAGGAGTCTGTGGAGGTGGCCATGAGCTGCCAGGTGGATTCTGGGAACGAAGCTGGCTCTGCAAGGATAGTACATTTCCCTTAACTGCAGAGCTATCTCTCTTCATTACATTTCCATGTTTTGGATTTAATCATTTTTGTATAAAATGGCATAACTCAACGGTAGAGCATCTGTCTAGCAGGTACAAGACTGTATTTAAGTCACAGTACTGTGAAAAAGAAGTGGTCATTTGTTATTACTTCTCACCTGCATGCTTTATTGCTACTAACAATATACACTCTTTACATTATTTTTAATAAATCCTCATTTTAACATTCTAACATACAGTATTATAAATGCACAATTTTTTAAAAAAACACCATGACAGATTATTAACAGGAAAAATTCTGCTCATGAACAATGCATTTGGAGTTATATTTCCAGGTTCTAGGTATCTAGTATTCCTATTCCCTGTTATAACAGCAGCAGAAGGGAAAGGATGTGTGTGCACACGCGCATATGTGCATGCATGTGCGTGTGCATGCATGCGTGTGTGCGTTCGTGCGTGTCTGTGAGTGCTTGCTCGTGTGAAGGGCACTACTTTGCATTGTGGACATTACATTCCAGAGTTTATTAAGAAAATAAAAATAAAGAAGAGCTGCCAACACAATGTAATGAATTGTCCTGATGGTATCACTTAAAAGTCAACCTTTAAGACTCATAGATGAATAATCTTCCAGACAGGTAACTAGCATATTTCAGATATCAAGTTATGAGAATTACCAGACAAGAAGGCCATTTATACTTGAGTTTTAAAAAATGAAAGTTTAATGACAAGCACAATGTCATATTTTATATGATCTCCTAACATATTCCACAATAACAGCCCTACAAGCAAGCATGATCCAGACCACAAAAATAAAGGACGTGAAGACTGAGAAATCTTGGCTTTGAGGAGACAGATCCTCTACCCCTGTTCTTAATTCAGTAGGCTGCTTTTCATAGCCTGCAAACAATCCTGTAACCCCCTGGTCTGTTCTAACACAGTTTACACACAAATAATTTAAAGCACAAATATTAAGTCAGTCTTCACAGGTGACTAACAGCCTCCTTGCCAGGGTCTACTTTAAGGATCTTTTTAGGAAGAAACTCACTGCTGGGTGGATCACTGAAGCATAAAACAGAAAAAACCAGCTATGGCTCGCTCCTTGCCCCTAGATATATGACAAAGGCACTCTGAGAACTCAGATCAATCAAAATTCCAATTCAGGTTCTTGTCTTGTGTAACTGAAAGACCAAAGAGGTTTTGTGCCTGAACGTGATGGTACACGCCTGTAATCTTGGCACATGGGAGGTGGTGGCAGGGGTATCGGGAATTCAATTTCATCCTTGGCTATCAGTGAGTCTGAGGCCAACCACAGATACATAGTCTTGCCCCACCTCCCTCCCCCCCAAAATAAAACAAAAGCAGAGGAGACTCTGTCTTGGATTAAGATGGATACAGTTATGCTAATGTAACTCAGTAACTTAGAAAACGGGAGAAAGGAATTCATTAAAATGAAAAGCACCATCTTTAAAGAAGTCTCTCCTTCCTATAACATCACAGAAATATTCTGATATGCCTGAATGATGATAGTACTTTCAGAAGTTTATTTTTAATAAACTGTTGAAAAGAACTTTTTTTCTTTTCCTTCTATGTTAGTGCATGTGTGCTGAGTTGTTGAATCGCAAGGTTGTCCTTGTTATTGTGAAATATGAGAAGCCAGAAGGAATTAGGAGAAACACAGACAGGAGTGGGGGGAGGGGAGGGGAGGGGAGGGGAGGGGAGGGGAGGGGAGGGGAGGGGAGGGGAGGGGAGAGGGAGGAGGGGAGAGGAGAGGAGAGGAGAGGAGAGAGAGAGGAGAGGAGAGGAGAGGAGAGAGGAAGTCAGTCAGCCTCAATACACATCTATTTCTGTTTAAGGACATGTTCTTTACAAAATAGTACAAGGAGTTGAAGGGACACCTCAACAGCTAAGATCACCTGCTGCTCTTTCAGGGGTCCTGGTCTCAGTTCCCAGACCAAGTAGCTTACAGTCACTTGTAAGTTGAGTTCCAAGGAATACGACACACCCTTCTGTTCCACCAGCACCTAATGGTACATATACTCACACACAGGTCCATACACACATACACATAAATGTAATATATATTTTGGTACCATATATATATATATATGGTACCAAACACACAGGTGATCAGTTCTCAACTACTGTTTTAATGGAATCCCCATGGTAAATCAAGCTTCCTCCGAAAAAGCTGAGTTAATGTTGCTTTTCCTCAAACGATCATAGGAAATGTCAAGACTTGACATTTCCCGCGGATCTATGTGAAAGGTACACTGCTGACAAGATACGTCAGCCCTCTCTATGGCGTTACTGAGTCTTTCCTGCAAAAGAAACTTCCCACAGCATCCCTGGCTTCACTGAACTCAGGAAGTTGACATTTCTGCATTGCCAGCTCATGCTGCACTCCTGCTAAGTCTCTCGCCGGTGTGCATTTCTGCAGAAGGGCCAGGTCAGAAGCACATGCTTCCCATCTCTCTATTATCCTTCAGCTCTGCTCTTACCAGGCCTCGCTTCTGCAGCCTTGACCCTTAGGAGAATCCAGGCCTATTGTAGTAGGATCAGATTTGGGATAGGCAATCCTGGCAGCAATGCCACTGATGTTGTGTGCTTCTTACCATAGCATCTCAGACCAGATGGCACAAGGGAACCAAAAAGGAGGAGCAAGAGGAGGAGAAAGCAGAGGAGGGAGGAGGATGAAATGAAGGAACAGAGAAAGGAAAGGAAAGAAGAGAACATTTGTTTTTAAGAAAGTCAACGTTGGCCGTGACTTTTACTTTGATTACAGTATTACCACGGTTCCCCAACGTAAGGTGACTCTTCTCCTTCAGAATTGTACAGTTTTGCCAGGAAATTCCTTCAAAGCTATCAAGTACGTTTTGCTTCAGCAAACAGTCCCCTAGTTTAATTAATATTTATCAGTCTGGACTCATGAATCCCGACACTGTTTAGCAATGTCACCATTAACGTAGTACTCAGGAGATTAATACGAAAGGATCATCAGGGCAAGGCCAGCCCCGGCTACACAGCAAGACCTCTCGTCTCATCACCGCCATCCTGTTACTAGGATTTATATGGGTGTGTTGTTGGCCCAGAGCTGTCCTGTGGGGATCCCTTAAATTGGCTCCTGACTCTTTCAGACACGACTCATCATCCTTCAAGTACTTCACTGTTTTCTGGCACAGCATGTCCCAGGTCTACACACTTCTCCCCCCCCAGCTCTGAAGAAAGCAGCCATTTCTCCAACAGTATGAAAAATAGTGCCCGGAAGCCAACATCTAGGTTATTAAGTATACTTACTATTTAGAAACCAGTGGACAGAGCCACCAATATGTGCATGCACATGCAAACACACTGCAACATACTGATCACATGAAAATATATGCATATCACATATATTATGTATTATACACGTATCTGTACATATGTGACATGGATAAATCGATAGAGATTTATAGTCATGAATTCATACTGATAACATCAAAGTTTTTCCTTCCCTGCATGTCCTCTCGTCTTTATTTTCCTCTTCCCTAATGGAAGCCCTGCATCTTGCTTTCCTTGACAGATTTCCTTACTGCTTAACTGAGCACCAACTTCCTCTTCTAAAGTCAGAGGAAAAATGAATCTAAGTCATCAGGCAACACACACTACATAGCACAGTGGCTGTGCTATGATCAACTCCCGTGTATATATATACATCCACTGCAGCTGCCACATCTGTCCTCACATCTGTCCCCACACAGCTGCACTCCTCACCCACTCAGGCTTGACCTTCTGTACTGGTCTGCCCTGGAGCGTGGGCCAGGTATTACCTGTCTACATGCCCCTGGCCCCTATGTAGAAGTCCTGGTCACCTGTCCCTCGAGACCAGGTGCCCATTTTAAAACCATCTTCTTCTCTGGCTGAGCTTCCTGACCTCATTGTCCTTTTTGGAGAAGTGGCATATACCTTCCTACATGCTGCCGCTAGTCACCACAGTAATGGTCCCTTGTTTCGTCTTCTTCATGGACCATCAGGATAATATACAAGAGGAGCATCTCTTGGTGTGAGTACCATAAACTCAAGTTGGCCATTTCTTAGCAAAGTACAATTATTAATTATGTGCCAAATTTTTAACCACTCAGTAATGTCCCATATTAAAGATGGACTTTAATTAATCTTTTCATTTAACCAGCTAAATGTTCAGAGACAAGAGAGCTAGTTAGTTCTCGACGGACGCCAGGCAGATGTAAGTTAGGACTCATTCTTATTTTTTATTTTTTTTTGTTTTGTTTTTTTCGAACATGTTCTCTGTGTAGCCGCTTGTCCTGGAAACTATCTGTAGACAGGCTTATGCTTCGAACTCAAAATCCGCCTGCTTCTCCCAAGTGCTGGATTAAGGCGTGCGCCTCCACCGCAGTAAGACTCATTCTAATAAGGATTTACTACTTACCAGGCAATATAGTGTCTAGTAGGGAAGAGAATTAATCAAGGCAGCATACAAGTATGTCTTTGGAAGTTAAAATGCCTGTTCCAAATTACTCCATTGAAAGGGTTTCAAAAAAAAAAAAATCATCTCAGTTTGTTCCACTTGATAATACTAATATGATGTCAAAACATTCCTGCTTACCTTGTTCCTTAATTGAAAAACCAGGGCCGCTGAGATGACTCAGGCGGGTTAAGGCAGGGTTAAGGCACGTATGGCAAGCCTCATGATTGAGTTCAATTCCCAGAACTCACAAGAGAGAAACAACTAGGCTCAAGTTGTCCTCTGATGATCACATGTGCATTGCCAAATCCATGCATGAGCACACATGTATGTACATATACAAAATAAAGGAAACAACCAAAAATATTAAGAAAGAACCTTGAAGAAGCCAGTGACTCACTCCCCTGGGCCTTACCCTTGACCTCATTCCAAGACTCAAAAAACTGCATGTGTCCTTCACACATACAGACTCACACAGGTAGGTGCCCTTGGTCAGCGGTTCCAATTCTGGAGGGCACAACCAGTGATCTCAGAGAGAACTGTGGTTAAGGAAACAGGCCGTGGAGAGAAACTGACTAACTTTAAACTTTCTGCTCTACTACTAAACTAACTCCACGTACTGGGGCAATTGCTTAACTGACGGCCCAACTTCCTCTTTTGAAAGTCAGAGGAAAGAAAATCGAATTCATCGGGCTACACACTACACAGTACAGTGCCTGGGACACACCTCTTACAGGCTATTAGTACAATAACTCATATTATTGATATTGGCCCCCAAAAGTCTTCTTTAGCAGAACACCTATTTCTATGTAGTTCAAAGTATAAATGCAAAAACATCCAATAAACCTTGCTGTATTTCTTTAGTAAAGACTATGATGAATCTCATTCAAATTAATACCAAATCTAGAAAGACTTGTAATGGCCTCACCACTTTATTTATTTATCCATTCATCTATCCATTCATCTACCCATTCATCTACCTATTATATTTATTTATTTATTTATTTTTATTTATGAGTGCTTTGCCTACATTTATTTCCATTCCTCAAAGAGGCCAGAAGAGGGCGTCAAATAGCATCCCTTGGGACTGCAGTTAGAGAGTTGTGAGCTAGCTGCCAAAGGGTACTGGGAATTCAGACGCCATGCCTTGCAAATTTTGTACCTTTCACCTGAGCTGAGTCTTCTGTGGAAGTCCCACGTTCCCCTGACATTCTGCAAATTTCTTTACAGCTTCATCTGCTTCCTAGTTTCTTCCCTTTAGAAGCCAGCGGTGTACATTAACTTCAGCCTGATGTCAGCAGAGCATCTAACAACAGCCCTCTCTGGGTCCTCGTGTGATTTTAGCCTGCTTTGACTCACACTGAGAATTTTCAAAACTACTAAAGCCCAGGCTGACTTCTATGCTAAATAAATCAGTTGTTTCTAAGGCAAGACCTGGATATCTGTCTTTTTAAAGCCCTCTGAAAAGTTCCCACCAAACCAAGTGGAGAAGCAAAACTTCTAGGGCTAACTCAAAATACACTGAATCTCAAAACAATAGTGTAAGTGGATTTGTAGCTCCAGGGTGGAGCTGCTTATGTCTGTGCAGGCCCATGCTCACAAAAGGAGGAAGACAACAGGGGAGGGAAGTGCAGAGGAAGAAGAAAGAAAGAAGAGAGGGAGAGGAGGAGCAAGGAGAGGAAAGGGGAAGGGGGGAGATAAAAGAAGCGAGTTAGAAAAAGAGTCTCTACTTTTCAGAAGCGTGTATCATAAGTGGTGAGTGGAAGAGGACCGAAGAACTAACCAGGTAGCCTAAATTCTTATGATGGAAAACATATGTGGAATAAGAAAATCCAAAGACTAGAAGAATCCAAGTTAACTCTGTGTGTGTGTGTGTGTGTGTTGTGGTGTGTGTAAGTCCCTTTGACCATTTTCCTTATACTATGTTCAACCAATCTACATGCTATAAACTCATGGAAATAATTCATAATAGCTCAAAACCTTGTGTTGAATAATGTCTGGACTTAGTTCCCAGAGGGCCGGTCTTTCAAGTGCTTGAGAAGTTAGTTAGTGGTGACTTAGACGGGAGCCAAGCTACCAGACACAGGAACTTGCACTGAAAAGCACTGGATCGCTTGCAACACAGAAAATATAAACAGGTGAGCTAGCATAGCAAAATAGATCTTGACCCGGTAATGTTTTTCACGGAAATCCTTCGGTCCGCATGCCTTAAACACGCAACCCAATACCCTAGGAAAATGTTTGTTTGTATAAAGATTGTGGTGTAAAGACAACACACACGTATAATTTTCTTATCTTGGCTTACTTGAGTTGGCTGGCAGTCGCGATTTTTACCGACTGCTCTAAAAAACATCCTCAAAATCAACACCTGCCAGGAGGAAAGGTGATACGAGAGCCTCGCTGTGGCCTCTAGTGAAAGAAGCTGGCATGGACTCATAATCATGCCACACTAGCAGAAGTCCCCAGTATCCTCCCGCCCGCACGAACCCACGCACTCTATTAGCCCATTTCGTAGGAAAAATCCGACCGTCTCCCAGTACCAGCTCCAGGGATCAAACTGGTCTTTACTGGGACGGGATCACCCCTGACCGGGCGGATGAGGAGCCACTCGGGCCCCCACGTTTTCTCCTTGGGTAACCCGCGCCCAGCCAATGAAAGGCCACCCCCGCTCTGCTCCGTAGCTGCCTGCGCCTGCATCCCCACGGCCCCTGCGCAAGCGGCAAGGGATGTCGTCGGGCTGGAGGGTAGCCGCCACTGAGCCTCTTCCGGTGCACCCAGAGCCCTCCCTGCGTCAGCCCCGGTACCCTAGGAACCTGTGGGATCGCCCTCAGCCCGATCCGGGTGCATCGCCGCCAGAAGACATAGAAGGAGGAGCGGGCAACCGGGCGCCACCAGCGCCCTCAGGCCAATGTTCGAGCGCATGGCGCGGGCGGGTCAGTCCAGGAGGTCGCTACTGCACCCTCAGCTTGCTGCGATCGGTCTCCGTTTGTCCCTGTGTATACACTTGCTGGTAACCGGGCGCCCACTGCCAGTCCCGGGGACAGGATACGCGAGAAAAAGCGGAGTGGGAGGGGCCCGGCCGCCCTGGCCTCCACCCCCGAGACGCTCCCAGCACACCCGACGCCGGCCCAGCGTTGCGCCGGCCCTCCATCAATTATGCAGCCCGCAGCCCGCTGCCGGCGCGCCCGGATGTGCTGTGCAACCCTGGCGCCGAATCCTCTCCCTCCCCCACCCTCTCGACTTGCCCTGGTTGGGGAGGGAGCTAGCTCATCGAGCCAGCCAGGTGTGTCTAGCCCATCACCTCCGGAGTGGTTGCAACTCCCTACAGAGTGTTCTTTCCATCCTTTGGGTGGATTCACATATTTATTTTGATGTGACAGTGAAAATGAGGATCGTATGTTCCTGTACATCTTTGGATGTACAAAGGTTCCTTTTTGGCAGATGGAAAGGCGCTATCCAGTGTCCCTGAGCCCGGTACTTAATGTTTCTTGGAACTTTCTTGGAGTCGTGCATACCCTCCCCCAATCTCCAAAGGTTTGACCAATTCCCTCCGGGTTAAGGTTTCAGAGTCCCAAGGCCCCACAGTGGGTCTCCCTTTGTTTGCTTGCCGCAACAGTTTTCCTGGCGCCAAAGTGCTCAAGAAACAAAAACTCAGTTAAGGAGATACTGTGTAAACTGCAGAAGGCCATTCATCTTTGTCAAACATTGTGGAATACAATGTTATCTCTTATCCACGAGGGCCTGAGGACCCGGAGGTTGGAATTTCTTACTCTCCTATCAAATAAATTGAGATAGCTAAAAACAATTGTTTTCCTATTCAGCCGGAAAGGATTCTATGTTAAAACTAGTGAGCCTTAAATCCAGGACAGTCAGCAGCCTTACTTAGCAGCCTTTTGTCCTTTAGGGACCTCCACTCAGGTAAAACTGCAGGAAGGAATTAAAGAATGATACTGTGTGAAGCACAGCTGGAGTTAATTTAAAAGGGGGTTTTCTCAGAGTAGATTTAAATATGTGGGCTAATACAAAGACTAAGACACACCCAAGACCAGGTTGGTAGGTTTCACAGCTGTGTTTTAATAGTAACCTTATAGACCATTTTGGTGACTCTCAAAAGGTCTGCTAAGAAGCTCCCCCCCCCACACACACACACCTTATCCCTCTTTTCTTGATAAGTGAAATTATAGGGTGGCTCCAGTGGCACCTTGCATGGAATCACAATCTGATAAGATCAAAACATGGGCTGCATGCGTCCTGCTGGATAGTTAAGACGTTCCTTTTGTTGTAAATGGGGATTCAGGTGAGATTCCTGGAAAACTGCGGGCTGGGCTCACACATGGAAAAGAAGAAAGGACATTTCATTTATGCTGAGGCGTTAAAAACGACACATTGCTATTTTTACATTTTTGATTGAGGTCTATATGAAGATAATATTGTCTTCGTGTAACACGGCAAACATTAGTTGTGATGGAATGCTTGTTTCCTAGTGAAAAGGCTTCATCAGACTCCAGATAAATGGCTTATTTTCCTTCCACATGTCTCCCTAATGTTCTGTCATCCTACTTTGTGGGATACTACCACATAATAAAGATTATGGGAGCGGGGGAAGTCTTTTTTTTTGGAGTTTTTTGTTTGTGTTTTACACATTACCTAGCTCTGTTGCTGAGGCTAGCCCTAGTCCCTGGAGTCAATGCAATTCCTTTATCTCAGCCTCCCCGCCATGCCATACCACAGCATATACATTGTATGGGGAGGGGGTTGCCTGCATGTATGTCTATCACGTGTTCCTGGTGCCCATGGAGGCTGGAAAAGGCAATGGATCCCTAGAACATGAGTTACAAATAGATTCAGCCATGATAGTGGATGCTGAGATCAACCCTAGTTCCCTGGAAGAGTACTTCTTAACTGCTGAGCCATCACTAGTGTCATGACCTCTTACTCTTTAAAAGCTAGGTTTGATCATTATAAATTCAAATAAGATTTAAAAAAAAAAAAAGATCCACCCCAAAAGGGCAGGTACTTTTTGTTGTGTTTTATAAAAATAAAGAGGAGAGAGGGAATATGTTTGGTAGATGTATAGTCAGGTGTGGGGGAACGGGGTGCCTCTGCAGACCCATGCTGAGGCATCCCTTTCCCTGAGGGACTAGCCACAGGAAGGTGTAGTATAGCATAGAGTTTATTCAGGGCATGGGGAGGGGAGTTGAGGGAGGAGAGGGTGGGGGAGAGGAAGAAGAAGAAGCAGGAGGAGGGAGGGAGAGAGAAGAGGAGTAGAGGCCAGGCACCATAGCCATGAGTATGTGGAGAGAGGGGAGGGAGAGAGGAGAGAAGAGGAGAGGAGAGAGAGAGAGAGAGAGAGAGAGAGAGAGAGAAGCAGGAGCAAGAGAGAAGGAGGGGGCAAGCAGCCCCTTTTATAGTGAGTCAGGTATACCTGGCTATTGCCAGGTAACTGTGGGGCAGAGCCTAGACTAAATGCCAACACATTTTGTAGAAAGAAGCTTACCTTATAGACTAAACTAATGAACAAGAGAACTATGCTTACTCCAGAGAGCCATTGTTAATTTTTAGTTGGTATATGCACATAAAGTATTCATGTTCCTGAGTTAATATTACCTGGGGAAAAAAAACCTTCAGGAAAGACTATGGCTTCTGACATGGTGGTGGCAGTGGCACATGCCTTTAATCCCAACACTTGAGAGGCAGAGGCAGGTAGATCTCTGTGAGTTCATGGCCCGCTGTTCCTACATAATTTCAGGATACATAGAGCTACAAATACCTGATACCTGTCTCAGAAACCAACTAACAAACAAACAAAAACAATATGGTTTCTGTAAGCTGGTCTTGAAAGAACATAAATGAAACAACTCCTATTAAGTATCTTCTGAGTGCCAGATGCTACGTTCAAAAGCAACTGCACATAAACTAAGTAACACACACAATAGTTAACTTATACTGCCTTTTATCTGTGGGCCGCAAACCCACAGACTCTTCCTGTTTTCAGAGTTACAGTTAAAGCATTGGGTTCTGGTGACCCCCACCAAGGTAAGCCATCATCCTGTCCTCAAAGGTCGTTTAAACAAAATAGACTGAAAAACAGAGAAAGGATCTTCAGCCAACCGGGTCACACTGGGAAGAGGAACAAAGAGCTCCACTGACCACCCATGTCCATCTTTAGGGTCTTGGCTTGAGGTTTAGGGTTAACCAGAAACCAGGAGGTTTGCATAATTTTTTTTGTTTGTTTGTTTGGTTTTTCGAGACAGGGTTTCTCTGTGTAGCCTGGCTGTCCTGGAACTTACTCTGTAGACCAGGCTGGCCTCGAACTCAGAAATCCGCCTGCCTCTGCCTCCCGAGTGCTGGGATTAAAGGCGTGTGCCACCACCGGACCCGGCTTGGAGGTTTGCATAATTAAGCACTCCCATTAAGGGGTGCTCACACCAATCCTGTCTCCAGGGGCTTCTGTAAAGTGGTCTGACAAGTTGTCAAAACCGAGGAAAATCTCTTCCCAGGAGACAGGTTTCTTCTAGCTTAAGAATCCCAGGAAAATTCCAATTACTTGACGACCCATCATTTCCATAGTCTGTTAGCCCATGGGAGGGACACCGGAGCAATCCCTTCCTGAAAGGACGATTATATTTGCAGCCAGAAAATGTATTTTTATAATGATTAGACTGCTCTCAGCAAAGTCAAATGAGACCTTGAGGCTTATTACTTTACACCTGTGACCTTCCAGGTCTCAGAGGGTGGGCTGGCTAAACCCAAGTTTCCTGAGCAAGGTCTAGCTAATCCACACTGGTCCAGCTGCCTGGCAGGCGCTTCCTCACACCTGGGGAGCGTTTAATTGCAAGACCTCTTAGAACTGACCTCAACTGACCTTTCTCAAGTAGTCTTACAAATTCATCTCAAATTGGGCCTCCTGCAAATGAGCTTACCCTACTTAAAGAAAAAGTGTCATTTCAGAGGAATCTGCCCCTTTATCACCTGGTACCAGTGACTGACCAAACCCAAGATTATTCCTAGGGTCCTTTTTTGCCCATTTATCAACTGGTAGCAGTGACTTGCCACACCCACAGTTAATTCCTGTGGTCCTATTTCTTTGAGCAAAAGAAGTTGGGAAAGAA
Source organism: Mastomys natalensis (assembly GCA_021653895.1). Classification (NCBI taxonomy): domain Eukaryota; kingdom Metazoa; phylum Chordata; class Mammalia; order Rodentia; family Muridae; genus Mastomys; species Mastomys natalensis. The sequence continues at coordinate 2,111,137 of JAJTUV010000495.1, read as the reverse complement.
ATATAATTCTTGTTTTACTAAGCATTTGGAGACTCGCTTTCACCTCTGTTACACTTTTATATTTAGATATATTTTGTATGATTTGGCCTTGTCTCTGTTACACTTTAAAAAAAAAAAAAAAAAAAGAATTTGTGTCTTTTTAAAGCCAGGTGATGAGTCCCTGTATAGCTTTTCTGGCCTTTCTACATAAAAGTGTCCTTTCCTTCCCTAATAAATGAAATGTGGCCTCAATTGCTTTAGTGCTCTCTTAGCATGGCTTATGAACTGATGGAGATGTCCTGTTTACTTTCTTGAGCTGAAGCACTGAATGTTGCCAAAGTGAACGACACAGGAGTCTTCAGATCTAGGTCACAAGCTCTCCCACATCCTTCTCTCTGAAGAGAGCTGCCAGGTGAACAAGGAGTTACGGAGACCCACCATGCAGGGAGAAGGAACTGAAGACACTGTCCAGATAAAAAAAATCACATAAAGTATTAAAAACAACATGAGTGCGTTGTACTCGCCAAAGAACAGTTTGTGACTGGGAGAAGCCAAGTTTGGCTGTCAAGACTTACTGAGTAGTGTATAAAGATTTAAAGGAAGAAATTCATTGATGTCTCTTATGATTGCTCCCCTCCCCCCTAAAAAAAAAACAAAAAACAAAAAAACAAAAAACATGTATCTTTTTGAAGCCAACAAATGGACCTTTACAGGCTCATTTTGTCTAAGACTGGTTGTTTCAATTCATACAAGAAAGGAAAACCCTAAGTATGTTTCTTTAGAGCTTGCATTTCAAGGAAATTTAGATAGCTTAGTTTCTGTTGCTATGATCCCTTGGCCTAGGAGCATATGAAATTGTGGCCCCACTGTTACTATATTATAAAATCCCCTCTCTGGATTTGGTCTGAGAGTGTGACTAGATTATAGTCAGTTCTCTGATCAGCACCAGATGCTGCAGGACTCGAAGATCATGAAGGGAGAATTTAAATAGGCCTTTGAAAAGACACCACATGCCATTCCTGGCCTTTTGTTTGTCACTGCTCCAGGGGATCATTTGCTGAGCCAGTGTCCATTCACAAGCATTTAAAAACTCCTGGAGACTGTGGTGCTCAACAAAACATTATCTCTAGAACTATTAGGGAGATAGGATCAAGGGTTTGACAAGATCCCAAATGGAGAACTCAAAGCCAATATTTAGCCAGCTGAAGAGATAATTGATTGTGCCTTCCAGACTATGGAAGATTTGGAGACAAGGTCCGCAATGGAGAACCCAAAGCCAATATTTAGCCAACCAAAGAGATAATTGATTGTGCCTTCCTGGTCTGTGGAAAATTCAAGAGGACTTTGCAATGTGCCTCAAAGTTTAACAAAGACCAGTCTCCTGTTTGGTTTCCTGAAGAGAAATTTTTCTGTATGTTCTTTTCAGTTTGTGGACTGGTCAGTAAAAAACGTGGGGACAGAAGGCCCTCAGTACACTGCATGGAAATCCAAGGAATCTTCCATGTTGCCCTCCATTGCTGAGTGAAGATAAAGTTGGATGTTATTACATTTTCTGAAGGCAGACAGGCTTCCTTTGCTGACGTGATGGGGTAGACAATGCATCATTTCTTCTGAGACATAAAGTTCATCTCAACGAGTCTTAAACCCTGAGAAGCTAATTGTAATTGAAACATTTAGTCAAATATTGAGTCCTCTTTAGATGAAGAACTAAGTAGTAAATCATCTCCTACTGAATCAACATAGACTTTCTGAATTACAATGTTCAAATCATAAACATAAAACATGTAAAGTATGAGGGAGCATTGGTTAATTTCTGAAGCATTATTGTCCAAATGATATTTGTATTTTGATATATAACAATATATTAAATAATATAATACATATATTATAAATTAAATATAATTGCATGTATTACATATCATTACATATTTTATAAATATATATTTGGATATATATGGATATATAATCCAAATATAAATATATATTCGGATTTATAATATATGCAACTATATATCATGTAACATATTATACATGACACATTATATATGAATTGTATATTATATAAATAATACATAATATATAATGTGTATACAAATATTAATAAATATATTATTCTCTATGTGTGTGTATATATGTATATGACTTATATTTTGAGTTAAATTCAGTGGTCTTACCTACAGGAATACTTAAGGAAAACATATATTCCTACTACAGTGATCTAGACCCGATGTCATTGCTAGCAAAACATTTTGATTTGATACATTGAGAATCTTGGTATTATAATTTTGTTTATGGCTCATAGGGTCTATGTAATGCCCCCACATACCTTCCTTGCTTTATTGACAGATAAGTAAAGAAGGTCAAATTAGCACATGGCATGATTCATTCTTGATTAGATTCTCTTATCACAGTGTGACTTGCATTGTTTCAGGGAGCAAATACCCTTGAAATGACTTAGGAAGCAGTTTAGCAGTTCAATCAGAAACGCAATGGGTTTAGGGATTTTGGTGTTTCCCACATCCATGTAAGAAATCTCGTGAGGAGCACAAGAATTCAGAATAGTGTTATGTCTATACATCTCTGCAATGTAATGCTCCCTTTCAGGTTATCAGAAGTCTCCTCTGGAGATTGACAGGGACAGAATCACCCAGTAGGAGATTTGAATGCTCAAAAGACAGGCCAAGATGACTGCTACATGTCCCAGCGATGCAAAACCTTGAACTGGATTTGAAATTCCCACCACTGAGGATGTTTACTACTCTGAAAGCTTCTTAATGTACTATGGTGATGTTCAAAAGGAAAAGTCCTGTGTTATTTACCAAGACAGTATAAATCTCTGCATTTGCATTTATTTTCTCCTTGTTGGTGTATTATAATGTTTGAAAGTAGCTTACCAGGTACTTCTTTGTAGCCTCAAAACTCAAGTTTTTTAAAGTGAAGTTTATTCCAACCGCCTCTTATTTAGCAAGACAAACACCCCACCCCTACCCATGCCCACCTGTAATGGGTACAGCAACCGTAACCATTTATCAATGGGACAAACTCGGGAATAGGTTTGAAAGCTAGTCAAGCTCCCTGAAAATGCTGTTTAATTATGAGGCCATCACTTCTTTGTCTGATGGCTCCTTCTTGATACAGTTTCCCTTCTGGATGTTCAACTAGCTGTTGTAGTTTTCATTCCCCATTCTGATTCATGGTTCCTCCGTTAGTCATTTTTCCTGTGTACCATCCGTTAGCAAAACGGGTAGTCTCCTAACGTAAGATGAGCCTATCTTTCCTGAGGCAGTCCACAGCTGATTGAGTCTGCGTATGTTTTCAGGATCAGATTAGGATCCAATCAGTGTTCATGGGGAACATTTAGGGTCAAGTTCTTGACGGTCGCTGACCCATTTTCCTGGCTCATCTCATCCTTTTCTTAGATGCATCCTCAGCAAGACCCAAGGTATCTAATTAGAAAGGGGGGTTTAGTTTAACAGTAGAGTGTCTGCTTTGTATACCAACACTCTAATCCACAGCACTACAAAAGAAGAATAAAATGACATCTAAGCTAAATAACCCAGTCAGCTTTTGCTAGTTGTTTTCAAGTATCCCTAAAGACCCAACTGGATCAGGAGCTCCGAATCGAATCATGGACCTTGTAATTAAGGACCCACTGGATCAGGAACTCTGAATCATGTCCCTTGGAATGGTTTGAATACTGAAGATTTTGTGTGTCTTGTCCTCTAAGGGCTCTCAGGGGAGGTGGTGGGCCCTTTGGGAGGTAAGCATAGAAAGAGGCCATTATGCTACTGAGGATGTGTTCTCAGAGTACAGCTTGCATACAGCCTCTTGTCTTCTCACAAAAGGGGATAGCAAAGCCTGAGTGTAGCCACACCCAATCCCCTGCTCCAGTTGGAGATCTGACCATTTAGTCCTAGATATACTAGCCCTTCAATGATATTCCATGTACTATCTTCAACAGAGGCAAAACATGTATGATCACTTTATTTGGAACTCTGAGCCTCCAAAACGTGAGCTAAATAAACCTCTTACTCTTTAAAACTAGGCTGTGTCAGCCATTTTGTTACAAAGAGCTGCAAGAACCAAATCATAGAAAGATGTCAAATACTTCTGTAAAGTAGTTTGATTCCATTGGAATCATGAAAGTCGTGACCCATTGGGGATACACATGGAGGAAGCAGACATTTAAGAGTCATCTAGGGAGGCTGGAGAAATAGTTCAATGCTTAAGAGCACTGGCTGTTCTTTCAGAGGACCTGAATTCAACTCCCAGCACCCGCATGGCAGCTCACAACCATCTGTAACTGGTTCTAGGGAATCAGACACCCTCACACAGATCCAGTGCAAATAAATAAATAAATTTAAAAAAAAGAGTCTCTAGATAAGGATGTAAATGAAAGAACCTACCTTTGCCTTAATATTTCTAAAATAACTGATCTGTGGGAAGCTGATAATTCTGCCACTCTCCACTGTCATCCAGGGAATAATAAGTATATTTTCTAGGCAAAAGTCAGTTTACTGAGACCTTGTAATGAAGAACATGTACAGATTACACATGAGGTTAGAAGCTGGAGACGTGGCGTACAAGCCAGTTTAAGACACTTGCCTTGAACTTTATGTCAGCAGAAAACAGTGAGGAGAAAGTCTCTGTGGTTCAGGATCAGTCACTCTCTCTAGGCTTGGGCTCATCGAATCCTCTGTGGATTCACCTCTAACACTAGAAAGGGTAAGAATCAAATTAGATGAAGCAAGGGGAATAGAAGACTCGTTGTGCTCACAAAGGAACAGTTGGGAGCTGGGAGACATTAGTCATGGTAAGAAGCATGCCACCAGTCACAGAACAATGAGGAAGTAAGTTGTTCTGCGTCAGGACTAACTGTAGAAACCACATTCCTTTCAGGACAAGAGGAGCCGTAGAAAATCACTTGCCTTAACTAATTGTTTTAAACTTATCAGGGTGACACAAAGAGACATGTGAGTTGTGTGTTTTGTTAGAACTTACATTTATTGAGTACATTTATAGGTTAAGTACTGAGGATGGAATGACAGGTGTTGGCCTCTGTTTTGACTTTTTCAATAGCTATCAATGGTAAGTTTTCATACAGAGAGGCAGGAGTAAAAAGCTTTGAGGTCCCAGCTTTGTGAGGGACCCTCATGTTTCAAAAGCCAGCTCTCAGTTGAGCACCATGAAGTTAATGTCCCTTCCTGGTAGAGAATTGCCAGCTGACCCCTGACCTACCTCCCAGCCCCAGAGCACATGAGACACAAGATAACTCGGGTGTTTTGAGCAAACACATTTTGAAGTATTTTGCATCATCACAATAAGCAAGCCAGTCCCTTTCCTCAAGATTCATACTGTTTGTAAGATTAATTTTATGATTAATAATTTACAACCTGGAGCTTTATTGTTGCTTTGAATTTCAATTTAAATATTTCACTATTACTCAGCTGTGATTTTATCTTGTTTCACAAGTAAAAGAAAACTTGTGCCAGCAAACGTTCTATAAATAACATTCTTAGTTCATTCTGTTGTCTTTTTTTTTTTTAACTTACTAGAAAATTCATATAGGGAAAACATTCTATTTCATTTTATTTTATACCTTACCATGTGTGCTGCTGGCTGGTTTTATATCAACTTGACACAAATTAACGTAATCAGAAAGGAAGACGCCACAATTGAGAAAGTAGCTCCGGAAGATACAGCTGTGAGGCATTTTCTTTATTAGTGATCGACGGAGAGGGCCCAGCCCATTATGGGTGGTGCCATCTCTGAGATGCTGGTCCTGGGTTCTAGAAGAAAGCAAACTGAGCCATATAGAGCAAGCTAATAAGTAGCACCCCTCTATGGCCTCTGCATCAGCTCCTGCCTCCAGGTTCCTGCCCTGCTTGAGTTCCTGTCCTAACATTCTTTGGTAATCAACAGTGATATGAAAGTGTAAACTGAATAAACCCTTTCTCCCCAGCTTGTTCTTTGGTCATGATATTTACTTACATCAAAAGGGACAAATTCTAACTATAGTACCATGTAACTCTGGCTGGCTTGAAACTCACCATGTTGACCAGACCAGCCTTAAACTTAGAGATCTGTGTGCTTCTGCTTTACAAGTGCCCAGATTAAAGTCATCATGAACATAGTTTTGGTTTTTTATTTTTTTCAAGTCAGAAAAACAAAACAGGAAAAGGTTTTCTGTGTAGCCTTGGCTGTCCTTGAACTCATTCTGTCGACTAGGCTAGCCCTGAAATCAGAGATCTGCCTGCCTCTTGTCTCATCTCCTGAGTCTTGGGATTAAAGGTGTGCACCAACACTGTCCAGCACATGATTTCTGTGTTATATGATTTTTTTGCTATGCTTGGACAATAATGTCAGAAAATCTGCTTTTGCATTTACTTTTATCATATTAAGCTGTCAGCGAATAGAATGCGTGTGATGAAGTCCTGGGGTGGGGGATGGAAATGGTAGTGGAGATGTGAATCAGCTATTATTGAAATTAATGTGAGAATTTTTATATTAGAGAAAATATCACATGTTATGTGTTTATAAAGTATGGAGAATTTACCAGTGACCATAAGTAAAACAAGTAAGCCAAAAGCCAACAAGATAAATCAAAACCAAGCATGTTTCCATGTTAGCATCCAAGATCTGTCCCTGGATAGATGACTTGTAATTCCCTCTGCCCCTTAAGCATGGGCAGGTCAGAGAATGTAGTGAGATTGGCAGCCAAACTATAATATTACATTTGATGTCTTCTTTTAATTGGCTGGAGGCAGTGTCCTAAAGGAAGCGGTCCTTGTGTTTGTCTGGAATGGAAAACCAGTCACACTGAGAATGCATCATGGGAGGGGATTGCCTCTACAGCCTGGATGCCTCAGTTCTGCAACCTCCAGGAACTGAATTCTGCCATGCAGTGAAACTGGGAAGAGGTCCCAACACCTCGGGTGACATTGCAGGCCTGTAACACCTTGAAGAGAAACCCAGAAATGGCCTGACCTCTAGACCTATGGAATCTGTCAGATCATGACTTTGTGTTGTTCTTAGCCTCCTAAGCTTATGATAATGTGTTAATGCAGCAATAGAAAACTAACAGGGTTACCCCCACGGGATGTTACTCTAGTTACATTGAGAAATGTCTCTATACCTGAACATCCAGGAATAGGCATGGGGACAGGGGCAGGGGTAGTGGTGGTGATGCGTATCTACTTAGTCCAGGTCTCAGGATGTCAAAAATCAACGACAAATTCTAGGGCCACCGAGCAAATTTTGCTAAGTTGAGACCCATGATTTGCACTCTCTGCTAAGATATTTTGAGTTATATACAAAATTTTTGATGATCCTTCATCTCCCAGATGATGAATCACAGACGGGCTCCATCAGTGGCCTGTGCAGGGGGCTTGGTGAGGGGAGAGGCAGCTAATGAAATACAGAAAAAGATATCAGTCCTCATTACAGAGAGGAAAAAAATAAATGGGGGGTGGGGAATTGTTCCCTGCCCAGTTTGCCTCTGCTTCTTCCCTTGAGTCTAACCATGATGTCAGGATTGGCAGGGGCAAATCTGCCCTCATCTGGTATTGAGCAGATGAGGAACAAGTAATGTCATTGTATTCCTACATCAACCTCAAACTCCTCCGCTTAGACCTCACATAAAGTAGCAGTAACAAGTACTGATATAGACCTGATTGGGGTCTGCAAATGGCAGCTAAATGCATTGCCACATGATTCTGACTTCCTAGAGCTTCTTTTAGTCTAAATATAAAGCCTTGACATCTTGTGTCTTAAAGTTCCCAGAAATCGCCTGCTAAATCCTGCCCTCGCTCACCTTTGTTCTATGATAGCATCTTGTATTATCTCCTCTTCCTCCTTCTCCTTTGCAGCTCCTCCTCTTCTTGCTCTTCTTGCCCTCATTCATTCATTCACCTTTGCTCTACTGATAGCATCCACTCTTATCACATCCTCCTCCTCCACCGCCTCCTCCTTCTCTTGCTCCTCCTCCTGCTGCTGTGGCTCCCTCTCTTCTCAGTCCTTTTTTTCTGCATGCCCTTTTCTTCAGAGAACATCACTGACTCTTCCCCCAGCTTCCCTGGCTTCCATAGCATCATGTGCACACCCTCATGTTCTGGCTTATGACGCAGTTTGTATCTAGAATGTTCCTGAAAGACCATGTACTGACAGTGATTTGTACCTTGATTGTGAATTTGCAAGAAAGTTGTAGAACATTCCAGAGGTGGGTGCTGATGGAAAGAACATAGGTTTGGGTGGATCCTTGAAAGAAATATTGGATACTTCAGCCTCTCGACTATGACCCTGTCTGCTTCCCAGCCACCATGATATAATCACGTTCCTCCAGTGAATGCTTCTCCAATCACGCAGGACCAAAGTGCCAGAGCCACGTGGCTGTGGATTAAAACATCTGAAACCACAGGACAAAATAAACCTCCGCTTTCCTCCCCTCCGTCTAAAATGATTTACCTCCAGCAGTTGTTACAGCAAGCGAAAGCTAATATAACTATCTCTTAGCTATGTTCCTAACACATGCTCTTGTAATTATTTACTTTCTCTGTCATTTAGCTCCCTGAATGCTGAGATCATACCTGGCTAGCATGTATGTCCCATGTTCTATGACATAGTTGTTACATAGAAGAATAAAGGAAAGTTAAAAGCTATAGACCCATATTCTTCAGTAGTTTCCATCTGTTAAGAACACATCCCGGGCTGGAGAGATGGCTCAGCGGTTAAGAGCACTGACTGCTCCTCCAGAGGTTCTGAGTTCAATTCCCAGCAACCACATGATGGCTCATAACCATCTTTGTAATGGGATCCGATGCCCTCTTCTGGTGTGTCTGAAGACAGCTACAGTGTACTCACATACATAAAACTAAATAAATCTTAAAAAAAAAAAAAAAAAGAACACATCCTCACACAGCCCTCCTGATTAGAAGGTCTTGGTTCTTATCGGCTTTCCTCCAGAATCATTGCAAATCAGAGCAAACACATCTGTGGGCTTATTTTTATTCCATGGGTGATGGCATGCAATGGTCCATGTCCAAACTTGTTTCTTCAGACTTTGATAATATGGCTACTTATTCCCGTAAAGACCTTTATCTTTTTAAACAGCTCAGTATCACTCCATTCTTTGGTTGCTCAATGTCTGTTTACCAGCTTCCAACTGACTGCATTTCCATTGGTGTTTATGCTCTTTAATTTAGATCCAATTCAAAATTAAACCATTGTACATTTATTTAGTAGGCTATATGAATATGCATATAGAATATAATCATAGAAATAATTCTTTACGAAAGGAGAGTTGCATTTTGAATTCAGAAAGATATTGACATAGTATCTTCCATCCAACTTGCTTCATTTTGAGTCTTACCAACAACCAGAAAGCCTGCTTACTTGCATTAATGTCTACGATCAGATTCTCAGTCTTATCAATATAATAACTGAGTAACAACATGGCATGACTTATTTTCCTCTATTATTAGTTGGGTGAGCACTTTTTATATGATATAACACCATGTGCAAACCTTGATGCAGACAAGATCTAGTCTGGCTAGTTCTACCAGAACCAGAATCTTTTGAAGCAGATTAGGCATTACTTGAGATCGTTAAGAAACAAACACAAAAGTAAACTTCCAGGAATGCCAGAAATTACACAATAGACTGGACTGAAAGGGATATCACTGATACCTCTTCCCTCAGTCATGAAATGCAGAGATTGGAAGGCCAGCATCGCAGATGTCTCTGTCTCAGATGCAGCTTGTTGGATACTACACCTGGTTCTTCCTGCTGCTACCTACACCAGCAAGATGGAAACACAGCTTAGCTCATCTCCAAAGTAGTCTCACTAGGGTGTGCCTGTGGGCCTAGGTTGAGGCTACATGCTTGATTTCTAGCTGCAAGAGAGGCTGGTCACCAAGTACTGATCCCCATGGGGAAAGCAGGATTCATAAAGTGATAATTCCCTCAAAAAATAGGAATATATCCCAAGTATGAAAAATCTGACTCAGTACTCCACACTACCGATAACAACTCTACTGGAGACTTAATTACTTCTGTATTCCACAGTATACTATCAGTAGCAACTCTACAGGAGATTTAATGACTTCAGTACTCCACACTCACAACTACTTTACTGGATACTCAATTTCTGAAATAACAGCATGTACTCCTCCATCCTATAACACCTTCCATTCACAGCCAGTACAAGTACATCCTTAGATCTCAGGAAAGAACATGTTTCATTGGAGGAGATCCCTACTTATATAGGTACATCCTAAGATACAGGGGCAAAAAGTAGCACACTACATTCTCTTGCTAGATGCCTTTGCAAAATTTCCTAAAATCAGCCATTTAACAAAATAATTTACGTCCACTCTAACCGCCCTAGTTACTTTCTGTGGCTATGATAAAAATAGCCTGAAAGAAAGCAATTTAGGAGAGAAAGTGTTTATTTTAGCTCATAATTCCAGATGACAGTTCATCATTGTGAAGAAGTCAAGGCAGGAATGTGATGCAACTCTCCACACCCACAACCAAAATTAGAGGTAGAATGAATGCATGCATGCTTACTTGTTCAGCTCAGTTTTTACACTCATTTGCAATTCAGAGCCCAGTCCATGAAATAACACTACCTACATTCAGGGTGAGTGCTTCAACCCCAATTAGGCCAGGTACAAAAATTCCCTGCTCAACATAGTGGCTCACATATTCAATCCCAACACCAAGAAAGTAGAGGGAGTTTGAGGCCAGTTTGTTCTACATAGAGAATTCCAGCCAAAGAATACATATCAAAAGTTTGTCAAAGGTAGGGGGAGAGGATAAAAAGAAAAGACCCCCAAAATATCTACCTTTATACCTTGATAAGCATGCTCAGAAGTCAACCCACCCTGATAATTCCACAGTGAGATTCTCCCAGGAGACTCTAAGCCGTGTCAAGTTGACAGTTAGAAGCAAATCTCACACTATATAACTTTCCTTGGTTTCCCCTCATGCTACATCCTGTGAAGAGTTAGGGTAAAACTAATTGACATTTTATCATCATGTTGTTGTGTCCTGCAGTCACTTCTGTGTAGAGAAAACTTGGTTCCAGTGCAGTATAGAAATAACCAGCATGAGTAGAGCTTCTGCTGTTATCCACCCAACATCGTGACTAAACATTTTACCCAAATGTGCCAAATCCAAGAGCCTGATGTTCTGCTATCGCTTGGCACCAAAAGTAAGCACACAATATAAAATACCACAAATTATAAATCAAGGATCTAATCTTTGTAAATTTTTCTAATTTTCAGACCAATTAATTTTAAAGAATGCTTTCAATGCTTATCAGCTTTCAGCCACCACCAAGTTTATCCCGTGTGGGTTATATTTTCAAGCACAGCATATTAAATAAAATACATGACAAGTTTCTCATGATGATAGTTATGTAAAATAGGATATTTTAGAGACAGAAAGTAGTGTCTTGGCAGCACACTTGACATTTGGGTTCTCTCTTCTCTATGATCTGGCTACATCTGGTCATCATAGAATCATGCTTTGATTCTGAGTTCTTCCAAAAGTGTCTATCTAGGAGGAGGCTTAGGCCTTACCACTGTGATCTCCTCAGGACCTGTGACTTCTCAGTCCATTTACCATAAATGGGTCTCTTGAATGTGTCACCCTTGCCAACATCATGTCTGACCTTCCTGCCTTCTAATTCTTCATCATGATGAAGGCAAAGTGTCTAGCGGACAGCAATGCCTTATAGTTAATGATAGTCTGTGTAGACTCTGGGTCAGTCTTTCCTTTAGATCCACAGAACACAGGGTTGTAAGAATTAGATCCACAAATTCCCTAATTTCTACTGCTTGGTAACTTGGCTCATATAAGGTGGATTGCTGACGATATGTACTGATACAAGATGACCTTCTGACCTCTCAAGGTATCATTTCTGAACTGCCAGCCTCAGTCAGATCAAAAATAACAATTTCTGGCATATGTGGTTCTGGCATGACTAGTTATGACTGGTGGATCTATGTCCATGTGTCCACTCCTGTATCTCTATCTGGCTGTCAACAACTTTCTGTGAGATTCTCAACTAGTGGACCAAATACCTAAAAAGCTCAAGAGTAGATATTTGGGCTGCACTCTGTGAGTTAGAAGGCCACATTCAAATACGAATGTTATTTGTTTTTAAAAGCAGGTGACATAATCAAGTTGGTTGGGCATGTCATGTGTCATATGACCATGGCCCACATGGTAGAGAGAGAAGCAAATCTACAAGTTGTCCTTTGATATACACATGTGCTACAACACACACACACACACACACACACACACACACACACACACAACATTTCATGTTTCCAGGCCACATCAGAAATGTGTCATCCGTCTCTGCCTTGACAGTTGGAAAATTTAATATCAGCGCTCATGTCTAACCATCTTTGTGCTGTGTTTCTCAAATTCTCTACCCTAAAGTTCTAACCTCTAGTACTCCAGACTGTGATTATTCAGGTTATTTAATATTACTCAAGATGAGGCCATAGTAGAGTTGGGGCAGGGGCTAAGACACACATGGAAGCTTTATTGCCAGTTCCTGAGAAGGTGGCTGTATTCAGAGATAGGTCCTTTAAAAGATAAGGTAAAATGAGGTGAAGAGACTGAGCGCTAATCCAGTATGACACCTCTGCTTCCTGTGTGTCCACAATGACCTTTTCTCCTGCCCACTCATCCTTAATATCTTTACAAGAAGAAGAAGGAAACAAGTGGGATGAGTCAGTGTATAAAGCTGCTTGCCACCAGGGCTCCTCACATGTGCTGTACACACACACACACACACACACACACACACACACACACACACACACAGACACACAGACACACAGACACACAGACACACACACACCAAATAAATAAAAATAAAATTTAGAAAGAAGTTGGGGGAGAGGGACACCAGGAAGGATGGGCAATCATGGAAACAAGCCGAAACAGCAACAGGGAGAAGGTCGCCATCTGCTGGACAAGAGAGATAGCAGGTGAAAGCAAATACCTTGATTGTGGATTTTCAGGTCCCAGATCCCTGAAACAAACTGCAGTTTAAGGGACCCCGTCTGTGTTATTGTGGCATCTCCAACTGAGTAGCACAAACAGCTACATGGTACAGCATACCGTAAACCTGAGAGTTAATCAGCTCTAGCCTGGGGATCACATCACTAGCACGGCACAATAGCTGCAGCTAAGACTACTCCAAGCTATATCAATACGCACTGTTACCCTGCAGGTGTCACGTGGTATTTGTTTTATGTTGAGGATGGAAATATTGTGTAATAAGTAGAGTGAGTTGACCACCATGCCCATTGCTTGCTGTAATTCTTTAAGAATGTAAGCAATTTTTTACATTATCCTGAGAAGTGACACTAGTTTCGACTGACTGTCTCGGCTGGCTTCTACGGGGCCTTCCCTCTAACAGGTTCATATTCTGAGACTCTAGCATAGGTGTTATGCAAAACAAAGCATGTTCATTCCAGTTATGCATTCAAAGACTGAGTTATTGCCACATCACTGACAGTAGGGTAAATCTGGACAAGGAATCAAATACTCAATTCCTGAGCAAAGAACCTTGCACTTTATTGATGCCCTGGTCATCTAACTTTGATTTTCTTGATTATATAGTGCAACATTCCTCTTGACTATTTTGGCCTAATAGTACTATGTTCTGACTATTCCTATGCATTCCCATGGACCCAAGATCCACGGATGGATGGCTTTCTGAGTTTTCCATTCATTACTGCAAGTTTGTCCATGGAGCTTCTGAGGTTTATCCATTTAATATCTTATTCCAGATCTCCACTCCTACCACAAGTGAGCCCAAGTCTACAGCTTCTTCTGTGTCCTTAGAGAGGAGAGGCAGCAGTGGATTGTTAGGGATGCTGATTCTCCTTTGCACAATACATACATTTTAACTGCCTCTATAAATGTCATGATCCCTCCATGTCCTCCCAAGGAGTAAAATAGTGGGTATTCTAGTCTATTTAATATTTGATTGAATATGCCCAAATCTCTGAATATATTTTTATCCCAATATCAGGTCTTTTCCATATTTTGGGGGAATAGCTTATTCGTGAATTCACACTTTCCTCTTGAATTTATGACATGTTAATAATCTTCTGTCCTGGAAGAGTGAGCCTCAATTTAAAAAGTCTCTTTCATCTGACTTCATATTTGTCCCCTGCCACACATCCCCAACCAGAGACCCTCAGAATGTTCCTCCACATTCTTTTGCGTGCTCTTGTGGACACCTGATGGAAGTGTGAGTCTTCTGCTCATACAGAATGATCTTTGGGATTCGAGCTGAATCGTGTACATTTTATATCCAAATCATGGGGCCGTGTTGTTGAATGTGAATCACATCATGGCTTGGTAGTTCAAATGACACTCTACTCACAATGGGCGAGTGTTTAGTGAGTACCCATGTGAGCTTATATCACTGCCATATAAACAGAGACTCAATGGAGTTCACATTTTTATTATGGAGGAAAAAAGTGCAAAGGTGGCACACATTTTTAATATCAGCACGAAGAGACTAAGGCAAAGAGATTATAAGTTCAAGGCCATTTTGGGCTAAGTAACAAGGCCCTTGCTCAAAAGCCCAGAAAAAAGAAAACAAGGAAGCATGGAGGGGCTGGAGGGCATTGAGTGTTCTACCCAAGGTCCTAAGTTCAATCCCCAACAACCACATGGTGGCTCACAACCATCTGTAGTGGGATCTGATGCTCTCTTCTAGTGTGTTTGAAGACAACTACAGTGTACTCATATAAATAAATAAATCTTGGAAAGAAAAAAAGAGAGAAAGAAAGAAACCATGGAAGGAAAGAACAAAGGGAAAGGAAAAAGGGAGAAAGGGGTGGTAATTACAGTATATTTTCTACTTTGCTGAAAAAGCTTCACTGTATCCCAAATTATAGGTAGCATAGACATGATTGGATTGAATTGAGATGCAGCCACTTTTATTTAAAGAAGATGATAGATCCTAAACAAGAATAAAGGAACTCAGCTGAGCAGTGGTTTGTGGTACACACTATTATTTATTATTATTAACTTTACATCCTGATTTCATCTTCCCCTCTCTCCTCTCCTCTATCCCTCCCTCTCATCTCCCCTTCTCCCAGTCCTCCTGTCCTGACTTTCTCTTCAGAAAAAGAGAGGTCGTCCATGGATGTCAACCTACCTTGGCTTCAAGTTACAGTAGGACTAGCGCATCTTCTCTCTATTATGACTAGGCAAGGCAGTCCAGTTATGGAAAAGGAATCCAAAGGCAGGCAACAGTATATGTCAGTATGTTTCAGGAACATTTCCTGCCCATTGTATTTGTAGTGGAGCTCTGTGATTGGGCAATAGAAGAGGGGTGTGTAGCTAGGAGTTGGGAGGAGGAAGGAAAGAAAAGGAAAAAGGAGGGGAAGGAGGAGGAGAAGCAAGATGGAGGCAAACATAAGTGTTTCTAGCAGTCTTGTGTAGTTATTCATGTCAAATGGTTAGATATTGGGTTAATAATTCTAATTCTGTGGGTATCTTGTGTACTATAAATCCATTGGATAATCTTTAAGCATTAAGAGTCTTCTTCCAACTCGGTACTGGGAAAATAAATCTACCACATGGGGATGGCAGAGTTGGCCCCTTAGCCATTCATGCTTAGAGCCATAGACTCTACAGAGGCAGAGACAGAAGCCATGTTAATGTCAGGACTGGAGCTGGAGTCAGGGCTGGTGCTCCCGGGCTGGTGCCTCTGCTTGCATTAGTATGGGAACATAAAGCAGGAACATGACGGCTGCCAGAGAGCTAGCTGGAGCCGATTTTTTTCAAATACATCCTTCTACAGCAAGATCTATATCTATATCTATATCTATATCTATATCTTATCTATATCTATATCTATATCTATCTATATCTTCTATATCTCATATATATATAATATATCAGTATATATATATGTGTGTGTATATATATATATATATATACTAATATATATATACATACACACACACACACACACACACACACATATATTCTGAGTGCCTAGGTCTGCCCCATGCATGCTGTCTGTTTGATAGTTCAATCTCTGTGGTCCTGGAACACACCTCTAATCCCAGCACTCTGGAGGCAAAGACAAGTGGATCTCTTGAGTTCAAGGCCAGTCTTGTATAAAAGTTAAGTTCCAGGATACTCAGGGCTACACAGAGAGACTCTGTTTATCTTTCTGGTATGAACATTTATCTGCTAATTTCGACTCACAACATTCTGATTATCAGTGTACTGTAATTAATAGAATAAACTAGTCCTGTTACAACAGTTGAAATTATTGTCTTACAAGGAAAAAAAATGAACACTCACACAAACCCCTTCAAAGCATTCTTGTGTTTTAACTTAACACTTTACAACACAAACTGAGCCTGCACAGACACTTCCCAGCTGCCATTTTATTTTGACACAGTTGAAAATAAAGAGCAGTACTCCTGCCTTCCATTTGAGTCTTCTTTGAACGTATGTTCCAGGACCCTGAGCTAACCATGCCCCAAGTTGAGCCTGCCATCTTTTCTCCTTGAACTGTGACCTCGGGCTGAACAAGCACAGGAGTGTATCCCTTAGCTGAATATGGTCAGCGAGATGCCCACTCTGAAGAGCTTTCTTGCAAAAATCTAGGGATCTATGAAGATCCATAGGCTCGTTGGATGAACTACACATATTTATTTGCTTGATGAGGATATTGTTCTATAAATAAGTCCATGCTCTCCTTAACATTTTTTAACAATTTATTACAAGTAATAAATCTTTCTCTACATCAGACAGACAGACAGACACACACACACATACACACACACATACACACACACACACAGAAAGACAGA
This sequence comes from Mastomys natalensis, assembly GCA_021653895.1. Taxonomy (NCBI): domain Eukaryota; kingdom Metazoa; phylum Chordata; class Mammalia; order Rodentia; family Muridae; genus Mastomys; species Mastomys natalensis. The sequence goes on along the minus strand of JAJTUV010000495.1, from coordinate 2,094,281 downwards.
CATACAGAACACTATCCTCACTAAGATTCCTAAGCTATTGCTGCATAGATAGATTCTTGTTTTGTTTTTTAACATTGGGGACACCCCGAGACACATTGAGGTTCACCTGTAGTCTTGGATACAGTACAAGTAGAGACTGAAGAGAATCACAATGTTCTTGTAATGTTCTGTGCTAATGGACCTTTTTGCATGCAGGAATCTACCTGTTCATGGGGAGAAATTGGAGGTGCTTCAACTGGCCAAGAACATTCATAGAATCTGGGCATTTTAGAAGCCCAGAGTTGTCTGGGTCTTGCCAGATGTCCCCACGCTAATTCTCACAGTTCTGTTTTTCTTTCAGAATCTATATTTCTTCCATGCATCTATAAAGTATTTAAATTCAGTTACCTATAATACAGCAACTCAAAGGTTGGTGCTTTGTTGTTGTTGTTTTAACTTTCTTAAGTTTTGAAGCTCCTGACACAGTGAGTCCAGCCAAGATTTGAAGGCTGCCCGGAGCATAGTCTCTCCTCATACTTCCTCTCTCCCTCTTTCTTCCCCCACCTCCACCCCAGAGATCAAGCCTGTGATTTTCACAGTGCTTTACCACTGAGCTACCTCCTCAGCTTGACTACTCTCTTTAATTTTTTAACACAACTGGAAATGAGAAGCCAGCCCCACAGTTCAGAGAAAGGAACTCACTGGCTAGGTTAGCCAGAAAAGGACAAAATCATTCATTATCGGGACTAGAAAGGAAGGCTCAAGTCTATGTGGCTAAAAATAACATTAACGCCTGTCTAAACAAGACATTCGGTAGTCCCTGCCTCATCTGGAATCAGAGGTCACAAATGCAAAAACTATTTATTTATCCTGTAGCAAATGCCAGTGCCTCTTTGCATCAGGCCACGAGCCTGAAAGTCATGGCAAATGAGCTGTCATTACTTGTCCTAAACTAGTGAAAACAGTTCTTCACAGAGCGTGTTTACTGTTCTTGACCATTGATGAATCAACATTTGTCACACAGGTGTGATTGTCAGCAGCTAGGTCACGTGCTCTTTTCCATCCCTAGCTAGAAATACATGAAAGGTAACACGGCCGTTTCCCAAGGATAAAAAGCTTATTCCCGAAGAACACTATGTATAAAGGCATTCCTGTATGAAAGGGCATAATGAGGCCCGTTGCTTTGTCTGCTAATGTATAAAGATAAAGCTATTGAAGGGACTGGAGGGAGTTGGATTCGTAGTTAAAAGCTCTTGTAGCTCTTCTAGAAGATGAAGGTTCAATTTCCAGAACCCACAGGTCAGCAACTACAACTGTCTGTAACTCCAGCCCCAGGGTATCTAGTGCTCTCTTCTGGCATCTCTGGGCACTGCATGAGGGTGGAGCACAGACATACATGCAGACAAAATACCCATACAAATCTAAATAAATAAATAAATAAATAAATAAAATAAATAAATAAATGCAGTCAAGAATAGAGCAAATGCAAATAGTGTTATTTTCACTTCCTTTTTTGATGAGCCAACTCATCAGATTTATTTTGGTTATTCACCCATTTTTCCATTGTATAGTTTTAGTTTTTGATGAACTCTTCGGAGGATGCCTTTTGCTTACAATGATGTTTATCACTAGGAATAATTTGTTACTTAGTCGTATTAACCTGTCCTTTAAAAATAGTTTTGCTGATATCAAGATTAGAAAAAAAAAGTCATGAAAAAAACAAAAACTAAGTGTAGCGGTGTATGTCCTTAATTCTAGCACTTAGGAGGCAGTGGTGAGGGAATCTCTGTAAATTCAAAACCCCAGCCTGGTCTAGGCCATTCAGGGCTACACAATGAGACCCTGTCTCAAAAACAAACAACAAAAATAAGACAAATGAACCAAATGTAAAGGTACCTTATGTCCTCCTCTGCATTTTTCTTCTATCTTATTCTGTAGTTGAATCTGTGGTGAATTTGATAGTTTACCCTAAATCCTCTTGACTCATCTCTTTCAAACTCAAGTACCTTTTAATTTAGAATTTAGAATTGACCCTATCTAGACTTTTGTATTGCTGGGTATGAAACCAGGGTCACAGATGTGACTGGTGTGTGCCCGACCACCAAGCTATACCTCCACTTGCTCATTTACTAATATTTTTATTTCCTAGCTCAAATTAGATCTATGAAGGGAGTGTAGCAGTCTAACATACACATACACATAAGCAACACAGTTAACTAATCTGATGATTTAGCTCAGTTGGAGTAAATATTTTGTAGGTGTATGGAATTCCAAGAGATCTAGCTCATGTTGGTGTTCTGCAGATGAAGCAGTTAATCTGAGACAAAGATCAGAGATGCCAACGTCTTACATGAAACTTTTATCTCGAGCTTCACAATAAGGCTGTGTGGAATTTTATCTACATCTTCACAATGGAGCACTGAGGCAGGAATGAGGAAGGACAGCATTCCCCGCCATCAGGGATAGAAAAGTCAGGTTTTACTGAAGTGTTCTTGTGTGCAAAAAGATTTATGTCAAAATTATATTTCACTTTATGTTTTAAATGTTTTGTTAGTTTGAAAAAAAAAACCTAAGATGTAAGTTACACAAATGAACAGCACGCACCACACACACACACACACACACACACACACACACACACACGCATGCGTCCACAAACACAAAAGCCCACTTCATACATCAAAACAGATCTCACAAAGTAAATGTATTCTACTGTCTTAAGAAACTCCCAAGAAGAGGGCTGGAGAGATGGCTCAGTGGTTAAGACACTATCTGCTCTTCCAGAGGTCCTGAGTTCAATTCCCAGCAACCACATGGTGGCTCACAACTATCTGTAATGAGATCTGATGCCCTCTTCTGGTGTGTCTGAAGACAGCAACAGTGTATTCACATATATAAGATAAATAAATCTTTTTTTAAAAAAAAGTTACATAAAACGAACTGCTCTCTACACCTAGCTATGTGGGCACTTGTAAGACAGCCTCACTTTTCTTAGTTGCTGCAGAGGAAGACGTGCTCCTAGGTTTCAGATCCTGTAGGTGCTCTCGCCAGTGCGATAGTGTGGCTAAACAAACAGGTGGGCGGAACTCTAATCTAAGTTCTGATGAATGCAGCTTTGTTTCCATTCCGAAAGATGAATGATTGCCAAGGCACGTGTTCAGTTAACAAACATGGGCAGTGCTTATTAAAGGATCCAAGGAATAGGTAAGATTTTTCTCTCAGATTCCTGCAAAGAAGAAAATGAGCAAAACTGGCGAAGTCAGATAAAAACGGGATCCTCCTGGGGATGGCTGCCCCCTGGCGATGGCCTGCTCACACAGTTAAGAGGGTTTGGGGAGGTAGCAATCCTGAACTTCAACCCTGTCACGTGCTCTTTTTGAGAAATTGGAACCCATCTCTTAACTCATATAAGGTAGAAAAATGCACATCTACCAGTGTTGTAGAGAGCAAGACAAAAGTTCAGCATTAATGTAAATTATAAAATACAATATGGGAATGTCTGTTGTAATGGTTAGTACTTTTTTTTAATCGATTTTTATTTTTTTATATTTTAATTTTTATAGATTATACAAAAGCAGTATTTTTGCCAACTGCCTTTTTTTTTTTTTTTTTTTTTTTTTTTTTTTTGGTGGAATAAAAATATGCCCCCATTTGTAGCTTTTTGTGTTCTGGAATTTAAAAAGATTGCTAAGTCAATCTCAATGGGTTAAGACAAAGATTTACTGCCAAAATTTGTATAGATACAGGATCATCAAAAAGCAAAGCCCCGGTTTCCCCTCTCTGTCTCCCTCCCCATCCCTATCTTGTACAGAGAAATACACTAAGTCCAGAGGCCTCCTGAAGCATACAGCATAGCTTCACCGTTCAGGAAGTGCCTACTCACTGTTGATAGGAAGTGACATTTTGGTAGTGGAATAAAAGCTTCCTTGTTAACACGAGCTTTGGGGTTGGGGAATCAGCATGTACTGGAGTTGTAGTAGAAAAATAAAAGTTAAGGAGCTACCAAGCAGTGTCCATGGGAAGCGGGATTTAGGCCCAGCTGCTTTCAGAAATGGCCAGAGAGTGAAAGGCGGAGCTAGACAAGGACATGTGTGCCCGCTAGTTTAAGTTTCTCATTGATAACTTCAAGGCAGATGCCCCCTCCTGCCCCCAGAGGAGGCTAGAGAGGATGAAAACAAGAGGTGTTGGCATTTGATCTTCAGACTCGGAGGTGTGGGTTGCCAAGATTGCTAACGTCAATTCGTGCAGCCTTATGAAGAACTGAAACACAGTCCTAAAGTGGAAGGAAATTACTCCTCAGATCAGCACAGGGCTGAGAGTGAAGAATATACAGGCTGGTTCTGGACTCTGGTAGCTGGCTTCGTAGAGACTTTGGGGGAAATAGGGAGCGGATGTACTGGGATGTGTGAGCGGTTGACAGCAGCTAACCGCAGGAACCAGGGCAGAACACTTGGGGGCGAGAGACTGCTTTGCCAGTGCCTAGCCGGCCTTAGCATAGATTGTTTTTTAACTACACGTAACAGGAAGGTCAAAAACAAAAACAAAAACAAAACAAAAACAGAAAAAACATGTTGCAGACTGAGTACTGAGAATTTTCAAGCAAGAGCCGTTGCCGTAATTCTCAGTGTGGACTTGTGGAGCATTTTCAGGTAATGGGCTCACTGCAAGTGTTCTGAGGTCATCAAATGATTAAAATTAATGTTTTAATCCAGAATCTTTTTCTGTTTTTAAAACGTTATTATATGATGATGATGATGATGATGATGATGATGATGATGATGTGTGCCCACACAAGTGCCCCCTGAAGCCAGAAGAGGGCAGCAGATCCTTTGAAGTTAGAGTTACCAGGGATTGTGCACCCCCACACATGGTTGCTAGGAACCAAACTCATGTCTCTTAACAGCTGACCCATTTCTCCAAACCCCCATAAATAATCCTGAATACGAATGAAACAGCTAAACTGGGAGTTGGTATTGCATGCCTTTAATCCCAGCACTTGGGAAACTGAAGCAGATGGATCTCTGAGTTTGAGGCCAGCCTGGTCTACAGGATGAGTTCCAGGATGGCCAGGGATAAACGGAAAAGCCATGTCTCAATAAACAAACAAACAGATAAATAAAATTAAAACAACTAAAGATTGACAAATACCAGAGAGAGGAGAGAGAGAGAGAGAGAGAGAGAGAGAGAGAGAGAGAGAGAGAGAGAGAGAGAATTTCAAACGAAAAGAGAAAACAGAGCAAACAAACAAACAAACAAAACCCTGACTGGTCATATTTAAAGAAACCTAAAGTTATTGCTCTGGTCTAAAGCCTCCTTTGACAAGTGACTGCTTCCCGCCGCGGGCTGACCTCTGTGCCTGACTCAGTGACATGGCTCTCCTAGTTAAGCTCCTTCCTGTCAACCTATGATAAGCTTTTCTCTAAAAAAAAAAAATTAAAAAAAAAAAAGAAAAATGAAGTTGAGAAGCTCTCTGAAGGACCAACAGATGTTCTCAGAAGACAGAAAAAGATGAGAAAGCATTATTGGTTGAGGTCCAGCATCCAAAGAGCAGAAGTCCTAGGGAGTCAGAGAAAACTCAAGGAGAAAGGAAGTCTAAGGAGGAAATGTCAGAATTAACTAAAGGTAAGAAAATGTAGGCAGAAGTATTCCTTGTTCTGGACAGGTGGATAGAGACAGATACACGATGATATCTTGTGAAACTCTGTAAGAATATAAACGCCAGAAGGGAGGGAGAGAGGGAGGGAGGGAGGGACGGAGGATAGTAAAGTGGTAAGAAATTAAAAATGGCTGCAACTGTTTGTTTGCTTTTTCTCAGACAGAGACGCTCTACTTAGTCGTGGCTGTGCTGGAACTTGACATGTAGACCAGGTTAACCTCGAGCTCATAGAGATCCACCTGCCTCTGCTTCCCAAATGCTGGTATTAAATGTGTGACCCACCCAGCCTGGCTCCTTTGTTTACTTTTTGAGACATCTCTTAACTCTGTTGTCTAGACTAGGATAAAACTCACTATGTAAGCCAGGCTGGCCTTAAGGTCACAACAGTCCTCCTGCCTCCAGCCCTTGTGTGCTAGGTCAGGTATGACCAGCATCCTTAGATCACTTTCAACTTTCTAAACAGAATAGAACTGACTCGAACATTCTGCAAGAAAAAAAAATATTTCTTCCCTTGGTCCTATTGAAATGTCTATTAATATGAAGACCAAATAAAAACATACTAAATCAAGAACTATCTTAAAAACTGTATTATTTCAAGTATCTTTTCCCTGAGGATCTACTGGAGAATGTCTTCCACAAAATCAAAGTAAATCAAATTAAATGAGGGCAGGAATTGTCAAGATGATGAAGGAGGACATTCCAGGGGGACTGGCTCATCCTGTCAGGCTGCAGATGGGGAACTTCGTCTCTCATGACTGTGCCTTTACCCTGTCTCATCCACCTGACCTGCTGATTCACTGAGGCAAAACAGGTTTTAAATCAAGGAAGAGGCCATTAGCAAGCGATCCAAACCACAAGAAAGGCAAAGTGAAAAAAAAAAGAGAGAAGCTCTTGATTGACAGTTGTGTGTTAGGTTAGAATACAGCTGGCCCTGACAGGAGAGGTGACACCTCCAGAAGACTGTGGAAGACAGATGACCATTAGGGAAGGGGAGGAAGAAGAGGAGAATAGCAACAGACACATGCACACACACATACACGCACACATTCACACAGTTGTATACACATGCACACAGGTGCACACATATGCTTGCACACGCATACACACATGTGCACACACAGAACAGCAAGAGAAAGGTATGCCATATGATGATTTTATGTATACACCAGCAATCTCAGCTGTGAATGCACACCCACACAGATCCAGTACTATCAAGACTAACTGACATAACAATGAAACAAGATCAAGTCGGATAGGATTTGAAATGCAAGGAAACAGTTCAAAAAGAAGAAACTTGTTCATGTCATCCGATATGTTATATTACTGAATCACCTTTGAACTTCCTGCACGTATGCTGAAAATGCATTTCATGTAAAGGAAATACTCTCTAGTCTCTCCTGCAGAACTGGGCACACAACCTGGATCACTGTGCATGCTAGGCAAGGGCTGTACAGTGAGCTCCACTCTGATTTCAAAGGCACCACGCCAGCAAATGACCCTTGGTAGGCTAGAAGTAAATAGAACCCTCATTTACATAATTATGGAACCACAATGAGAAATAGCATATGTACCAGTAAGCTGTTGTAGGAATTACAGTTAGTGCACGGAATAATGTACAGCACACCAATCCTGTTGCTGCTCTGTCCAGTGTGTTTTGATGAGTGTGGAATATTCTGGTCTGTCTTCTACTCAACATGTAAACTCTGGTTCTTAATTTGCAAGCTTCTCATGAGTTGAAAACTCCAAACAGTCCAAAAAAAAAAAAAAAGGTAATTTTCCCAGCTTTGGCATGTGCATATTACATAGGCTTAGCCATTCAGACAGATTGAAGGAAAACCTAGTCAGGAAATTACACAGTGAGGACAGACCAGGAGCCACTCTGGCCTCCTGGGATCCAGTGCTAGCAGGGAGTTCAACATCGGTTCTCAGCTTTCCCGATTCTGTGACCTTTAATACAGTTCCTCATGTTGTGGTGACCCCAACCATAAAATTATTTTGTTGCTACGTCATAGCTGTAATTTTGCTACTGTAAAGAATCATAGTATAAATATCTGATATACAGGATATTTGATATGTGAACTATGTGGGGGTTGAGACTCACAGGTTGAGAACTACTGGATTCACAGGACCCACTGTTGACGTTGTCCTCGGAGAGTCCTGAGGCCACCATTCTGCCATCCAGCAATGACAGCAGTAGCAGGGTCACCAGATGAATTTCTTTCCCCTCTGATTCTAGCTGCTCAGTCTCCATGATTTTAAAATGTGTTTTTCTAGTTTTCTCTTTAAATTTTTTTTTTCAAAATTACACAATCTGATTTACTCTGTTTTCTGTTTTTGTTTTATTTTAATTAAGTGCAGTGAGGCTGCAAGTTCTAAGAAGATATTAATGTGATAAATAAACATTTGAAGGGAGGGGAAAAGCAGCATTAATTGTTATTTATAGGATTCTCTATCTAGAACATCCTGCATGATGGAACAACTTAATGAAATATCCAGTTGTAAGAGAATGTAGATGTTAATATTGCTGTTAAAACTAGTAAATAGTCACCTCTTTTAAAAAGTGATTTTAACAGGACTAATGAGATGGTGTCAAGAGCAACGGGGACTGTTCATTTCACAGTGGCTTGGGAGGTCAAGAGAGAAAAGAACAGCAGCAGTGTGGGTCCTAGTATACGTCTCTGTGCAAGCCCTTGTTGAGCTAGCTTCTTTCCACTCACCCCAGCTCCTAAGGCCTCACACCTTTCAGTGCTGCTATAGGCTAGAGACCAAGACAGCAACGCATGTCCATTTTATCTAAGATTCAAACCATAAGATAGGTTCCTTGTTCAGAAATCAGATGGAAGTCCACGGGAAATAACTCAGTTTCAAGTTTTTACCATTATTTGTAGTCTTTCTCCGGGTTTATAGTACCTTATTTTTATTCGCTACTTAATATTATAAGGAAGAAAAAAAGTTATTGGAAAGAATTTTTCTCAAAATAGTATGTGGTGCTAATACTAGAGAATTTAGCTTACAGAAGCACTGAAATTAACTTATGTTTCTCTCTCTCTCTCTCTCTCTCTCTCTCTCTCTTCTTTTGTGTGTGTGTGTGTGTGTGTGTGTGTGTGTGTGTGTGTATTGAGACAAGTTATCATGGCATAGCCCAGGCTGGCCTGGAATTCACTATATGAATAAGGCTGGGCTCAAACTCATGATTCTGCTTCATCAGTCTTGAAAGTTCTGGAATTATAAATACATACACCTTGTTTTTATGTATGTATTGCTCTTACCAAATAAATACAAACAATGCACAAAAGTAACTTGAAAACGCTTACTTCTTATCCACCTTTATTTTACCAATACTTTTTTTTTTTTTGAGAATTTCATACAAAATACTGTGATCATATTGTTTCCTCTCCCAAGACATCCCAGAATTTCCTTCCTCTCCATACACACCCAATATCATGAACTTTCTCTCTCTTAAGTAAAACAAAAACAGAAACAAAGGAGAACACAAGACGGTATTGAGTCCCATTTGTGTTGAGCAACTCTTCCTAAGCATTTAGCCCACCTTGAGGTATAGTTAATAAGTCCAGTGTCACTCCACTTGAGAAAATTGATTCTCCCTCCAAGCAACTATCAATTACAAATAGTTTCTTGTCTAGGACTAGAATTTTGTGCCCATTTCCCCTACTAAGCTTTTGTCTGGCTTTGCCTTGTGCAGATCTTGTGATGTCATTAGAATCTCTGAGGTTATATGTGCATCAGCCTCACTGTGTCTAGAAAAAAACTGCTTTCTTGAAGTCTTCTTCTTCCACTTCCTCTTCCACCGAGATCCCAGAACCTGGATAGAATGGGATGTGGAAAATACATTCAATTTGGAGCTGAGTGTTTCAGAGTCTCTCACTTTGTGTACATTGTTCAGTTGTGTGTCTCTATGTTCATTGCCACTTACTGTGAGAAGAATCTTCTATTTTGTGATCCACTGATCTATGGTATGATAATCTATCTATTATCTATGATAATTTATCATTAGGAGTTCTGTTTTGTTGCTATGTTTTTGCAGCAGAGTAATAGATGCAGTTGTTCCCCTAGAACCCAAGGCCTTTCTAGACTCAGGTTCTTGGTATCATTGGCAGTACAAGGCATGGGTTCCATCTCATGGCGAGGCTTTATAGCTAATCAAAAGCAGTTGGTTATTTCCATAGGCTCTGTGCTACCATTGCACTAATCAGCATATCTTACAAATAGATCACTATTGTAGCTTATATGATTTGTTGCTGGGGAAGAGTGATGCTTACTTTCCTCCTCTGGCAGCATGGCTATCAGCTTCTAGCACTGTGAAAGTCAGTCATTGATGTTTCCAGTTCAGCACTATGTTCTACAGCATAAGTATACGGTGTCTTTAACAGCTATCAACACCTTTGGCAATAGCTTATATTGTTTAGCAGGCCAATGGGACTCCTTTGGCCAGTAATTCAAAGAAATGTAATCCGTTCCCATTACTGGGGCTTTTATTTGATAGCATATGATGTCTAGTTAGGGTATTATCTCCACTACTTTATGGTGACTACATTTAAGTTCTTTTTATATATATGTATATTTAAGGAAGCTTCAACAGTAGTGCATATCCATATGACTTTTCAGAAGGCCTTTGGGGGCCTGGAGAGGCAGCACAATAGTTTTATCTTATGTTTTAACTGGGTAATTATTTGTGGTGGTTTACATATACTTAGCCCATGAGAAAGGGTACTATTAGGTGTGGCCTTGTTGGAGCAAAGTGTGTCACTGTGTAGGTGGGTTTTGGGGGATCTTAGTGCTCAAGTTCTGTTCAGTGCAGAAGATTCTGTCTTCTTCCTGTCTGCCTTCAGATCAAGATGTAGAACTCTCAGCTCCTTCTCCAGCACCATGTCTACCTGTGCTCTGCCATGTTTCTTGCTATGATGATAATAGACTAAACCTCTGAAACTGTAAGTCAGTCCCAATTAAATGTTCTCCTTTATAAACATTGTCTTGGTCATGGTGTCTCTTCACAGCAATGGAAACCCAGATTACTATTATTATTATTAGTAGTAGTAGTAGTATCATTATCATTATTATTATTTTGGGATTTTTTTGAGATAGGATTTGTGTGTATGTGTGTGTGTGTGTGTGTGTGTGTGTGTGTGTGAGAGAGAGAGAGAGAGAGAGAGAGAGAGAGAGAGAGAGAGAGAGAGAGAGAGAGACTCTGGCTGTTCTAGAACTCACGTTTTAGACCAAGCTGGTTTAGAGCGGAGAGATCCACCTGCCTCTGCCTCCTGAGTGCTGGGATTAAATGTGTGTACCAACACCACCTGGCTAAGGTTATTTTTTCTTGATGTTCAGTTTTTAAAATTTTTCATATGCTCTAGATACTAACCCTGTAACAAAGGTATAATTAGAAACCTTTTCCCTATTCTGTTGGCCAAATGATGGTCTTTTGTTGCGTAAGTTTGTAGCTTCATGAGGTCCCATTTGTTAATTGTTGATTCTAATGCTTATGTGTTCAGAAGCCTGCTCAGAACATCTTTCCTGTGTGGTCGTTGGCTTATTAGCAGCTATGGAAGGACAAAAGGAAATGATACCCCGGCTTCTCTGCTTTTTCCCTCTTCCTATCACCATGTCATTATAAGTACTTGTCCACTGACTGCTAAAGGAAGAAATAACAGTAAGGACAACTGTGACCAGTTCCTTTGGTGATTTTTGTTTCAGGAAGGTTATTGCTCTCTTTCCACATTTAAAACTACTTCATATTCAAAACAGTGCAGCTCTAATGGCTATCAGTGTCTTGTCTCCCAGAAATACAAATGAGACACTCACCTCTTTTACATTTAGTCTCCTTGATGTCTCTCACCATGTTCATGGAACTCCTGTGCTTAGGAGACATTGCATATTCTCTCCTGCAAATGGGATAACAAGAAGCATTGCTGTGTGCTGACACTGAATACGTCTGTCCTTTCCACATTGTATTTCCTGCTGAACTCAACCTAGAAAACACAAACTCAAAGATGTAATTAACAATGTCCAGAACAGAGCCCTAATAAGATTGCTCACGGCTATAGAGATCCAGAGTTTTGACCCTCAGAAGCCACATAAATGCTAGAAGAGGGTGGCAGTCCATCTTTAACTCTTGCCTTCGAATGCAGAGACAAGGGATCCCCCACTAGCAGTCTACAGAGATAAGGTCTATCTAGAAGCTCTGGGTGTGCCGGAGACTCTGCATCAAAAAGAATAAAGAACAATTGTGGGAGATTGCTAATATCAACAGACATGAGCGCATGTGCAACTACACATATATGTGTGCCAACACATGTGTAGACCCATGTACACACACATACACACACCCCACATATACATGAAAACGAAAATGAAAAGAAATAATGTTGTGGTGGTTTGAATATGCTTGGCCCAGGAGGAAGTGGCACTATTAGAAGGTATGGCCTTATGGAAGAAGTCTGTCACTGTTAGGTTGGGCAGTAAGACCTTCCTCCTAGCCAAGTGGGAGACAGTTTTCTCCTGGCTTCCTTTGGATGAAGATGCAAACCTCTCAGCTCCTCCAGTGTCATATTTGCCATCCTCCTCCTGCCTTGATGATAATGGACTGAGTCTCTCAACCTGTAAACTAGCCCCAATTAAATGTTGTCTGTATAAGAGTTGCCTTGGTCATGGTGTCTGTTCACAGCTTTAAAACCCTAACTAAGAGAGAAGATGGCTCAGTGGGTAATGTTACCACTTAAGCATGAGGACTTGAATTCTGAACCCCATACATGCTTTTACAAAGCTCGGGTTGGCCTCCAACTTTGTATGTCACCAAGGGTGACACTGAACTCTGATCCTCCTGCCCTTACCTCCCAAGTGTAGCATGTATGAGTACCACATCCAGCTTATAAAAATATTAAATAATGGGGCTGGAGAGATGGCTCAGTGATTAGGAACACTGATGGCACTTCCAGAGATCATGAGTTCAATTCTCACCTAGCACATGGTGGCTCACAACCATCTGTAATGAGCTTCAATGCCCTCTTCTGGTGTGTCTGAAGATAGCTACAGTGTACTCATATAATTAAAATAAATAAATCCTTTAAAATATTAAATAATTAAAGTTTAACATGTAGTTTTATGTTAAAATAATATTAGAAATAATGGCATAAATATGAGGTAACAATTATTTGAAATTAGTGCCTGTCATATTTCAAAGCTATAGTCTTTTACAGTTTCTGGAGTGATTACCAAGAATGGCCCCTATTGGAAGACTCACTCTCTTCCTACTCTGTAGTTCAACAGCCCTTTGTCTTTGAAGTGGTGTGGTTTGTGACCAGATTAACTGATTTCCACATAACTGAAATTCTAGATGCCTGTCTTTCACTTTCAATGTCTCTGATAAACTCTAGTTTACAGGTGGAGTAAAAGTAAGACAAAGCAAGACCAGTTTCTTTGGTAATTTGTGTTTCACGGAAGGTCATTGCTCTCTTTCCACGTTGGAAGCAAACTCATGTTCAAGGGAGTGCAGCTCTAATGGCTGTCAGTGTCTTGCCTCCCAGAAATAGAAATGAGACACTCATCTGTTTTGGTTTCCTCGATTTCCCTCAGGAAGTAAGTGTATGGTGTGGTCATCACTACAGTCATATTCAAGCAACCATATTGTTGGGATTACAGGGTGCACCTTCCCTGTCATGTCTTGAGGACACTATCTCTGAGCAGACATTCTTGTCCTCTGTCTCTAACAATCTCCCCATTGCCTCCTCTGCAATGTTCCTTGAGCCTTAGGTGTAGGGGTTGTGTTGTAGATGCACTAATTATGGCAGGGAAATCCATGGTTACCATGGTTACTTATTTTACATATTTTGACCGGTTGTTGATCTCTGCTGTTGTTCTCCTGAAAAACTCCTTTTGAAAGTGTGTGGGGGCAGGGTTGGTCAAGACAACGTTTCACTGTGCAGCTCCTGCAATTCTGGCACTTTCTTTGTAGACCAGGCTGGCTTCAAATTCAGCCACCAACTGCCTCTGCCTCCTGAGTGCTGTGATTAAAGGCATGCATCACTACTGACCTGTCCTGAAAAACTCATTACTCCAACTTTTGTATTATAATTATAGACAATAAACTCAGAAACTGCAAATATAACATTAAGATCTTTAATAGCCATCTTTGTTTCTGGAATATGGATCAAGCCAGAATATTTGCAAATGCTTGCTCTTTAGATGACCCAGAGAGATAGGAGTGAAATTTAATCCAGAGGCAAGCCAATGTTTGCTGATGCAGACCCCACTGTGGTGTCATGGGTATTCGAGTGGTAGGTTCATAGTTTACATTAGATTAGATTAAGTTAGATTAAATTAGTTGTATTTATTGTCTGATCAATTTATTACCAGATATATTAGACAGTTGTGCTTCCAGAAGCAGCTTTTTTAAAAAAAAAAAAATTTGTTTATTTTAAGAGCATTGATTGGTTTTTTTGTGGAACTAAGGTAAAGGTTTCTTGGTTCTCGGCTGGGCATGGGCCTGGAACCCCGAGACTCCAAGGGAGAAACAGCAGGAATTTGGCCACGTCCCCAGAACCCAGGGTCTTGACAAGTAGTCTATTCTCCATGGACCTACATTGTTCAGTCACGTAGGCCATTAAAGCCCCTCCCAAAGTGCACAGGTAGAGGATGTGACTACAGGCCTCACGCTCTAGAGATTTACATACTAATGAAGGCCAGAGGGCAGAGCCAATTAAACCTTCCCAGAACTTCCCCCTTTCTCATTCCCGATTTAACTCAGGTCTGCCCTGAGTTTCAGGAGGGGTACATCCAGATCCATTCACCACCCACCATGAAAATAAACCCTTTTGGAACCAAGGACTTCCTCATATCACTGGGGCCTGCCGTCACCAAAGCTTCCAGCCTTTGGAACTCCAGACCTTTCTCCTGTATGTGGGACCCACCGCCTGGAAGCTTCCAGGACTCCTCCACTGAGGGCCCCCTTTTCCACAGTTTTTGATGCATGTATGTCTGTGTGAGGGTGTCAGATCCCTTAGAATTGGAGTTACAGACAACTGTAAGCTGCCATGTGGGTGTTGAAAATTGAATCCAGGTCCTCCAGAAGAACAGTCTGTGCTCTTAACCACTCAGCTATCCCTTTAGCTCCCAGAAGCAGCTTTAAAGCACAGTTCAATTCCTATGATCTACTGAGCTAGAATCTTTAGGAAAAAAACCTGTAAGCCTCTTCCCTCTCTTCTTGTTTTTTTAATATATTTTATTTTTAAAAAGAGTCTTACTGCATAGTTGGTTAGCATACAACTCACAATATAGACTGGGTTGACTTTTTTTTATAGGATATATTATTTATTTACATTTCAGATGTCATCCCCTTTCCCCATTTCCCCTCCCTAGAACCCCCCTATCCCATTCCCCCATCCTCCTTTTTGCTTTTATACCATTTAATTTCATGCAAGTATTAAGGTCAGATCTAGGTTGAGGGACTAACAATACAATAGATGCAAATAGTCAAGGAAATAAGCAAGACAATAAACAGAAATAGTCAAAGAACAAGCAAGGCAATAAACAAAATTCCATGAATACTCACTGTTTCACTGTTTCTAAGGGCTTATCAGGGTGGCCAAAATATCTGAACCTACTTCATTGTCCTAGCCCAGAGTCATTTTCATGTTTGAAGCCTACTTCCTTGTTCTAGTCTAAAATTTAGACACCTGTGTGAAATTACTTTTTTGTTCTAGCCTAAGATTTAGATTCCTGCCTGAAATTACTTCTTTGTTCTAGCCTCAGATTTAGATTCCTGTCTGAAATTACTTTTTTGTTCTAGCCTAAGATTTAGATTCCTGCCTGAAATGACTTCTTTGTTCTAGCCTAAGATTTAGATTCCTGCCTGAAATGACTTCTTTGTTCTAGCCTAAGATTTAGATTCCTGCCTGAAATTACTTCTTTGTTCTAGCCTAATGTCAGATTCCTCCCTGAAGCCTACTTCCTTGTCCTTGGCCAATGTCAGATTCTTGCCAAGCAGCCCCAAAAGCTCTCTGCCTCTCCCTCTTTTTTATTTCATTAACAAGACTGAGTCTGTTTTAGGTTCTTCTGACAAGAATGCCTTCCTTACCCATCATGGAATACATGTTTTCAAAAGCAATGCACTTCTGTCTTAGGTTGGTAAGGCTCTGTGCAGAATCTTGCCTTGGCTTGCCAGCCTGTTAATTTAATAACTCTGTCTGGGGGTCCGTTTTCAGGTTCAAGCCATGTACTTTGGCTGCCAACATGTTGATGTTGTTAAAGATATGCTTTAAAAGGATGGGCAGGAATAAAAATATTCCCATGACAAAAAGGGATAGCATGATCAAGCTATATATGCCATTCTTGAAGCTTGACCAAAATAGAAATATTGACCTCAGGCCATGGGTAATTTTATCAGCAGTATCTACTGCATCAATGCTCAGCAGAGCAGCATTCTTTAAATTCATAAGCCCACTCTGCAAAGTTAAAACATCCAGAAAGTTGTTAGAATTATGCAAAATACACTGCAAGTGTCATTAAACTTTTTCCTAATTATAATGACTACCACTGTAAATTTTAGAACTAACATGAATTCAATGGTATTTGGCATGACACTCGAGATGGCTCCTTACCCTTAAATTCTGAACCTCCTTCCAATAATTTGAATAGGATAAAGAGCATCAATCCCTTGTTCAAATGCCTATCAAAATCCTCGACACATTAGTAACATTTTTTAATAAATGACTTAACTTCTTGTGTCAAAGCAATTTCAGAATCAGTGGTGCTAGCAATTAATGTAATTAAAACTGTAATACCATCAATAATCAAGCCCACTACCCTCTTGCTTCTGCTTAAAGCCTGACTCATTTCTTCCAGTACTTGCAAGCTATTTTTAGAATACCAAGGTTCTGTGATACTCAGGGCAATAAAACAAAAGCTGATTGATAGACCTCCATAACTGACATGCTGAATTTCAATACACTAACACAATTAGAAGATGTACAATCAATGCAACTGACATTAAATACTATAGAAGAAACAAAAGTAATTTTAACTTGACAATTAAAAGAGCCTTAACACATGTGCTAACACCTGTTTGAACTTCAGATTCTGCCCCAACTTTATCTCTTGCTAACATAACATCATAGAGTACTGCAGCTAATTTCCATATATGTCTCTGAAAATGTCCAGAACCAGACTTCCAAATGAAGAGTGCTATTTCCAATATTGGATTGATTTCTAGACCAGTCCATGATGGAGTCCGAATAACTGGTCACAGTTAAGAACAATACAAGAGTCATTTTAACCTCTCTTTTTGATTCTCTGTTCCATAAGGTCTAAAAACTTGAGGCAAGGCAGCTTGTTCAATCAGGGGTATAGGTAATCAATGGTGGGTCAGAAACATATGTCCAAGACAGCTTTCCAGTCACTATTGTCAGGGCACTCAGCAAGCTCACAGGTCAGCATCATTCTTTGTCTTGGCATCAGCATGTCTCACAGGTTGCTCTGGCAGCTACCATGCTCCTTCAGCATCTTACACTCCTGGGAGTGTTAGAGATCCTGGGAGTCCTTTCACTGTCTTCTTTACGTCCTTCCTTCCTCTGTCTCTTTCCCTCCCTACAGGTATATTACAGCAACAAAACCATTAAAGCAAGATGTAGGAGAGAATTAAGAAATAATAATGAAAAGAAATAAGTCATTATTATAAAGAAATTCTTCCAGGAATAAAAGGTCCAGGGGAGCAGGCTTGTTGTCTTCTTAGCTACTCAGAAAGTTGAAGAAAGTGTATCACAACTTCAAAGCCTGTGATGGTGATGTATCCAGACTCCGGCTCAAAATAATGGTATATGTTGGAGACAGAGTGTTTCTCAGCACATGGGAGTCTACAAGGTTAATATCAGTTAGAAAAAGAGAACAAAAGCAGCTGCTTATTACCTTAATGCACAGTTTCTTTTTCAAAGGAAGCATAAGGTAGTTGATTCAGCCCACCCAAGCTTGTATCAACTGCTCAAGACTATAGACACTAACTACATTTCCTGCATTTTTCAAGTGTGGTCTCCTCCAGGGTCAGTGATTCCACAGTCATGTCCTATGGTGCTTTATTGATCTTTGTCAAGATGCTTAAGCATTTTAATTTATTTGCTTACCTGTATTACTATAATGTGACACTACTGAATTGTCTCAACTTCTGCCTCTTCATGGTCTCCATTTCCTAGAACACCATTTCTTACCTCATCTATCTCAAGCATATCCACCCAGGAAACAATAATTAAGGTCAAGTTAGTACCAAGCATTGTAATAGGCAAAAAAATTAAAAGGTGGAATCAGGTTTGTCTTTCCACTAAACATAGTACTGTCTAGCTGTACAAGAGAGATAAGTAGATACTTAAACAAGGCGGGATAACAGTGACGCTGGAAACATTTTGTAACACAGCAAATCAACACATTAAATAGAAGACCATTCTGTTGTGAAATTATGGTAGCATGTGACTAAGTCCCATCTTCAAACATCACTTCTTAAGTTTTAAGAAGAGTATTAAATTAGAATATTGTGGGGAACACTTTCAGAATTAACTTTGACTGACTTCTTGCTTGTGATTAATCATGAATGAGTCTGCCAACATGTCTTTGTTATTAATTAAGACATGTGTTATATCCTGACAAGTTACTCTGCTTACATATATGTCCTTGAGGGACTGTCCTAGCCTGAAGGAAATAGCCTTAGTCAAACATAGGTACTGTGTACCATCAACTTGCCATATAAGGATTTGTGGTCATTGTTTATATTCCTGGAATCGGCCATGCTTTGTGTTGCTTGCCTTTAAAAGATACTGAGAAAATACACTGCATGGTATTTACCAGCAGCCCTTCCATCTCTGTCTCTTGCATCTTCTTTCTGCCTTTCCTGTAATCATCCTCATTGCCCCAGTTGTGGTTCCGTGGTTTCCACATTGACTAACCGGCAGGCTCCAGCAGAATACAAATATAGGCAATATTCTTTGCAAAGCATGAGGGAAAACAGTTGCAGATGGAAACCTTGACTAGGAAGATGAGGGAAATCAGGTCCAAACTAATGCACAGTCAGTTTGTGGTTTAAATTCAGTGCAATAAAATTAAGGAGAGTTATAATACTTGAAGACACCTGTCTTGAAAATATCTTTTAAAATGATTTATTTTTATTTTATATGCATTTGTGTCTTACCTGCATATTTGTCTGTGTGAGGGTGTCAGATCCTCTGGAATTAAAGTTTTAGACTATTGTGAGCTGCCAGGTGAGTGCTGGGAATTGAACCTGGGTTCTCTGGAAGAGCAGCCAGTGATCTTACCCCTTGACCATCTCTCCAACACCTTGAAATTATCTTTGTCTGTGTGTGTGTGTGTGTGTGTCGTTTGAGACAGGATATCTTTGTGTAGTCCTGTCTGTCCTGGAACTCATTCTGCTGACTAGGCTAGCCTTGAACTCAGAGATCCACCTGCCTCTGCTTCCCAAGTGCTGGGATTAAAGGTGTGCAGCATCACCACCCAACCTTTTGTTTTTTAAATATCTTTTAATAAAAGATATTGATAGGAATAAGTAACTATGTCTTATGAAACATCATAGGGTAACTGTTCTAGATTTTTTTGTTTTTGTTTGTTTGTTTTTAATCTGTTATGATGCACACACTGACCTAAAGCAGTTTGAGGAATAAAGGGCTTATTTGATCTCACAGGACAGAAATATCAACACAGAAAACAAAGGAAGGACTTGAAACACAAACAATGGAGGGGAGTAGCACTGACTTTCTCCCTCTTGCTTGCTCAGCTTTTTGTCTTATATAACCCAGACCCACCTGTCTAGGAATGGCATTGTCCATACTGGACCGGGCTCCCTACATAAACTATAAGAAAATGCTCTCACAGTCATGGACACAGGCCAATCTGATGGAAGCAATTCTTCAACTGATGTTCCCCTGTCCAAGGAGACATTATGCTTGCATCATATTGACTATAGAGGTTAAGTTTATAGATATCTAGAATATTATTCATTTAATATTAAAAAGGCAAAAATTTGGTCTGGGAGATTTCTCAAGGCAGTTGTCACCAAGCCTGAAGACTGACTTGAATGCAATTCCTAGAATCCACAAAATTGAGAAATAAGAATAAATTCCAGCAAGTTGTCCTCTGGTACACACCTCTCCTCCCCACAAAAACCTAATTAAAATTGTTTTCATGCACAAAACTAAATGTGTATTGTAAGAGCTACAAGGGAACTTAGAAATGATAAACATAAATTTCTGTGATTACCTAAAGAGGGATTCGTGTGGAGAAATGCAAATGTGAGAGCTCCTTAGTTACCTTTCTATGGCTGTGAGAGACACCATGGCCGAGAAGACTTATAGAAGAAATAGACTACTGAGACTCATAGTTCCAGAAGGCGAGTTCACGGCCATCCTGGATGGGAACATGGTGGCAGGCAGCAGGCATGGTACTAGAACTGTAGCTGAGAAATCAAATCTTGATCAAGCATGAAGGAGAGAGAGCTAACTAGGAATGGTGTGGGCTTTTGAAACCTCAAAGTCCAGCTCCAGTGACACACCTCCTCCAACAAGGCCACTCCTCCTCCAACAAGGCCACACCTCCTCCAACAAGGCCACTCCTCCTAATCCTTCCCCAACAGTTCCACCAACTGGGGACCAGACATTCAAAGGTATGAACCTATAGAGGCCATTCTCATTCAGACCACCACAGATAGTGGCTTGAGGTGAAAGGTTTTGCTATCAAGTAGATCAGGAATGTTTGCTTCAGCATTGAAACATAACAGTATGTGTAAATTACATAAAAATTAAATTTGAAAAGAAGAAACTTCAGTGTCTTGTAATTTTATTAGTCACAGTGCAGCTGCACAAGCAGAACAACTGGGGGTGGATATCAACAACTGAGCAGTCAGGAAGAAAAGATGAGCACAAAGTGAGGGAGATCACAGGGAGATCAGAACTCATAAACCCAAACTTAACCTTCAAAACACTGCCTGCTTTTCCTGATACTGGTGGCAATATTATCCCATAGGTCCTCAGGACTTTTGTCACAAAGCCAAGCATATACATCTGATCCAGGTGTAAAGTAACATGAATCTAGGGCAAGCCAGATCCACCTTCTACTTCACCCCAAGGAATTGAATCAGCAGCTCAGAAACAGCCTGTGTTAGCGACAACGAGCTATTGCTTCCCTCTGCCCTCTGAAATTCCCGTGTGTCTCCCACATGTCCGGTTCTAATTGTCAAGGAAGGCATTTGAGTTCACTTGTGGCAGATCTTGATACGTAATGATGCACTATGACATGCTACTTTAGAACAGACACTCGCCACCTTTGTTCTCATTTAATAATCCTACTGTGTTTGGTAAACAGTATCTCCACTGAATTCTGGGCGTGATGTTTTAAGAAGGTTTTGTTGGAATTGAAGTGTCATTTGAAGATGTATAATCATATGAGGAGGATTTTAGTGACTCAAAGAACTCTTGTATAAAAGTCATACTTGATTGATTGCAGGGGTTTGCAAGTGAAAATGTCATACGAATGTATATTTTTAAAAACTCATTTGTAGTCTGATTATCATCCTTCTATATTATTATTCCTTCTATGTTATAAGCTCCATATGCACAAAGAATTGTGTGTGTGTGTGTGTGTGTGTGTGTGTGTAGAGTGCATGCACACACTCATTTATATTTTATTTATAGTCCCCAGTACATATCCACAGATGCTAAAGTAATAAAATACTTGTTGTATTAATCAATTAATTAAGACAACTAAGATAATTTTCTATAAAAATGAAATTAGACTAGTTAAGTATGAAATGGATTATGCATACATTCCACAATTTCCTTGTATCTCAGCATGATAAGCGTGCCATGTCTTCATAAATATGTTCTTTCACGGTTGTAAAATCAGAGAGTGGGAGATAACATAATCTCCATAAAAGATCCGAAATATCTCCAAGTCTTTGAGAAGTTTTGTCTTAATAAAATCACACAAATGGTGTAATAATTAAAAATATGTTATGCTTCTTTGGGCAATTTGAAAGTTTCTATTGACAATTGTAATATTACATATAAAGGGAGTGGAGAGATGGCTCAGCAGCTAAGAGCACACAGTGCTCTATGAGAGGACAGGAGTTGTGATCCCAGAAGCCTCTTTGTCTATAACTTCAGCTCAAGGGCACCTGACACCTTTTCTGGCCTCTGTGAGTACCTGTACACACTAATACACACACACGCACACACACACACACACACACTTTTTAAAAAATGAGTGTAAATGCAGACCTTTAAAAAAAAAACCAACAATTTCCTATTTGGCATACTAATATCTATTTTTCCATATGACATGACATACTAGATAAAAATATTGTTTGGGGCTGGGGAGTTTGATTATAAGATAAGAGTGCTTACTGAAAAGGTATAAGCATGAGGTCCAGAAGTCAAATCCCCAGCACCCACATAAAATGTCAGGTGTGGCCATCACCGTGAGGGGCAGAAAGAGCAGCAGTGTGGGACCTTGCAGTCTTCCAGTCTAGCGCCAGATTCAGTGGAGAACTTGTCTCAAGAAAATAATGCAAAAAGTGACAAAGCCAGTCACCCAATGCCCCTTTTAGCTTCTGCACGCACACTTCACGTACATTTTCTCTCTTGTTCATATGTAATAAGTTATTTGCTCCTTATTCACTTTCATTGTCTTGGTAGTTACTGACCAGTTCAGCTTCAGCAATTATCAGTGTATCGTCCATACACAGAGGGTATGAGAAGCGGCTGCTTAGGAATTTTTATTGTTTTTGCATCTAGATGCTTTCATCCTTTGAGTAAGCCTCGTCAAATATTTATGTTTAGAATCAATGTTTGTATCACAGGTTACTGAAAACCCAGCAGTGGCTATGAATTCGGTTATAATATCAACCATGAGTTATCATGTCTGTTTCTTGAAACAGAGTCTCACTTTGCAGCTCAGGCCAGCCTCAACCTTAAGATTCTTCTCCCACAGCCTCTTGGATTCTACATGCACCATCATGCCTGGTCTCTTCTTCCTTTTTCTGTCTTTTATTAAAATATGTAAGTTTAGCCTGTCAGCTTAGACATGGGACTCCAAAAACCAAGCTTCTAATATCTATCATGTTTCTAGGGCCTGTGAAATCTTACCTCTTGCTCAGAATCTAAAGTCCTTTCTGCCTAATACCCCAAACATATAACTTTTAATCATCTATATTACATGAGTTACATTCTTATTCAAAGTACTTTCTCAGCAGAAATACATTTACAAGGTAAGCTAATAGTACTATAAATATTTGAAGTCACCACAGCTTTAAATTTAACAGCTGTGTATAAAAACACAATTCTATACCTGGAGATTTCTATGACCAATACAAACTCATGTTTCCTTGTTCTCTAGAAACGTGGTTATAGAAAAATGAAGGCAATTATAATCTGAAAAATGTACCTGACCTGCAAGATTCCTCATAGTTTATACTTAATTTTATCTCATCTCGTCTCTCTCTCTCCCATCTCACTGCCTAAGTATTCTATATCCTCTGATTAGACATCATATAGACCCTTACATATTGCATTGGATGGTGGGCATTCTGAAGGTAACTGTATGATTGGATCCTGTGGTTTTTATTGTTCCTTTCTTTTCTTCAATATCAGCTTTTTAAAATTTATTTTTGTTTTCTTTTTAAAAGACAAGTAGCTTTGGGTGTCCTGGAACTCACTCTGTAGACCAGGCTGGTCTCACACTCACAGACCCACCCACCTCTGCCTCCTCAATGCTGGGGTTAAAGGCATGAGACACCATCACCTGCTTCAGTATCAGTTTTTAGATCTATACTTATCATCTACATCTTATAGGAGGTTGTATTTGACATAGTATCCCTCTCAGCAAAGTCCTTTCCATAGGCTTCAAGGAATATAATACATGTTACACCCATGGCCTCAAGGGAATGCTTGAGATCATAATGGCACCAAGCCCAATGTGCACACAAATGGCTGTGATAAAGTTTAGTTTATACATTAACTATAGCCAGAGATCAGCAACAA
This sequence comes from Mastomys natalensis, assembly GCA_021653895.1. Lineage (NCBI taxonomy): Eukaryota > Metazoa > Chordata > Mammalia > Rodentia > Muridae > Mastomys > Mastomys natalensis. The sequence continues at coordinate 2,070,608 of JAJTUV010000495.1, read as the reverse complement.
TGACTAGTGATCATTATGACAATATACAGGAATGACAGTGGTGACCCTCCACCCATGCACACACTCATAACACTAACTGGAATCCCGTGGATTAAGATAAGGTGACATGAAGTTGGGAGGGAGATGTGGGGGTATCTGGGAAGAGTTGGCAGGGAAGAGTGTGGGAGATGGCCAAAGTATGTTGTATGAGCCTTTGAAACTCTCAAACAATAAATAAAAATTACATTAAGAAGTGATGTGATTGTGACTTTTGTCTTTGTGCCTATTTCTCCCTCTCCCTGTCTCTCTACCTCCTCGTTCTTCTATTAATAATGCAAGAAGACATGATGGGATGCATTGCGGTGTGTGACAAAGGCATTGCAGCCCTGCGTTAGATGAAGATCTCAGTATTTCTTGGACACTGTGATACCAGTGCCACAGTAGCCAGTAAGTCAAGAAGACTTGACAATAATCACAAAGACTACTGAGGAAGTAGAGGGTAGTGCCAGCAGAAGGATGAGTCGTGTCTCCTAGAAGATGAAGTCAGATGATACAAGACTCATCAGGTACTCAGAAAGGTACATGGTTAAAACTTACGCATTCTTCTTGGAACTTTAAAGTTACTATTTCAGGATTATGGATAGATGAAGGGAAGCTTAAACAACAAAAGCTGAAATTGTAGATATAGAGGGACTAATTTGCTCTTACGGGGTTTATGCATTCTCTGCTAGGGACAGCAAAATTGTGAATGACTTCTTCCTTTTATAATGGGGCTATGATGTGCACACATTCTCGACATGTGTGCGTAGGATCTTGGTAGGGAATTCTCCAGGGAAGACTCAGCAGCAGCGTTACCGGGATATCAGAAGAACATGGTTATAACTCTAACTGATGCTTATCCCCTTTAAAAAGGAGGTTAAACAATTCTTCAGCGTTTTCAGCAACAGCCACCTCTCCCCGCTCCCACCTGTTGAGCATTCCTGTTATTCTCCTCTCCCATTTTTAAAGCAAACATTTCCTGTGTATTCTGTATGTTCTGGATGCTGATGCATCATTTATTTTGCACAGTCGGTGCTTACTTTTATCCCTACAATTCCTTCATTTATTTAAACATAATGTAATCTAATTCACACCTTACCACTTCTTTCCTTCTTACTTGCTTTTTGTCTTTTTTTGTTTGGTTGGTTTTTTGCTTCAGCTTTCTTCCTTTATAATTTTTTTTCTCCTGGAGTATTTTCAATGGGATCTTTCACTACTTCAAGACAAACATATTCTCCAGAAAATTTTTTTAACAATAACTCACATCACTTTCATTAATTTATAGTAAGAGATATGGCTTCAAATTAGTTTTTGTGTGTTATGTTTGTGTGCTCACACCCAAATACAAATGCACACATGTGCCTGCAGACATGCATGTGAAAGCCAAAGGTTGTTCTCTCTCTCTCTCTCTCTCTCTCTCTCTCTCTCTCTCTCTCTGTGTGTGTGTGTGTGTGTGTGTGTGTCTCTCTCTCTCTCTGTCTCTCTCTGTCTCTCTCTCTCTCTCTCTCTCTCTTAGTTTCTTCAAAAACTTGTGTGTTTAATTTCTAATGAGAACAAGCTACCACTCTGAAATAATGGCACACATTTAAGATCTTTAATCTGTTTGCTTAACCCATCTCACTTTAGCTTCACCTTGTTGATCTTCTATTATGATGCGAGCACAATTAATAGTTTTCTAATTTTTCTTTTATTGACAGCGGTAAACTCCCACTGTCATTTACGGCCAACTGGTAATCACAGAAGTGGAATGAGGGTATGGAGACCCTCTGCCTTGACAACAGAGGCTTAGTCACTGTACCCTTAGTCAGTCTGTCCCCTCCTTTCAAAACCAGGAACGAATGCAGAGCGCCTCCGGATTGCTACAGCAGTACTGTCCCACTGTCACACCTCTGTGGACAGCAGCTGCTCTCACGTTCTGGGCTCAGCTTCTGCCTTACATTATTTATTAATTATGATATCATCACGTAGCCAGTCTATTAATTCAGTTTGCCTAGAAATCTTAAACAGTACTCGTAGTTTACCACATAATGAAGAACCTGCCTAGATCTTTGTTTTCCAATGAGCACTCAGGAAACCACCCACAAAATTCCTCATTTGTGGAATGCAATGCTGACCAGCTAGAGAGTGTGCCAAACTAGAAGGGACATTGTGTTCTCTCATAGTTCAGAGGGTGACCGTGCACACTTATGCTTGTGATAAAGTAAAAATGTAAATAAAAGAAATTATCATCCTTAAGGTAGCAGTTAAGTGTGCAAATGCAAACATTTGCACAAATACTTTGTGGACTCCCTCTGATCAGTTTCCTGATCTAAAACAGCCAGAAAGACTGGTAGTGCCTACCTCACAGGCTCACTGTTAAATTGAATGAATATGTTGTTTTTCATTCATTTTATTGCCATTATATTTTATCCTCAGAACTGTTCCTTCCATATAGTAGACCCTAATTAAACTCATCATTTATCATAGTTAGTACTATTACAGTAATCTATGACCTTGTAAGTTCTGCAGTTCTAGAAATCCAGTTACTGTGAACCTCCCCTCAGTTTTCTGCCCTCTAGTGGTAATTCTAAGTACAGTTTTTGTTCCTGATTTGATGTGAAATTCTTATTAACTTCTCACTTTGTTTCCCTAATCCTATTCAGTCCAAATTATTTCAATTGTGCATGTACATGCACATGTGTGTATGTGTGTGTGCCTACAATTGAACATATTTAACATAGTTTCTCATGTATTTAATAAGGGGAATCTGAAGACTGTATTTGTAAAAATCTTTTCATGGGTGCCCATGTAGAGTTTTTTCTCTGAGAGAGCTCCATGCTAATACAATCCCTTCCTCTAGAACCAAGAACTTTCATTTGATTGTCCCTATTTACGAAATCTTATCCCAATTAAAAACATTTAAAAATAACCTGTATCACATTCAAGGTATTATGGTTTATGAGAACAAGAGCATACACAAGCTATGAAAAGCTTTAATTAATGACCAGCGAAGGAGGGCATTATAGTACCTGCCTGTAACCCCAGCACTCAGGAGGCAGATGGTGGGAAAGTGCTCTGAGTTTCCAGTCAACCTGGATGGACTACATTGTAAGTTCCAGACCTGCCTGAGATGCATTGTGGGACTGTGTGTTTGTGTGTGTGTACATGTGTGTGTACGTGTGTGTGTACATATTTATATCTATACACACATACCTATCTATCTATCTATCTATCTATCTATCCATACATACATATATATAATTTATATTAAACTAAGAATGGTGGAAAACATCTACAATCCCATTACTTACAAAACAGAGGCAGGGTATGGGGATCTTGAATGTCGCACCAGCTATGTTGAACAGAGATAAAACATCCCACAGACTTACCTACAAGAGAACCAGATGGAACCAGTTCACAAATTGAAGTTCCCTTTTTAGCTTGTTGTCAAGTTGGCCAAAAACTAGCCACCTCACCCAGTCTCAGATGTACTTAATTTAAACAAAAGTCTTATTTGAATCATATACGTTTAGCAAATAAATAAAAGAATCTATCTTAAGCCATGGGAGATTAATTGAGTTATCAGAGAGTGGTGTACCTTCTATTCATAAGGCAGCAAGTGGAGCTGAAGAACTGCCCTATGTAATAAACTACAAGATTTACTTAGCAGATCAAGTGTTCAAAGTTTGATCTTGAACCATTTAATTCACTCATACATAGTTCTGTCCTTGATCAGGATGGGACCATAAATATAAAAGAAGGGGGAGAACCCTTGGCCTTCAAGCTTATGTGGTTTGACGGATAACACTTCCTTCATGCTCCCTAAAACTTCCTCTAAGCAGTTCTTGGAGCTTAGACTGGGAAGATACTTACCATAAATAAAGTTTTATTGCCTTCTCTTCTGGTCTAGTGAGATAAGACTTGTGCTGGTATTGGGAATATACGGTAGAAGATCGCATCAGTGCCTTTGAGTGAGAGGGAAAGGCTGAAGAAAGAGAAAGCCTGTGTTCAGTTCTGTAAAGACATTTGAGAATCATCCTAGCATCCTAGGCGTTGACAGCAGTGATGGGACAGCAGTGACATCAGTGTGTGTACATACACCTGATGACAGGTGACATTAGGGAACAGCACTGTGTAAGAGGTTAGTACCTTGGTACTCACACTTGTCAGTTATGTTTGTGCTGGGATTGTACCTAGAGCCCTACACATATGCCAGATGCACACTACTTGTGTAACACTTTTAAATGTTTTATTTGTTTATTTATTTATTTATTTATTTATTTCTATATTTTGGTGACAGAATCTTACTACACATCTGGGGTAGATTTTAAATTTACCATCTTCCTATCTTGGCCTCCCAGGTACCTAGGATGATGAGACTGCACAGTCAGGCTGGCTTATACAACTTTTCTTTAAGTCCCAAGTTCCACACACATGATCCTTGTAAGCAAATATAACTATGCTAAATTCACATGTCTTATTGAAGTTTATATGGCATAATTTACTTATTCCTGTGAACAAAGAATCTAACAAAGGGAAAAGGGAAAAGGGGGGGACTTCAGAAATATCTAAACAAGAAGGAAAGAGCAACGGAAAGAGGGGGGACACGCATATTAAAGTAATGAATCTAAGTGGAAATGTATGGATTTTCCCACCCAGAGGATGTTACTATGTTAATATCATAATATAATATTTTACTAGATACAGAGTCAAAATAGTGGACAAAAAAGTTTGTACTTGTTTAAAAACTGTAGGTACTACAGCCTGTACATTTAGTAACATCTGTATGCACCATGGTGGGGCATTAGTAAAGGTCTGCCTAGAACGTCCCTTACAGAGTGAAAGTAGCTAGTACATCTAACATCCAAGGTGAGCTCTACAGACCGGCACAGGTTACACAGGGGAAGAAATATGATGGAAGGAACATATTCAGACACCGAGAAGGAAGACAAGGAATCCAGAGCACAAAGGAAGCAGTAGGTTTAGGCTGCTCAGTGATTCAGTGTTGCTGAAGAATAGGGAGCCAGGGAAGACAGGGATGGAGAAATGTAGGGCGAAGGAGGAAAGCTGAACCCAGGTCTTATGGACCTTCTGCCTATGCTAAAGAGGTTATACTTAGCCAAATGTGTTGATAAACTGTAACCCCAGTTTGTGGGAGGCTGAGGCAAGAAAGAGGGAGGCAAGTTTCAGGACAAATTAAAAATATATATTGGTCTATTACCTTCCCTATCCCCCAGTAAACAATGAGAATAACAGAAACAGTAACCAAAGCTTTATCACATAAAATGGGGAAAAGGAAAACCTGAGGATAAAAATTCCAGGAATTCAATAAGGTTGCTGTGTTTATAAGGGAAGAGTTAAAGGAGGATAGGCTATAATCCCAGTACTTAGGAGATCACTGTAGGTTGAGTCTAACCTGGTCTACATAGTATGTCTTGCTTTAAACAACTAATAAAGAATCAAATGAAACATATTTAAAAGGGCAGAACATTAAGACAAGGAAACTAATTTTTTTTTAAAAAGAAAGATATAATGTAGATACCCTATTCTGCTCAAGGCTTTGGTTGATTAATTTACCAGAGGACAGAAAATCAAGCAGAGATAGAATACAGAATACAAATATGACAGCTACCTTTCCACTCTACAAGACCTAAACCATGACATGGAGACTAGAGAAAAGAGGAAGAAGACAAAGGACAAGGGAATTTTATTCTGCGGAGTAGGGAGGAAACAAGATCTGAAGACAGCAGACAGTGAAGAAGTAGAAACACGTCTGCTGGTGGCAACATTCACCTTTAGTCCCAGCACTTGGGAAGCAGAGGCAGGTGGATCTCTCGGATCTCTGTGAGTTTGAGGACAGCCTCGTCTACAGAACGATTTCCAGAATCACCACCAGAACTACACAAAGAAACCCTGCCTCAAATAAACAAACAACTAATGCCCCAACCCCATCCCTCACAAAGGAAGAAGTAAAAACATGTAAATAAGTTACAAGTGGGGCAGTTATTATTGTTTTCTATTTTCAGGAGTTATATGTTTTAAAAGATTTAATAAGATAGCAAGCAGGAACCACCAGATTTTTAAAATTCTAACATGATTCATAGTTTAATCATCACATTTTTTTCAGTTATTTGTTAAGATATATTTTACTTATTTGATATCTTTGAAATAGGAAAATAATGTTTTTCCTATCATGTAAAAAAAAAAAAAACCCAAAAATGTATGTTATAAATCTTCTGAATTTAGACAAAAGACGAGTAAGCCAGTCACAGTGACTGAAATCTACAATCCTGGCTCTCAGAGACTCCACAGGAAGATCAGAACTTTGGGGACAGACTGTACAATTTAGTGAGACCCGAGGGAGGCTCCTGAGCTTTCTACAGCTTCCTGCTCTCTGGAAGAACCACGGGAGTTCATGACTTCTTTGGTAAGCAGTAGGCACTGTAATTGCCGAGAACACTACTAAAAGATCGCTTTGGGGCTGAAATTTCTACAAAATTGTTTCAAAGCTAACAGGATATGTAGGATTGTGGTATCCAGCTACAATCCTAGAGTTCAGAAGACTGAGACAGAAGGATAGTATGCTAGAAGCTAGCCTATGCTATGTGACAAGAGCCTGTTTTTAGGAAAAGGAAAAGTAACGGGAAAAGGGAAAAGGAAAATAGAGACCACCAGGAAGCCCTGATCCTATACCGCACACATACAAAAGATGAAGCCGCCCAGAGCAATGGATCTCAAACTGTGGGTCACGACCCTTTTCCGGGCTCAAATGATCCTCTCATGGGGGCGTCACCTAAGACCATCAAAAGCACATACATTTACATTACAATTCATAGTAGTAGCAAAACTACAGTAATGAAGTAGCATTGAAAATAATTTTATGGTTCAGGGTCACCACACCACGAAGAAGGGCTGCAGCATTAGGAAGGTTGAGAACCAACTGCTCCAAAGGGAAGTGACCTCGTGGTGTTCCTTATCTGTTTTTGACAGAAGAATGTCTATTGCATTGGGTATTTCTGTAAGCGCTTTATGATCGATCATCATAATATAAAATCGCTGACATTTTTGGAGAAAAGGTAGAACATTTAAAAATTATGGTTTTGCTCAAAACATCCTGTAGTGCAGATCTTCCCAATAGACCCTCTAAAAGCTGCTTTTCACACACACTTTTTTTTTTTTTTTTGCCATTTATTCATCCATAAAAGTGCTGCTTTTGACTATGTGCTGGACATTGTTTAAAACCAAAACCTAGCAGCTGGCTTTATGGGACCATTGCTTAGCTCAGGGTCCTGAGATAAAACTGCAGAAGGAAAGTGTAGAGGGGGAAAAGGTGTGTCCCTGCAGAGATCAGTATCACAAGGAGATGAAGAAAGCCACATTCAATGATGCTCACTTTAGTTATATATTTCAAAATGTGCACACAATGCCGCTTAAAAGATAATGCCCGAGACCAAGGTCAGATCAAACTGCAGTGCGATGGGGAGGAAGTGTGTATGTTCTAAGACAACTCATGATGCCTTAGTTTGCAAGTACACATCACGTTCATACTGTCACTGTGTCTTCTGACGTTGGAATAATATACAGCATTCACTCATGTCTCTCTGTTTATCCCCTGGGTGCTGTGCAATGTTAGATATTTATTTTCTTTCATGTAAGTGACGTAATATTGTGATTCATGACGTCATGCAATTTTCTGGTAGATTGTTTTAGGGCCTCTCATGTTTTCATGAAAGTATATATCTTATTTTTGAAGGTTTCCAACTATTAAGTTTTCTTTCTATTCTTTGGTTCTTCGGTTTGTTTTTCTCTATGTCTTTTTTTTATTATTATTAATTTTTGCATAGAGGTCTTAGAACATGTCTGGATTATTTAGCTTGGCTGTTGGTTCCGTTTGCTTCTTGAGACAGGGTCTTGTTCTGTAGTACAACCTGGCCTCAGATTATAGTCCTTCTGCCTCAACTTGTACTGGACATTATTTAAAACAAAAACCTACCGGCTGGCTTTATGGGACCATTGCTTAGCTGCTAGGTTTTTGTTTTAAATAATGTCCAGACCCCAAGTGCTAGGAGTACGGGCCTGAGCGATCACATCTTGGCAGCAGGTTGTGTATTTTATTAATTTTAATTGTGTTTATACACGTGTGTCTGTGTGAGTGAATGTGCATATGCCCTTGGAGCCCTGAAGACAGTGTCTGATGCTTTGGTGCTGAAGTTACAGGTGGTTGTAATCAAAATGTGTGGGTGCTGAGAACTGAACTCACATAATCTCCTAGAACAGTGAATATTCTTGACTTCTGTGCTGTCTCTCCAGCCCCAGCATGTTGTGTTTTTCAATAACCTGACAAGAATCTCCTTTTAAATAGCCCAATGCAGAAAGAGTTGCTATTTGCATAGAAACAGGACCAATAGGATGTGTGTATATACAATATTACATATTACTGTATACGTAGTTTCATTTACATATGTATCTTTATCAATAAATAGTTTTTACAAGGTGTCACATGATGTGTGATTGTAGAGCCTGAAAAGTTTCACAATCTTCAGAGACAGGGAATAAAATAAAGATCCCGAGCAGCCAATGGTATCACCAAGGCCTGTGGAGAGCCGGTGTCACAAGATGGCGGCTGGCAGTCTGCCAGCCCTAGCTTGGGCATTGCTGCGCCATGATCAGGAAGTCTTGGCTGCACGTAGATCTGGTGTTACTACACATGCATTTTGCTTGTTCATCGTTACATAAGATCAGGCCATGTGACGTATGGGCTCAGCACCAATCCGGAATGACTTCGTGGCAGATTCTGGTTGGAGGAGATACAGAGATTTAAGGGCTGGGAATGAGGGTTGGGGGCTTTTTGGACGTTAAGGTTTCCTGAATAAACTGTGCTGAGAAGTTCCCGCGTTAGTTGTCTTCTGTCTGCTGGTCGGATCGGGAGGCGACAAAGGCCAAAGATTTCTTCTTTAAGACTTCAGCTTACTGAAGAGGCACACTCACATTTTGAAAGGCAGTCTGCTTTCCTCCCTCTGCCAATTTAAATGTTAACATTATCCCCTAAAACACCATCCCAGGAATATCAATAAGAATGTTTTACCAAATATCTGGACTCCCACTGTCCTGTGACGTTGACACATGCACTTAGCCACCACAGGGGCAATTTCCTCTGCTCTGTAAAGCTAACAAATGATGCCATGAGTATTCAGAGGAGAGAGAAATGGTTGACAGCCAAACCAACCCACCTGTTACTGGATGCCTACTGGGAGACTGTCCCCAAGGTCTGATCTGAGGGTAATCCAAGCCATGCATTGTCAGAGAATACATGGGAGTGGGAGCTCCGGGTGCATGAGAACTTAGACCTGACGATCAAGATGGATTTGAAGGTGAAGAAGTGAGTTGACAGGATGAACAAGCAGGAGTGAAAATACAGATAAACATCCCATGTTAGGACAGAGACCTAAGCTTACCTGGACATGATATGTGTCTAGAATCTCGATGGAAAATGAGGTTACGACATGGGCATGTGGTAGTCAGTTCATGAACAGGCTCCAATCGGAATGTGTAGAGCTTTACTTGTGTATTGCTTTCAGTTTTCAAAACTGCTGTAACATACACCAGATCGTTTAATCCTTTCAGCAATCCTGTGAGGCAAATTTTACTGATACTAATTTATGAAATTTTTGCTTTGTACTTTTTGAGATAAGATCTTCCCCAAACCGAGACAAGTCTGGACTCAAACTTACTATGTAACCCAAGCTGGCCTGGATATCGTCATCTTTCTGCCTCACACTCTCAAATTCTTGAACTAAAATAGGAGATACCAGGCCTGGCATCATTACTGATTATCACATTGATACTCTAAAGGTGTTAAATTTGTCATCTGAACCCTGCTGGATTACTCTTATGGAAGTGGCAATAGGTGACCTTTCTGGCTCTTAAGTAAGGGACTTTACTGCACAAATGGTGCGATACAAGGTCTGAATATGATTTGTGAGAAATAACTGCAGTGTAATATCTAGGAAGCCAAAAGGAACACTTTGCACGTGTGTCCAGCATCACTGTAAAACAAAAGAACCCAAGACAATTGTCACAGGTGGAGTCATTTTTAAAGGAGGAAAGGACAAACATTCAAGGACAGGGGGATGTATCTAAGACACACAGCACAAACATGAAGAGGAAACACACTCTCACATCGAAATCAAAAGCTTCACGTTATCTTTAAGTTTAAACCCAGCTTAAAGTTTAAACTGTATGAAAATGCTCAGCTTCTCTTTATTCCTAGAGAGTCTTAGGATATCCTCACATTGAGAAGCAGCTTGGGTTGGACTCCTAGATTTATACAACTTCATGGAACAGACAAGAATCAAACCATTTCAACACACTTCTTTCTGTCAGTCTGTTCATGGAGACACAACATACACCCAAGATAGGGTCACTTACAAGGGCAGAAGTTCATGCATTATAGCATATAAGGCTAAGAAGACCAAGATAAAGACACCACTGGGATTACAGATGTAAAAGACTAGGAATGCTCTGTTCCTACATAGGATGTTATAGGAACACAAACATTCAACCACAGTGGGAATTATGTTCTAAGCACTTCAATTTCTCCCATGTCTCTCTCTACAACAAAACCACCTCCTTACAGTACTGCTAAGTGCAGATTAAACACCTATGGAGCAGTGTTTTGATATAGACATGGTTTTTTTTCCCCCTCTTTTATTACAGGCAAAGAAAATGTGAAAAGACAAAACAAATCAAAACAATAGCTAACCAGGGAATTTAAACATCAAAACAAATTGTCTGCCTGTTTTAAGATATGTGATTAAAAAACAAACTTTAAACTCATTTGGCCTCTTTTGTTTGTTTTCCAGTTGGATTCATAGCCAGTACATATGCCCTTAGGAAAAGAAATTGCATGAGCAAATAAGATAAACTGTAGAGTAAGACTTGGTAGCCCATGCTTGTTATCTCAATGCTGAGAATGATGAGGCAGGAGGATCATGAGTTCAAGGTCAGCCTGGGGAGCTAAGAGACAACTTACCCCAAGAGAAAAACGGAAACAAAGACAAGACAAAATGTGGTTCTCATAGACTCTTAACTTTTTAATATTTATTTTATTTTATATATGTGTTCACACGAATGTCCATGCAGGTGTGTGTGCATGCACATGCCGTGCTGCATGTGTGAAGGTCAAGGGAAACTTTCTAAAGCTGAGTCCCAACTTCCACCTCGTTGAGACAGGGTCTTTCTTGTTTCTGTAGCTGCATGATGGGGAAGGCTTTGCTTCCCCCAGTCTCTGCCTCTCATCTCACTGTGGGAGGCTGGGATTGCAGATGTCAAAGGCTGTTCTGTGTAAGTTCCAGGCATCAGACTGTTGCAATCAGAGGTCTTTCCCACTGAGCCTTCACCTCCACCCCCAATTCATATGTGTTTTAAAAAATAAGTCAAGTAATTTTGGAGACTGTGGTCCATCATAAACTAAAGAGAATGCTAAGTTTATACTGGTTAATTCTCAGTTTTGTTTCTCTTTATCCTTAAAAGAAAATAAACATTAAAAAAAAAAAGCCAGGCAGTGGTGGTGGACACCTTTAATCCCAGTACTCTGGAGGCAGAAGCAGGTGGATCTCTCTGAGTTCAAGGACACGCTGGCTACAGAGCAGGTTCCAGGATTTACAGAGCTAAACAGAGGCAAACAAGCAAACAAAACCCTCATTTATTCTAGATCTTTTGGAGCTGAAAGAAATAAAACACTCATTCATGTTTTCTGTACGGTTTAAAGAAATAGAATAAATACAAAAGAAACAATATTGCTTCTATTCTTCAAGAGTTTAAAATGTGCTTTAAAATAACCAAGAAGTTTCAGGGCCTGTGAGATGGGTCATTAGATAAATGCACTTGCCACTAAGTTGGAGGATCTGAGTTTAATTCCAGGACCTAAATAGTGAATAAAGAGACATGACTCCCTAAAGTGGCCCTCTGACCTTCACATGTGCTCTGTGGCATGTGAATACTGCACACACATACGATCACAGAGCATATGTATTCATGCGTGCCCCCACATATATAGACACACAGACACATGCACACAACACACACACAAATAAATGTAATAATGAAAAGGAAGGTTTAGTAGGATGGAGATATAGATTAGGAGGCAGAAAGTTTGCCTCACACATACAAGGCTCTGGGCTCAATCCAGCACCATGAAGAATAGGAGCAGAAAAGAGATGGAGATTGGAGAAGGAGGTGGGGAAGGGAGAGAGGGGGAAAGGAGAAAAAGGAGCTGTTACTTCATATGAATAAGAAAGTACAAGTTGATACTTTTGTATTGGTGATCTGAGAGCAAAGGTAACCTAGAGACAAACCTTCATGTAGCATGCATGGGCAGTGTGGTGGTTTGAATATGCTTGGCCCATGGGAAGTGGCACTTTTAGCAGGTGTGGCCTTGTTGGAATAGGTGTGGCCTTGTTGGAGGAAGTGTGCCACTGTGGGGTGGGCAATGAGGTCCCCTTCTATGCTCAGGCTCCACCCAGTGCAGATGATAGACTCTTCTGGGCTGAATTTGGATCAAAATGTAGAATTCTTGGCTCCTTCAGCACCATGTCTATCTGGACACTGCCATGTTTCCGACCATGATGAACCTCTGAAACTGTAAGCCAGCTCCAATGAAATGTTTTACGTATAAGAGTTGCCTTGGTCAAAGTATCTCTTAGTAGCAATAAAACCTTAACTAAGACAGGCAGAAAGGCAAAGGCTCAATGTCTGGATTAGGCTTGAAGTGCTATGGGGAAAAATAAAACAACCTGGGTGTGCGGGGGAAACAGCTCATGGGAGTATAACAGGGTTCAGAACCCAAGCTCTTTAAATCGGTGGTTCTCAATCTGTCGATTGTGACTTCTTTGAGGGTCAAACAACCTTTTCACAGTGGTCACTGAAGACCATAGGAAACCAGATATTTACATTATGATTCATAACTAGCAAAATTGCAAGTATGAAGTAGCAACAAAACTAATTTTATGGTTGGGTGTCACCACCACATGAAGAACTGCATTAAAAGGTCACAGCAGCAGGATGAAGGTTGAGAATCGCTGCTCTAAATGATTAATAGGGATTCTTAAATGAAACAGTGTGAGAGAATATCATAAGACTTCTGCAAAATCAATATGCTTGGGAAGAGAGCTGGCTCCAATGCACAGCACAGCTTCCCGTGTTTGCAGCAGAACAAAGAATTTAATAGACAGAATGCTGGGAAGAGAGAAGGAAGGTGCATTTCACTATCAAGTCAAATACATTGTTGCAAAAGTTAGGTCAGCCTTTCCATTGTCTTATATGTTTCCTATTCAAATAAAAAGTAACACAGCCAGCAGCCAGCAGCAAACCTACACGAAGATCTTCCATCCTTGTTCTGTGCCTAACCTGGCCACATGTGGAGATCAGTATACACATTTGTAATTTGTTTGGACCTTTTCCTTCTATACTTCAGAAGCACTTGGGCTGTTCAGCCTACATATTTGAGTATATATTTAAGTGTGTTTTTTAAATCCCTTTGTGGCAGGGTTTGGGGTGAATCACACATCAAAGTGTGAAAGCTATCCTTCCTCTCTTTGCAAGCTAAATTTAAAACAGCCAGGGTGGTTCTGCAGTGTACCTGTGGCTGCACTGATGGACCGGGCATCACCTCATGTTCCTTAGGAGCCTCACCAGGTCCTCCCAAAACACAGATTTCCTGTTGAGATGCTTCAAATGTGTATATGCCACATGTATGTTTCTTTTATCCATATGCTTACAGGACATGCGATATCTCAGTAATCAGAAGCAATGCCTGTACACAATAGTAACTTAGCAAAGAAAGAAGAACAAGAGAATGACCAATATCTTTCCATTTACCATTCACCTATTGTTTGTTTAAAACAGTTTTGAAGATATGGAAAAAATCACTTATATTTCTAAATCTGAGGCTTTTTCTGCATGAAATTTGATCAAAAATTATTTGCCCTAAGATGTATATTTAAATGAAATGTATATGTCCAACCAGTGCTTACAATTAACAGATTGTTTACATGATGCAAAAGAGGTCTGTGTTAATGATATTTTATTTTCACTTAGAACTACAGTCTAGTAAAATCTCCCACTAAGTTTTAATACATGTTTTCTCCTGGTATCCCAGCATTAATGAAGCTGTCAGCCTGCATTTTCATTCGAATTATGTCTGTTGCTAACTTCATAGTGTTAATTTCAGTTACTAGGTTATAAAGAAGTCTTGTAAGATATTTACCCTTTATTAGTCCAAAAATGATAATCTTCCACTAATTTCAACCTTTTAATGACCTAGAAATTAGCATTATAGAAAAGAATTTTCTTCAAAATGTTCTTTGATTTGTTGTTTCATAAATAGTGTTATTTAAATTCTTTATTATAAAAAACCTCGTGGCTACCTAACTTATCAAATATTTCTACTTCACCTTATGACAAATTCAATATGCACATTCTTCAAAAGGTCTTGATTTCGATGTACAAAAATGTAACTTCATTGTTTTAACCCTGGCTCCTACCTATGAAATCTTGTATAGGTCTGTTTTGTTTTTTTTTTGATCAAAATTGTTCTTTTTTAAAAATCTTATTTTGCAGAGGCAATTGTTGTCGGATTAATCGCATCAGGATGCCACACAGGTGGACCTCGTGAGTTCAAGGCACCTGGGTTCAGAGGATTCGGGGTACCAGGGTTCCAGAGAAAAGGTTCTCAAAAAAACATAAAACAAAAAACACCACCAACCCCAACTCTTATTTTTCTAAACATAAAACAGTGACATGTCAAGGTACATTTCCTTACTGAAATGAAGAAAGGAAGCCTCCTTATATCCTTTCAAGGGTCAGAGGGTCATTAGATAGCAGTGTTTCCTAAGTTGCTATTGATATAATTACAGTGCTGTAAGAAATCACCTGCAGCGATAACGACCCTGGAACCGCCTCTTGCGAAGCCCAGGCCTCCCGGCCCATACGATTCGCAGCTGCCGCAGAGCTTGGAGCGTCGCTAGAACCGTGTACTTGATGGCTCACCGTGTCTGACAAGTCTGCAGCAACGTCATTGTAATCACTTCCCCTTTACCTAAAAAGCTAAGCCTTTGCATCTGATACAACCGTCATGTTTCAAGTCAGGGGATCTGCCGAGAATGAATCAAACCCAGTAATCCTCATATGACGGGTTAGTTTCTCTCCTAGAAGGGATAAAAAGACTACAGAGCAGCTTGTATCGGACAAATATGGAACACAAGCAGTAGCTGGGACTATTTGACATTGTGAGGATTCATGCTGGCAGAGAGGCCCACAGGACACATGGGAACTGGTAAGAATGTAGTTAAGGCTCCATATAGCAAATGTCTCTGCCTTTTAAGCATGACGCAAGATCCTGAATTCTTGTTCATAAGATGTTTTTGTCCCCCTACCCATCCTCATAGAGATGTCCTCGGTAAGTTATCCAGTTTCGTGCAGTCGGAGTCAAGAACATGGATATATTTTTAGATTTCTGATACCCCCTTTTTTCCTGGACAAAATAAAAGTCATCCTATTTTAAAATTTTAAGTAGTTCTGAGTTGTCTTGATTGGTACATTGCCCAAATCTTGAAGCTGACACAGGTCCAACTGCATCTTCAGTAATAACTGGTAATGTCAAACTAATCTCCTGTTAATATTAACTCTGGTGTTTTATGAGTATGTGTACTTCTTCATCAAATTCTTTTCTGCAATTATCGTAAAGTCCTGGTACAAGGAGTTCCTGTAAAATGTCAGCAGGGTTTTGTTCAGCAGATGTAACCAACAAAGTATGACCATCGACAATTCCCTCTACCAGGAAATACTTGGAGAGCAAAGGCAAGTAAACTACTGTTTGTTCTCTCAAGCAGAAGATCTGTTCCAACAGCCACACCTCCATATAGTAGCTGATACCATAAGTTACAGTCTCCTGTTGCAATGGGGGCCACTGCCGTCAGTACATTGACCTTAGAACCTTTTCTAGAAACTAGTGATGCTGCCGTTACATAGACCCAGGTCTACCTCCCATCTCCAAGCAAAAATTGTCAGTGTACAGTCTTGTTGCATTCCAATTTAGACTTTCTCTTCCCTGTGAGCACTGAACAGGTATTTTGTAGAAGGAATAAGGGATAAAAGCAGGGCTTGCTAGTCATATACAATTACAGAACTATTTAATTTTTACTAAATCTCACTCACTTTTCTAAATATTTCACATGCACCAACACAATCTTGGTAAGGACCATAAGCAGGTGTTATCATTATCTCTTTTAATTAATTTTTTTTTGAGACAGGGTTCTTGACAGTTCTGGAACTCACTTTGTAGACTAGGCTGCCTCTCCCTCCCGAGTGCTGGGATTCAAGGCATGCACCACATTCTTCTCCAGATGAATGGAGTGTTGTGTTTGAAGATAAATTTGTTTCTCTGGGGTCACAGAAATTGTATGTGGTGAAGCTAGAATGTGGTAATGATCACAGTGGACTTATGGAATAAGACTCTAGAGCTCATGTATAAAACCATCACACTATACACGAAATGTTGAAGAAGAAGAAGGAGAAGAAGGAAGAGGGGGAAGATTCAACTTCCTTGAATTGATTTTAAAACATGTTTTTATGCACAGTGGCTCAAGCTTATAGTTCTAATATTTGTGAGCCTGAGGCAAGAGAATTGCTTCAACTTCAGGCCAGGCCGGACTATAGAGTAGGACCTTGTCTCAAACAGATAAATAAGTAAAACCAGACAGACAATACACACTGATCCCTGCTTCCTTTAAGTCAGTACCTGAGTATCAGAAGTTTAGCATTCATTCTGATTAGCATAAGGTAGGGGGAGGGAGGTTAGTATGCATAGTGGGTTCTCAGTGTGCCACAAGCTGCTGTGGTTCAGGTGCGGATCTGTAGCCTCTGATGATCTTCGTGCCTGTGCTCCCTCCACAGCCGACTTCAAGTTTCAATCAGTTTAAGACCCGTACTTCAAAATTCCTGACCATTTGGTATTTGACTGCTTTGAACTGCTGTGAGCCGGCTTTGGCACATCATGGTGCTTATTTCAGGACATTGGGATGGCACAACTTCGGAGACTTCCTATGGTTGTGCCATCTACAGGCAGTAGAAACCACCAGAGTCTAGCAATGAGATCACTACTGTCCCAGTTATTGATGGTAATGTAAGCTTTTATCTTTATATATATTTTTATATGTAGGAAGTAGGAAAACAAGAACTGCAAGTTATTTGACATGAACCCCCAAACTACAAAATATTATTTCTAGATTTTTTTTTTTTTACTTATTTGTCATATGTAATATGACCTAGTCATAGGTTTAGGTGACATGAAAGTGGGGAAAGGTAAACGGCTAATATTGATCCTTCTCCCTCATGCTCAACTTCTCTTCCCTGGATGGGATTATAAAACGTTTTATTTCTTTATGTAAAATTAGCCATATGACAACATCTGTACTTGAAAAGCTAACCTGGTATGCATGCATATTCTAGGGGAAAATACCTTTACTCAAACATAGGAAAAGAACACAGACTGTGATGCAGGTCCATAAATAAACGCCCTAAACTTCCAAAACAGGACCAGTGACCC
Source organism: Mastomys natalensis (assembly GCA_021653895.1). NCBI lineage: Eukaryota > Metazoa > Chordata > Mammalia > Rodentia > Muridae > Mastomys > Mastomys natalensis. Next base: position 2,053,006 of record JAJTUV010000495.1, on the reverse strand, counting down.
ATCCACAGCTGTAAATGAAACAACTACTTCTGTTTTGTGACATATGTCTAATATACCTATAGACTGACAATAAATGAATTTTGATTACTTCCCACAATTATATATCATATATATATATATATATATATATCACAAGTTGTATATCAGGAAGTATAAATGAATAAATACTTCCAAGCCATCTATATTAATAATATTAGTAAACGGTAAAATCTTAAATTGAAAAAACATGACAAGAACAGAAAAATAATTTTTTTTGTTTTTTTCATTATCCAGAACTCAAGCTTCTGTAGACTAGACTGGCCTTGAACTCACAGAGATTCATCTACTTCTGCCTCCTAAGGGCTGGGATTAAAGGCATACACCACCACCCTCAGAAGAAAAAAAATTACATTTTAATAGAATTTTTGAAGCGTTTACATATGGGGACCAGTGCATATTTTTAATCCTAGCACTAGGGAAGCAGAGACAGGCAGATCTCTGAGTTCATGGCACATCTGGACTACAGAGTAAGTTCCAGGATAACCAGGCCTACACAGAGAAACCCTGTCTTGAAAAAAATTGTATAAACAAATTAATAAAACCTCTACAGTAAGTGTGTACACAGATGTGTAAATGTATAGCCTGACATCCATGGCAATAGTAAACACACATTTCATAAAGCTGTCATTGTCACCTCAGCAGTTGAGAAAAGTCCAATGCCATAAACAAACTGGTAGCATGATTTGGGGGCTAGTAAGATACCTGAGTGGGCAGGAGTCTCTGCCTAGCCTGAGGCTATGAATTCAATCCCCAGAACCCACAAGGTGGAGAGAGAACTGTCTCAAAAACTTGTCCACTGACCTCTGCACATACCATTCCACATGGACATATGAATGCCCATACACCCAAGTACACGAAGTAGATAAAAATGACAGCATACTCAACGTTCATTATATTCTGATTATTTCATTTCCCAGCTAAGTAATGAACACATTTTTGTTAATTGTTTTGGTTCTTTTGAAATACCTGAGATGTTCAATATGTGTAAGTAATCAAAAAATTAAATGTATTGATAACCCTTTGCAGCTCCACAGATATTTGTGTTGTTTAAGCATAAATCAACAGGTTATTATTTTGTGCATAAAAACCTTCATTTGCTATTTTGCTTTCAAGTCCAGAAATTATTTTTCTCAGTATTTAATTACCAATATGTCACAAACAAGAAATCTTTAAGGACTTTTCTACCCAATTTCAAAGTATAACTTTCAGTACGATCAATGTACAAACACTCAGAATTTATAATTAGGAATGACAAATGATATAATCTCATCTAGATTTAATATGATAAAGGTACAAATTTAGTTTCTCTGCTATTCACGACCCACGCTTTGTCCAGGAATGCTTCCAAGGGTTTTATAGTCAAACAAGTTGGTGACATCATGTGGGTGTGTGCTGATAATCACGTGCACAAGCACGTGAAGGCGAAGAGAAATACCTATGCTGCCATATTCAATTATAAAAATGGAGCTGATCATGGGACACAATGAAAATCAAACTAGAGCACTTGTTGCCTCTGAAACCAACTGAACCACTGAATAAAGAGGTTTAAACAGTAAAAATCTACCCTAGAAATCCCACTTGGCAAATCTCAAAATTGAAATTATATATTGGAATTAAACACAATTAAGATAACCCTAATATGGCTGAAGAAAAATATTTTTCTTCTCCCTTCACTGATTTTTAGATCTAATACAGATAAAAATCACTTTGCAATAAAATGTGCTTTGGGGAGACATAAACACCAGCTAGTTCTTTTCCAACTTGTAGACTCTTCAGTCTCTCACAGTTTTGTAGCCTTGCCTCCCTGGTCTTGTATTTCTATGCCTCATTTCCTCCAGTTACACAAAATAGTGAGCATTATGTATGTACAAGCAACATTATTTAGATAATATAAAGACATTTAGTAGAATCTATTTTTCCAAAGCAATCTACATGTGCCTAAGAATTTCCTCTTGAAATGACAAAGTCTCCCATCACTAAAATCTGAAATTAGGTATTTTCCCTCAATGTATTCTCAATGGAAAAAAAGGCAACTCTAGGTGACCTGTGACCAGAAAGAATGACTGTATATACAGAGTACTTGACTCAAAATGAACACAAATTATAGGCTGTGGATGACTCTCGCGAGTAGAAAGCTTGCCTGGCAGGCACAAAGCAGTGGAGTCATCTCCAGCACTAAGTAACCCTGGGTGTGGTGGCACATAGAAGTACAGACAGGAGGATCAGATTATTCTTAACTAGTTTAAGGCAAGCCTGGATGACAATACGGCCCTGTTTGAAACAAATAAATAAATAAAAATAAATAAACATATCATTTAATAAATAGCTTGTTATTACTAATATTTGTTCTCTTGAGAATTTTATATATGTATATTATATGACTGACCTCGCTTACCCTTTCCAATCTCCCAACTCCCCATGTCTTGTCTCTTCCCTCCGCTACACATCTCTTTCTCATATTTGTATCTATTCACTTTCTTCTGTGACATACTGAGTTTAACCAGAGCCATCTGTGTGCCCATGGGTTTGAAGCTTTCCTTTGGCACGTGGTGAGCTCAGCAGTAGGCATACAACTGAAGTCAATGACTCTCCACGTCTGAGAATCAAAAAAGCCAATTGTGCAGCAATCAATATTGGGCCCTATAAGGTTTTCTTCCTTCCATGCCTGATAGTTGGCAAGTAATGTCTTATGTGGGTTCAATGCAAGCAATTGATTGTGAGTTCACTATTGCAATAGCTGTGTTTGGTCTAGAGGGTGTTAGTTATCAGTCCTTTACCCTATCTCCTGACTCTGACATAATCACAACCCCTCGTTTACAGTGTTTTCCAATGCTGTAAATATCTTGTTTAGAGATGAACCCTCAACTATCATTTGTTCTCAGCATCTTGTGCAACTGTTAGTCTCTGTAACTTCCATTTGGTACAAAGAGAAGGTTCTCTCATTAATATAGAGAGTGGCTTCTGTCTGTGGGTATAAACATAGATATTTAGAAAGTAGTTTGGTCTATGTCAGTTTGGTTAAACAATAGTAGTTGTTGTCTCCTTGGGCTTACAGCCTTCCCAAGCATAGGTTGCTAACCAGGCTTATAGCATAAGACTTGAGTTCTCTACATCACCTACTGTGGAGCAGGCCATAAATCCAATCATAAGGTGATTGGTTGCCGCCATAACAGTCATGCCGGTTTTGCCCAGGTGGATACATCTTGTCTGGCATATTGGTTCTGTGGTTTGTAGGGTTCACAGTTGAGTAAGATTCAGTTTCTCTTCCAGAAGTCCACATAGTCCTTCCAAGCGCTGTAAAAACCAGCCAGCAAGGAGGAAGTTTCTAGCTCAGTCCCATCTTGCTTTTACTACATATTACAGTCAAGGTATGTGGTGTCTTCCGCACTTCTTATTCTCTAGTTCTGGTGAACAACCAAGATGTCTGACAAAGAGTCTGCATTGTGTTGGGGTCTCTGGGGCCTTCCTGACCCACTCTAATTGAGGTGTCCCTTACCTAGGACTGGGACTTGTTTAGTGACCCACTTCTATGAACAACATTACCTAGATATTCAGAGCAACTCCCTCCAATCTCTCTTTGGTATTCTGTATTTGGGTTACAAGATAGTCAGCTTCCATATGGCTTTTCCATATACCTCTTGTTTTGTCTTACTCTTCCTCTCTCTACCCGTCTCTCCAATCCTGTCACCTCCTTCCTAATTAAACATTTCTACCTCCTGTATTCCACATCTCTACTTTCTGGTTTATTATTAAATTAACATCTTACATATATAAAAATGATGCTATATTGTGACTTTCTTGCGTTTCATTTTCTGTTAAGGATTGAGTTACAAACGTGGTCAAGCCAGATCGGTCATATTGGTGTTTCCAAATGAGTTTTCTGAATTGTGCTCTCTTATAGTTTGATAAAGTATCACAAATAGACTCATTGTGGGAAAAATGCACAGCAATGCACTTAAAAGAAATCAAATTTCTGTTTTTGTGAGGAATACCTGTATGTTCTTCGGGATAAATGTACTTTTACTATCACACATAGCTCAAAGTAGTTCATGAGGGGAAATTTCCATTCTCATCTGCTACCACCATGTTTCCTCCAAACTAGAATAAACAAGTCCTCCACAGTGACAAATGCTCATTTGTCTTCCAGAGTGTGGGTGTCGCGCACCTGCTCAGCACTCCGTGCTCACACCCGCTTCTCAGCTTCTGAGCTTGCTCCTGGAGACTTTCATTGTCACTGCCACTCTGGTGTCATGCTAGCTGGTGTTAGCCGGGCTCTAACATACCCCTCATTCACTGTCCGCAGGGCATGGTATCCATATGCCAGGATACCCTGACAAGTCATACATACATTGGTGACTTTTATAGCCCATGATTTTTGTAGGCAGTCTATCCTATCTGAAAAGGTAGAGGGCTGTCCCACAAACCAACATAATTGACTCCTGAAGAATGATATTGGAGGTTGATTTTAGGTCTTCACAAACCCGGGTGCACATATGTATTTAGACACATTCTCTCTCTCTCTCTCTCTCTCTCTCTCTCTCTCTCTCCCTCTCTCTTTCTCTTTCCATACAGTATTGCTTCAAATTTATTTATTTTCAAAAATGAGGTTAAGATCTCTTTAATGACACTAAATTAGTCCAGTTTAGAAGCTCTCATTTTTTCTCATAACCGTGTCCCTTCAGTCAGTTGGTAGAATGCTTACCTAGTATGCTTGAAGCCCCATGTTCAGTCCTCAGCACCATATTAATCAGGCTGGTAGTTCATGAAATCCACAGCTACAGACTGAGTTAGAGACCAGTCTGAGATACATGAAATAACTTATTTAAAACAAACAAACACTCCCAGTCAGAATTGGTAAATAGGTATTGAAATAACAAAGAAAATATCTTTAGAAGAAATACAGAGGAAATACTACTTCATTTACTATGCTCTGGAAAACAATGGTGGCACACATTAAGAAAAGAGAAAGAAAAGAAAAAGAAAAGAAAAAAATCATTAGTAGTTCTCCATCCCCCATGAACTTTAGTGAGGCATAATTTACATGCACCAACATGTGCCCCTGGTAAGTGCACAGTTCAGTGAGTCCTGAGGAATGCCCAGACTCATGTGATCCCCAACATGACCAAGACTGTTTGGTGTATTTGCATCACACTCTAGACTGTTCCTCCTGCCATGCACTTTTCTGCCTTTTGCCCCATGCAAGAACTGGCTTCTCCAGTTTTCACTTTCCATCACTGCAATGCCATTTTCTCCATTCTACATATCCATATAAATAGTATAGAAATCACACCGTTTTGTGTGTGTGTGTGTTGGATTCTTTCCTAAAGAATAACTCTGAGCTTCACTTGTTACAATAGAATATATAAGTAGCTTATTTCTTTTCATGACTGAGTAATATACCATTGTATTATTGTACTATATATTGATACATTACCACCAATAGTGCTATGAACATTGTGTGCACGTTTTTCTGTGAACATGTATGCTCATTTGCTTTAGATAGTATCTATGAGTGGAGTTGCTGTATCATATTTTAAGTGTATGATTAACTTTAAGCAGATAAATTGCCAGGAGTGATGGCTGGCATCTTTGATCCTTGGGAGGCAGAGGCCTACAAATAAATTTCTATGAGTCAGATGCCAGCCTGGTCTACTTGCAAGTCCTATGCTACCCATGGCTACATAATGAGAATCTGTTAAAAAAAAAAATAAACAGAAAGCTTTCTGTGATGATAACACTCTCACAAAATGGGGAATGTTTGTAAATACAACCAAACTTTCTGCAAGAAACAGAATCAGTACCAGCTCCACACTGTGACGTCACACCAACGGCCAGGGGTTCTCTGCCTGCCCAGGGAAAGCGGTGTTGAGAGAGGAACCTAACAGCAGGCTAAAGCTATAAAGAAGATTGCACTGAAGCTCCAGTGTGCAGAGCTCAGCTGAAGATCAAGAGGATGCTGGGTGTTAAGAGACGTGAGCAGTTTGAACTGGGAGATAACAAGAAGATGAAGACCAAGTGATCCAGCCCTTGGCTGATTTTTTTATGAAGACAATCATGACGTTATACTCCCTTCATCTGGTTGCAGTTTGTCTTCTGGGAAAGAATCAATCAGATATGTGAACAACAAAAGAAATTAACAAGTTATCTTCTAAAATAATTGCACCCAGAAGCAACAGGTAAGTTCTAGCTGCCCCGTGTTCTACTCAACACTGGAACACTGCATTAGAGTCGCACCATTGCAACACAATGGAGGCCACCACCTTACACAGAATAAGATTTTATTCTGGTTCACAGTTTTGTAGGTTTTGGTTGGTGCTGAATCTGCCCTGTTTGAGCTTTGGTGGTGGCACAGCATGTCTTCATGTGATAGATCAAAACCATTCACTCCTTGGCCATGCTGTAAAAGAGTACAGAAAAAGAAAATCTTTGCTCTTTGCAGCCTCTTCAAGGGCATCCTCCAACTGTGTGATCTCCCACAAGACTCTACCTCTTGAAGTCTGCACAGTCTCCCACTAGTGCCACTCTGGAGCCCAATTTCTTTGCACACAGGCCTTGGGGGACCTTTCGTAATCCAAGCCGATGCAATACTGTTAGTCTTCCTAATTATAGCCACATTTGTGAGCCTGTCGTCTCCTCCAGTTTTAATTTGCATTTCCCTGCTGAGAAGTCACTTTGACCGACTTCTTATTGGAATTTGTGTATTTTTCCCATAAGTGTCTCTTCAATCTTGAGTCCATTTTTTAATGGCTTCTCTTCTCGTTCGCCTTGAACTCTGGCAAGTCTGCAGACTTGAAATGCCATTTGCAGAGAGGATAGAATTTTGAATTAGATTCATGAAATAACGTGCTATCGACAATTAGTCACTCTGTTTTCTGCCCCTGGTTCCGTCCTCACAGGGCTTCAGCTATGTTAGTAATCTACTTGTTTCCAGGGTAGGCCTGGTTTCTCCATGCTAACACTACTCTTGCAACGAGCTGTCTTGACATTCTGTATTGCTGCCAGCCTGTGGGACTCCATCTTTCTTTCTAGTTGGAGCCTCCACTGCGGCTCCATTCAGGGCTACTGTCCCTGACACTTAAATGAAAACCACACCTGCCGTCTGTCATCTCCCATCAAAGAACTTGAGTCCATCAGGTCTCCCACTTTTTTTTTTCCAACTAATTTACATTTTATTTAATGATTTTGGAGAATGTTAACAAAAGTGAAAATTGAGAAAATTTTTTCTTAATTTATAGGTTGAGATTAATTTATTTACTTTGGGACTTCATTTAGCATAAAAAAGGATTTAGAAAAGTGGCTAAGCTGTTAGTGCATGCTTATAATTTCAGCACTCACAAGGCAGAGGCAGGAGAATTGCCATGAGTTAAAGGTCAGCCTGCTGCACATAATGATTTGTGTAGGTCATCACTGAAGGCCAACCCCAATTCAGGACTCCAAACCAGAGGTGAAGATCTGGAACAACAGTTCTCAACCTGTGGGTCGCAACCCTGTCGGGGGTCACATGTCCTGCATATCAGATATTTATTGACAATTCACAACAGTACCAAAATTGAGTTATGAAATAGCAGCAAAATAATTTTATGGTTGAGGTTCATCACAGTACAAAGAACTGTATTATCATTGAGAAGCTCTGTCCTAAAATATGGAACAGAGATTAATGTGGTTGTTTGAAATGGTGGGAGATATAGAAAGAGGGCATTCCTCTTTGAATTTTTTTTTGTGGAGAGGTAGATAACTGGAGGCTGGGGTACCAGTGAACATGAAGGCCAGGGCAAGTGCAGATGCCTGCAGTATCATTGTCTTCCCTGTGCGGAAGCCAGGGACGTCTGTTGCATGCCAGCTGTTTTCTTACTGACATTCAAGCCCTATTTTTCCTGATGGGTAGTCTGAAGTGACTCAGGCCTACATCAAAACAAAGGCTTCTGTATTTGAAGTCACTTATTGAAATATCTTGATATTGCTGTCTCCTCAGACAGCCAACATCTCTTTCTTTGAATAGTTTTCCATTTTGGAAATTTTAAATCATTGGTGGTCTCAGAACTCTGAACATTCTCTCTCTCTCTCTGTCTCTCTCTGTGTGTGTGATTTGTTTTTACAAGATATAAAATTTTAACCCTTGATGATCAGGTCTCCCACTTTGTACTAATCCTCTTATTTACTTGGGTTTTACTCACTGCCCACGTACACAGCAGTGCTTCCTGAGAAGAGAGATCACACCCAGCCTACTTTCCAGGGAAGTCTCCAGCATACCATATAACCCCAGGCTCACACTGAGGGATGAATAAATACTATTGTTAAATGACTTAACCTCTATTAAATATGAGTTATTAATTTGGATGGAAAGTATGTTCAAAAGTATCATTCCATATATAATTCTTTTTGAACCACTATGCTGTTGTTAGTAGTCTGTAAGTGGAGATTATTACATAATAATTTACCTCAGTTTACACACACTATTAAGCCACTGTTTGCTAGATACATCCTCTTCTGTTCTCCTCTCAAATTATGTAATGAAATATTTACATACAGCAATAAAAGTTAATGTACCTAAGTGCAAATAGGCAACAATTGCATAACACAGCCAGCAGTAACATGAAATAAAATCTAATTATTAAAAAGGAAGAAAATGAGAAATGGGAAATCTCACTCTCATGAATAACTAAGAACAGATAGCCAAACGAACTTGAGAATGATAATTTTAAGATCTTTAACTTTCTCTACAGAAAAAAGTTGCATAATTTATACTTAATTAAAAAAAGACAAAGTTGTATGTCTATATATGGAAACAGGTAATGTATCTATTCTATTTTCCAGACATTCAAATAGTACTCTGTGACTTTCCTTTTTAAAAATAACTTTGCCTGACTATAACATTATAAATATGATGCAGGTGTTATGTAGCAGTTGCATCTTGGAAATTAATCAAACTGTCCAAAGTTAAGCACCTACCTAGGAAGTTTCTATTGTGTCCTAATTGTTAAGTATATACTTTGAAGAAAGAGGAGAGATGTGGCTAAATGGAGTAATTTCATAAAATACATTCAGAATCAGGTCTAACTTCTGCACACATAAGCAGAGGAGAATCAAGTCCACAGGGCCCTTGTCTCCCAGCTCCGCACTGCCCAAGCTTACTTTTAAACCCTGTTGTCACTTGAGATCCAACACACTCAAGTCTCAACCCAGTTATCTGTTGAAAAGCACTTCAATTTTCAAAGTCAGAACATGTTTAATTTTCTCAATCAGTAAGATTGAAAAGAAGACATTTATCTTTTAGTCCTTATTTGATTTCCAATATCATGTCTAGCCTGTTATCAAGTTGTTGTCTTTTAATTATGAGGTGAGAAGAAAGATTGGCAGTTATTTCTTACTTCCTTTCTTAAGCTTCAAGCCAGAAAGGGGAAGAGAATCCTAAATGTAACGGCAACTCAATCATTTGCTTATCATGGAAGAAGGCGCTTCTAAATTTAAAAATAGCGCTTGCCTAGAGCCGAGTTATCAAAATCTATTCTTGTCACAGTTACTAACTAGCCCTGTGTCATAAGACACTTCTCCTTTCCATTTCAGGTACCTGAGCTTGACTGGAAAGCGGGTGATATTCTGAAACCCCTTTCAGTTCTGAAGTGTTTTTTATTGCTGTCTTCCCATATTTATTTTTTTCCTAGTCTCCATTGCAACCAGTCCAAGTAGAGATACTTACTTTCTGACTGCTTCTGTTACTCCACAATTACCTTAGCGCTCTGCTCTAAAAATCTACCTTTGACTTTACTGAGGATTTAGCTTTCTAAAATGTTACCAGAACCTTCCACAGAAATGTCTTACCACACACACAGTCAAGTCTTCTACTTGAGCCAGCACCATCAGTCATTAGTGTGAGAACATGCGACATGTTTCCTTCTCCCTTGCCTATTTTTTGTTTATCATCATCCCTGTCTATCAGGTCCCCTTCTTTTCTTGGTAGCCCAAGAAATTTTGCTCTACTCATGAATCACATCTTCTAAACCACCAAGACGATTTATCTAGTGTCTAATAAGAAAAGGCACTCCTGCCCCCCCCACCCCGAGAGACAGAGAACAGAGAAGCCGAAAGGGCACACCCTGTAATGGGGCTTCCCAATGCTGTGTCCCCTCTGCTGCCTCATGATGAAGGCTGTTAATGCTCTAACCATAACTATCTGCACTGTGCAAGCCAACAACTGCTGAGCGGTGAGGTCTTCCTGCTCCTGTGCAGAAAATTACCATTTCTATGAGATGATCATGATCAACGTATAAGAGATGAGAATTTGTTTGTGAATGCTTCAGTTTCCCTGGGCTGCAGTGCGATCATACTTTATGGTGGACATGCCTCTCCATACGTTTGCACTGGGTTGAAACCCAGATATCCAGTGCTAACCTACAGGAGGAGACTCTCTGTCTTATTTATAATTTTCTCGGTCTTATTTCTGCACTGCTCCATCCCTGCTGTGGAAGACTGACCCTCACGTACACTATTACCATTCAGACATTTGGCTGAAGGATTTCTAAGGGAGATTCATGAACATGTGCTTTTTAACACGGTTTGAGTTGTTCAGTTTTTAAAGAAAATTATTTCGCTTATGGTTTTGAAATTTATCAATCCATGTTTACACATTTTTTCTTGTACAATCTATTAAATGTCCCATGCCATTATTATCAATCCAAACACTATTTTTCCTCTTCTTGAAGGTTCCATTCTTACAAGAATGCCTATTTTCTCCTTTCAGTGAATTAGCCCTTAGTTGATTGGCCCTCATTTCTAATTTTTACTCTCAATTGCTTTGGTTAGTCCTGCACTTTCTTTCTTTCTTTCTTTCTTTCTTTCTTTCTTTCTTTCTTTCTTTCTTTCTTTCTTTCTTCTTTCTTTTTAAAGATTTTATTATTTAATGTATACGTGTACATCATTGTTCTCTTCGGACACACCAGAAGAGGGTATCAGATCCCATTACAGATGATTGTGAGCCACCATGTAGTTGCTGGGAATTGAACTCAGAACCTCTGGAAGAGCAGTCAGTGCTCTTAACCGCTGAGTCATCTCTCCAGCTCCAGTCCTGCACTTTCTATTTCACTCATTTCTGGGTTTACTTTTAAAATGCCTTCCTCTTTTGTTTACTATGCCTGTGGCGTTTTATAAAATTGACCCTCATTCCATAGCACAGTAGGTCTGGAACTCACCAGATAACTCAGGCCAGCCTTGAACTCATGAGCAGTCTCCCAGAATCTGTGGCTGTTTAACACAAATGCTACATTTGTTGTTCTGCTTGCCTTATCCTTTCTTTAATAGATATAAAATTTCTATTCGAACAGTGACTTAAAACTACCAGTCATGGCATAGAGTGTCTTTATTGCCTATGATTTCTAAATAGTTTAAAAGTTCCACTGAATTTATTTAGTAGAGTATCACTTACCAATACAATATTTTATTTCCAAAATTACTGGGTATGATTAGATATGTTTAGTTATTTATTTCTAGTTTACCTTCTTTGAGTAGAAACATAGAATATTTCTATATGTATGTGTTCACAAGCTTATGAGTATGTATGTGTACGGGTGCATATGCATGTGTTTGGTGGCCAGAGTGGAGTCCAAGTGTCATCTTCAGGAATGCTGTTGACCTTTTTTGAGACAGGGTCTATCACTGGTCTGGAGATCATCAGTTAAGATAGGTTAAACTGAAGGGAGCTGCAGGGATCCTCCTGTCTCCACTTTCCTACCATTCAGATTACAAGCAGAGACTCCCATGCCTAGGGATTCACATGGTCTCCAGGAATACAGCCCACTCAGGTCCTCACGCTTGAGATGCTTCTCAGGCTTCAGAGGCAAATACTTTGGCAGCTGAGCTCTGAGAATTGTAGTCAGCTTAGAAATTTTAGCCAAACCCTTAATTTATATGAATGTCTAAAATCCTTGCAAATTGTATACCTTTCTGTTTGGGGGAATCATTCTCTAAAATATGTGTTTGGCTAGAAACTGTTAATAAAGTTTAACTATTTTAATACTTTCCTTCTAACTAATCTGTCACTTTCTTAACTAGTCCATTGAACTATTCCAACAGAATTACAGATTGGGAGAGTTTTGTCCCAGTAACTCTACCAGTCTGTAATTTTGATTTATCTGTTGCATAATCCTGGTTCAGCAGGCGTGCATTGTAATTGCTCTATTTTTGTTAACTATTCACTTTTCCATTAGTATTTTTCATCACTTTCAAGGATACTGTCTTTCACCTCAGGACCCATGCTCACATCACATAGGGCTTGCAAACTTGGGTCCCCACGCCCTGCAGGTCCCGAGGCTTTATGTGCCCATGGCTTTCTAGATAGCAAGCCCAGACTCAGTGTGATATGTTCTTGCTTTAATGTCAGGCAACTCCACATCTAGACACTGGGCTTTGTTTGTTCTCTCTTTTAATAATCTGGATGAAGAAGTAGATAAGTAAAGACAAAGAAGATGGCAGAGAGATAACACACACATATATACAGAAAGGAGATGTCTATCTGTAGTGCAACATGCATGGAAAGAGATGACAAATGCACACAGGATGGGGTATTTTCAGCATGTGCTCCTCTGTCATCTTGTTTGTGAAGTCTATCTGTCGAGTAGAAAAATGGCTCTTTCAATTCAAACCTTTGGATTGCAAATATGGCTCTTCGATATAAAATGAATTTTCTGGAGCAGGGTAGTGACCGTCCTCCTTGCCCCACTGTACAAGTGGCCCTAGAAGTTACAAGCTGCTAGTGACTGCTCGTTGCTTCCATTGGAATGCACAGCTCCCCTCCAGCCATGCTCCTGATGCAGTTCTGCAGGAGGTCCTGCTAAGTACTTACTGCTTTTAGAAATGGCACCTGGGCTGATGCCCAAACATGCATTAAGAGGGAGAATGGTATTCATGTGCCTTAAAAACATTTTTATAGCCTAGCAGGAAGAAAAATCACTTGGCTCTCATAATTCACTTTATGTCTTGCTATTATCACTGTTAATTGCAGTTTTCTAATAAAGCATTTATTTAACCTCCATCAGTTTATTTTCTTTTTATAAAATTTATTCTTCCAGGAAAATTTATTTCTTCCTTCCAAAATTACGTATAATTTAATTAAGGGTTTTGGATGAATAATCAAAATAACTAATGGTGGAGACATTGCTGAAGCTGATGGCTGAGATACTGGTTAAGGTAATGTCTAATTTATTTTCTTTCCGTCTATTTAGACTTTAAAATTCAAGTTCTTTTTTCTTTTCTAAAAGGAAAGGAGTCTTAAGAGGTCTAAATCGAGCTAAGTCAGACACATCCACTTACATTTTTAACAATTTTGCCTGTGTTTTGACAGCTTTTCTTCCTTCACCATTTAGATTATAATTTATGGTTTCATTTCACAGCAGCTAAATATTATAGTCAGTTTTAGGGAGTGAAAAAAGTATCATAATCCGGCTTCCCAATACTGTCACCCACGAGTCATTTGGAAAGCCTTAGGAGTCTGTCCAACTGGATTTCTCCTGTCACACATCTATGTCTGTGTACAGTGCCAGGACTTTCAATTCTTCAGATTGGGAAAGCGATAGAACAAAATAAAATGAGATAATAAAATAGGGTATCTAGTGCAATACCAATGTGACCCTGCCACCTGAAGAACTACTGATGAAAATTTATTTAAATTCATCTTGTATAATTTTTACCAGTATTCTATATAATACGTATTGATGGAAACAGATCATTAGCATAGGAGCAAAGAACGAACACAAGATATATCCTATTGTCAATTATGATCAGTTAATATAAATTATAAAAATTGCATTATTTTAAATTTTTATTTATTAGTGTGCGCACGAGCGTGTGTGTGTGTGTGTGTGTGTGTTTGTGTGTGATGTGTATTTGTGAGTACGGGTGTCTGCAGGCCATAGTTCACCATGGACATCAGAAAAAAACTTGTTGAGTCATTTTCTTCTTTCACTGTGGGCTGAAGAGACTAAACTCAGAAAGTGAAACTTGCACAAGTTTTCCATCTCTGTTCTCATATTTGGTAATGTTACTGTGCTTGATAAGCAAGTTCTCCATTGAATTCTGGGTATTAGGTTTGAAGATGGTTTTGTAGGAAATGAAATCTGATTTGATTAACGATCCTCATATAAGGCAGATTTTGGTGACTCTTGAGATGTCCAAATACAAACAGATAGATGATAGATAGATAGATAGATAGATAGATAGATAGATAGATAGATAGATAGATAAATAGATGATAGTAGATATGTAGGTATATAATAGATGATAGATGATAGGATGATAGATAGATAAATGGTAGATAGATACAAAAATAGGTCTGAGGTATTTGTGTGTATAGTTGGCTCAGATACATATATGTAGGTATGTGTACATGTACTTGGCTCAAGGATGACAAATAACAAGAAAAAAGCAAAACTCAGACAAATCAAAGAGGAAAATCAAAAAGAGGAGAAAGGAATCAGCCGAGAACAGAGGAGTGAGTGATTGATGGCTCTGAACCAGTGTTTTAAATTGCACTACAGAAATGCACTGCTTTGCTAAACCTCCTGTCCTCACTTGGACGGGATCATAGCACGGTGATTCATGAATAGAAGCAAGGACATCATACCTCAAGTGTGTTCTCTCTTTTTTGATAGGTTTTGGTTAGTGTTGTGTTGTAAATGTGGCTTTTATTTCCTCAGATGAAGTGATAAATGAGAAATGGACCTAAGCTGGGTGAATACATGACTTGGGTTAAGCCCAGATCATTTTTTCTCTGCTTTAACTATCCCTAGGCCTAGACCTGGAAACTTCTAGTCTATGTACAATCTAATCTTCCAAGCTGACTGATTCAATCCAGCTTTTGATTGAATTACTCTGCCTGGCCTCATACTAACTTTGGCAATACATTCTAATCTTTCGGTTCCCTCTCATTCTCTGGCTTGTTTTGTCTTTATCTGTGTCTAGCTTGTTCTCTCTGTGACCTGTCTCTGTAAAACTCTCCCAGTACAAACTGCTGTCCATGCTCACCACACACCACATCCCACATGACCACTGTTTTTCTCTCTCATTGCTCTAAAGTAGCCTCTCTTCCTCTACTGTTCTCGTGAGAGCAGGGTACATCCTATCTCTGACTCATTCAGCCACGTCTTTCTTTGATTTGTTATTTTGTCTACCCCTCAATTAGATGTCACCTTCACACATGACTGCTTCCTTCTTCAAACTAACCTTATCAGATCATAATATAATCCTGGTGTCTGCATTCTGGCCAGATCATGTCTTTGGATGTGATCCCTTGTCAGAGCAGCCATGTTACTAGATTAAGATTCCTCTACAGTTATGTATTGATTTGAGCTCTGGAGCAAGCCAAATAATTGTACTACCACTGAGCCACACCCTAACCCTCCAAATTGTTTTGGAACAATGAGTTTTGCAGTGGCTGGAAGATATGAAAGCTGTTGTACACTCAATATAGATTTCCCATTGGATTTTTGGTTGGTTTCATTTTTCTTTAATAGTAAAGCTTCTAGTTAGAGCTCTGCGAAAACACATGTATGTGGTATGAATGCAAATGAGGGAATTGACCATGAAACATATGTCCGTGCCACAGCCTGACTGCTCATTCTGTGCTTTCTCCAGAAGGAGCTTCGGCCACTCAGTAATTTTACATTATTAGTCAAGTAAAAGCAACGTATTTCAAAATAGTTTGACATTTCTAAGCATTTGGGCCTTTGCTTTAAACTTAACACAAAATCCTTAGATACTGCAATGATCTGCACTTGCTTTCCAAAACACTGTCCCCAGAGATTGATTCAAAGTATAAAACCTTTTGTTTTCTTCTCAACTGAAATCCCCCTGGTTGATTTTTACAGGCAGGTTTCCTCAACGGAGACAGCATGAAATGCATACGATTTTGTTCTATTCGTGCAGGGCACAGTGACTCATCCAATTTTGCCAAAGTTCCCTAGATGCATGGAGCTCATTTTTTGTTTGTTTGTTTTGTTTGTGTGCTCGCTGCTTTCTGCTGATGTCACAGTTTTCCAGAAAACCACTGCTTCAGAGTGGAATCCATTCCTCATACCCTTAGGAAAGAATATTCTGGCCATCCAGATGACATCAGTCTCCTCTGTGATGGGCTCCAGCTTGACACTGAGTGACTCTGGGTAATTAACCACTATGTTACCCTTACATATGATGCTATGAGGGACATAAATATAAACAGGATTTAGTAATATTGACCACGTTTTCCTCTATGTCTAATATTAACATCTAGTATCAGACAAATGCTTAAGAAAACATTTTGAAGGGTTGAGTAGATAACACAGCAAGGTGGCCTTAGCTCTAAACAAAGGCATATCACATGAACAAAGGTATTGTCTTACATATAATTTGTAATTTATATTATATGTATATAACTTCAGATATTTCTAAGAAGCTTATGCTCAAAGTGGACATAAGATTGAATTTTTATGAAAATAGAAACACAATAATCTTTTTATCTTTTATTTCTATTATACTTGAAAGTTTTTAAAGGTATTTTAGAAATTATGTGATGAAGACTGTACTTGAGTCCCCTCTCCAGCAAACCCTGAACAAAGTTCCAGTGGTAATGGCTTAGCTAGGAGATGACTCCTGGAAACACTAATGGCAAAGTGAGAATGTGAGACAGAAGATGGAGGCAGTTTCTATGATATGCTAGCATAATTACTAGTGCCAGAGCCTGTTACTAAGTAAGTTCCCACTCTACCTTCTGTGAGTGAGTCTAAAACACAACTCAGCCATTCTGCAACTGAGGTGCAAGGAAGCTCGAGGATTTGGCTACCACCTTCCATCAGTCATGGAGAGCACTGCCTAAAGGGTGTAAATTTCTATTATGCTGTTTAGTGGATACCAGCAAAGTGGCTTCATACTGCCCAAGAAAAGTCTCCAACAGATATATGTTCTGACCTTCAAAGTCTACTGATTATTTGCACTATAATACTGAGGAGCTAGCATGTGTAAGGCAAGGCAGGGTCTGCAATAATCAGTTTCATAAATGTTCTTCATGAGCAGGAGGAGGGGGGATGGGATGGGGGTTTCTGGGTGGGTAGGTGGGAAATGGGGTAAGAGGATAACATCTGAAATGTAAGTAAAATATCTAATAAAAAAATAAATGTTCTTTTGAACATTTTGAAATTTACAAATGTTCTGATGAACAATTGTAAATTTTTACCTTCTTAAATACTGAAGTACCCTCTAACCATCTCTAGTGATATTTCTGAATGAAGTGTTAAAATTGTTGGTAATACATTTTAAAAGATACATAGCACAAATCACTTTTTAAAGGAACATAACAGGAGGGGGCTCCTGAGTTAGAACAATGACCAGCAATGGTGAATCTGTTCAGAGACATATAGCCTTTAAAAAGGTTCTAGGAAGAGAATCAGTGCAAGATTTTAAGGGTTGACCCAAACATGGTTTATAGGAATGCTTTCAGATGGAAGCAAATGTCATTTAAAATCAATCTGGCAAAAGTAGACTACTTCTTTGCGTGTGTGTGTGTGTGTGTGTGTGTGTGTGTGTGTGTGTGTGTTGCAATAGTAACTAAAAACATGTCAGTAATTTGAGAGGGAGTGGGGGAACACCGAAGAGTTGGAGGAAGAAGAAACAGGATTAGAAATGATGAAAAATAGAGTACTCATGTATGAAATTCTCAAAACATTAAGTGTTATTAAAAAAATAAATTAGTCAAGCATGTTCTCCAGATGAAAACAGACAGACAAAACAACAAAAGCACAAGCATATTGATTCTAAAGACAGAAAAGGGCGTGGCGTGGAGCTCAGCGGAATGAAGCCATTGGTTATCCTGAGCTGTTGTGTAAGTGATGAGCATCTTAAAGATCTCAGAATCACTTCATTGAATCACTTTTGGATGTGTATATGGAATTGTTAACTTTCCATGCTTTGAAAAGGTTGACCTCCTACTGATAATTAAGAACTACATTTGCTTCATGAAATCAATCTATTGAATTTATACTACAGTTTTCAGCAAAGTAGGATACTCTATACATACATATCATTACCATATATATTATTTTTAGGTAAAAAATATTATTGACTCTAGGTTTAGATTTTTCAAAACCTACTTTAATAAGGGTTCTCAAATGATTCACCTCCCTTTCTAGCCTATCAACCAAAGGCAGGGGAGAAAAGATGGTATATAGGACAAGAGGATGTGGACCTGTTTAGAAGTAGTTCTTTAGGGTGATTCCAATCTCCATTTTCAGGATACCAGCAGTTTAGTTTAAAAAAGGTGTCACCAAACACAAATCAGCAGGGGTGGCACGATCTAGCAGAAACCTATGGTCATTGCAGAATCTGCAGGAATCAGTAGGAGTGACCAGAATCATCTGGGTCACTGGGAGAAGTTCTCTGATATGCCTCTCTCAGAGAAGAAAAGATTGCCAAGTCACTGTCCATTGAGTACCACTTAGACTCTATCAAAACATCACCTGCAGGCCCATAGATCTTATCTTAGCAAAGTATCACCTGAGTCTTCATCACATGATACAACCAGAACCTTCCACTTCAATTGATCACCTGATAGAGGATTTAAAAATATGACTATCAAATGAAAAGGGGAAAAACGTTCAGTTGTTAAAAAGACTGTGAAGAAGGCTAGAGAGATGGCTCAGCTATCAAAGGCTAGGCTCACAACCAAAATAACCAATAAGAATGTAAGAATATCCAAATTCCCGGGGCTATATCCATATGAAACCAATTATTATAAATACTAGCTTCCAACCTCATAGTACTCTCATCTTCATTGTTGTATGCGATTCTTAAGACATTCTGTTTTCAACACAGGATACTCAGTCTGGCTGAATGTCTGCTAAAAACTCTGTCTCCTCCTTCAAAGTCAAACAAAGCCTTAGACTGAAGCCACCACATTTTCCTCAGATTAAACGCAGTTTTGTCTCCCACACTCATCTTCTCCTTGTATTGGAATAAATAAATGGACCCTGTTCCTGAGAAAGGCAGTGACTTCTGTGTCCTGGCCTTTACCATCTTTGAAACTTAATATTGTCAACTACCTTCTTCTTTGTCACAACCCTGTGAGCTTTTAAATATCTTTATGGTTTTTTTCTGGGTTTAAGAACCAATCGAAGAAAGCAAGTACACAGCAACAATATAAAAATTAAAAACAATAAAAACCCCAAGAAAGCCCACCCTGCACCCTCCCCCACTTCTGCTTCATGGCCACAAACCTTGAATGAGTTGTTCAAACTCACGGTCTCCAGCTCCTCCTGACCTGGTCACTCTTCACTCTCTCCCCATTAAACTATGAACCCCAAAGCCTTTCATTCCCACAGTACTTAATCCTTGGAAGCTTTGTGTGTATTAACTACGCTTTCCACAGAATCATCCCTTATCTCTAAATTAGTTAATACAGCGAAGTCTGAAATCAGGTTTAAGTCACCTTTCGGTACTCTGTAGCTGGGCAGACGGTCCTGTTTGCTGGCTAACTCACAAGCTAGGGACTTTTTCATTCATCCACCACCTCTTCCTTCAGGCCGAAATGTGTAATCATTTCCAGATGCTAATAACTTTATCTTTAATCCTCCTATTTCTTCCCATTCCCAATACCACTGTGCAAACATATGTTACTGTTTTCTACTCTAAACAGAGGATACAAAATCAATATATATCGTTTCAGTATGTGATCATGCTCTTGTACTGCTTAGAACCCTATGATATTTTTCCATTTGTTTTATGAGGAAATCCGGAACTCTTGCCTGTGTTGTTACTATTTTCACTGCCTACCTCAGAATCTGGTTCCACTTCCCTCTCACTCCGATCTTCAGCTCTACCTGCTCGAGATCGTCCAGCAATTTATATTGTATGCCTTAAAACATTCCCCTCCTCCCAGAATGCCTTTCTTTCTGTAAAGGAAACCCAGATAAAAAGGCCCATTTCTTAGAAAATCCTTATCTAATCATCTCAGTTGTCTATCCTTTAAACAATCCTTGCCTCTCCTTGGTGGCTCTGAGCATGGTTACTAATTAAATGTTTATTTCTGTACTTATTTCATCAACGTGTATCTGACCCAATCACACTGGCTCAATTAAATCAGGAAACAGGCTGGTTTTGTTCCTAGCATGTAATCTTATTATGATGGTAACTATACATAAAACTTTGTACTTTGGTGCAAATCTCTGTCCTCTTTACCAGTATAGGAATTCTCCACTGTAGACCAATATGTGTGGCTGTGTGGGTGGATGTGTATATTTAACAGATACGGCTGCATTTCTGTAAGCCATATGCTGTGTAGGTCATATATAACAATAAAAACAGAAACTCATCTTTTAAAATTTGATTTTAAAAACCATAATTTTTTTAGCCAGGTCTGCCATAGCAACATGTCAAATCTAGTATTTAAAACACACATCTTCTGACTAACTACTTTCTTTCAGTTACAAAGCAAACAATACTCTTACAATTTTTAATCAAAACAAAGTAGAATATTATACCTGGGAACTTGCAACTACTCATAGATTGTAAAGTGAGTTAAACAGTAGTGTTCTTCAGCTGTGGAGACTTTTATTATGTGGACATGGTTTGGACCATGCCTGAGTTTTGTAGACAACAAAGAATAGAAACAATGACAAACGTGTCCTCTAAATTCCACATCCTTTAAGAACCATCAATAGCTATAGATAAAAAAACTACACTATTACTTTTAAAGGATTTATTAATTAATTAAAACTTTAAGTAAAAAACCTTTAGTAAGCCTGGACACTACAGAGACAGAGGCGTCTGTGATCCTCCACTTGGAAGCAGGAGGATCCAGTCTAGCCTGGACTATAGGACACTCTATCTCAAAAATATCAGACACAAACAAAACAAACAGAAGTCCCAGGCCAGGCCCAAGAGATGACTCAACAGCTAAGAGCACTCATTTGCAATTGTAGGAACAGAAGCTCGGATCCCAGCACTCTTACCACAAGCTAGGCATCAGGCAAAGGCCTGCAACTCTAGTTCCCAGGGATGCATTGCCTGTCCTCTTTGGCCTCATGTGGTCATATAATTCCTCAACACACACACACACACACACACACACACACACACAAGCACATGCACACGCACACGCACACTTTACACTCACAAAGATACACCACAAATTTATTTAAAAAAAAAAAAAAAAAAACAACCCTTGCTAGATTTGAGAAATCTCTGGTTTGTATGAAAATGTATTCTCTTTCTGAAAGGAATGGTTATTGGCTCAGGACCCCTAAGACCAAGTTCTCAGCACTAAGATTTAATTGCCCTACAGGGACAAAGGATAGGGATAAGGAACAAAGATAGGAGACAGCGGATGAAGGAAAAGGGGAAAGGAACAAGGGAGATGGGGCAGGGATGTTTGTCCCAGAGGGGAACAAAGAACTGCCTCTGTATAGAGAGGAGACAGACAGGACACATGGGAAAATAGCAGTTTATAAAGATTAAAGGGAAAGCCTGTGTTAAGATGAGATGTTTAATTTTGATTGGGCATGTTAATTAGGTGAGCCAAAGGGGTTTTTTGATTGCTAGACTTCAAAACTTTGATAACAGGACTTTAGTGGTCAGCCTCAGGAGGAGGAAGTGGCCATATAAGGAATAGACTTTAGGGCATGGCTAGCTTTAGGAGTGTAATCTAACAGTTTTTAGCAAGGGAGAAGGAATGGGGAGAAGAGCAAGGCCATGTGTGCAGCGTAGCTAGAGTTCCTTCACTTTCATGCTCTCTTGATGAGAGGCGTCATAATGGGCCATTCTGATACTTAATAGTTCCCCCAAATAACGTCCTTTGCTTATAAAATGCTCCCACTACGATGCAATCCTGCTGCACCTTCAACATCCACCAAAGAACTGTCTCAAGCCTCACTTGTACTGTGATTTCTGAAAACTGCCCCCAGAAGCTCAATCCAAGTTGTTCTTTTCTCTTGAGTCTTGGAATGTCAAACTGTAAACTAAAATTAGTTTTAGTGCAGATTAGATCGCCTTACCTATGGCTGCGTTCCAAGCATGGTATGGAGATCAGGAACAAACGCAGCTGAACTCACTGTGGGTTCTTGGAACAAGATTCAAACACGTGAAACAGTGCTGTATGTTTCATGCTCGACTTAATGTACATATTCCATACCAAAAAGGTTTAGGATACAGATTCATAGATCTAGTAAACAAGCACCGGTCATAAGTCGTCAGCGATGTTACCTCTAGGAACCTAAATCTAGTCGACATTCGTTTCTAAATTTTCATTTGAAATGTTTTCAGTGAATAAAAAATTTCTCCCTAGAGCCAGTCAAAAATCAATATAGGATCGTATTTCAAGTCATGATGCTTTTTGGTCCATTAAAGCTTTATTATAATATTAGGTTTGCTGGAAAATTTTATACCAACCAGAGACAAGTTAAAGTCATTCGAGAAAAGGAAACACTAATTAAGAAAAGGGCTCACTAAGATCTGGCAATAGGAGGCATGTTGGGCACTAGTAGTTTGTGGTGGGGAGGACCCAGCCCATGGTATGTAGAGTCAGCCCTGGGCAGGTAGTACTGGGTTCTATAAGAAAGCAAGCTAAGCAAGCCATGCAGAGCAAGCTAGTAAGCAGCACCCCTCCATGTCGTCTGCATCAGCTCCTGTCTCCAAGTTCCCACCCTCTTTGAGTTCCTGTCCTGACTTCCTTTGACAATGAATAGTGATGTGAAAGTATAAGCCAAATACACCTTTTCCTCCTCACTTTGATTTTGGTCCTACTATTTCATCACAGCAATAGTAATCATAGCTGAGATATTAGATATAAGCAGAACTTGATCAAATTTAATAATATGTAAAGACTTTGATTTATCAGTACTGGGGCTGGTGATAAACATGTAAATAAAATAAACTGGTACATTATTAAATCATCTTTAAGAGATTATTAAACTCTGCTAGAAATTTCATTCATACAAAAATCATATATGGAAATAGTAAAGGCATTTGCTTTACTTAGTAATACATTTGACTTGGGAAATATTTAATAAGCATTAGTATTTATTATAATGCTAGCAATGACCATTGTCAGCATGCCAAATTTCCACAGGACCTTTAATTGCTAACCATGAGAGAATGATGGGGGATTTGTAAACAGCTTCCCTTACACCAACGTGATTGATCTTCTCTACCTACCACAGTTTTGCTGAAAGCATCATTTCTAATTGCTGTGGCTATTTTGATTGGATACTACCAAGAAGGTGGAGAATAAGTTACTATTCTTTTAAGACTCTAGATGTTAGATTTATGAATCTCATTAATTCCAATGTCTGCAATCCATAAAATGTCAGCTTTGTAGTCCAGGGTTCCTAGCTATGTGTTTATGTTTTGTTTTTAAAATATTTTCCATGCTGCCACATGGTCTTAATAATTAAAACTGTAACTGTGCTGAATAACGTTATTCAACACAGAGGATCTGTAATTTGAGTACACTATTGCTTGACTGCCAATTATATAGTTTGTTTCCATTTCTTTATTGAATTGTTTTTTTGTGTGTGTGTGTGTTGGGCAACAATGAAATTAATAGTTTGCAGCAGATAACTTTAGAGGACTCACTTGAATTTCTATATGCTTCTTTCTTAATAGGTTTTGCTGGAATACAATGCATATTTAACACAATGCACAGACTTTAACTGAGTAAATCAGTAAGTTTTTTCAAGTGTTCATTGCCACTTAGTCAATAGCAAAGATGCAGAGATTTTCCTCATGATTTTAGAAAATTTCATTGCACATTTTGTTCTTACTCCTCCTTTACTCCCCACTGCGGAGGTTTGAAAACGAAATGCCCCCGCCCCACCCCCAGAGGCTTACGGATTCAAGCACTTGGTCCCTAGTTGGTGGTGCTGTCTGAAGATGATATAGAATTTTTAGACATGGAAGGTTGCTGGAGGAAGTACATCAACGGGGGCTGGCTTTGGGATTTTATAGACTTGCTTTACCTCTGTCTGTTTGTCTGTCTCCCTCCCCTTCTCTCCACCTCCCTCTCTCCTTGTTTCCTGTGTGATAAATTGTGGTTTGTCAGCTTCTGACTCTGGCTACTTACTGCAACAGCTTCTTCACTGTGATGGACTTAGCCTTTCCCCACCCGCCTCCCCGAGAATCATAAGTCAGAACAAATTCTTTCCTAAGTTGCTTGTGGTCATGGTGTTTTTATCACAGCAATGGAAAATAACTAATATTCTCTCTCAGGTACCCACATGAATGAATTGTACAGTATGTACTTTGGTGCCTGGCTTCTTTGGCTTGGCAGGACACTTTTCTTAGACTTCTTCATGATCATTAGTTTGTATCTCTTTAATGTTGAGTCATATTTCCTTGCATATTTATGATTGTTTAATCGTTCATGTGTTGAAGGACTTTTTGGGTTGTTTCTTGGTTGTGACTATTGAAGATGAATAGAGCTACTGTCAACATTCTTGTACATATCTTTCTGGGGACAGAAATTCTCATTTCTCTTGAGTAAATACTTAAAAGCAAAGTTGCCAGGTTACATGAGGTCTTTAATTACTGGTGACACCGGTTTGCATTCCAGTTGCAATGTGGGAGAGTTCCAGTTGTCCCACAGCCATGTCAACCTGTACTCCTTATAGTTAAGGTCATTAGGAGACCATGCAACTCATTTATTCATATTACATACCCCACCTTCATGGCTTGTCCAGGTACTCAACACTACTCTAACAGCAAGATAAGGACCTTACTCCTGCTTTCATGGATGAAATAAAATGGAGGAGACTATTTAGCTCCAGGTCTGACATTAAGAAGAAATTCAGTACCTGATGACTTTTTCAATCAGGTAACTATCTTCCTTTTTTTCAGTGTGCTCAGAAATCATCCCAGGAAATTGATTAGGGTTTTCAGTTAGATAATAATACAATTGTTGGAAACAGATCATAAACATTTCATTGACTGTCCTAACTAGTCTTATGTCAACTTGACACAACTTATAATCATTTGTGAAGCAGGAAATTGAGAAAATTCCCCCATTAGATTGCCTGTGGGCAAGCCTGAGGGCATTGTATTGATTGATGATTGATGCGGGAGAACCCAACTCACTGTGGGCAATGCTACTTGTGACATTGTGTTCCTGGGTGCTATGAGAAAGCAGATTGAGGAAACCTAGAGGTGCAAGCCAATAAGCAATGCTCCCCCATGGCCTCTGCACTAGCTCCTGCCTCTAGGTTCTTGATTTGAGTTTCTGCCCTGACATCTCTGGGTGATGGACTTTATGCTTGAAGCTGAAACAAATGTTTTCCTCCCCAAGCTGTATTGGCCGTGGTGCTTATCACAGTAATACAAACTCAAAGAAAGACATTGGCACTTTATTTTATTTTCAAATAATAATCTCATTGTTCTAGCATCCAACTAGAGTATTTAATTATTTATTTTTATAGTCACAGAGTTGTGTAGCCATCAACAAAACCAATTGTAGAATAATATTTAAAAAGAACCACCACACCTATGAGCAACTTACTCTTCTTTATTTTGTTTTGACAGCAAAAAGTAGGGATAAGGGCATTGTTTTATTAGGATTGTTCTTAGGATAAGCGAATGCTTAATAACTGGATAAGATGAAGAACATAAACCAAATTAATTTTAGATCACCATACAAATGATTTTTTGGAAACGAATGCAATAAAATTCAATGAGGGATTTGAGAGAGATTGCTCAGTGGGTAAAAACACTTGACTCACGAGAGTGAGGACCAGATTCAAGACTCTCAACACCCGTGTAAATGTCTGGTGGGTAAGTGCCCCCCCCAACCCAGTACCACCAGTATTCAGTAGGCTGAAAAAGGGGATCCCTGGAGAAAGCTGCTAGCTGGATTAGCCAAATAAATGAGCTATGGGTCCAAGTGAGAGACTCTGCCTTAATACATGAAGTGGAGATCAATCAAAAAAGGTACCTTTATTAAACATTTTGTCTGCTGTATATGTGTACCTACACACCAGCAAACATGCATGTACATATGCACCACACAGAGACACATGTGAAAAAAAAAACTTCATGAGTACTGTTTCAGATGAATACAGTAAAAACTAGAAAACCCAACATATTTTGATAAATAATGCCATCATATTACCATTCTTTTTTTTGCAATAATCACAAAATATCCACTATCCCTGATTTAGTGATAATATTTGGGGAATACATTCTTATGAAGTATTTCAATTTAGCCAAAATTTCTTGCCTATAATTCTGCTTATGCTGAGGATGTCAAGGGATGTGGAGGACCTGTTCTCATTCCCACTGAAACAATGTGTTTACCCAACCAAGCACCTTAAACCTGCCATGTGGTAAAAATCCTGTTTTATGGGAACACATCATGTAAAAGAGCTAAACTACCGTGGGAAGGTAAAACCTCGGTAGGAGAGCAAGTCCGGGAGTGCATGGCCCCTGGGGCAGCTCTGAAGCCAGATGGAGATGAATGAAGCCTCAAGCTCCCAAAGAAAAGCTGCCTTCTGCTTTGACAGAGACAAACCGACAAACATGGGATCTTTGAGCTGGTGTCAGGGCTTTAAACGTGAAGAATCCTCCAATGTAGAAATTTTCTTTCCCCAGTAACTCTCTATATTGAAGATCATACTGAGGCATTAAGCATTGAGTTAGGGCTTGAAAACCAAAGAGCGCTCAGTACCCTACAGTTTCATGTTTTAAAAGTCTTATATTTTCAGAAATCAAGCAATCTTTATGCCTTCACTATTATATTGAAAGAACCATACAGCTGTCACCAAATCAATCTTAGAACATGTTGCAAAGAAAAAGAGCTATTAGTTTTAACTCCAGTTCTAAGGGAGCCAGCACCTGCTTGGATGTTGAATCTAACATCCAACATCAATCTTGGAATATATATAGGAATTACATATATATATATTATATATTATATATATATATGTGGTGTGTGTGTGTGTGTGTGTGTGTGTGTGTGTGTATATATACATATATATGTGTGTGTGTGTATATATATATATTCTAACAATAATATATATGTATATGTTTATGTATATACACATTAACTTCCAACATCAACCTTGGGAGAATATTATATATATATATATATATATATATATATATATATACCCACAAACCACATATTCCTATATATTCCAATGTATATATCCATACAATACACACCACACACACACACACACACACACACACACATATATATATATATATATATATATATATATTCTAAGGTTGATATTGGATGTTAGATTACATATATATTATTGTTAGAATATACATAATATATATTGTACAAAATATATATTGTATTTGTAATGAATAATATAATGGCATTCAAGAAGACACCATTGTTATTGATTGATTATAGCAAACAAAACAAAAGGATATAAAAAACAAAAACAAAAATGACTGCAGCAGGTAAACATATAGCAAACATTGTTCATGGTATAAACTCTTTGTGGTGGTCAAAAGGCAGGGTTAAAAATATTAAGTACATATCAGATCAGCTATCTCTGATGAAAGCTGTGATTCAGAAGTCCTGAAAGCATCATAAATTCTTTGCAAGTTGAGTAAGAGCAAGGTTTCAGACTCTCTTAAGTTCATATCTATGATCTCAATTCAACAATTCTTTACCATCTCATCAATGCCTGGAGAGTGTTTACCTAGCATTGTGGGACTTCAGTATTCACAGTCAGCTCTACACAAACAAACAAACAAACCAAAAAAAAAACAAATAAAGCATGGAAGAAAACAAACACATAAATCTCCATTTCATCTGTGTCAAAAGACACTAGTAATACTTTAGATGCTATAACATGATTAGTCAATGAAAAGATGTGTAATGGTTTAGGGAGTCTGTGTTCAATCTTTGGAGAGTCATAGAATAGTCGTTTTATAAGAGGTCTCTGAAACTTTATTTTATAAGCAAATGTTTCTCAAAGAAAACAGAGTAATTCCTCCAGAAGAAGCAGTTCTGTAAAAGCCATCTTCTAAATTCTCAGGTATTTTGAGTTAGGATCCACAACCACTGCATGATACATTGTAGTGATTATTTCTAATAACTAGGACCTTTCCCTGTCCTGTCCCTGGTAATGACTAGTGCTGGCTCAATGCTCATGAACCACACTTGTCTTTGGTCTCTGGTGCAGCTTGCTTGCTGATTGCAAACTCTGGGAATAAAGTTGGCATTGCCCCAGACTCTGTTCCTGCCAAGTCCAATTTCATCAGGGAGTAATAAAGAACAATACACATTTTTCCTTTAATGTTCAAAGACTTCTGGATCATTGAATTTGGACAGTGTTTCATCTGTGGGATGCAAATTATTCTAATTACAACAAATTTACCTAATAAAAAAGAACACCTGCTTTTTTTAGGGCAACATCCTCCAAACAATGAATTGAACGAAATTAAATTTTGCTTGCATTTAGTAGTAGTTGGGAAAGAATAAAAAGGAAACAAAGAGTTGTGTTTGCCACTGGGGAAAGCATTAGCTGGTTAAAGCACTTTACAGAAGAAGCAATAGACTTTTATGTGTGTGCATTTGTACTGGATGTCCCCAATTAATGGAAGGAAAACAACAAAGACTTAACAATGTAGACACCTGGGTGTAACAACTGTTCAGGATTGACTTTCCAAAAAGAAAATCTTCCTTCAGAAACACAATAGTCAAGAACCGAGGTGTTGACTTCCAGTCACATATCAATAAAATTTCCATATAACTTAGGTGTGGAACCTCAAGAGAAAACAATTTTTATTGCATCATTCATTCTGTAAATATCAATTATATATAGTTTATGCATGTTTTTCAGACAGAACCAACCTTGGCTCCAGCAGAGAACGGAACCTCTACACTTTGGCGTTTTCATAATAGACTATGTGTTACATTTTATGTCTCTCCTTCCTATAATAACATTCTGCCAAAATCCTGTGTCACTTGAGGTGTATGAATTGACCACATTTATAATATACTTCACATTTTTGGCTTTTTAGTCTCTCATGAAACTCATAGGAGGTGAAACAAAACAAGTAAAGTTGTTAAAACATTATATGTTCAGGGAGTAAGATGGAAATAGGTCCCTGAAAAGTAACTGGTCATGTACAGGGATCTGAGAAGCTTCTTAGACCCAAAGAAAACTTTGCATTAATATATTTTCTAACAGTCAGAGATCTCTCCCCATGAAATTGGCTACATGTATCCCTGTTCTCCTTATGATAACAGTAGAAGAGAAAATTGGTAAAAGAAGCACATATATAATAGACATTTTAGGCAACCCCTTCTTACATGCTGAAAACCCCAGACCTAGGGTAAGCGAGGTCAGTTTCTGGGCTCTCTACTTCACTTGAAAGAAGCTTGTTTTTGTGCTTTCATGAGACAGAAGACCAGTGAGATCTTTATTGGTTTGTTCATTTGCTTGTTTGTTTTTCAAGAAATATGGTAATCTATCAGATGTAGGCCTCAGAGTTATAACCTCATTTGAACTAATTACACCCTTTGAGACCTCCATTTCCAATCCTATCTGTTTCTGGTAGGACTTTAACATGTGAATATTGGAGAAGCACAGACTTCCAATGCCCACAATAGGTGGTTAAATCAAATTATTATACTAGTCAGTATTGTCTTAGATAATGTATATAAATACTTCTCAGATATTGATTTTAGTAATATTTGTGATATTATATTGATTGATTTATATTGATTAGTGATTTTAGGGATATTATATGCCATTTGTAGTCAAACTCAGAAATGGTATTTATTTCCTGGGTTTATTTTATAAAATGTTAAATTATCATGAGTTATAGCGAATGTTTAGAATTAAGTACAGAACTTTCCCCATATTTATTTATGGTATTGATAGGAGCTGGAATGAATACATTGTTTGGCATCTATGGGTCCCTACTCACTACACACACATACATACACACACACACACACACACACACACACCCATACACACACACTGCTGACATCAAGAAACTGAGAAATAATCTTTATTTATTATTTGTTATAATGTCAGTGAATGGTCTTTTAATATAACGAAGCCTTCACAGACTTTCTGTAGGGTTAGCCTGGTGAGGGTTTAGGAAGTAGAGAGAAGAGGAGCTAGGACACTAGATAGTCAATGACAAGCAAAGCCCCCAAGACAGTGGCTTCTGTATTGTTTGTCTCATACCAGGAATAATATGGAAATGGATAAAAGAAACAAACATAGAGAACACGCTGAGTCATCTCTCCAGGATATCCTTGGGTTTTTGTCACAACGATATAATGGTAGTTTCCAAGGAGACAATTCCAGTGTGGTGGTGTTTCACCTGGAAATCCATGATTTCATCAGACTAGTCTCTAAGGTTATTTATACAGAATGAACCAATAAATAATGTTAGCATCTTTTGTTGGTGTTCAATAGGTAGATGATACACACAGAAAATGCTAATATTCCAATTTATAAAACAGACAAAAACAACAACTGTATTTCATCATTATACGGGTAACTAAGAGCCTCACTCACAGTGGGCTGGAGGTAAATGTGCATAGCATGCAGTATTTCTTAAAGATCAGTACACACACACACACACACACACAAATCACCTGAGGATATTATTAAGCTGCCTTTCTTGAATTTCCTGTCCACTGGAGCAAAGATGAAGGCTGAAATTCAGCATTTGCCAGAGTGCTGTGGTCAATCCACTGGGATTAGAGAGACAGATTTTCCAAGGTGCAAGTTCTGTTTCTTTAAACGTACACAAGGCATAAATTGGTAAGTAACATTACTACCTAATTCTTTGGGGGAGTGCTTGAGACTAGGAAATATAACATATATAATAATTGGCTGGCACAAGATAGTTTTTAAAACAGAATGATCTATTAATGCAATAAACAAGAGACCTTTAATGTTAATTTTATGTTGCCAAATTGACCTAAGCCAGAGAATTTAAGGGACTCACTTAGGAATGGGAAAGGCATGTAGTTGTGAATTTACTAAATATTTTCGACTGTAGAATGTGCTTGATTTCAGAAGTGGGAGTAAAGTCCTCCGTGGCTTTCAGTCATGCCGATGAGAAAGCAGGGTGCAGTTTTTAACCTAAGATGACTAAAGCCTGGGAGACTGTGGGTGCATTTGTGCTAACATGGCTTCGATCTCACGAAGCTGTGAGAGTAACGGTGGAAGGGATGGAAGGGAAAACAGGGAGAGGCTTTGGCTTACTGTGCACCACTCCATCAGGTAGTTCTGCTTTACCTTACACTGACTGTGTGTCAAAACATCAGAAAAGTTATCAGAATGTGAGGGTGCCCCGACACCATCTCGTGGGTCACAGCCATGTCCCTAGGGAGGACTTAAACTTCCCAATGCTCCCCAGGAAGTGCGCTGCTCCCTTGTAGGACTTCCTCAACACTAGAAACACATGTATGGAGAGTTCATACCTTTGTATCCCCACTTGTCCTGTAATGTGACCCAGAGAAGATAAACGATGGCCAAGTAGCTCTGCTATTTCTATCGTTTTCTCTTATTCTGAAAAGTCCAACTTGAATATAAAGTCCTGCTTAATTAGCTGGACTCCCCGTATCTCTCTATTCTAGCTAATTCTTCTCAGGTGTGTCCAAGCTTCTGCTTGCTAAAGTGACAGTCGGGAGATGCACGCAAGCAAGGGGTCACATGTTTCATGTTTCAAGATTTGTTTTCCTCATACCCATAAAGTCTCGAGGCAGAGTACGAGCCTAGTTCTGACTGAATACCAAGAGCTTGCTCTCCCTTTCTCCCCCACTGCCAAGTACTGCAAGCTACCTAGGAAAAGCAATTGAATGAATAATGCCGTCGTTCTTCAGTCTCCAAGTTAGCAATGTCATTGTTTGATCTCGCAGCAACCGTAGCCTGAAGTGTTAAGAAATAATGTTAAGAAATACGGTGGGGGCAGTTGAAGCAAAACCTTCATGTTGAGTGTTGGGACATCAGCTGTGATTCTGAGCATAGTCCTTCAATTCCTTCTTCTTTCTGATTTTTAGTCTAATTCATATCTCAAAAACCCAAATAGCTTCCTTTCCCACTTCAGCTTTTTCAAACCATTCCTTATGCCTCTAGTTAATTTTGACTGGATCCATCTTTTTCTTTCTTTCTTTCTTTCTTTCTTCTTTCTTTCTTTCTCTTTCTTTTTAATCAAAGCACATTTTGTGAGTCACCTCCTTTTTAACTTGAGGCAAAACAAAAAGTTGAGACTGCCCAATTAAAATACATAATAATATTAATAACCCATATATATATATATTTATATATCAAAATTCTGACACTTTTTCAAAATTGGAGTTTACCTGGTATTAACGTCTTCTAAACATGTGTTCTTTGAGGTTCTAAAGGTATGTCCTCTTGTGGTGCCTCTGATCTTCCCTTTGGAGCAGCTTGGCAACACCTCTATTATGGTTTCCTTGGAGCAGTGATTCTCAGTTGTGGATACACACTAAAATCACTAGAAAGCATTAAACAGCATCAATGCTTGGGACCAATTAAATCAGAATCTCTGGGTTGGGGTCCAGAGGTGGGGATATTTTTAAATTTCAATAGCCAAAGCTGCTTCTTTAGTAATTACACTCTTTTCAAGATTCAGAAAGAATAAAATATCCCTTTCCTTTTTCCTATGGGAAAATAAAAAGACATGGATTGGAAGCACATAAGGCATTAATTCAGACAGAGGAAGGCACAGGACAATTTGAAGGTCAGGAAACTGGAGTGTTCCTTGGAGACAAATGTGGAAGTCTCAAGAATCGGAGGATACCACTTCTGCAGGAACTTTGACTCAGCACCTCGAGGCTGTATTGGTAATCCTTACTGCAGCTGAGTCTCCTAATGCACTTGTGAGGAGCTCTTGCTCAAAATGAGTCCTTGAGTTGGTGACAGTTCAGTATCTTGTATCCCCTGGTCTGCACCAAAGGCTGTGGGGAAGAGAGAGCTCAAACATACCAAACATATGGCTGCAGCTTCTCACTCTGGCACTGACCCAGCCCCTGCAGTTACCAGGTCTCCATCAAAAAGGTACCTTTTAACACAGGCTACAGGTGACCTTTTCAGGATGCTCTGCCTGCCATAAGAGGCATCAGAAGAGCATGATGCGTATATAAGAGGCAACGAATGACATCATGGAACCCTCTGGGGGTCTGAACCTGAGACAAGGAGCCAGGACACTTGCTCACTGGACATTTCTCTTTCTTCTGCACTCATCACTAACCGTTTATGGTTCGATTTCCTCATGAGTCAGAAGGATGAAGGACTAAGTGCCATACAGGACCTTGAAGGATTTTGCTTAATATGAAAACATGCAGCTGAACACCTACAAAACTGTAAAGCATTAATATTCTCCAGACAAAATAGTTCATTATGGGTATTTAGGAGTGATGATTTTGACCCATGGTCTTCTATTGATTATATTTCTAATCAGATAGAGTGTATAAAATGGAAAGAGGGAAAAAATTTTACTACCATGCATTTAATGGCATACCAGATGAAAACAAGGGAAAATTGATTACGATGCAAACACACTGGGCACTTATGATGATCCTGGAAATGTAGGACAAGTAAAAAGAAAATGCCTAGGTTTTAATTAATTAATTAATTCTAATTTTATTGGTTATTTTATTTATTTACATTTCAAATGTTATCTATTATTTATTAATTTATTTTTATTTACTTATTTTTTTGCCTTATGTACAATATGTGGGTCCTGCTCCTGCAATTCCCCCTTTGCAGCCAGGACAGTTTAGGGCAGAATGGCAGCTTTTAACATGTTTAAGCTTCTAAACTCCAAAAGGCAACTTTGTCACTTCTTAAGGCAAAATCAAAATTCAGTCTTTGCCCTTTATTACCTTCTCCAGGGAAATTTCAGCTCCTCTATTCCAGCCACCCCAGGGACTGGCGCCACAAGGCTGTTCAGCTACTCTGCAGAAAGAGGCCTCAGACTTCCCCAGAGATTCCACACTGCTCACTTCACATAGGCAATGCACACAAATCTTTATTCTCAAAATGCTTTTGCAGAGAAGCCGTTTTCAGCTGAATAAAAACATTACAATTTCATATCAGAAATTACCCATTCAGGGTCAGGGATATAGCTCAGTAGTAGAGCACTTGCCTAGCATACATGAGATTCTGGATTAAATCCAGCAGCACCACTAAGAAGAAAAACAACAACAAACAAACAAAGCAGGTTACCTGATGTCTGCTAATTTACCATAACCTAGAATTATCTGGGAAATGAGTCCCAGATGAGGTTCTGATGTATTCTCACATCAGAATGATCTGTTGGTCTGTGTCTGTAGAGGATTGTCTTGATCTTAACTGATACAGAAGGGCACAGTCCATGGTGGGTGGCATTATTTCCTAGGCAGATGGTCCTAAACTATATAATCAATCTAGTTGAGCATGAGTCTGTCTCACAGCCAGCAAGAAGAATCTGAAGTTGAAATTTCTGGTTTCGTTGGAGACTCAGTTGTATTATATGATGTGGTTCTGGAAATTATCTTATGGCAGGATGTGTTGCTGAGAACAGACAAGTGGTGTTTTTCTGGAAGCTGCCTGGAAAAGGAACATGTGATGATTTCCTGGAGCAGATGCTTGAAAGGACATGTGATGTTTGGAAAGTGTATAAGGATAACCCAACAGACAGTGGATGATGCTGTGGCATTGGTTTGCTTGTCACTCTTTTGCTGGTCTCTTTTGGGCTTTGCTGACCCTGTTTCACTGGCGATGCTGTGGCATTGGCTCACCTTGGCTTCTTTGCTGACATCATTCATCATGATTTCATGAAGAGAAATGCACCAAAGAACATCTAGTGATAATCTGGAGAACTGGGCTGATTGGCAGAGCACTTGTGGTTTCTTCTGGATTGAATGGTGTTTGTGAGTGGCTTGAGCTACTACCGCTGATGCCAGTGAACTGAACTGCTGATAACCTGACAACAAAGTTTGGATTTTCACCAAAGAAATATTTGGGTCCAGATTCCCCTTTGCTTTATTAACCTTTCCTTTCCACTACCCCCGGTGAGTGGTGTGGTAGAAGTTCCCTTAAAGTAAAGCCTTTAAGAACCTTTATTAACATAGGGTTTGAAATATCTAAGCCTATAAGAGTTCTCTATGATCCCTGCCTTGTTTACTTAGCTCTGATGTTCATTCTTTGGATGGAGGCAATCCTGTGTGAAATATCAAGTAGATCTGTCTCCAAGCTTCTGCCTTGAGTATCTGCCTTGATGTCTCTTAATGATAGATTGTGGGCTAGGTTGTAAGTGAATAAATTCTCTCCTCCCCTAAGTTGCTTTTGATTAGTCAGGATGCTTTATCATAGCAGTAGAACTAAAGCTAGAACAGCCGATGTAAAATCAGGAAGATTGTTGATGCCTTTGATGAATACCCAAGGACCCCCCTGAAAACACCAAGTTATAATCAGTGAAAGAAAACAAGTCCGAAGCCATCAGGAAGAATTGCGTTCCATTTAGTTCTCCTAATGGTTATTCTCAGTCTTCCCTTGATTTTTATGAAACCAGTCAAGTTATATGTTTTTATTTTTATGAATTTTTTGATGAATGGTTATAACGAATACATAAGCAATATTACTCCTTAAAGAAAATGTTGCCCATCATTGAGTATGCTAGCATTCACTATTTAGAACATATACATTAATTTGAATGACATGAATTGTCCATTCTCACAAATGGAATATGACTCAACTCCCTGTTTCATGTCCAATTCTTTGTTCTTGCCGTTTGTTTCTGTTTCTGTTTTTATTTTCATTTTGTTCTTGATTCAGAGTCTCACCGTGTAGCCTGTACTAAACCTGAACTCTCAGTCCTCCTCCCTCTGCCTCCTGGTGCTGGGATTACAGGTGTGTTCCTGCTTCCAGGGCTTCAGACCTAATTCTTGATGCTCACTTTAAAAACATCAAATGGTTTGGCTTTAACCTGTGAATATCTTTAAATTTTTTCCCATTTACCTTTTGTCCCACAAAGGTTAGCTGCTTTATTTTTTTTCCCTGACTGAATTCATGTTATGGTAATTTGAATCATTTTAAAATTATTTCCCTTCATAAACCTCAACAGACTTCATTATGCTTTATTGAGTTTAACTATATTGCTCTAAGACTGAAGGCGAACCCCTTGTGGATTGGGAAGTTTGACAAGAAATTTTCAAATTTACTTGTTCTTAGACCTATAATGCTTCTATACACATATTAACTGCAATTTAGCCTGTAACACTGTTATTTCTCTAACACCATCTTCTGATTGCGTTTATTCAAAACTTAAAAGGCAAGTTTCCTCTGTCCATTGCATTAGGTCTTACACTAGTGGTTTTCGACCATTCCTAGAACATTTCTCTGCATCTTATTTCTTCCTTCCTTTATTTCTACCACTAGTAGAAAATAAAAATTTAAAATGTTTTCTTCTTAATAAGAAATATAGGTTTCCTCTTTGATACTAATGGAAATGACAAATTCAGATAATACTTAAAGACAGCCCAAGTGACTATGTGCCTTCATCACTGATTTAACTCAGCTTTCATGATTTCTTCCCCCACCACCAAATCAGCACAGCTTCCACTATATATAAAATAGCAAAAATGTCATAAAGACACTTAAATTGTCACTGTCTTTCGCTGCC
This sequence comes from Mastomys natalensis, assembly GCA_021653895.1. NCBI lineage: Eukaryota > Metazoa > Chordata > Mammalia > Rodentia > Muridae > Mastomys > Mastomys natalensis. The sequence goes on along the minus strand of JAJTUV010000495.1, from coordinate 2,016,346 downwards.
TTCTCATTCCACGTTCTCTAAGGTAGCTCACAGTTCAGGATCAGTTGACTCCTAAGTGTTGGACATAACTGTCATTTCTAGTCCCTTTAATTATGATCCTTAGTCTTTAATGGCTGAGCCATCTCTCCAGCCCACATCTATGCTTTCTAAATGACAAAGTTGCAGGGACAGAATCTCCTTTTCATCTGTTCACCCCCTACTCCCCTAATCTTTTGTGTGTGTGTGTGTGTGTGTCCACTAAAGTTCTGTTTCTATCTCAGTCCACCCTGACACACTCTGACTTCTTGTTGCTTTGTTGTCCCCAATAGTTTTGCTTATTCTATATATACCCTTCTCTTGGGCAAAAGCTTTTCCCCTTACCTAAGAATTTCACATTGACTTTAGTAGTTATGTAAACACTTGCATCTGCCGATTCTGCATTGTTCCATTGCCAACCTCAGCAGCTTCTTAAAGGGCTCACCACTGCCTTGCCTAACCTTTCCTAAGTAGCAAAATCCCACCCAGGTTTCTTTGTATTTATTTTGGAACCCCTCCACACACACACACACACACACACACACACAACGCACATGCACACGCACATGCACACACACACATACACACAGCCCCATGAGAGGTAAAGGAATGGAAATGTAGCTTGGAACAGGGAACAGAATGCCAAGAGGAGACGTCACAGGGTAGAGGAAGAGATTGTGGCCAGAGGGCTGGAGGAAGGAGAATAACACGGTGTTGGAGAATTTTGCTTCTTCTGAGCCTGGTACTAGGAATGCTCCATTTCTAAATGTTCCAAGAGTGAGAGAAGGTAAGAATAGTATTTTACCTTCGAAGAGGCATTATGAAACTAGTGTCTGCAGCTTCAGTTTGTCTTGAAGATGAGCTTCACAGCGAAGGTAACAATAAAGAAAACAAAACAAACAAGTAACAAGAAAAACCTCCGGTTGTGAGAGGCTTAGTTTTCCTTCATTTCCACCTGTTTTCTTGCTCCAATCCAGGCTAATGCCCTGTTCCCAGAGTTCATCAGCCTTAATGTTCATATTCAATGTTCCAACTGTCTCTGGTTTTTAGAGTGAAATTCTAAACTCTGAGCACTCTTACACTGAGTTGTTCTATGTGTTGGCTAGTATCAGGTCAACTTGACACAAGCTACAGTTGCCTGAAAGGAGGGAACTTTGATTGGGGAAATGTCTCCATAAGATCTGGCTGTAGACATTTCTTAATTAGTGATTGGATGGGAGAGGACACAGCCCATTGTAGGTGGTGCCATCCCTGGGCTGGTGGTCCTGGGTTCTTATAAGAAAGCAGGCTGAGCAAACTACGCTGATCAAGACAGTAAGCAGCACCCCTCCATGGTCTCTGTATCAACTCCTGCCTCCAGGTTCCTGCCCTGATTGAGTTCCTATCTTGTCTTCCTTCAATGATGAACAGTAATGTGGAAGTGTAAGTCAAATAACCCCTTTCCTCCCCAACTTGCTTTTGGTCATGGTGTTTCATCATAGTAGTAACCCTGATCAAGACAGTCTAATTATTAACATGTCTTTATACCATCATTCTGGATTACAACATACATTCACAGTTTTATTGGATTGTCAGACAGGTGGTTATCAATGAGTACAGCTTGTAGAGCACTAATAAACACAATGGAACTTGATATGGTTCTACTGATATAAAACATGTTTTAAAAGTCGGAAGTAAAAAGATCTTGCCTTGCTTTGCTGTTAGTCTGGAAGGGCAGAGATACCAAACTTATTTGGAAGGTCTTTTTAGCAGCCATAGATAACAGAACAACCACTTTATCACATGACAGCATGGATCCTGTGGTTAATATCCACTCCTCTTCATCTTGTTGCTTTGTTTGTTTTTAGTGCTGGTGGTGATTTGTTTAGTTGTTTTGATTGGTTTTTGAGGCAGGGTCTCATATAACCCAGGAAGGCCTGGTACTCTATTTGTAGCCAAGGCTAATCTTGATCTTCTGGTCCTCTTGCCTCTACATGCTCAATGCTGAGATTATAAGTGTGTATAAACACATCTGGCTACCTCCTTTAATCTTGCTGTAAAAACATCGCTCAGCCCTGGCTGGTCTCTAGGCCTTTAATGCCTTCTCACATCTGTCAGCAGCAGCCTTACTAAAGTGGTACCCTCTCTATCATGCAGTGTTTTCAATTTCCTGTTTGAAAGCCAATCTAATTTTTCAAAACATGAGTTTGAACTTGATTCTCATTGGCTAGTGGCTTTGCTAGAAATTTGAAGCGTTAAAATCAGCTTCTCCCGTAAGCAGTTGTGATGACACTGGACTCTCATTGCAGCAGAGTCCAGAGTCCTTGGAGAGCAGAGGCGGGGGAACCAGGAAGTCATCCTTGACTGTGTAGGGACTTGGAGGCCAGCTTGGGCTACAGGAGACCATGTGTCAAGGAAGAGAAACATTTTTTCTAAATGTTACCAGTCTTGTCCATATACTTGCTATGTGGTATATGCAAAAATATTTAAATATTAAAATAAAATCTGAGAGAGTTAGAAATAAATATAGGGAGGGAAAGGGAATAGAAAAGAGGGAGAGAGAAGAGATTAGAGGAAGAGGGGGAGGGAGAAAAGAGGGACAGGGCGAGGAAAAGGGACAGAGGGAGAGGAGAGGTGGAAGAGAGACAGAGACAGAGAGACAGAGAGAGAAACACAATGGCGCCTTCTGCCCAGGGGCTCTCCTGCCCTCCAGCTTGCAGTTGGTGGCTGAGCTTCCAGTGAACAGGAAGGGGAGTCGCAGAGTGTTCGAAGAACTCCACAGTAAGAGTGATGAGTTCACAGGTGATTTAAACCTTCTCAGAGTTTTCTGAGGCTTGATTATAATGAATATACGTCCGTGGTGCCACAGGAAAGGTTTCAAGTATTAAATGGTTTCCATTTCTAACAACACCATTTCATCCTGCAGACGCCGCTGCTACCAGCTTTCAAGCTTAGTGAAATGACTTCTGACATCTTGTGGAAAGTGCCATGTTCCATCACAGTTTTGCTGAAATCATGGTTCAGAAAATCAATATCATAGTCTTACCCATAGTGTTCTTGTTCATCAGTGACTCTAACTTGCCTATTGCTTTTTCTTCCATAATTCTCTATTTTACAATCCATACTCTTAGCATATATGTACAGGCATAGAGTCTTCTGCCATCAACACTGAGGTTGTCCTTTTATTCAATACCAACTAAAATCTCTCTCTCTCTCTCTCTTTCCCTCTCAAATTTTTATCTACTTTTATTTTATGTGCATGGATGTTTTGCCTGTGTTCATCTGTGCAAGGGTATCAGATTCCCTGGAACTGGAGTTATAGACAGTTGTGAGCTTTGCTGTGGGTTCTGGGAATTGAACTCAAGTCCTCTGGAAGAGGAACCAGTGCTCTTAACCATTGAGATAGACATCTCCCCAGCCCTACTCTTTTTGAGACAGGGTTTCACTCTGCAACCTCACCTCCAATTTACAGAAGTCCTCCTGACTCAAACTCCTGAGCATTGACATCAGAGTCCTGAGCCACCATGCTCAACTTAAAATCTCCTTCAGATTACTGTAACTACAGGTTTACAGGGAAATCCCATACTCCAGCAGCCCCAACAAGCTAGGCCTGGACACTTGACCCACTACATCAATGAAAGAGATGAGTAACACTGAAAAGTGGGGGAAAGAAACGCATTCAACGTGACCACACTGGAAGAGGAACAGACAAGGGGATCTATTGATCCAAAGTCCATCTTTGGGCTACTGACTTGGACTTTAGTCTTAAATAGTGAAGATATGAGGCACAGAGCAAGAAACACGTGCAATTAAGCAGTTCTGCTCATTGTCCCAGTCCTGTGTTTGCATGGTAAACTAAAGGAGTCTTCATAGCTGCCATCACTTGAAGGATGGCAACCAGGAGGTTCCTGCAAGATTATTGGGTCTCCATGATACAGCCTCACCTTCTTGGTTGCTCTCATCTGAGCAGGGAGGTCAAAGATGTCTGATTTGCAAGGGTTTATGCAGATTCCTGAACTCCTAATTATTTATGGGTATAAAACAATGACTTACCCACTGTATTTTTAGCCTTGATCATTGAAGTTGAGATAGCTTAGCATTCCCTTGAGTCCTTAACAATCCTGTGTGCAGAAGTAAGGAGGTGAACCCAAAGGAAAAAGCATACACAAAGTAAAGACAGAAATGCCAGACATTCCACCACCTGCAGTTTCTCTCTCAGCCCAAATGAAGCATCAGCAAGTTCCAGTTTCTGTCTCCAGGTTCCTGTCTTAGAACTCTGCTGTGTAGAGAAACACTTCCCAGATAACTCCATGGTTTCTCCTAATCGTCCAGCCCTTAGGAATTCTCATTGTCCTGCTTTTCGGAGAAATCATATCCATAAGGACTGACTGAGTATTGCAGCACACTGGAAACATTGGGTAATAATTAGGTAATCATCATGATAATAACTTTCCCCCCCCCCCGCTGTTCCCTTTAATTTCCCTTTCTGCTCTTCCCACTGGTTTTAAATCCTGCTGTTAGTGCTTGCATCAACGCTCTGGTCCAAGCCTTACTGTCCACTTCATCACATCTGTTAACCCTGTTTCTTTAATAGCCCTTTGTTGTTGATTTCTCTATGTGTGTATTTGCATTTTTCTGCTTTTCTACTGGCGGGCTTAGACAAACTCTGCTCCTGAAGAAGAGTGACTCTATGGCTTGACATCTCGAGCCCTTCTGCACATTGGCTTCCTTAGAGCACAGAGTCCTCATAGCACCTCCTGCACCAGAAAGCCCCCACCCCCTTTTGGTTTTTTGCTTAATTTCTGGATTCTCTGCTCTCTGCTTGATGCAGACTCCTATGAGTTGGTTTGTTTCTGTTTCAAATTATAACACTTTATGAGATGTAGCTAATTTCTCCCCACCCCGTTTCTGTTTGTTCTGTTTTGTTTGGTTTGGGTTTTCCAGACAGGGTATCTCTGTGTAGCTCTGGCTGTCCTGGAACTCCATCTGTCGTAGCCAAGGCTGGCTTTGAATTCAAGAGATCTGCCTGCCTCTGCCTCCCTACTGCTGGGGTTAAAGGAGTGTACCACCACTGCCCAATGTTAATCCTATTCTTACTCATGTGACCTGTTTCTGGCACTTTTGTTATAGCTAGTGATTTAGGACTCTAGTTAACAATGGACTCAAGATTATAAACACCTTCTTTTCTCTGAGAGAAGCCAGAAGCTCATGTGTCTAGATTTCTGGAGCATTTTTCTAATACTAAATTCATTTTCCTCCTCCATCTTTGGGGGTTGAACCTAGGACCATGTACATGTCACACAAGCCCTACCACTGAGCTATATCCCAACATCCCAAATACTCATCACACATTTCTCTCTCTCTCTCTCTCTCTCTCTCTCTCCTCTCTCTCTCTCTCTCTCTCTCTCTCTCTCTGTATCATATCTATGACATAAAATATGCTTATTTGTTCATTCATTCCTTGGAAGTGCTGGATTTGAATACAGGACTTGCTGTGCAAAACACTCTACCAGTGACTCCCAGCATATTTTATCCTTTATGGGTTTGATTTTTTTTTTTTATTGTTTGATTTCAGAGCTATGTGGTTGCAGTTGGCTCAGAACTCACTGTATAGATCAAGCAGGCCTCCAGCTCCTGAGTAGCCTTCCTCTCATTGCCTTCTCAGTGCTAGGACTACAAATTTATAAGTGTACCACCATACTTGGCTCTGGGAAACATTTCAAAATTGGTGTTTTATATTTGCATAATCCTCTTGGTTTTGCAGTGGTCTTTCATATCTGTCTTCTAAAGTGTCTATAGTTTAAGTTATTCTTGCTCAACATTGTCTATCCATATCATCCACAGCCTTGGGAAACTGGTGTACTGATATTGCATTTGTCTGCCCAGTCTTTTGGATAACTACATAGACACCCCTTCCCCATACACACTATATTTTATTTAACAGTTGCTTTCTCTTGAATTACAAATTTTGCTATGAGCCTTTCATGATCATGACAGGGAGACAACAATCTAGATGAAGGTCATTTCCTTCCATAGAAAAGCAAAATAACCAAGATATTCATGGATATCATTGCTTTACTACATTTCTGTATACTTTAATAGTTTGGGGGTATGTTTGTTTTCTGAGTCAGACCTTTCTGTGTAACTCAAGCTGACATTGATCATGGTACTCCTCCTGCCTCAGCATCTCCAGAGTTGAAATCACAGCTTATAGGGGGACTTTCTTGAACCTGCCAACTATATAAATGACACGGAGACTTACTAATTTTATTACAGCTTACGCTTGCTGGGAGGACTCTCAGCTAGCTCAATCTAAATTAACCTGACTATTCTGCCCATGACCCACCACGTGGCTAGTTCTTTACCTCTCTGCTCCTGTTCACATCTGCCCAACTCCATGTCTGCTGGCAAATCTTTCACCTCTCAAGTCTTCTCCCATGGACCTTTTCTCTCCCGGGAAGTTCTGCCCTCCTTTCCTGCTCAGCTATTAGCCATCAGCTCTTCATTAAGCCAATCAGCAAGTGAGGTAGGTGAGTTTGCAAAACAGAAAAGCCAGTGATGGAGCCATAGCTCTCTGCCAACACAGAATTAACAACTGAATATACAGAGACATACCATCACACAATGCACCCCAACAACAGTTGTTTTCCATTGTACCCTGCCTGCCGACTTCAAAACTTTTATTTATCTCCTCCTGGAAACTAATTCTGTTCTTTTCTTGAGAGACAATGGCACTTTTATTTGGTATCTGTTATTTTGTTTTGCTCTTCTCTTCTTCCTCCTCCATGTTAGGAGTGCATGTTAAAAGAAACGGAAGGAAGGACTGGGGTGTAGCAGCCACATCTTCATACCTGGTCCCTAAACCTGCAAAGTCACTACAGAAGAGACGCGGTTTCACATGGGTATCAGTAGCAGCACCCTGAAGGGCAAAGGACTGATCACACGCAGGGCTCAGGGCTTGCAGAGCTTGAAGAAAGATGATCCTGTGGGGTTTTCATGGCCTCCCCACACCCCCATGCTTTCTCATGCATTTCAGCTTTCTCTTCAGTATGTTGCTCTATCAGTTTAAGTCACTGTTAAAGCCACTGACCTTGTCACCCTCCTTCAAGCATTGAGCACTCATCCTCAGTACAGACTCTTAAAGGAGTCAGAGACCAGAAACTTCCTGAATTGCGTGGTGAGGAGAAAGATTTAGCCTTTGTCCAAAATTGCTGGGCATTAGCAGTCAAGTCTCAAACTTGGACTTAAGTCTCGGGCTGGGAGCTCACTGCTGTTTCCATTTGCTTTCTAAAAGTACGTCTGCACAGTGCACCAAAACTTCCAATGTCAAGTGTAACTTAGAATATACAATGGAAACAGATGTATTCATAGAGAGCCTTTGACCATATGCCACAAGGGCCCCTCCAGGGTTGTGTTTATATGATTACTTTACAGGGAATCAGGAGACAGTATAACAACTGTCAGGATGAATTCAAACCAGCTTTATGCAGCTGAATGCATTTAGTCATTTCCCTTGGTTCACACTTCTGCCCCATTTTTTTCTTCTAGGTCATTACAATGGCTTTAATTTCTTTTTACTTAGACGTTTTTTAGCCATTATTCAATGAAATATTGATTCTCACTTATGAGACTTTAATCTTCCCACTCCCTGTTGGATTTGACTATTTATTTTATACAGTAGTTAAAGCGGTAGGGTTAAAAAAAAAAAAAGCTTTTACGATACCAAAAGTAGTTTACCAAAAATCACATTTAATTTACTGAAAAGAGAGGCTGGAACTAGAAATCATTATCATCAGCTTTCCCTAAAATGTGCTTTGATCTTTTCCCTCTATAATGAAAATTAAAAACCTTAAAAAAAAAAAAAAAAAAGACTTGCTACTAAGATAAAGAGGAAAATCGCGTTAGTAAAAGTGATGACTAATCTCGATTGGATTAGCTGGATCTATCATCAAGTAAAACCAAGCAGGGGAAGACCACCCCAAATGTAGGCTGATGGCAATCTTAATACAAGATATAGAAGAAGAAACTTTACTGTTTTGGCTGCTTGTTCTTGCCTCTGCTGGCAATATCCTGCTGCCAGGGTTATAGCTTCACTGACCTTAGAGTCTACCTCTTCAGGTTACAACACAGACTGAAGACCACTGGCTCTCCAGAAATTCTTAGACTTTTAGCACCAGATTGAGACTGCCGAGACATCCAGTTTCCTGGACTAAGCAACTACCAATATCAGATTCTCAGCTGCTGCGGTGTGTGACAGCCATTGGATTACCAGATCATATTGTTTAAACCAATCTGATAAATCCTCTTTGAAAATATATTCATTCTATCAGTTCTGTCCTCTAGAGAACCTATACTAATATAAGCCTAATCTAGACTCCAGTATTTATATATTTTGTTGTAATACAGATGTACTGGCTGGTTCTGTATGTCAGTTTGATACAAAGTAGAGTCATCAGAGATAAAGGAGCTTCAATTTCGGAAATGTATCCATGAGATCCAGTTGTAGAGCATTTTCTCAGTTAGTGATCAATGGGGGAAGACGCAGCCCATTGTCGTAGTGTCATTCTTTCATGGGAGGTCCTGGGTTCTATTAGAAAGTAGACTGAGCAATCTATGATAAGCAAGCCAATAAGAAGTACCCCTCCACAGCCTCTGCATCAACTCCTGCTTCCAGGTTCCTGCCCTGCTTGATTGAGTCCCTGTCCTGACTTCTTCCAGTGATGGATTATAATCTGGAAATGTAAGCCATATAAAGCCTGTCTTATCCAACTTCTTTTAGGTTATGGTGTTTCATTGCAGCAATAGAAACCCTAACTAAGACAAAGATAGGATTTCTTCAAGCCTACGTAGTACCATATTTAGTTTCCAGAAGAGAATGTCTGCATAATTTTTTCTAACACTTATTATTCCATGACTGAAACCATCTATTTGACTAAACTCTAGTTTCTCTTTTATACATTATGAGCATCTAAGAGTCTCATGCTCTACCAACTGAGGTAGCCTGGCAACTCATTATGAGCATCTGAAAAGACCATTTCTCTTTATCTTTTTTTTTTTTTTTTCAAGACAAGGTTTCCTCTGTAGCCTTGGCTGTCTTGAAACTCACTCTGTAGACTAGGCTGGACTTAAACTTAGGGAGGTCCATCTGCCTCTGCCTCTTGAGTGCTTGGATAAAAGGAGTGCACTACTGCTACCCAGATAAAAAATGTCATTTTTTGATATAAATACATTACCTGGAGAAATGGCATAATCACTGTCAAAGAACTGGATCACTGGAGAGAAGCTGCCCACCAAGAAGGAGGGAAGTCCAATGAGGCTATGGCACAAAAGTAGTGGAGACACTTGGTAGAAGGGCATTACCTCATATTATTCATCTTTATACTTATGTAGTAGTTTGCTCTCTGGGTCTGCATGAATGCCTTCTGGCTCCTTTTATAGTTAGATTTATCATTCAGTAAAGGTTGTTCCTAGAACTTTTATTATAATCAGAACAAACAAATCACCAGATCTCACTGAAACCTTAAAATGGCTTAACCGAGATTCACACAGATTTACCCTAAGACTTCTCAAATTTCCTTTGTCATCAATCCATCCAGCTGGAGCTCCCATGAGGACATCATGGGTCAGTTAATTCCAGTAAGGTTTAACTAGATGATTGCCATGATAGTCAGTGACTTCCGATATGTTTGGAACCAAGAAGCCAGCCACTCCTTTTGTGGGTCACCTCCACATGAGCCACCCAGCCTACAGCACATTTCCCACTAGGGCTTATACTCTGACCTGCCGTTGATCCCAGTTCTCCCAACAATGATGACCCAAATAAACCCTAGTTACTCATTCAGCCTTGTCAGCACCATCTTATTTGTTCTCTGTGTTGGTGTCACACTGTTACTAGCTGGAATATCCAGGTGTATCCACTTTATTATTCCATCATCGGTACAGTCTACAGATTGTCCATCCTGGAACAGACCTTAGCTGAACTGCCTCCAGAAACCTTGTGCTGAACTTACCCAAGAAAACATGTTTCTCTGTTAGCTTCAACCTTGTCACATACAACTGTCTGAATTGTCTGTCATGCAATGGGAGAAGTGGGAATTGCATTGCACTTGAAGACATGTTTGCTCATAAAGGTGCCAGACTACAGGTGATGGAAGCTGGCCATGAGTTATTTAGAACACAAAGGCTGCAATGAGTAAAGACACATGGGACTCTAGGTAGCTGTCAGTGAAGGGCCTAAAACTCTAGATGAGTAGATGAATAAATCTAGGGGATTGTGTCAATAAACAGAAGGAGGAACCTTATAACAAGACAAAGGGCAGACAGAAGCACAAAACAATAATCCTGTGGGGAAAGACTGTGTAAAAGAACTGCACAAATAACTAACTTATGTCTTAAATTGTTAAGAAATTAAGCTCGGCATGCAAGATGGCTCAGTAGGTAACAGTTCTTGCCAGCAATCCAGTTGAGTTGAGTTTGATCCCTGAAATCCACAAGGTAGAAAAAGAGAACCGCTCTCACAAGTTATCCTCTGGCTTCTGCATGAGTGTCAGAGCATAGTCACCCATACTCTAAATAAATAAGTACATGCAAATAAAAATGATAGTATTTTAAATAATTGGTTGCTGTTGTAGGCCAGTATTTTGAGTACCTGTCTAGCACACACAAGGCTCATTGTTTTTCAGCATCAGCATCAGCGCCACAGTCGATATAAATAAATAATGAAAAGGAAGGAAGGAAGGGAGAGAGGAGAGGAAGCTCCTGTTACCAAGTCACTGGGCCAACGGTATGACACAGAGAGGGAAGAGAGAGACCAGACTAGCTCAGTATTGGTAATGACGAAATGAGTTCAAGTTTTGAAATTTGGAGCTAGAAACGTATCAAATCCTTCTTGCTGATGACAAATGCAGGGGACAATTTGCTGGTTCAGGGTGAATTTCAGGTCTTTGTGAACAAAGTTAGAACAAAAATAATCCTTTCCACTTAAAATGCACAGTGAAGCACTAAACTCTAAATATAACTGCAGGGCCCATCTCCTGCTGATCTATACGTATGGGGCATGAAGAGAAGGCCCAGAAACATGAGCACAAGGAAAAGATGGAAGACACCATGTACTCATAATGAAAGGACGTCAAATATCAAATAAAGGTTCAGAATTTATATATAGAATTTTTTTTTAAAAAAACAAAGTCATGAAGATTGTAACGTTTTTACATGTCCCTTTAAGCAAGCTTAGCATATTTACCAATTTCAGAACATAGCTTCAGAAAATAGCACATAGCATAAAGAAATTCAAGAAGTCAGTCATTTTCATTAGGGAGAGAGACTTGCAGGAGTCTTTTGTTCATTCTTGTGTTTATTTCTCTAATCAAATAGACACAAAGGCTTTTTGCTTGTTTGTTTGTTTGTTTGTTGTTTGTTTTTTTTCAAGACAGGGTTTCTTTGTGTAGCCCTGGCTGTTCTGGAGACCAGCTGGTCTTGAACTCAGAGAGCCACCTGCCTCTGCCTCCCAATTGTTGAGATTAAAACAACCAGAGGCTGAGGCTCAGACCACCATGCACAGAATAGACTTTTAAACATATGTAAGTGGAAAGTAAAGCTTTCCCACCCAGCTTCCTTCCTCACCCGACTGTTTCCTCCATTCATTCCTTAGCAGTGAGACATAATGTATGGGTTTTCAAGGTCAGCTCGAGATGCCACTTCTGGTTTTAGAGTCCTTAAAGTCACATTTCTTTTTTATAGGACAAGTTGTCCACCTGTATTTCTTTAATCAGTACTTGGGGCCAGGGAAGAGAATTATTTTTTATGTTCATCAAAACAGAAAATGAAATTAACCCTCATTAGATATCTTTAGTGAGAACATGTGATCTTATGTAATTAGCTCTCCTGTTGGCCACTGGTTGAGCAGCCTACTTTTCTGAATTTGTTGACTTTGTCACTATGAGTTCATCGGAAATCTTGACTCATGCACTTAGTGTAATGGGAATATTGTTCAGAGGATAAGGTTATCTCATTTAGGAAGTGTGTATCTGTAAGTTAATTTCCTATGGGATCAATGTTACCAGCTGGGTCTAGTGCAGTTATGACCAAAGCTCTTTGGTATTTTGGAAGGTGATTCAACTATTGTTAGTTATAGAATGTTTAGGTATGTTTCAAAAGAGGGATATTGTTCACCACAAGACTGAAAGGACTGACTAATGTTTTCATAGCTTTGTAAAGGTCAGTAGAATTCTCAGTTGACAGTACATACTACTCTAAAAAAACCTTCGTTTAGGGGTTACCACAAGAGAAAAAAACTTAGAGAAAATAAAAGCATTCCGATACTTCTCTGGGGCTTTTAACTTATCCTACAAAATAGATATGATTGCTATCACCCACACATTAGACATTTTAAGTAGCCAATTGTCTGGCATTTATTGTAAACCAGATACTTTGTAAATATAAAATTACCTACATTCCCAAAAGTACTCAAACATTCTAACATAGCCACTGTTGCATACATAATTATTATATTTGATTGACCTAGGACTATTTTAACCTCTTAGTTTTTCTCACATAATAGACATGAAAATACAGCAATTCCCACTATACTATTGAATTTCTGTAGAAATCTGCAAAGTCTGAATTGGCTTTTGTTGTCATTAGGGTTTTTGTTGTTGTTGTGTTGTTTTGGGGGAGTAGCCCTAGCCATCCAGGAACTGACTCTATACCAGGCTGGCCTTGAACTTACAGATTCACCTCCCTCTGCCTCCCAAGTGCTCAGATTAAAGGTGTGTGCTACCACTGTTCAGCTCTGACATGTATTTTTAACATATATTGTTGATGTCTAGTAAGTGGATTTTTTTTTTCTTGTCTAACATTCACCCAAGGGATTCAAAAAGGATGTAGCATGCATCTCCATAGCTTTATTCGTGTTGAGTTTTGAGTGTTAAATCTTGCAAAGGAAGTATCAAACAAACACCTTGTCAGAGGTATAGGCTCTGTCCCAGTGGTGGTGAATACCTTTCTGAGAAAGTGTATTTTCCTCAAGGACATAATCTGGAACCAAGCCTTCGCTCATATATTTAAACATTTGGTCACCAGTTGGTGGCACTGTTTGGGAATGTTAAACCTTTAGGAGGTACAGCCTTGCTAGAAGAGTGTGTTACTGGAGGTAACTTTGTGGTTGTGGAGCCTGGCCTCTCTTCCGGTTCTCTCGACTTGTTTTTATGTGTGGAAGAAATGTAATCTCTCTACTTGCAGACTGCCAGGCAGGGCTTATGCTTCAGCTGCCTTGCCTTCCCTGACTCTAGGTTCTGTCCCTCTGTAAGTCAAAATAAATCCTTTTCCTCTCTAACTTGCTCTCTGTCAGGGTAGTCAATCACAGCAACAGAAAAGCAACACATACAGCTCCTATACCCAATTTTCTCTGGAACTTGGGTCCATGAATCTCATCTATGAAGCTTATAATCACATAGGAAATTTGAGAGCATTCGGTAAAATACAGACTTAAGTAAATGTCTCTTCCTCCCTAGTCTTCAGCTTATTAGTAGCCCAGATCCTGCTTCCAGTGAGTTTTTAACAGGAATTGTACCATTTATGGGCAAGACTGGTTGGCTAATCTTCAGGGTTTAAGTTTCTGGGTTTTCTATCACCAATTAGTTGAAAATTGCAGGTAAATGTGCCTTGATTTATAATAGCTGTTCTGATATTCGGATTCCTGGAGATAACCAGCAGGTGAAGGGGTGTATGACAATGAACAATGAAATGTAGCCAGACAACTGTGGATAAAAGCCAATTATCCCAGCAGCAGAGGAGATCCATTGCCCCTTCCTGTTGTCCCTGTGGAGGTGGCAGGCTGTCTGACTGTAACAGCCAATATTCTTCACAATAGAGAAAGGATCAGAAATCCTTTCATTGAGAAGGAAGTGGCTGCTCAAGGGTTTCATGTCAGGTTCATGGTGACTCATCCTTTAGTCTGTGTGTAAGAATTATGTTCTAGTGCAATTCTTATTGAAATCCTCACAGAAAATGAAGCTGCTTGCTGCACACATGAAAGCAAGAAGACATTTCTGAAAACCATTTATTACAAAGAATGAATTTTTATTATGTGGCAAATTATATTTCATAAATATCAGACTAAACTGTCAAATCCTTAGTATATTCTCCAAACAAATCCTGATCAACACAACAACACTCTTTGTTGTGCTTCAGAATCTAGGAAACATTTTTTTTGACTTTCAAATGTATCATTTTCTAGCCAAGAGAAGAAAATAATCTCTATTGTGTCAAATCAGCTTACAATTAGTACTTAGCTGTATGTAGGGGACAAAAAGAATTCTCTATATCCATCCATGTTAAGTGTAATACTGCATTCTTCGCACATTTCTTTCCAACTAGAATAGGAAGAGCATGTTAGAATGGTCAACAATGAAACAAAAATGGTTGTGTTGCTTTAAGCATGATTTACTTCTGGTTTGGTGAACTTAGCTTCAATGGGAATCTCACTATTTTATTATAAAGATAAATTTCCATACCAAGGGCTTTATTTCTGTCAAGAGACACCATGAGCATAGCAACTCTCATAAAAGAAATCATTTAGTTGAGGTTGACTTACAGTTTCAGACGTTTAGTCCATTATCATCATGGCAAAAAGTGTGGCAGTTTGCAGGAAGACGTGGTGGAGAAGGAGCTGAACCTTCTACATCTTGATTCACAGGCAGCAAGAATAGAACTCTTGAGTTTCCAAGACCTCAAAGCCCACCCTCAGAGTGACACACGTCCTCTGGAAAGGCCAAACTTACTCCGACAAAGCCATACCTCCTAATAGTAGCACTCCCTATGGTTCAAGAATTCAAACACATGAGTCTATTGGGGCCATTCCTATTCAAACCACAGCAGTCTATAATTAGATGTTTGTGTATTGATTTTTCTTTCTTTCTTTATATCATTTGGCATGGTATCTCACAATGTAGCTCTTATTTCCCTAGAAGCTTTTATGTAGATTAGGATTGTCTTAAACTCACAACCTCCTTCCTTCCTCAGGCTCTCAAATTCTAGGTTTATAAATGCAAGCCATAGTGCTAGGCCATGTTTTCATTTCATATACATCTTGAAAGGATTTCTAACAGTAAATGGGTAATTACTATTAATATTCTTCCACAGATAGCACCAATTTAGTGTGTATGGAAGAAATCAGCCCAGATTTATTCCTAATCTCAGACAAGAATACACAAAATACTAGAAGCCAAAGTAGATGTTAAACATTAGCTATACCTGGTAGCTTCAAACTCCTTTATTTCTGCCCAAGGTTTCTAACAACATAATGAGATATTTAGTTAGACAACAAGTTGAGATTGTCATGGATCAGACTTCTTCTCTAAATTGTCAAGTCTAGAGGTTAGGAAACACATTTAAAAAAAATACTATCAAAATCAGGCATGGTGGCAGACATCTGTAATCCCAGCACTTGGGAGGCTGGGGCAGGAGGATTGCCACAAATTCTTAGATAGCCTGGACTACAAAATGAGTTCCAGGCTAATCTAGGTAATAGAGTAAAACTGTCTCAGAAAAGGACATCAAAAAACCTCAAGTAACCAATCGGTTTTTATAAATCTGAGCAAATGAATGTTCTTGGAGGCTTGGAGGAAGGCCCAAAATCAGGATAGCAACAAATGGTAATGACCAGGGTGATCATGGGAAATCGACCAATGGTGGTTGAAAGGGAGGCTTTTTAAAAGGCCTGTGGAGGTACAGAATAGAACTGAAGAACACTGACAATAGATTCTCTCTTCCACCCTGCCACCCTCTTCCACTGTTGCTGACTCAAATTGCTTCCCTTAAACAAAAACGCAGAATTCTGAATAAATGGAAAATTTTCATCATTGAGAAGTAATACTTTACTATTTTTGTGGAACATAGTCTAGCATAAAACCTAAATATCAATATTAATCTTTTAGTCTCCAAACTGCATTGAAACCCTCAAGAGTCCCTTTTCATTTTCACTCAGTAATATCAAGTTAACGTATAAACAAATTGCAAACTTGAGGTTCCCATGTTAACTTCTAATTTTCATATATCATAACCTGCAGTAAATAGAATTACTCACAATTATTCTCTAATTTTGAATCATATTTTAAAATATGAAACTATATATGCAAACACTTACCAAAGCCAGTGCTCAGTCATTTGGAAGACCAAAGTATACACACCTAAGCACACACTTGGTATATGATTGAACAGGTAAGGTCTAAGGATTTGCATTCTAAAATCTACTTAGTTCTGGTGGAGGTATACACATTATTTTTTTTACAGTTCTTTCTTTTGATGATTAAAAGTATATTCATTAGCCTGGTTGTGGTAGAACACACCTTTAAACCCAGCATCCAAGAGGCAGAGACAGGCAGATCTTTGTGAAGACAACCTGGTCTACAGAGAGAGTTCCGGGATAGCTAGAGTTACACAGAGATACCCTGTCTTCAAAAGCAACGTGGAGCAAAGCAAAACTACACAAAGCAAAACAAACATTTGTGCATTAGAAGTCCTGTATGTAATTTTTTATTGGGACTTACCTCAAAGTAGGAGCAGTGAACATGGCATTAGTAGGAACTAAAAGTATTTGTGTATACTATTCCCTTAGTTCAGAATAACGCAGATGAAAATACGGACACACACAAAGAAATTTTCACTGCAGAATTCAAAGATTTCATTAATTGCTGCAGTAAAACATTAAAAAGTTCTTAAAGTTAACAAGTAAATTAAAATGCAGTTTATATTGAGATACTTCAGATAAAAATCAATTCATAAACTCTCAAAATTTCATTTTATATGAGATTTGAACATTTTTCCACCTTAGAGGAAATGTGATTCTAACACAGGCAATATAATTTTCGTTCTGTCTCAGGTTACAAGATCAAAAAATCTTAAAGTTTCTGTCTTCATAATTCAATTCAGCTGAGACATAAAATCAATGGCAGGCATCTAGCAAGCTCTGATTACTAAGACTATTTTATAAGCCAGTAGAGTTGGGGAGGGAGTCGGGGAAAAGGCAACTAAACGTCTGATGGTATGATAAATTCTAGAAGAAAATAGAATTTATTTAAACCAAAATTACCAAACTTTAGTATTTCTCCATGGATTCTTCTGTAATTAGGGAAACGACTGAGGTTTGTTTTCATATAAAATCATTTAAATTTTGCTGAAAGCTATTATGATCCTCATCACTATGAATAGCTCTTACCAATATGTCTTTCTTCCCTTCTTACACCCTGACATAAGTCCAAAATTAATTCACATCAGAACTAATGCCATGCATATCCTTCCCATATGGGCAGCAATTTAGCAAGTAATCTATGTTTATATGAAAAAAGTCAACGAGAACAAGAACTCTGTTATACTATAGTTAGGTAAATATTTAACAGAATTTATTAATTTTCTCCAGAGACATGAAAATGAACAAGCATTTGTTCAAAAGTACTTCCACACACACAATGGAACATCATGATCAAATTCTTGGTCAATTATGATTTTTCTCTCTGATTCTATTATATAATCTTTTTGTTTGTTTGTTTCTTTTGTTTTCTGAGGCACGGTTTCATGTACTCCAGACTGACCTTGAACTCCTGGTAGGTCTTGACTCTTCCTTGAAAGTGTTGAAATTGTATATATTTTGTGCCAATTGTAGTCTTTGTGGTTTGGTTCTGGTTTTGTTTGTTTATTGAGACAGGGTCTCTCTATGTAGCCATGGCTGTCATGGAACTTACTGTGCAGACCAGGCTTGTTTAGAACTCACAAAGATCTACTTGTCGCTGTCCTTTTGGTGTTGGATTAACGGTGTGTGCCATCATGTCAGGCTTGTTATTGTTAATTGTTGTTTTGTTTTTTAAGATGACTATATATTCAACCATCAGAAAGCAGATATTTCCTATTGTCTTAGGAATCAAGACACTACTCAGAAGCAAAATTAGAATTATGAAGTAGCAAAAAAAAAATACATTTAGAGTTGGGGTTTTTAAGACCACTAGAAATACATGTTTTCCAATGGTTGTTATCCACAGGTTGAGAATCAATGATAGTCTCATCTACACAAAACTTAAGAATTCACAAAGTAGACAAAGATGGCATTGCTCTCTAAATCGTCCTGCCTCTACCTCCCAAGCCTGTGCCTGTGATCTATATAGGCTGTGCCATCTAATCCAATTACAGATAAAATTAGGCTATCAAGTTTGGTATCAGTGCATGAGTGTTGATGTATACATCTTATTTAAATTCACTTTTGTGTTTCTATGAGATTTTACTTCTTTTAAGAAAGGGAAGAATGTGTGTGTGTGTGTGTGTGTGTGTGTGTGTGTTGTGTGTGTATGTATATATATGCTTGCTTGCTTTTTAAGAAATGAAACAAAATATTCTCAAAAGTTACAGTGTTGTCACCTGGAAGACAAAAAAAGCAAACACATCTCTAAAGACTCACTTGGTAGCATTTGATCCAATAAATAATGTCATGTTCAAAGATGAATTTTCTTAAATAAGTTCTCTAGTAGGTCCAACAATTTTTTTTTTATCCAATACATTTGTTTTCCTATAGAAAATTGGTAAAACAAAAAGTGAGGAACCAGCCAGGACATGGAAGTCACACCCCACAGCAAACAACTGTAAGGGTTAATTAATATTTTTCTTATGAATAAAGATTTGCATTTCACTTCACACCCACAAAAGCCTTCAGCATTACTTTCATGTGCCAGGAAGAAAAACAGATCTTCAAAAAAAATCACTGAATCTCAAGAATGTCTCTCCATTCCAAAGAGCACAAAATTCTTGAATTTATGTCGTTGTGAAAAGAGAAAAGGCAAGGCTGAAGCAGATTCCAGAAGGTATCAAAGTATTCATTATAGACAATTTAAAAACTGTACAAAGATGCAGCCCTATGGTAGTGTGATGGCTAAAGAAACTCCATTTGTGCTGGGCATCCATCTTGGTAACTAATAGTCATCTGTTTGTCTGTGACTCAGGTTCCTGGAAGTTCTACTCCTTGACCCATAAATGCACAGCCATGACCATCTACTTGTTATGACATGACTGCTATTGTTGGCTCCAGTATCCTGCTTATATGGACACTCAAGGAATGTTTTGAGGTTGCCTTGACTACCTTATCTTAGCAGAGTGAAACAACTCTTGGTTCACTTGTGCAGATAGTCAAAGTCTTCTTTTTAAAAATCTTTCCTTACCCTTCTTCATCTTCTTCATCTCTAATTCTTCATCTTCTTCATCTCTAATTTGGCTTAAAGATTATTGTCCTCCCAGTAGCTTCAGTAAAATTAATTAATTATAATTCAAATTGTGTTGGTGGTTTTTTCCCTAGGGTATCTTGAATTCTTCAACAGTAGTACAGATTTGTGTGAGGGCCTAGGTTCCATTCCCAGCCAGATACATAAAAATAGAATGTCTAATAGAGTCTCCTTAACTTTCACCCAAAGAGTATGGTCCCTTGACATGTGCCACTCATGAAGAGCATTGGCAAACTCCTTGGCTGCTCCCCATAGGGAAATAAATAGTCACCCAGAGATATGAATCAGAAATGGTAGGTCTGTTTTCCTACTGGGTTTCTGCTTTGAAAATAATAACAATAGATTTTACAGTGTAAGTCTATACATAAATTAAATCAGATTCATGAAGCTTGGCATCTTTAAATGCAAGAACCTGAAGATGCTTAGGGAACAAGCACCCAGTGATCTACTTCTCCTGGTCATTTGTTCCATTCCCAGGGAATGTTAAGTAGATATCCTGAACATACAGAAGGAGAGATAGGAGAGTTGGCAGAGAAATGACTGATTCAATTGTCAGGTCCCTTAGCAACTTCTTTCTTTGCAATTACTCACACTGATAGTTCTGACCCTGGAGTTGCTCTGGCTCCATAGAGCAGGCAGACATCTTCCAGAGAGTGATCCTGATGAATGTAATAATGCATATCTCTTCATTCTGATGTCTGTCATCGAGGAGTCATCTTCCTGTACTCTTCAGTCTCCTATAGTCATATGTGCTGATAGAATCCTTTTAAATATCTATGTTATTTGGAGAATTCAGTAAAGTTCTAAGTGTCCACTACAGTCATGATATAGAATACCTTGTAGTAATAATAATAATAAAAAAAACTAATGCAAAATACTTCCAGCAGTGTGAGCTCCATGGGGTCTTGTTTCTTCCTTCTTTAGCTTTCTGATTTTTTTAAGTATAGATGTTAGATTCAAACTTTGAATTGGCTAGGCTATAGATATAGTTTAGTCGGGAGAATGCTTGCTTACCATGTCTGAGTTTGATTTCAAATAACACAAAAACTGGGAATGGTGGTGCACACCTGTGATTCTAACACTTGGGAGGTGGAGGCAGGAGAATCAGAAGTTTAAGGACAGCCTTGGCTGAATACTGAGTTTGAGACCTGTCTTAGCTACAGGATACCCCGCTTCAAAATAAAGCACAAAGGAACAAATATGAAACAAATATCCTTAAAGTGCATAGAAAATTAGGCACTAACCAAACATGCTAAAAGGAACAACACAAATGTATACAAAGTATATACTATATGTATTCAAAATGTATTAGTTACGTTTTATTGTCATGATAAATCACTGACCATGGCAACTTATAGACGAAAGAGTTCTCTTGGGCTATGGTTCCAGAATTTGTCATGGTGTGGAAACATGGCAGCAAACAGCAGTCACAACAGCTGGAGGAGTCACAGCCTTTGCCATATGCTCAAAACAGAAATCAACACTGGGAATAGTAGGAAGCTTTGAAATCTTAAAACGCTGTCCCCAGTGATGTACTTCCACTAGCAAGTCTACAACCCTAGAATTCCACACACAGTGCCAGCAACTGGAGATCAAGTGTTCAAACACAGGAACCCCTTGGGGGACAGTCTTCTTCAAACCACCACGCGAGCAAGCATTGCAGTATGGTTACTCTCACTGAAGAATCAAAATACAAATGACGATGAGTGTTTTCATTCGTCTTACAAGACTGACAGTTCAATAACAATGATAACAAAATGGAGTCCATTATTAACAAAGCTGTGGTAAGGCAAACACTTCCATGCCCTTTTGGCAATAGGATACTGCATTGAGGTATGACTTCTTGATGAGAGTTTTCAACACAGGTCAACCAAGCGTTTCTATTAATGTTATGGAAGTTAAGGAATTTTTAATACTTTCAAGTCTAGGCCAATTCTCCAAAAAGACTGTATCCATACACTAAAATGCCAACCAGCCATCCGTGATGGAGTTGTGCATCTATCTAGCTTTATTAAAACAGAATTATATTAGAAAGTAGTAGATAGTAAAGGAATGAGGAAAACTTGTCAAATCATATGATATATATATTCCTGCTTCAAACCATATGATATATATGAAAACTTGTCAAACCATATGATTGATATACATAGATATATAGATAGTATAGATAGATAGATAGATAGATAGATAGATAGATAGATAGATAGATAGATAGATCCTGCTTCAAAATCAAGCACAAAGAAACAAATATGAAAAAAATATCTGTAAAGTGCATAGAAAACTAGGTGCTAACAAAACCTGTTAAAAGGAGCAACACAAATGTATACAAAAAATATATACTATATGTATTCAACATATGTATATTATTCTATATTAACATGAACATGTTTTCTTTTAAGTAATAGAATGCAGGTGACTTAGTACAGTTTAAATAATACTTGAAGGCATTTTCAGGATAATCTCATTAAAAGTTTCCTAATACTCTGTGAATTGGCATCTTCTAAATTTCATTAAATCCAGTGTTTTTCTTTCTCTGCTCACTCTCCTATATTTATTCATTAGTCTGACTTGTCATTTTTTCCCTCCTTTACACTTATATGTCTTTGCAATTTATAGTATACACTAAAGTATTTTATTTTCTCTATAAACTTCATCTTTATAACTCCTTTGCTATGCAAGGAGTCCTCAGAAGGATGATGTAAGGAACTCATTTTTCTTCCCATTGCTTTTCTAAGCCTCTGAAATTTCATGTTCCCTCTCTAGATAAAATATAGCTCCTCCAATCTCTCCCTCGCTTATATTTTTATCATAACTCACTCTTATGTCATTATACATCTCAACAAGATGTGTGAGAGTTATTACTTGAGGGTAGACGTGAGAGAAACTTGAAAGTTGCAAAGATGAGATTTTTAGATCATACAAAGGAATAAATTAAAGGCAGGTAGCAGGGGACTAAATAAGCAGCAGGTGCCCGGATGTCTGTGTATCCTTAAGTAACCAGCTGTGTGACTTCGAGGGTTAACTTTGCCCTGTTTCTTACTGCCCTTTCTAACACTTATCCTGTACACTTGCTAATGATGCCCATGAATCTTAAACTACAATAATATGTGACTATACTTTATATTTTTGAGAATTAACATCAGGATCCGGCCTAGGCAGGTATAGAATGATGCCTGTATTCAGTCTCAAGCGAGCCTTCTGAGCCGTTCAAGTGCCTTTTGCTATCCTTGATTTTCTGATCCCACAGTTGCTACTTTTTGTAATGAGTTTACCTATTTGTGGTCTAATATCTCAACATTGCTTCTGCCACCTCTCTTGACATACCGACAGTATTGGATACTCTCTTTCTCCCAAGTCTTCTCAGAATGGAGTTAAGCATGCTACTGATTTAATAAGACTGCCTGAAATGCAAGAAGAATAGAAAAAATACAATTCAAAGGAGAATTTGTAGCAATCTGATTCTCAGGTATATCTATATCTAGCCTCTTCTGTCTATATTTTATCATGTCCCATGTAGGTCGTTTCCCCCTATAACCAGAAGAGTTATGGTGTCCCTCCATAGGCTGGGACAAGCTGGTTTATGATGACAAATGAAGCAGGATGTTTTGATTTTTCCCAACTCTAGTCTAAAACGTACCTCCTCAGATCTCTAATAAATATCCCCATATTAATCCTCTTAAAGGATTTGTGCCTTCGGGAGAAAACTGCTTCCAAGGAATTGTAACTCGACAATAAATCAATAAGAAAGTGAGACTTAGGTTCAGAAGCCAAAAACATGGGCACATTTAAGTTATTCAGATTCAAATAATATCACATGAGGGTCTCTATAGTCTAGCCCAACAGCTTCAGGCCATACTGATATCATTGGTAGTTTTTGTTACTTTGGTTTTTCTTTTTTCTTTTTTCTTTTTTGTTTTTTCAAGACAGGGTTTCTCTGTGTAGCCCGGGCTGTCCTGGAACTCACTCTGTAGACCAGGCTGGCCTCGAACTCAGAAATCTGCCTGTCTCTGCCTCCCAAGTGCTGGGATTAAAGGCATGTGCCACCACCATGCGGTGGTGGTTTTTCTATTTTTCTTATTCAAGAATTCTTTTTTTTTTTCCTTCACAAAGCAAATAATATTGAAATAGTGAAATCAAGTGTAAACCCAACAAAAATATATAAGTTATAGTCCAGTATCCCTCATGAATATACATACAAAAATTCTCAATGAAGTAGTTGCAAACTGAATACAAGAGATATAAAAAAATAATATTCCATGAATAACTGAACAACTGTTTTTTTTGTTTTTGTTTTTTTTTTTTTTAGAAGACCGTACTCCATATACAGGCTGCATGTTTTGGGATAGCCCCACTCCAGATGTTTGAGACCTACATGAAAACCAAGCTGCACATTTACAACATATGTGCAGGGAGGCCTAGGTCCAGCCCATGGAGGTAGATCTGTGTAGACTAGGTATGCTCCACGGTTGGTGATTCAGTCTCTGAGAGCTCCAAGGGTTCAGATTGGTTTACTCTGTTGATCTTCCTGTGCAGTTCCTATCTCCTTAGGGCCCACAATCCTTCCACCTATTCTTCTTTAAAAGTCCTCAAGCTCCATCCACTGTTTGGCTCTGGATGTCTGTATCTGTCTGAGTCAGCTGCTGGTTAGAGCCTCTCAGAGGACAGCTTGCCCCTGTCTGTTCTCAGGCTGGAGGTTTAGATCCTGGGAGCTCTGGTTGAATCTTTTGATACTCGTTCTAAAAAGGACAAAAGCACCCTCACTTTGGTCTTCCTCCTTCTTCTTGAGTTTCATGAGGTTTATGCGTTGCATCTTAGGTATTGTGTTTTGGGGCTAATATCCGCTTATCAGTGAGTGCATACCATGTGTGTTCTTTTGTGATTGGGTCATCTCACTCAGGATGATATTTTCTAGCTCCATCCATTTGTCTAAGAATTTCATGAGCTCATTATTTTTAATGGCTGAGTAGTACTCCATTGTGTAAATGTACCACATTTTCTGTATCCATTCTTCTGTTGAAGGACATCTGGGTTCTTTCCAGCTTCTGGTATTATGAATAAGGCTGCTATAAACATAGTGGAGCATGTGGCCCTGTTGCATGTTGAAATATCTTCTGGGTATATACCCAGGAGGGGTATAGCTGGGTCCTCAGGAAAGCTTTAAAATTTGCAGTTTCTTAAAAGAAATGAATTTATTGGCTAGTAAATGTTTTATCCTTGTTTCTTTGAAAACTTCAGTCAAGAGTAAAAGACTACAGTATTTCACACACTTTCCTTCCCAGTAGCACAAAATCGAAGATGAATTGCTTTATCAAGAACTGACCATTTTATTAATACAACAGAAGAGAAATTGATACCAGTATCTCTAGACCCATCAAAAGTTGGTGACACAAGGTGGTTCACCGTTATTTGCTAAAAATCTTTGAGCTGGGCCAGTTGCTCAGTAGTAGGACACTTGCCTTCTCTAGCATTTCTACGTCCCTGGCTTCAGTACTTGCACTGAAAGATAATTTTTAAAATGAATTCTCATTAAAATATTTGCCTTTGTGAAATTTACAATATGCTTCATAAATATATTACTAAATAAATAATATGTTAAATATCTACCTCTGATTTTTTTCCCAACAGTTCACTGTGAATACTTCTTCAAGTCAATAAGCAAGCATTTTAAAATTGCTTTAAATAGAGGCAGAAGAGATAACTAGGGTTAAAAACATATACTACTCTTGCAAAGGACCTGAGTTTATTTGCCAGCACCAACATTGGGTAGCTTACAACTACCTGTAATTCCAGGTCCAGGGGGATTTGATACCTCTGGCCTGCACAAGAACTTTTACTCATGTGAGCTTGAACGTGCGTGTGTGCACACACACACACAGAGTCATACACACATATACACAATTAAAAATAAAAATAAATGTTTAAAAATAAGATTACAATGAATAAGTATACAGTTTCTACATAGAGTTAATTACTAAATATACATACATATATTATGATTCATCTTTACAGATTATTTATGTTAAAGATCAAAGATAAGGCCTTGCACGTGCTGTATAAATGCTCTCTTCTGTTTGGCCAGTTTGTTACTGATGGAAATGTACAGTGTTCCCCACTCTTCTTTCTTTGTCTACTATAAAGAAAGTGGCAAGAAATAGTTTAATATTCCATAGAATTATATATTATAATATTAATATAATATTAATATAATATTCCATAGGTTTATTCTTAATCAGTTATTTAATTTCCATAGTAAGTTCAAGTTTCAAAAGTGAAAATGCAAGATCGAAAGGCGTTTCTCTTAAAATAGGTTTTCCCTTCATTTATTTATGCTATATGTGGGCATATATGATGTGTGTGCTTGTGTGCAGATACATGCATGCCATAATACATGGGTGGAGATCAGAGAACAACCTTTGGGAGTTACTTCTCTACTACCATGTAGGTTTCAGAGCTCAAACTCAGATCATCAGGCTTGGTAGTAGGTGTCATCTTGCTGGCTCTTTTGTTTCCAATGGTTACTGCCAGACTACAAATAAAATAGGGTTCACATCCATACGAATAACATTGAGTTTCCAGAGTCATCACCAGCACTGAAGTTTCATTTTTCCTTCCTATTTTATGATTTAAGATAGAGGAAACTTGTACAGCTTTGGATAACTTAGAACTTTCTATGTAGCCCAGTATGGCTTTAAAGTTTCAGCTGTCTACCTCTGCCTCCCAAATGCTTGGATGACAAAGGGCAGTTATCATGCCCTAATTAAATACCGAAAATATAATTTTTTTTCTATTCAAAAATTCCTGATCATGGATGAGTTTAAAGACCATTTTCCCTTTAAAACAAAAATTCCAAAAGTGTATTCAGGAGGCACCTAGACAGAGCTTCTCCAACCTGTGAACCTGCAGAGTGTTTCAAATGCAGCAGTACAGAAGGAAGTGTAAATAAACAGTAGCTCGAACTCCGAGTCCCTAAGCCTTCAAGCGGAGAACAGCTGGTTGGCTCTGTGTACTTCCTGGCCCCTACTGAAATCTGCCTACAATCATATGAAATAGGTGCCTTATCTTTCTTCCATATTTTGATCCACACAGAACCTGGAAAGATACATTTTGTCATTCAGTTACATTCTCCACTACTGTAGCATTTACGTACCATTGGGCTTAAAGGTTAAAAGGCCTTATAATAACTCAAATCTTCACTTTGGAGATAAAACATGACAAAAATCTAGCCATCAAATCCAATGAACTTAGATAGTGTTAAGTAGCCGAACAGAAATTTGCATGCCAGGTTGGAAACTGTTTATCAGGCTTACTGATCTATTTCTGTCTGAGTTCCAGGATAAGGCAGAAGCTTTAGTTGCTATTAAATGGCATTAGGTGTAGTATCAGAATCACACAGAATGCTAATGGCGTGATAGCATCTTGAATTGAGCTAGAAATTCCTGCACAAGTCCTAGGTCACCTATTAGTATTTCAATGTGGCAAATGCTTAATTTTTACAACTTTCAGTTCCCCTAAACTAAGCTTGGCAATGTGATTATTATTTTGGGTTGCTCTGATGAAGACAGGTGGTAACAGTTGTTATAGGCTTGGCACAGCATCAAGGATCAATCACTATCTGCTTCTGTCACCCAGGCTTGTCACCTCCTTGCACCATCACAGATTGGCTCTGAGGGATCTTGAGTGAATCCGTATGAGTAGGACAGATGCAGAACTTTGTCCTCTTAGTGACTTGAGCATGGCCTCACACCAGAAATGACATATAGGTTTTGTTGGCCAACAACTACTCCTCCTGCTTGAATAGGCTATCAACTCTTTAATCTACATAGGCAAATACCAACACCATGGTAAAGTGAGAAACTACCCGGGTTGCATGTCTGTAGTCTTAGCTTATAGGATGTGGCAGCAGGCAGATCAGATATTCAAGGTCGTCCTTGACTTGTAAACTCAAGTCCTGCTTGGGCCATACGAAACTTGTCTCAAAAAATGAAATTAAGTGAGTGAATGAATAAATAGTTAAATACTTTTTTTTAAAAAAAATGTCATAGGTGTGTTCAATAAATTCTTATTAGTGCAGTGGTGCAGTGGTCTGAGTGTTTATGTCTCCTTAGGACCATAAACTTACATCAAAACCCCAAGGTGATGAGACTCAGAGAGGAGCCTTTGAAAGATAATTAGGTTCTGAGAATAGGAACAAAAGAATTAGATTCTTGCCTTTAATTAATCAAAAAACAAGGACTTGGTATAAAGATATGGTTTAACAGTTCAGAGCAAGAAGTACTTTCAAAGTAGGCCTAAGTTTGGTTCCCAACATCATGTCAGGTGGCTTATAACAATCTGTAGCTCTCTATTTTTAATCATAAATGTCTTAGTGTGTCAGTGTGTATGTGTGTGTCGGGGGGCTTATGAGCACATATGAATGCAATTGCTGGTAGAGTCTAGAGAAAGCACCAGATCCCCTAGATCTGGAGTTATGAACCATTGTGAGTTGTCTGAAATGGATGCTGGGAAACAAATCTGGTCCTCTGCAGAAGCAGTATGCAGTAGTGATCTCTCCCTAACCAAACGTTAAATTGATAATCATAGATACACATATTTCTATCTCTCTATCCATCCGTGTGTGTGTGTGTGTGTGTATGTGTGTGTGTGTGTGTGTGTGTGTGTGTGTGTGTGTGTAAAGAAAACAAACTCAGGGAGCTCATTGACCTGTTCCATTGTGTGAAGACACAGCAAGAAGATACAACATGGAAGCCAAAACCGGGACATCTCATCAAACGTGAAATACCCCTTGATCCTGGACTTCCCAGCCTCAGCAACTGCATGAAGCATATTTCTGTAATGCAAAAGCCCCTCGGTGTAGGTCTCTCTGTTATAGTTGCCTAAGCAGAGTAAGCCTCTTTTAAAACATCTCTGTTTGCCTCTGCACGGCTGCTTGTTTGTGTAGATTTCATTCATCTCCCCATTTCTCATTCTCGGGCTTGGAGTCTTCCTATCAGCTCACAGTAACTTTGATCAAGTGGGAGCTTGAATCTTTTTTTTTTTCTTGTCTGTTTCAAGGCACTCAGCCCAAGTTCCTCTCAATTATCTCCCTCCCATCTCACAGACTGCATTATTTTCAATTAATTCCCAATAAGTCTTAATTGTCTGCACCCTGGCAGAGCCAGCAGAGTTAATCCCTGTTTAAGCTAATAGGTTCAACTTCTTCAACAAACAAATCTTTCATGAAAGCTGCTGACAAGCCAGAGAATTAGCCAAATGAGGTTTCATTGCTTCTCCTTTTCCTTGATCTTTCTCACTATTCCTCAGTATATCCATATTTCTTTTGAGTAAAAAGCAGAGGGCACAGTCTAGTACGGAGGTATACACCTTACCCCCCATGGAATGTTTCTTGTGAATCAAGCTTCAACTTAAGCAACAACTACAACAACAATAAAAATGGTAAGGCATTGGTGGCACATGCCTTAAATCTCCAGCACTGCGGATGGAGGCAGAGGCAGGCAGATCTCTGAGTTCAAGGCCAGCCGGGTCTACAGAGCAAGTTCCAGGACAGCCAGGGCTACCTAGAGACCATGTCCTAAACAAATAGACAAACAAAAACATGGTGGGTGGATGCCTGAGGAACACCACCAGAGGAACAAAAACAGAGGTTGACCTCTGGATTCGACACACATATTCACACTCACAAAGAGGAACAAGGGACAACATAAGTGGTTTGGGATAAGGCTTAAGTGGATAAAACCTTTGTTGGGTAAGCATGAGGATCTAGGTTGGGATCTCCAGAACCCACATGTTGTAGATTGAAAGAAAATCCCCACCCCAACATAGGCACATATATTTGAATGCTTGGCCTCCTGATATTGGAACTGTTTTGGGGAACATTGATGGTGTGGCCTTGTTGGAGGAGGTGTGCCACTGAGCGCAGACTTTGAGATTTCAAAAGCTCATACCATTTCCAGTTAATGCTCTCTGCCTTATACATGTGGATCAAGAAGTGAGTTCTCAGCTACTGCTGCAGTACCATGCCTGCCTACTGCCACTCTATGGATTCATGGACTAGAGCCATAATCCCAGATTAAATGTTTTCTTTTATAAGTTGCCTTAGTCATGCTGTTTTTGTCATAGCAATCAAAAAGTAAGACACTATGTAAGGCCAGACTATAATCCCAGAATTTCTGTGTCAAGATGGGAGATAAAGATAGAAGACTCTGATGCTCATAGGCCGGCTAGGCTGACATATACAATGGACAATGAGATCCTAGCTCAAAAAGTGTAGAAGGCAAGAATCTACACAGGAAGTTCTCCCCTGATGCACATATATTCATATATGCATCATGCCATTTCCATGTGCATACATACATGCATGCACACATACAAACATATACACACCAAGACACACAGAGAGCAAAAGATGGTGATAGATAGATAAATAGATGAAAGAGAGAGAGAAATAATGAGAAAGTCTTAAAATATATCTCTCTTAAGAGAGAAAAAAACCTACCCATAGTCCTTCATCCCTCCCAAGGAAACCATTGTTAATGGCAAGTAGATATACAAAGATTTAAATACTTAAATTTTGGTGTGCTATAGCTCAGTTACTAGAGAGATTAGCGAGTATGCATGAGGCCCTGGGTTCATCATCCAATCACACTTAAAGTGGAATGTCGTGGCACACACTTAGTGATCCCAATAATCCCAGGACTTGAAATGTAGTTTCAGGGGAAGCAGAAGTTCAAAGTCAGGGCTGAAGGGATGCTTCTGAAGTTGAGAGGGCGTTCTTCTCATCCAGAGGACCCAAGTTCAGTTCATAGTTAGGTGACTCACAATTGCTTACAACTCCAGAGCCAGGGGACAGGACAATCTTCAGGCCTCTTTCTATAAGCACTTACACACAGTGTCCCTCTTCCCCATCCCCCACGTGCATGAATGCACAGAGAGAAATAAAATCTTTTTTAAAAGGAAGTTCAAGGATATCCCTAGTTACTTAGAGAATTGAAGGCCAACCTTGATAACATAAGACCCCATTTCCAAAAAGAAAAATAAGGAGGAAGAAAGATAGAAAAATGAAAAATTAAAATTCAAGATATAATATCTATCCACTTAAAGCACAAAAGTACATTAGAGAGTACTTGAGTTTCTTTTTCTCCATTTTTACTACTGATTGGGACTAATGAAGATGTTCAAGACATCAATCTAATAAAATTAGCGGATATTTTGGAAGTGCAACAGTGTTAGCAAGATGGTGATTATTAAGCCACCTAACATGACATTGGAATGTGAGCTGGGACATGTTTGGAGAGCATTTACGACACAGCAATCAAAATGTATTCATATTTTGGCAATCTCACTGGAAGGAATTTATTATACAGATAATCTTTAACAGGTACATAAACCATAGTATTATTAATATTATTTATGGAAGACTATTAAAACAAATGTGATAGGTTCATACAATAAAAGTAAAAGTATCTTGAAAACAAATGATTAGTTGGTTGAAGTTGCTCACATCTTTAATCCCAGCACTGGAGGTGGGGAGTGGGGGCAGAGGCAGGCAGGTCTTTGAGTCCTGCATGGCCTCTATACAGTGACTTCCAGGTCATCTAGGGTTATGTCGTAATATGAGAGAGAGAGAGAGAGAGAGAGAGAGAGAGAGAGAGAGAGAGAGAGAGAGAGAGAGAGAGAGAGAAGAAGAAGAAGAAGAAGAAGGAGGAGGAGGAGGAGGAGGAGGAGGAGGAGGAGGGAGGAGGAGGAGGAGGAGGAAGAGGAGGAGGAAGAGGAGGAGGAGGAGGAGGAGATATAATTAAACAGAAAACAAAATTATATAGCCTAGACCTTGAACATTCTTTTATGTAATAGTAAAGAAAAAAATCATATTTTAAGGAAGATAATGTAGGGTAGAAATGAGCAAGGTACAATGACTACATATACCAATATGGCAAGAAGAAATACATATCTGTGTGCTTAATAAAAATGTTAATTATGATATTTTAATATTTTATTTTGAATGTTTTCAGACAGGTCCTGATGCAGCCCAGGCTGTTGGAAACTTGCTATGTAGCTGAGAATGCCTTCCAATTCCTCCTTTTCATTCTTCTTCCTCCTAAGTGTGGGGAATACAGGCCTATCACACATCTGACTAACAAAATTATACTATTAATCTTAGTATTTGGAAGGCAAGGAATGGCTTACACAGTAGCTGGTTCAAGGCCAGCTCGGGCTACATAGTGAGGTATGTTTGCGAAAAGAAAAAGAGAGAGAAGTTGTTGATGTTGGAGAAGTTGTTTAAGATAAATATTCTCCATATGGTGATGGGTGTAAAACTTGCTCTTAGAAGGAAACAGACTAATGTAATAATCTTCAGAGAAATTCCAACTGGTGGTGGGAGACCAGAGCAAAGAAAATTCCATTTTTACTTTTACTTATGTTTTGAATTTTCTTACCAGATACATGAATTGTGTTTTTTATGTTGGAGTGAGTTATCAAGTAAATGAAATTCCAGGTCATTTCTGTGGTCTCTCATTTGGTTTTTGTGTCTAGATAAAGAACATGAAGTTTTATCTTTTTCGACTTAAATAATTCTGAGTTCATGATGACCTTTAAGAAAGCCCTGTGTCGTCTTCCTGCTTCTTCTTCCCCAGAATTGTTGTTATTTACAATCATTATTTTCGCAAGACAGCGTCTTTCCTAGGAGGTGGATACAAAAGAGGGGATAGATTTTTGGTTCAAATTTCCTATCCCAGACACAAACAGTATGATATCATTTCTAGATCTTTCCCTGATCTATCAATTCACCAAGTTAAACAGCTGAAATCCTTTCTGAAACAAATCCTTTTGCAGTCAGCAATATGAGGCAATTACATGAATAAGTTTTTCCACTTGGCCTATTTTTCTGCCTGTGGTTATTAATCAGTCTCACTGACTGCGTTTTTCCATTTTACATCTACTCTCAGGCGCTACTCCAGGTGGCCAAACATTTCACGTTGCCTAAAAAAAAATTAAAAAAAAAATTAAACAAAAACCTTTGTCCACTGAGCAAAATAGATGTTCTTTGTCGCTGACTCCAAGCCTCTCCCAAATTACTGAAAATTACAACGTGGCGTCTACAAAGGGGCAGTCAGCATAGGCCTAACTGGAGGTTATTTAAGTAGAAATGGTTACCTTAAACAGATGGCTGAACGAGTTCCAGCCGATGCCAGCTGTCCTCCACCCCTTCAACCCTTGGATTGATTGTTCTAACGCTTTGCCTTGTCTTGTCTTTCTGGAAGCATGGACACTGTGGCTTCAGAAACAGCTGTTTCGCATAAACAACTCCTCCAGACACTGCTTCTTGTCAGTCGGAAACACAATCTGATTGCACCGTTCGCTTTGTCTTTTCTTTTAAACATTACATACATTTTTTTATTATTATTTATAATTTCGTTTGCTTTGTCTTTTGAGACAGGATCCCGTATATCCCAAGTGACGAACGTTGACACATCGCATAGCAGAGGATGAACTTAAATTTTAGATCCTCTTGCCCCCACCTCCCAAATGTTGGGGTTAGAAGTGCATATCGCCACATCGAGTTTGTGGGGTGCTGGGCGTCACCTCCAGGACACTCTGCATAAGAGGAAGCATTCTACTTAAGTGAAGTACAACTCCAGCCTTGCTTTGTTTTGTTTTGGATGGGGCCTGAAATGAACTAGGTACACCACGCTGGCCCCACAATCAAAGAGACTCCTTGTCTCAGCCTCCTAAATGCCGACATTACTGGAGCATGTAACTATGCACAGGTCAGAGTCATTTAAAAAAAACAAAACAAAACAAAACATTAATTTATTTAATGTGGAAAGGTAAAAGAACGTGTGTGTAGAGGTCAGGGAAGAAATTGTGTGAGTCAGTTCTCTCCTTTCTTTACATGGTTTCCAGGGGTGGAGTTTGGATTATCAGGTTTGGCAACAAGACTTTTTACCAGTTGTCTTGCTCGCCCCAGAATCGCCGTTTGCTTACAGAAGCAAGGATTCAGACTCAGTCAACACGAAGTGATACCTAAGCTTTTACAAAGCTTCTAGCATCATTGCATCGTACTATAAACATTTCCACTGTCTCCATTAGACTTCTCCTGTACTTAGTCCGCACTCTAATCCTGTCAGATTCCTATAGAGTGACTTGCTCTGAGAGGTCACATGGTTGTGACAGTGGACTCATAATGTGTACACTCTTCAAAGTCATTGCATGGCTCCTGTTGATAGATTTACACTGTGTACTCCTCACAGTACCTGTGGGGCTTCAAGACCAATGGTTCTTGGTTCACTCCTGGCATCTGGCATGTGAGCTGGGGAGTGTGATATTTTTGAAACTTTTCAGGTGGTGCTCATGTACAGTCAAAGTTGAGAATATCTGTAAAGAGCGGCATTCTGTTTAAAACTCACCTTTTGCCCTGTTCAGCTTCCTCAGAGACTCCAGAGGGTATGTAACCACATGTCAGTGACAGAGAAGGCATAAAGTACAAGTATCATGTTTGCACACATTCTCTCCTTTTCAACTTCTGTTTGGAATTATCTGTGCCACAGTTCATTTCTAAATGCCTATCGTTAGAAAAAGTTCTACAATTTAGGGTTAGTTCTACTAAATATATACTAGAAAATATCTCACAACTTCTTCTCAACACACACACACACAACACACAACACACACACACACACACACACACACACATTCCACTTTCCTTTTTTTCTGTTCCTAATATCTTCACTGATATCCAGGAATCTCATCCCAGTTTTAGAAAGCTTTGTACTGAACTAACTAGCTTTCAAAAGTACCAATTACTCTCTCAAACCACATAAAAGCATTTATGTCTTATAGATCAGGAAATGGAAATATTTCAAGTTTCTTTCCAGTGATATCACATCAAACTGTTGCATATCAGAATTGTGTAGTTTCTATACCTAGGTAGATATTTACAGTTACACGTATCTTTACAGTGGGATATAGAGTCCTTTGAGTATATGCTCAAGAGGTGTACTGGGTACAAGGTAAATATATTTCTAGCTTCTTGAAAAACCTTCATACCTGTCTCCATAGTGGCTGTACCAGTTTGCACCCCTAAGAGCAGTGAATAATGTTCCTCTTTCCTCACATCCACACCTTCATTTTGTCTTTGTTTTATTTATCTTAGCCATTCTAGCTGGGATAAGATAAAATCTCAAAGTCGTTTTAATTTGCATTTCTATGATGACTGAAGATGTTAAACATTAAAACAAATACGTCTCAGCCATTTGTGTGTCTTCTTTTTAGAGCTCTTTACCTAGTTCCATGTCCCAGTTTTTAATTGGGTTGCTTGTTTTCTTGGTGTTTGGTTTGTTGAGTTCCTGTGTACACCACAGTGACCATGAAAGTTCCATTTGTCCTCTTGCTATCCCTGGCTCTGGCTCTCTCAAATGCTAAGATTATGAATGAGCACTGCATCTTGATATTTTCACTTGCCATTATTTTTCTATGATTTATGTTGATACTTATTACCAAGAAAGAAAAATATCAGATATTTACTACTATGAAGCAGAAGTGCTTTATCTCTTGAGCGTATTTGTCTACCATATTTCTCCTAAAACTGTGTAGTCTTCTATTCATACATCATTCCTTATGAGGCTGGAGAAATGACTCAGTAGTTAAGAGCACTTACTGCTCTTTCATAAGACCTGAGTTCAACACCTAATGCTCACAACCTCTTGTCACTCCAGCTCTGGGGGATCCAATGTTCTCTGGCCTCTGAGGGCACCTGCAAGCACATGGTACACATAAACACATACCAAGACATTAAATCACTTTTACAAAGGAAATGATTCCTTCACATAGACTAAATGTGGAAACTTGTCTGTAGATCTCTCATGGACACTGCAGATCTCTACGCCTCCCTGAATGGATAGCATTTGGACTTTAAATGATGATCACTAAAGAAAGTTGATTTCATGTCTTACCATTTGCTGACTCCTTTTATATATTTATTTATTGGTGATGCTGAGCACTGAAGCCAGGTCCTCTTCATTCACCCCAGGTAAACGTTCTATCATTCAGTTACATCCTCGGACTGGCATCTTCATCAACTGTAGTTCTAATACCTTACTTATAATTTAGGGGTGTGTTTTTGCGTTTTATGTAAATACTCTCCCTTATCAAAGTTCACACATATTTCTGTGTTTGCATACCGTGTACAATATACTACAGGAAACAATAAAAGAGATTAGAGTGTGCTTATAAATTTGTATCCTATTGTTTGGAAGTATAATAAAATATTTATCATATATGAAAGATTGTCTATAAAATATGTATATCAGATCAGTGCTGAAATAATAATACTGTTTCTACCTCCAGGTTTTAAAACCAGGTCGTTGAAATACTTCTGAAGCTCTTGCACCTTAATGAGCAACTTTCTCCATCTCTGTTCCACCATTTATTGAATTCCAATGAGTGAGTCTTCTCATCTCTTTCTCCTACTCCGTTCTGTATTTCAATAAAATAGCACTTTCAGTTTACTTTGCCCTCCAACTTCACAGTGGGATAGCTACTAGGAGACAGCAGGAGATGCCAGAATGACAGATTATCCAATTGTCTTCTGGTACTTCCAGCAATTCCCGGTTCTTCTCTGTAGGTTCAACACTTCTCAAAGGGTACCTTCCTTCATGGACCAGCTCCCATCAAGCAATGCTGATCTTACCTCTCACTGGTGTCTAGCCTCCTGGCTCCAGAAACAAACTGCTGTTATCCCTCTAGACCTCGGGGCATACTGTCTCCGGCTTTCAAGTAGCTGACTCATCATGTCTGGTTTGGCTTCCATCACCAGGGCAGCCAATCATTTATATTAAATCATTCCTGCTTTGAAGACCAAGAATAGTGTTTGATTTATAAATGGACACTAAAAGCACTTTTATCTCTAGTTTGCTAAGAACATTTATCATGCTTAAGTTTTATTGAATTCACATTGTATACCTCCCCATTGGGTTTGTTGTTCCTCCTGTAACATATTAATTGGAAAAATTGTATTTATCAACCTATATACTTTGGTCCCTGTATTAAAAAAATGTTGTGTTCATAGGATAAACACAATTTATTCTCCATTTCGTACTATGTGATGAAATTTTTACTTTAGAATACTTAGAGTAAGTTCATGGTATTTTCTTATGATTTTGTGTTCTTATGTATGCCTTGTATTATACACCATCATTGTCAAAACTGCAGTTGTCTTATGAACAAGTATTCCTTCTTTTTCTGTCCTGAGAGAGCTTTTTAAGATGGAAATTATCCAGCTTAAAAAAAAAAATCAGGTACAACATGCAAGCAATGCTGCTTCTTCTATCTTTCTGAGGGAGAGAAAAAAAAAAAAAAAACTCTTGACTTTTTCATTGGAATTCTGTACTACATCAGGAACTCTGCGTGTTTTCTATGCATCCTAAACATGGTAAATTTGAGCTATGGAAAGTTTCATGCTTTCTTTTCCCTACTTCTATTTCTTTTGTGTAAGTCAATTTAGACTGAGACTATTATTTCTGTCCCTGAATTTCATGAGATCATTCTTGTTACTTCCAACTACTGTCTTCAGAATCACTTCTTGGACCAGTAAGATGGGTCAGAATATAAAGGAGCTTATCTGGTGAGCCCAGAGACCTGAGCTTGTCTCAAGATTTTTATATTAGTCACTGGGCAATTGTTGTGAAGAGACACCGTGGCCAAGGGAACTTACACAAGAAAGCATTTATTTGGGGACTTGCTTACGGTTTCAGAGGGTTTCGTTCCTGATCATCATGGTAGGTAGTGTGGTGGCAGACAGGCATATTGCTGGAGCAGTATCTGAGAGCTATATCTGATCCACAGGCAGGAGGCAGAGAAAGAGCAAGACTGGGACTGTTATGGGCGGTTGTAACCCGAAAACTCCCTGCTAGTGAGTTTCTCATCCAACAAGGACATATCTCCTAGTCCTTTTAAAACTGTTCATCAACTGGGAACTAGACATTCAGATACATGAGCTTCTGGGGGACACTCTCATTCGAATCGCCCCACCCACATTCAAGAGAAAGGAGAGAATGAAGTCCACAGAATTGTCCTTCACAGGTATGTCATGACACTCTTGCCCCAGCCCGTACACACAGCAATGAAGAGAAAAACGTTAAATTTTCTTAAAACATAGAAAAAAACATTTGTTTATTTTCTCTTTGACCTATTGATGTACTTTTTAATAACTAGTTATATCAACAACTTGTTTTTTGGGTCAAGGAAATTGAGGAAAATTGCTTGCCTTTTAAGTCTAATAATTGGAGTTCAATCTTTCGAACCCACAGTGAAAGGAGAGATATGACTGCCTAAATTTGTTCTTTGACTTACACATGCACACACATGTATACACACACACATATGTACACACACTATGAAATACATGCATGTGCCTATACACATCAGATATCATAGACACACAATAATAACAAAAAACAGTTTATGTTAAGAATGTAGCATTTATATTTTCTCTAGAGATTTCTTTTAAAATTTTGTGTGTGTGTGTGTGTGTGTGTGTGTGTGTGTGTGTGTGTGTGTGTATGGGGTGGTGGGTGGGTGTGTATGTGTATGAGTTCATGTGTGCCATAGGGCACACATGAAGGTCAGAGAACATTAGCAGTCAGTTCTCAGCATGTTTAGTCTCTCCTTGTTGAGAGTAGAGTCTTTCTTAATATTTCTGCTATTCAGCATGGTTTAGGCTAGATGGCTCATAAGCTTCCAGATAATTATTTTTTATTAATATTAATATTTTCCACATGGGCTTTTAAGCTGTTGCCTGGCATTGTTACCATATATTAGCAAACCTACCTAGTGAATTTTACAAATATTGTTGTTCCTGACCCCTTTTTAAAAGTAATATTGTAATATACTCCAATCTATGCTAGACATTCATTAATGATAATTTCCTAGAAAATAATTACTGTGTCACTGACATAATCATTCTGGAGTCTAAAGTACAAATATACCTATATTCTCTCCCTAAAATAATGATATTGGTTCACTTTGATACAAAGTATCATTTGTCTGTCCTCCCACCAACACAAAGTATTCATTTTTATGTCTGAATTATATTTTATATCTGGCAAAGATTTTAGAAAGCATCTATCTCATTTCAGTATGTGGTCTTTGTGTACCAAAACACTAAATCACTCGATATGCTATCATCCATCTCAAACAAACAAACACCATTTTTCTGTGCTTTATATGAATGCAGCCATCATCATTTTATTCATCAAAAATGGTTTTTCAAAGGAAAAATATATATTGTTCAGTTCATATATTTTATATTAGATTTTTCCTTTGTTTTGATTTCTTGAAAAACATGTCAGAATGATATGCTAATTGTGAACAGTTGATCGTTACATACTGTCTTCATCTGGTATTCTGTTTGTAAACCTACAAACAGCCTGGTTAGTAGCTCTACAGTCTGGCCTCTGGCATTAATCATTGCAGATAAACTCCCAATTCCCATTGTTTCTGCCCTGTTGCTTGCTATTTTTTTTCTCCTATAACACAAGACTTTAAAAAACAGACTCTGATATATTTTTCCTTCCTCCCGGCTTCCCACAACGGTTTAAAGATTCAACTTGACCTTTCCTCCCGTTCTTACTTCAAGTTGCCAGCATGTCAATACCTGAGAAATCTCATCAAAGGCTTAACTGTCTACACCTCACTGAGTCATCCTTTATCACAATTTGATCTTCCTTATTCTCATTCGATTTGTTTATCAGTAATGTAAGTTTTTCAGGTTTTTCTTCTGTAATGTATTTCTCCAAAGTGCAGCCGTTAGCCTTATTTGCCCTTATTTATACACACACACACACACACACACACACACACACACACAAAGAAAAATCAAATGTGCTAGGCTTCCCAGATGAGAATTGTTATTCCAACTCGAGAATAAGAAATTGATGCTCTGAAGACA
Source organism: Mastomys natalensis (assembly GCA_021653895.1). Taxonomy (NCBI): domain Eukaryota; kingdom Metazoa; phylum Chordata; class Mammalia; order Rodentia; family Muridae; genus Mastomys; species Mastomys natalensis. The sequence continues at coordinate 1,977,151 of JAJTUV010000495.1, read as the reverse complement.
AAATGAAGATCTTGTGGCCATGCCAATGAGCAGAGCAGAGCAGAGCAGAGCAAAGCAGAGCCAAGCATTTGTGGGACTGGGCTTTAGTTTCAACAAGCTAAACACGAAACACTGTTTGAAAAATAAAGTTTTTTCCGTTGTTACAATCTTCTGTTTTTAAATCATCTGTAGTCTGCTGTTCAGATACGGATCTTGAAACCCATAGCTTCTGTTTCACATGAGGCCTTGTTACAAAGTAACCAAGTGGGGGTATTAAGCCCCACCTAGCCCTACTGCATCAGGCTACGTGACTTCCCAGGTCACCTAAATATACCATTCACTGCTATGGTACTGTTGCCACAGTCGGGCTACCCTTTCTGCAGGTGACTTAATTAGGTAATGAAGCAAAAAGCTCTTGTTTCTAAGTGATAAAGAAGAGACACTGACTATTATTTTGAGTGGCAAAACAGGTTTTATTCTGTCCTAGTTTAAAATAGAGGTGACAAGGATAGATATCAAGGTTTTTGTTTGTTTTTTTTTTCTTGAGGCACACCTGTGGCATAGTGACTTTGGCTGAGGGAAGCCACTGGAACAATTGGAGCCCATTCTCTTCTTTGTTCTTTCTGAGGTGTGTGTGCATGTGTGTGTGCGTGTGTGTGTGTTTCACATCCTTTAATATACTGTTTCCTCTGTGTGCAGTTTGTTTAGCACATGTGGTTAGCTGAAGGTCACAAGCAAGCAGAGCTCTTTATCATGACCTTTATCTTTACTTATGCTAAGTTTCTTGACCAGCTCACGACTGGCCTGCCCCTATGTCTGCAAGATTTCCGAACAACTAACAGATTAATATATAATGGCTATTATTTTGAGAAAAGGTAGATTTCAGACCTGGAGGAGCGAGACGCCAGCCAGAGAAGATGGCAATCTTTCTTCCTCTGTTTCATCCTAATGCATTCTTCCCATTCTTGTATAAAGCCAGAGTTAAGACAAACAGTTCCTAATTTTAAAACGACAAAAACTACTACAACAAAAAACACAAGCCAAGGCTGGAGGGATGGCGCAGCAATCATGAGCACTTACTGTCCTTTTAGAGGACCTGGGTTTGATTCCCGGAACCCCATGGCAGCTCACAACAATCTGGTACTACAACTTTAGGGAATCTGATGGCCTTTGTTAACCTCCTCAGGCACCAAGTGTTCACATTGGAAAACATCCAACCCAGAGAAAACACATACAAATAAATACATTTTACAAAAAGAGATGATTATTGACATGTAATTACCATTTTACATGGTTGTTGACACATAATTATTGTTTCAGATACAACACATGTGTATAGTTTGAAAGAGAAAGTTGGAACTAGAAACCCTACTAGACACTCAAGTTGCCTGAACCATTGGCTGACTAATATTGTTAAAAGCAAAAAAAAATATGTGTGTGTGTGTATGTGTGTGCAAGTATATGTGTGGTATGTGTGTGTGTGTGTTGATCAAGTGCAATTGTGTGCACAATGACCTACATTTGGAAGTCAGAGGACAGTTTTCAGAAGCCAGTTTTCTTTTGACACCCAAACTTTAATTTTCTCATTATTGTCATGGATCTTACTGATATTTTGATACAAGGTCTTTCTATGACCATGAGTAGCCTGATACTTGCTGGGTAGTCAAGGTCAGCCTCAAACAAATTCTCTGGCCTCTTCCTAACATGTGTGGTCCACCATGGCCAGAGTATCTTTATTTCATAGTAAGCATACATAGAGAACTGGCAAGGGGCTAGGTTTATCTTTGTTCTTTTCACAAAACATACATCGTGACAGTAAAACAACAACAATATAATGGAATGTGTAAATTCTCAGTAACCTCCCTTGCAACTACACAGCTTAGCCAAAGACTTCAAGGAATTGATTTTTTTTTTTTGGAAGAGTAACCAGGTTTTTCACATAGTATTGGAACTTTGACTATAGAATAATAATCCAGTTGTTGTTGTTGTTGTTGTTGTTCTTCTTCTTCTTCTTTTTCTTCTTCTTCCTCTTTTTCCTTCTTCTCCTTCTCCTTCTTCTTCTTCTTATTATATCACATCCGCTAATGTACTGTTTCCTCTGCATGAGGTCTGGCTTGCATATGTGGTTACTAGTGGAAGGTCACAAGCCTACAGAGCTTATTATCATGACATCTTTTCCTACCCTACTATTTCTTGACCACTTCATGGTCAGCCTGTACCTCTGTCTGCAATATTTCAGCACAACTAGCAGAATACGATATCATGGCAATATTGAAATACTGATTTAATCTTCAGCTAACCTAATTTCTCAAAACGACACGATGGAATGAGTTTAGATCACAGGTTAGAGACATGGAGGGCAGGATATGTTCTCCTTATTCTCAATTGTTTACAAACACATTTACCCCCACAAAAAAATTTACAGTTGAGGCAGAATCTTTTTGTCTGCCCAAGAGCTGATTCTCATTCCTGTCTGTTACCTTTTAGGAGCTTGTTGGGCATAGTTGATGAATCTACCACTTACCATTTCCCTTTTGTGATTTTCTTAGAGGTCGGATCTATTTCTGACCTCAAAGACAGAAAAGGAAGTAGTCTGAGAACTTCTGGGAAAGAGTTTGCTCCTTACACTAGTGAAAGAAGCTTCATTGCCCACCTTTCCGACCTCCCCTCTAACTTGCAAATAAATATGGGCAATCTTAACCATTGCAGCTACAAACCATGAGAAGATGAACATCATGATGAAACCAGTTGGTGAGGAAGCCAGAGCAAAGGAAGGAAGACACCAAGTTTGAAGACAGCACCAAACCACAAAACAATCCAAGACAAAGAATCTTATTATTTATTAAATACCATGATATTAGTAAGGTGGTCTCCTCTGCTTTCTTTACTCCTCTTCCTCATCTGTGGTGCTAGGGATAAAATCCAGGCTATCAATATGCTCAGCAAGACATTACAATGGATCTCCTCCCCAGTCCATTAGTAAGGGTTTCTGTTTCTTCCAAATACATTTTTTTGGGTGGGGGGCTGTTGGTGGTTTGTTGTGACTTGGTGTTGTGGTTTTATTGAGAGAGGGTCCCATATTCTGTAGTTCAGCCTGTTCCCAAACTCATAGTACTCTCCCTGCTCCATCGTCCCAGGTGCTAGGATTATAGGCGTAAGCCATCACATCTGGCTTTCTCTGTTTTTCATTAGTCCTGTCTTGTTATATTAACTTTATTCTGGGTAGCCTTTTATTCCATTATAATTATAAATTATAAATATATAATTATAATTTCATCACATACATTTCTATTTCAATGTTTCTGCTGATAGCCCCATTATTTAATAACCCCAATGGTTGCCTTTCCTTGTATAATGTAATCTTTTAGCATAATACATTTAAAATAGTGTGTTCTTTTTTGCATGTGTGTGCATGTGCATAAGAGTGTTGTCATGGATGTGGGCATGTGAGGCCAGAGGGCAACATCAGGTGCCTTTACCAGTCTACTTCTGCTTTCTCTACCATATGTGCTGAGGCAAGAGCCCTCACATGAACCTAGAACTTACTGATTCAGGTGTCTGTTTAGTCAGCATGTTCTATAAATCCCAAGGGCTGGAATTACAGGTGTGCCATCACACTCACCTGGCATTTCTGTGGCTTCCAGGCATTTAAATCTCTGGACCCCTACTTGTGGTAGTCACTTTGTCTATTGAGCCATCTTCCCAGCCTCAGCTCCATATACATTCTTCGTACTGATGGTATGGGACACACAAAATACATCCCCCAAAGTGGTAATTTTTGATACTCTGCCACCCAAAACTTTATGTGTGAGTTTTGATGCTTTGATGCCTCTAGATTTCAGAGATTATGATTTTGTCACCTAGTTGTTTCTTTGTGGCTTGCAATGTTGCTGCCACCCTTTGTTGCTACCACGATGAAGACAATGGTTTCTAACTGCTTCACATTACTGTGCTCTTTGCTTTGTGTTGGTACGCTACAGCCTCTGACTAATAACTATTATACTTCAGATTTTTAGGAAAAAGAACTAACTTCTGGTTATTTCATCTTGGTTCTCCATCGCAGCAACTCAAGTTCTAGCAAAAAACACAGTGGTAGATGCTACTGACCATGAAGCAATCCGAGCAAGTCAACTCTCTGACTCCTTCAGAAGGTGGGAATAGCATTGTACAGGCCAGTGTCCTCCAGGGAGATTTTCTATGCTCAGGTTTAAAGATGGTGGCTGATAATGGGTCTAGATGATTAAGGAAATGGAAGGAACAAAATAGAAAGATTGGTGACAAGATTGGTGAAAAGGATGTGGATAAATCACTAAGAATGTGTCAGAATACATGTGCTCTCCCTCTGTCTCTGTCTATCCCTCCCTCTCTCTCCATCTCTCTCCCCATACATCCATCTTTCTGCCTCTATCTATCTCACCCATCCATCCCTCTCTTCTTCCACTTTTTTCTGTTTCTTGGATGAATGGGACACTTCACTTTTGTCAGATTTATTGACAATTCTAAACCTCTTCTATTACAGAGGAACTGTGGAGCTGCAGCGTAATTGTAAGTCTTCATTTTTGGCTGTCTCCATTTCTTAAGGGCAGTGGGGAGCAGAACCAAATGGTGGAGCAAAGCAGCTCTCAACATGGGACATGGGGAAGCAGAGTGAGGAAGGATCTGGATTTTACTTCCAAGGACTCACCTAACTCTACCTCTAGTCACGTTCTTCCTCCATCCGGATCTCATCACCTGAGATTTCCATCCTCTCTTCACCAGAGAGGAACCAAGACTTTTTAAAGAAAAATAATATGTTATTCTTTGTGGATGTCATCCATATAACAATTTGTTTTGATCATATTTGGCCCAATGTGTTCTCCAACATCTCTGGGATCCTCCACCGCATATTCCTTTCAAACTTTATGTCCTCTTTAAGATTATTTGTTCTATAACCTCTGAGTCTAAAAGACCAAGGTTTTTGAACACATGAACCTGTAGTGTATATTTTCAATACAAACTACAGTATTTGTGTGTGTGTGTGTGTGTGTGTGTGTGGAGAGAGAGAGAGAGAGAGAGAGAGAGAGAGAGAGAGAGAGAATCAGAGACAGAGAGACAGAATCAGAGACAGAGACAGAAACAGACAGAATCAGAGACAGAGACAGAGAAAGTCTGTAACTGGGCATGGTGGCACAGCCTGTAATCCCAGCCCTTGGGAGATGGAGACAGAAAATTAGGAGTTCAAGGCCTGCTTTAAAATCTTTCCATTTTATTACATGTGTCTGTACATCTACATGCCTACTGGTATGCACCTGCTGTGGTGTGTGAATGCCTCAGTGTAAGTGTGGAGGTCAAAGGGCAAGTTGCAGGAGTAAGTTCTCTCTTTCCATTATATTGGGATCTGGAGATTGAGTTCAGGTCATCATAGCTTGGTATCAGGTATCTTTACCCACTGAGTCTCTGGCTTTAATCACTGGCTTGCTCTCTCTCCTCTCTCTCTCTCTCTCTCCTCTCCTTTCTTTCTTTATTTCTACATAATCAATTAACAGTGGTCACAACAGGCTCATATCTCTAGGTTATCAGTACATAGATGCAACTCTGATTAGCAGAAATTGTTAGCTGAAGACAAATAGCCATGCATGCTAAAACACTGGTAAAGAAATGAGGTTTGATGTTTGTGTCCTTCTGTTGTCTTGTACATAGCTATAGAGTCCAATATTCCCCAGTCTTTTATCTGCTCTTTTATTTACTTCTTATATACAAGGGCCTGTTAGGAGTGGTTAACTATCAAGGTAGTACAGTGATGGACTTAGAGAAATGAACCTCCTCCAGAAGCTTAGTTTGTTTGGTTTTGGTTTTTTGATTCAGGTTCTTAGGTAGCTCAGTTGGCCTCAGATGCCCCATGTAGTTTAAGATGACTTTGGATTCCCGATTCTCCAGCTCCCACCTTTCAGCTGCCAGCATCCCTGGCATGTGTTGACATACATTGCCAAGTCACTCCGAGTTCTTAACTTTGGAGCTGATGCTCAGTTACTAGAAAAAAAAAAAAAAAAGAGGTCTCATTCTGTTAGGAGAAAGTTTGAGTCTTTCATGTTTAATTTTAAAAGGAAAGGTCTGTATCGCTATTGAGCAAACCAAAGCAAGAATATCTGTTTTCATTTGAGGCTTTTTCCTTTATGAGGAATTCCCTAGTGCACCAGTTTAGAAAGTGCCGCCTGCTTTAGAAGCTAAAATGCCAAATGCTAGCTTCCCCAGCCTCCTTTGCAGCTAGGGTACAAACATATGATTTCGGTTTTGTCAATCTGTTTGCCAGTACTGAATTTTGACTTGGGAATTAATAAAAATGAAACAGACCCAGTTATGCTTTCTCTGTTTCTCGTGCAGGCAGTAGAACAGCTGCTAAAGTATCTGTTGTCTCAAGAACAAGTGGGAGTTGCAAGGGTGGTTTAGCAGTTGGCTTAGGATTGAGCAAGCCTCACAGTTGCTGTTCTGCAGGCTGCTTACTTCTCACTGGTGGTGGGGTGGTTTCCTCACTAGGTTTGGGGTACATTTCCTGGCTGCTTAGTTTTGAATCTAGCTTCATAGTCATTTCAACAGTTCCACAAATTGCTAAATATTTTTTTGTGGTAAATGTATTTACTGTGAAAGTCGGACATATAGGCTTCTGAGCTTTTGACATTTAGAAATTCAAGATAGCGCCAACAAAAATGGCTTAGTGGGTAAAGGAATTTGCGGCTGCCGGATGACCTGAGTTTAATCTCTGGAACTCATGTGGTGAAACAGGAACAAAGACGCCTGCACGTTTTCCTCTGACCTCCACAAATACATCATAGCATGCACATACACACACACACTCACACACACACAAACACACAAATAAATGTAACAAACAATCCAAGGTAATGCAAATAGCTACTCAGCACACATTTATCTCCGTGTGTTCATACGTGCCAGTGTGCTCACGTATGCATGCACAGTGGTATGTTCACCTACGTTCTTTTAGAGATTCTCCCCTTATCTTATTTTTTGAGACAAGGCTCTTCCCTGGATGTGGAGCTCACTGATTTTGTGCTAGATTAGCTAACCTAAGGATCCCCAATCTGCTTGTCTCTCTGCAGCTGTCCCAGGGTAACAGGTGTATGTACCACTATGCCTGGTTCTTATGTAGGTACCAGAGACTGAACTTAAGTCCTCATCCTTATGCAGCAAGCATTTTCCACACTAAGCCACCTCCTTATCTCTAAGTATTTGTCTAAGTTAAGATGTAGTGTGTGTCAGGCAAGGTAGACTAGACAACTTCAGAGAGTAATTGATCTAAAGATCACACACACACACACACACACACCACACACACAGAGAGAGAGAGAGAGAGAGAGAGAGAGAGAGAGAGAGAGAGAGAGAGAGAGGGAGGAGAAAATAGAAAAATTTGATTAGATTAGTTACAGACATATGTTCCTTCCTGTATTGATCGCCATGATTGAGAGATGGACAAGAGATTGTCCTACTCAAATGTGTGGATGAATAATTAGGTTTGTTGACGAACCACTGAGGCTTTAGAGACCAGTACAATACCTACTCTGTGTGTTTCTATTTTAGTCACCCATAGTGAAATCAGAGGCTCAGAGCCCAAAGTCCCATTTGTTTACCTGACAAAATGACATTTCTTCACTTGGATGGTGCTAAATCTCACATGTGCCTATATGCCCAAGTACAACCATATTTTAAGTAAAGTTTAGATCCATATAGTTAATGGATACTATTTTTTATGTATACAGCTGTATATTATACGTAAGATATAACATACATAAATACTTATCACACATCCAGCATACACCTCTAGGTATGGCCCAGAGATTGTCATATGAGTCAGTTTCCAAGAAAATAGATGTCTGAAAAGAATGCATTAATATTTTTAGTGTTTGCATCATTTTATGTTACAGATCCATTAAGATTTCTCTACTCTTCAAAACAAGAAGGTGATTTATATCAAGCAAATGTGGGTGCAGGACATGAGAATGCAAGGCTAGAAACCTGATAGTAGAGAAGCAGAGGCAGGAAGATTTCTGCAATTTCAAGGCCAGTGCAATCAACATAGCCAGAGCCTGCCTCAAAACAAACAAAGAAACAAACAAATAAGGAAAAAAAGAAAAAGAAAACAAATAACCAACCCCCAAGAAACAAACACATAAACCAACAACAAACAAACAAAAAATTACTAAAAACTTCAACAACAAACAAAAAAAATCACTAAGACTAAACCTGGCTCTCATCCAAAAGGTGTTAAAGTAGATTCTGAGTGTACACTGCTTCTCAGGTTCTGCCTCTGAGATTCCAAAGGCTTCTACATTCTGCAACCAGCCTAATGTCATATTGCACTTATGTACTATGGTCTAAAATTGCCAAGTCTAACCCAGAGCTCAGAACATTGCAGAGAGATGGCAGTGCCTGGGTTTGTATTAGCTTCTACAGTTTTTTTTTTTTTTTCACCTTCTGTCTGACATGTCTCCTGCTACTGTCTTTAAGTGTTCCCTTAGCTGCTGAGCTAATGTGCTTATGTCTCCAATGGGTCTTGAGTGAACCTATAAATGATTAAGGATGCATTAGCTCTCAGGAGGGTTGCCGTGATTCCCTGAAGAAGAGGTAGTGCCTAGAGGCCTAGCCGTACAATTTTCCTACACTGTGGCCTAGCTTTGAGGATGAACTGGCATTACTCAGCAGTGAACAGTATAATTACTCACAGCAGTTTGCCTGGTGGCATAGGACATCCAATTTACAGAATTAAAGGTAATGTGATTCAAATGAAAAATAGGCAGTTTTAAAGAATAATGGCCAGCTCAACTATTGGAAATGTCTGGGTTAGAGTCTCTATGTTTGGATTTTTATAAGGTTTTCATTTTTAATTAATATCTTATTCAATTTGCTGTAATTCTATTTTCTAAGATAAAACAAATCTGAATTTGGTCTGGCATAGTGGCATATATCTATAATGCCAAGACTTGGAAGGCTGCGGCAAGAAAATCATATTGAGTTTAAGGCCAGTATGTACTACATAATTTTAGGACATATGTGCTATATGCTAAGATTCTGTCTTAAAAAAAAGATCGGGGGCCTGGGGAGAGTATGGGAATCAGAATATTTTCTTTAATTATAAATCAAAGTATAACCCTTAAAGAGTTTTGAAGTCAAATTTTGCAGGTCTATTGGGCTTAAACACTCTGAAAAGATAATGATTAACCAAGAACAATATTCTATAAAATACGCTAAGGATAGAATTGCTTTAAGAAGTATTTTTAAGGGCCAACAAGGTAGTCAAGTCCAGAAAAATAAAGATGTTTGCTGCCAAGCTTGCCTACCTGTGTTTGATCCCCAGCACCTATAAAGCAGCACAAGGTGGCAACCAACTCTAACAAGTTGTCTCCTGATCTCTATATGCATATCAGGGCACACACATCCCTCATAAACATACACACATGCAATAAATCAATACATTTAATTATTAAAAGAAAACCTGACTTGGGTCTGTGAGGTGATTCACTGGGTAAAGGTACTTGCCACTAAGGCTGAAAACATGAGTTTGATCTCTGTGATGAGCCAAATCCTACAACGTACTCTGATCTTCCCATATACCATATCCTTCCAGTGTCCATGTACAGGCATACATCCCCCCAACACACACACACACACACATACACACACACACACACACACACATAGAGTCAGACATGCACACACACTAAATAAAATTAATTTAACAAAGAATTGTAACTGGGAACCTTTCACAATAGCCCCACATCATATAAAATATCTTGGGATAACTCTAGTCAAGTAAGTAAAAGATTTGTATAATAAAAACTTTAAGATGCTGGTGAACGGAATAGAAGAAGATATCAGAAGACGGAAAGATCTCATAGGTTCAGGATCTGTAGAAAGAATATTCTGTGTATGGAGGCATCACCTGTCAATTAGAAAAACCTATGGTCTATAAGAAAGGATAGGATAGAAGGTGGGATATCCCAGAGGCAGAAAGGATCCTGGGATAGAACCAGGGGTGGATAGAGTCACCAGGGAAGATGTAAGAACCGAAGCATGGTGTCTGAGCAGAGGTTATCAGTCACGCTGCAGAATGTAGAGTAGCATAAATAGGTTATTTTGAATTATAAGCTAGCCAAGGAATGAGCCTAGCTATGTGGTCTAGGTATTTGTAAATATAGACTTTGAGTCTGAGTTGTTATTCTGGGAGCTTAGGGCAGGAGGAAAACAGCCCATAGTACAACAGCGCTCAGTAAAATTAATACAATAAAAATGGTCATCTTACCAAAAGCAATCTACAGATTCAATGCAATCCCCATCAAAATTCCAACATAATTCTTCATAATCTTGAAAGGACAAAAATTTTCAGCTTCATATGGAAGCACACGCACACACACACACACACACACACACACACACACAAACTCACACACAGACATACACACAACATCTGCTCCCCCCACCTCCGCAAAGATAGCTAAAAGAATCCTGAGTAATAAAATAATTTCTGGAGGTGTCACCGTCCCATGATTTCATGTTGTACTACAGAGGTATAGAAATAAAAACAGCATGGTATTGGCACAAAACAGGCACATTTATTAATGACTTGAAGACTCAAATGTAAATCCACACACCTATAAAAGACCTGATTTTTTCATAAAGAAGCCAGAAAAACACATTGGAATAAAGACACCTCTTCAACAAATGGTGTGGTCAAGCTGGATGACTGTATGTGGAAAAAGTCAAATAGATCCATACTTATCACCCTGCACAAGACTCAACTCCAAATGTATCAAAGACTTCAACACAAAAACAGATACATTTACCTGATAGAAGAGAAAGTAGAGAAGAGCTTGAACTTGTTAACACAGAAGATAACTTTCTGAACAGAACACCATAATATCAACAATTTATAAATGTGTCCTTATGAAACTAAAAAGCTTCAGTATAGGAAAAAACACCTTTATTTGGACAAAATGGGAGCCTATAGAATGGGAAAAGATTTTTACCCACTGTACATCTGATAGAAGGCTAATCTTCAAAATATATAAAGAACCCCCAAAATTAGATATCAAGAAAACAAATAACCAATTTAAAACTGGGATACAGATCTAAACAGAGCATTCTCAAATGAGGGGAACTCAAATGGCCGAGAAACACTTAAATTAATGTTCTACATCCTTAGCCATCAGGTAAATGCAAATCAAAACTTATTTGAGATTTCATTTTATACCTATCATAATCACTAAAGTCAATAAAACAAATGACAGCTCATGCTGGCTGTGATATAGACTAATGGAAACACTTATTCATTGCTGGTGGGAGTGCAAACTTGTATAGCTACTATGGGAAGCAGTATGGTGATTCCTCAATTGAGAATGGGAATTGTTCTACATCATGATCCAGCTGTACCACTCTTGAAGTGTCCTAAGGGGCCCCTTGCCTCATCCTACCACAGAGACACTTGCTCAACCATGTTCATTGTTACTCTATTCATAATAGCAAGAAACTGGAAACAACCTAGATGTCCCTCCACAAATGAATGGATAAAGAAAATGTGGTATATGTACACAATGGAGTATTAGACATGAAACTTGCAGGTAAATGGATGGAACTAGAAAAAAAATATCGTCCTGAGTGAGGTAACCCAGATGCAGAAAAATAAAAATGGTATGTATTTGTTTATATGTGGATATTTGTTGTTAAGTCAATCAGTGATAACCAAACTATAATCTGGAGGACCAGAGGTTAGATATAGAGTAAGAGACTAGGAGGAGATAGATAGATATCCCCAGGAAAGTAGAATACATAGATATGGATGGATGGGTAGAAGGATGAAATCGGAGTATCAAACGGTGATGGGAAGGAAGAGGGGACAAAGGAGGAGATATGGGAAGAGAGGACTAAAATTAAAGGCCATTTGAGGAGTAATATGGAACCTAACAAGGTAGGCAGTTTCTAAAATACATACATATATGATCTAAATGAAATTGCCAAATAATAGGGGAGACAGAGTCCCAACTGGCCAACTCTTGTCACCAAATGAAGCTTCCAGTGCCAGGATTGGATTATATCTCATTGGGTTTGTTGGCCAAAAGGGTTCCATAAGAATCCCAAACAAACTAGGCTGTTGCCAAAGATACAGGTTGCTCTCCACAAACCATCAGAAAGGCTCCATTGCTAAGGACAACGCCTACACAACTCATTGATCATGGAGAAATCAAGCTGGTGGCTATGTAGAGCCTTCATTCCTATATTCTAGGCTCTTAGGTCCAAGAGGGAACTCAAAAAAGAAACATAAATACCAGTCCAGCCACACATGCTTTGATTTACAATGGTGTCCTGCCTGCAAGATAAGCCAGTGCAGTGACAGAACAAAGCTTGTGGGACTAACTAAGCAATATGTCATTGACTTAAAGCCCATTCCATGAGACAAAACTTATACCAGAACACTGCCTTGGTCACCAAGAATATGAGACTAGATAGCTCTGGAATCTAGGGAAAAACCAAACACTACTCTTCTTAAAAGATGAAATGAAACAAAACAACCGCCATCACCAACAAAACAACAAAAACCTCAAATCCCAAATAAAACCATAGCAATAAAGTGACTCCTAATGACATTCTACTATACTCATAGATCAATCCCTGCACAGCCTTCATCAGAGAAGCTTCTTCTTTAAGCAGATGAGAACAAACACTGTGGCGTTATGCAGAGAATGAGAGACCTTGGAACACTGAGATCTAAATGGGATGTCTCCATGAAATCCCTGTATACAGGACTCAGGATAGCTGCCCACATACCCATGAAGAGGAAGCAGAGAAGGGAGAGCCAGATGGGATGGAGGACACTGAGTAAACAAGGCCTTGTAACACAGCAGGAGCAGCGCACATATGAACTTACAGAGACTGATACCATTCACAGGGCCTGTACTAGATGAGATCCTAGAGCTGAAAAGTGGACACATGCCCCCATCTCTATCACAGAAGCAATCTCCAATTGATAACCACTTGCAAACACAAAGCAAACTTACTTTCCTCCAGGATACTCTCACTGGGGGAACAAACTATTCTTAAGGGAAGACTGCATGCCCAGCAGTAGACTGTCAACAGAAAACCAACTCAACTACAATTTTGTAGAATTTTTGTCTCATAATGTTGTACCAGGGTCTTTTCTCCTTCCTTCCTTCCTTCCTTCCTTCCTTCCTTCCTTCCTTCCTTCCTTCCTTCCTTCCTTCCTTCCTTCTTCCTTCTTCCCCTCCTCCCTCCTTCCCTCCTCCCTCCCTCCTTCTCTCCCTCCCTCCTCCTTCCTTCCTTCCTTCCTTCCTTCCTTCCTTCCTTCCTTCCTTCCTCCCTCCCTCCCTCCCTCCCTCCCTCCCTCCCTCCCTTCCTTCCTTCCTTCCTCTTCTCTCTCTCTCTCTCTCTCTCTCTCTCTCTCTCTCTCTCTCTCTCTTTCTTCTCTCTTTTTACCCTATAGATCCTTTACATACATACTGTATCCTCCAGTTTAGTGATTTTTTTATGTAATACCTGAGTGGGTGTCTGTTTCTTGTACTTTCTCTTTTTCCTTTTTTTTTTTTTTTTTTTTTTTTGGTTTTGTCCAATTCTGATGTGTTAGGTTTTTTTTAATGTTATTATATTTTATTTTCTTATTATCACTAGAAACCAGTTTGTTTTCTAGTGAGAAGCAGAAAGGGGTTGGATCTGGATGGGTGGGGAGGGACTTGGAGGTGTGGAAAGAGGGGAAACTTTAATCAGGATATAGTATGCTATATTAATCAGGATATGAGGAAAAACGTGTTTTCAATAAAAGGAAAAAAAATGAAAAATAGAAGAATTTTAAGCTGATCTTCTAATCTGCTACAGATTTTTGTTTCATTTCTTGATAGTAAATGTGATATTTCTTGATGTTTAGATTTTTTTAAGTTTTGGAAAATATATTTTATTATCTAATTTTATGTGTATTTGTATGGATCTGACTGTGTGTGAAGCATGAGTGCTCAAAAGCACCAGATCTCTGGAACTGAAGTACAGGTTCTAAGGTGCCATGGTGGTGCATGCGACCAAACCTGGATCCTCTGTAAGAACAAATGTTCTCGAGCGCTGAACCACCTCTCCAGGTCCAAATTTGGATAAAAAACAAAACAACAACAACGACAACAACAAAAACCAGCATTTAGGAGACTAAGGCTAGAAGACTACGAGTTTGAGAACAGCCTGGATCCCACAGTAAGACTCTCAAAAACAAAATAAAAGAAGGAAATGTCATATAAACACATTCATACTGTTTATCATTGATATATCTAAGTGTGTGAACTTGTAGATTTCCCTGAAAAAGCCCCTCAGACACATTTTTCTTTTAAAGGTCTGACTACGGAGCAAATGCTACCACTGGAAAGGTCTTGGGTCTGGCAGGCAGATAACACCTTGGCTCTTGTCCCTAGGTCTACATTCTCAAGTTCCAGCTCCGTCATTCGAGTCTCACCTTAGTCCAACTGCTTATTCGTCCCTGGATTATGCCGCTCACATTTCATGGTTAATAAACAACAGTTTAAATAGAACTCACGAATCAGCCTGGTATGTTGGTGTTTCTATGATCTGTCTTTGGGGAGGTGGAGGCAGGCAGCAGGACTAAAAGTTCAAAGCCATCTCAGGTAAGTAAGAATCCATCTCAAAAGCACAAAAAAGCCAACAGTGTAAAACTCTTACAACTCATCACAGATACAGAGACTCCTTCCCCCATCTACTGAGGCTTGTTCCAGGGAGGAGAGTCTAACCCTTAAGTTGTGTTGAGCAAAATGACACTTTAATGTCAGCATTAGAAAGAGAGTATTATAAGAATTGGGCTCTCAGTTTTTCTATCTTTACATACAATCTCTTTCACTATATGCAGTTGAGAAGTTTGACCAAGGGCTGCAGAGATGGCTCAGCAGTAAGTAGACTACAGTTGTTGCTCTTCCAGAGGACCTAAGTTATGTTCACACAATTCATGTTGGGTGGCTCACAACTATATATGATTCGGGGATCAAAGATACCTGGTCTTTGAAGGCACCTGTACATATATGTGTGTGTGTGTTGTGTGTGTGTGTGTGTGTGTATACATATCTACATGCAGACCCACACACATAAAACATAATTAAAAATAATAAAAATACATCTATTTAAAGAGGAAGGGAATTTGACTAGATCCTTGTGATGGTTTGTATATGCTTGGCCCAGGAAGTGACACTATTAGGAATTGTGACTTTTTTGGAGTAGGTGTGTCACTGTGGGCATTGACTTTAAGACCCTCATCCTAGCTGCCTGGAAGCAGTTTTGTGGAATGCATATCAGATATCATGCATGTCAGATATTTACATTATAAAACATAGCAATAACAAAATTATAGTGGTGAAGTAGCAATAGAAATATTTTTTATGGTTGGAAGTCACCATAAAACAAGAAGCTATATTAAATAAAAGACTGCTACTAGACACGGTTCTAAACGAAACCATACACACACACAAAGAAAATCAAAATCCTTTGAGTTAGAAATGAAAGAGGGGGGAAGGGGAGGAGGAGAGGGATAGGGATAGGGATAGGGATAGGGATAAGGGGAGGGATAGGGATAAGGGGAGGGGGAGGGGGAGGGGGAGAGGGAGAGGGAGAGGGAGGACGATGCTGGGTAGATTATAAAAACAAAGAGAAAACAAAAGAGTTAAATCTGGAGCCATCTCTCTTCCTGGCACATGTCTCTAATTCCTGAAGTCAGGAGTCAGGCAAGATGCTGGAGACTCTGAGTGTACCTAGAGTGGATCGATTCCATCCCCTGCAATCCCACCGCGAAAAAGAACACAGGTTTGTTTAGCTCCCGATTCTTCAGGAATAAAACATGCTTCAGAAAAGGCTTGCCTCAAGAAGCGGTACCCAGGGACCTAGAGAGCTACACTTGAGTCACTGCCCTCTGCCTTCCTGTGCATTGCAGAGTATGTTGCCCAATGGCCCCACAGGGTGAACTTCCCCTCCAATCAGATTAGCCCTTAGCAGGAGGTTGCAGTGTGTCTGTACCTGCTGGTCGATAGTGATAGTGATTTCCCTAAAATGCCACTGGATACAAGAGATTGAAAGTAGTTCATGTGGAAGAAGCGCTCCCTGTTGTTGATCCCTGCTCCCTAGAAAGCTGGCTTTTGGCTTTGCAGAGCTTTCTGCTGGATTCCAGTTAACAGCATCTAAAAGGGCATCAAAAACTAGGAGCTGGCAGATTTTTTTTTTTTTTTTGAGGTGGAAAAAATACAGTCATGTAAAATAACCATTGAAGTTAGCGAAGTGCAACAATGCTATATTTTTTTAATCTTTTGCTGTTCTGAAATTCTCATCAAGAGGTTGAAAAAAAGTAGTCAGTTTTCCTTAGAGGTATACCAGAGTCTGACATATACAGAGGCAGATGCTCACAGCTAACCATTGAACTGATCAGGGGTTCCCAATGGAGGAGTTAGAGAGAAGACTGAAGGAGCCAAAGGAGTTTGAGGCCCCATGGGGAGAGCAACAATACCAACCAACCAGAGCTCCCAGGGTCTAAACCACCGGCCTGGGAGCACATAGGGAAGGACCCATGGCTACAGCTGTATATGTAGGGGAGGATGGCTTTGTCCAGCATAGGTGGGAGAGGAGATACTTGGTCCCATGAAGGGAATTCAGTGTGGGGAAATTCAAGGGTGGGGAGGTGTGAGTGTGTGTGGGGGGTAGTAGTGGTGGGGGGAACATCCTCATAGAAGCAGGAGGAGGGCAGATAGAATAGGGAGTTCCTGGGCGGGGTGGGGGAATGGGGTAAGGGGATAATATCTGAATGTAAATAAAATATCCAATAAAAAATTTCTATTATTTGGAAATTTGGCAGTTATCTTATTTTAAAGTAAGTTAAAATGTTTTAAAATTCTGCGAGCTGGGAGCTGGGGTTGTAACTCAGTGGAATAGTACAGGATGCTGCAGGTTCAATCCTCAGATTTTCTAGTAGAAGAGAAAAGAGATTGTGAGTAAAATCTGACAGATGTATCATTTTAAGAAATATGTGCCCTTTAATCCCAAGACTCTCAAGGCAGAAGCAGGTGGATCTTTGAGTTTGAGGCCAGCCTGGTCTACAGAGAAAGTTCCAGGAGAGCCAAAGCTACATAGAGAAATCCTGACCCTCCCCTCCAAAATAACTCCAATAATCTGTCATTACAAATGAAATTAAAAAAAAAAATACAAACACGCAGAACATCCATACTCAGAAATTAGAACCCTCAGTATTTTGCTATGGTCTCCACAGTGTGACATAACACTATTCAGGTTTTAAGGATCTGACTTTATAAGGATTGATTTCATATTCTCCCTTCAGCTTATAATCATAAACTGAGCATGGCAAAAGGAGAGCCAACGGGAAGGTGTTGAGACATTGTTGCAAGTGATTACTATATGGGGTTTCCTTCAAGAAGACTTAAGTTTCTAGTTTGTCCCAGGAGTGGTCTTGTAGACTCCTCCCCTCCCAGCATTTGACTGATTTCTTTTGTCATTACTGTTTGTGTCAGTAGCAACTGCTACAATAGTGCTGAGTAACAAGGCCCTTCCAAACTCAGCAGTGCGGTAGGCTCCTAGCTCAAGTGTCAGCCATGATCCAGAGGGCCTAGACTGGTCTTGTTTCCCACTATAACTTGGATCCACTTTGCCCTATGTAGCTTGATCTTTCTTCTGGGATCCAGTAGATTTAGGTTGTTTAAGTCTTGTTTTACTCCTTATATTGGCGAGAGTACAGGACACCAAGTCAGGCCAAAAATGCACATTTCCAGTGTAGTAGCTGTCTTCTTCTTCTTTCTCCTCCTCCTCTTCTTCCTCTCTTCTTCCTCCTCCTCCTCTTCTTCCTCCTCCTCTTCTACCTCCTCTTCTTCTTCCTCCCTCTCCTCCTCCTCCTCCTTCTTCTCTTTTCTTCTCCTCCTTCTTCTTCTCTTCTTCCCCTTCCCTCCTCCTCCTCTTCTTCTTTCTTCTTCACGTACCTTCATACAACCTATTGTTTGTCACAAGTCATGGGTAGACTCAAAGTTGTAAGACTGTAATGCTGACTCCACTCACTGGATATGAGGCTAAAGGGAGCTCCGCATGCAGCAATAAATAAGAAGCATCTTTCTCTCCTGCAAACTGAAGGCCAGGGAGACTTGTGGAGAGCAGTGCAATCTACTCCATTCAAAATTTTTTAAAAAAATAATTGAGCAGAGTTTGCTTTATAAAATTTTTGAAGTAATCATCGTCTATTGATGCAATGTAATTATATTTTCATTCACGGGTATTTCCCTTATGACTTTTTCATGAGTGATTTACTTTCAGAAGCTGAGGGGGGAAAAACCTAATAGGTATGAGGGTTCATGACTCCCAGCCCTGAGGAGGCTAAGGCTAGTGGATTGCAATGATTTGTTTCTATTTTACTTTTTAAAATGACATTTTTATTTTTAAATGACATATGTGTGTAGAGTCCAGAAAAGGGCATCAGATCCTCGAGAGCTGGAATTATAGGCAGCTGTAAGCCTCCAGTGTTGGTCTAGGGAACCAAATTTCAGTCCTCTCTAAGAGCAGTAAATATTCTTAACCACTGATCCACCTCTCCAGAACTGATTGCCATGATTTCCAAGCCAGTCTAGTTAACATAGTGAATTTTGGGTCATCCTGGCCTACAAAGTGACATCCTGTCTCAGTTTTCTCCCTATTAAAAAAGAAAACAAAACAAAATGAAGGTAGAAAAATTTTAAAAAGCATGCTTTCAATAGCTTCAACAGATTATTCTGTAACTGGTTTTTCTGTCAGCGATGACGGTAACAATGTTAGCTCTAATTCCTCTTTCATTACCAACTTCCTTCATAAACTAGAGGAAGTTTAAACAGACCAGGCATGGTGGGGGCGTTCTTGTGGTTTATCAAATTAGAGATGAAGGCAGGAAGATCAGGAATTCAAGGTCATCTGACACTAACTATACATGCATTTAAGGTAGGCCTCAAGAAAACCATTTGGAACCATATATTTAAATATGAAGTATTCCCTACACAGGAAAACAGAAAGGCCAAAGATACCAAGAAAGTCAGGCTTTGGGCAGCTGTAGCTCTACAAGCTGTTGTTAGGTGTCTGAAACCAGGGAAAGAGGAAGCAGGCCCTTGGACTGCTCTGATGGCAAACAACTCTGCAGGATCCTGTTGGTGGAGGCTCTTACACTTTCATAATAAGGAAACTTTCACAACACCGTTACTCTGAAAAGAATACTCCACTGTCTTCCTTGGTTCATCCAAAGAGACTGTGACACTGTCACCGGTAAGGTTCTATGGTTTCTATCTGAGCAACCTGGAAAGAACACGGTTGTCTTTTCAGAGGGGATATTTCCTGCTCAAAGGCATGTTTTTCCAGCTTAGATCTTCTCACTTGCTTGCCTTTCTACTGAAACTAGGATGCCTCTGTGTGTGTGTGGTGTGTGTGTGTGTGTGTGTGTGTGTGTGTGTGTGTATGTGTGTTTGCCCATCCTTGAGAGAGAAGGGTCTCTTCTCAGGTGTGAGTAACTCAGGAGTTAGGGCATGTCACAATCAAGGTCACACAAAACTTCTGCTGAGTCCCGGCCTTTGCTCTTCAGTCCTTGTCCTGAGAATTTGAAGACTGAAATTCAAGGGTAGAGGAAGGATGAGTTTGAACAGGAGTTTTTATTGCAGACAGAAAGCATAATGGAGAACCCTTAAGCAGCTACTGAGGAAGCAGAGCTTGGAAAGCCAGCCTTGCTGTGGAGGGGCCCCAAAAACAAAGGGAAAAAAAACAACATTGTTTGTCTAAGGGCTTTTTATAGGACTTATGGCAGAAACTTGGAAAAACACTGGGTCATTTCTGTTGATACTGGTTAATTTTCTGAGCATCTCATTGGTTGAGAGGTTGGAAGGTCCACATGATCTATGCATGTCCCCCAGGCCCTGTCACAGAGAAGATAAGGTACTCTTCATGTTCAAATAGGGTATTGGTCATACCTTGAAGACACTTCCTCTCCATCTTGGACTTGTCTTTATTGCCTGTTGATACTGACTATCTGCTGGCCATTATCTTAGATTGGCATTGCTAGTCATGTGTATGTTAAGCTTGCTGCCCCAACTTAACCCATGGTGGGGTTTATTGTTAATTATCCTAGACTTTTCGATTTGGTATTTATGTGACTAGTGTGTAGTTTTGCCGTGGAGCAACTTCTACCTCTTACCACAGACATCAATATATAGCTACTGTTGTTACTGGTTATCTCTTATCCTCCTTGTCCATGGTGTGATCTGAGAAATTCTCTCTTCTGAAATAGGGGGAACCTTTTCAGAAGCGAAGGTTAGTTGGTTACAGTTGGCTTTCTTAGAAGCACGTTCATAAGGGAAGCAACAATACTTCGTGTGTGTTCCTCAGAGGGTGGGAACCTGTCAGCCTGCTAACACTGGCTCAGAGCCTTGCTATTTCTCTTATCTGGTCAGCTTGGTAATGTCATACTCAGAGTTCTCAACTTCAACACTTTAACCCTAACATACTTCATAACCCAACCTTTGTTTTTTTTTTTTTTTTTACCTTATTACAACCACTAAGTTATATATAACCAGTCCCTCCCCTCCTCACTCCTTACTGTTTTGAGGCAGAGTTCCAGGTACCTCAGGCTAGCCTCAAACTTGCTTGTAGCTGAGGATAACCTTGAAATTCATAGCCATGTTGATTTTGTATCTCACACACTAGAACTGCCGCATTTGTCAGTATCTACTAACTGGTGCACGTCATCAACTCTCCTTCTTTCCTTCCTTCTTTTTTTAGAGGCAGAGAGAAAAGAGAGGGGGAGAGGGAAAGAGTGGGGGGGAGACAGAATGCATGTGGCAGTCAAAGGACAACTTGCAGGAATCAATTCTCTCCATCAAATTCAGGTCATCATGCCTGGCAGCAAGCACCTTTACCTACTGAGTCATCTCACTCTACTCTGATCCCTGTACTTTTCATCACTCAACTGTGTCTCTCTCTGTGTGTGTGTGTGTGTGTGTGTGTGTGTGGAGAGAGAGAGAGAGAGAGAGAGAAAAGAGACAGAGACAAAGAGATAGAGAGATAGAGACAGAAACCAGAGAGAGTAGCAAGAATCAAGAGAGTGAGACACTGTGTGTATGAGAGATTGGGAGACAATATAAAATCCTGTCTAGTTTAGACTTCTGCTATTCTATTCGGCATCCCCACACCTAAAACAACCTAGACAGTAAAGAAAAATATGCTAGGGTTGGCAACCTTTTTGTTGGAAGTTGGCTAATGTCAACATTTCAGGAGGCCCGTGTGCCAAATGGCATGAGGAAGTAGGTTTGCACCATGAGGGATATATGAGCTACTGGCTCGGATTTAAAGCAGTGTTGCTGCCATGAACACACCTGGTTCTGTCGGAATGCAGCTGAGATTGGGCCTGGCACAGTTCCAGCCTATGATGTAGGCTAAGATTGATATACTTGGACAGACTACGACTTCCTTAGAACTGCAAGCCTCTAATATAGGCCAATTGTTCTCGCCACCTTCTGCCAATTTTGCCATGCAAAACCTGCAGAGATTGAGCAAGTTTTATTATGCTTTTTCTCTTTCACAATCTTTCTTTGGAATAGAAATAGGTGTGTACAGTCCTGATTTATAGTTTGGACTGGCTGGGAACTCTCTCTATAGAATCTGTTTGCGTTGAACTTGCCGCCGACCTTCTAACTCTGCTACCTCCCCAAGTGCTGAGACTAGGCAGGGGCCCTACTCAGCTGTGTCCTTATCTACCTCTTTAATCTCTTTATTACTGGGCTTCTACGTTCAATGTCTCATATGTCTCATTTGTAGCCATAGCCCTGTTCCTTTCATGTTTCCACGTAGTTGCATGACAAATGATTAATATTCAACATTCTGGTGAAAAAGAAAAAGACTGGCTAAGTGGTGATTCCAACTTCCATGGTGGAATACTCTGACCATGGCTAATTTTAAGAAGCGAATATGAAATCACTGAATGTGGAGCTGGAAAAGAAATGCACAAGTGGATTTGAAAGTTTAGGGGTGCCAAATGCAGCATCTCACGGCATCCAGATTATCCCACTCCCTGCAACACCCTTCTGGATTTTCTTTATTCCCATTTTCTTTCTTCGATCATTGTGTCCAGCATTCCAGACTTTGTCTTCACCCCTCAATGCTCTTATGTTTTCATTTTGCTCCATGGAATGCTACAGTCACCCATCTTTTAGCAAGGATTTGCTGAGTGTGGTCCGTGTTTCCCACATGAGCTGAAATAGAGCAGAAAGGCTGTTGAACAGAGCAAATTACTCAGGCTCAGAGCCTCTTAAAAAAAGAAGCCAAATAGTAAGTGTAGTAGGTGCTGTTACTAGGGCAAGTCCAAAGGACACGCACCAGTTAACGGACAGCCTGTCCCTGGAAGTGTCACGCTGTGATCAAACCAGGTAGATTGAAGACATTATTTCTTTGATATGATTCATTTCTCATAGAAGATTTGTATTGCCCTATGTGCAGTCTTGAGGAATAGAGTCAGTTGGCTTACTGCATCATTTTGACTTTGCCTTTTTTTTTTTTTTTTGCAGTTTTCTTGTTGTTTGTTTGTTTTGAATCAGGTTTTCACTTTCTAGCCCAGGCTGGCCTGGAACTAACACATAGCCCAGTCTGGCTTCATCCAGTCTGGCCTCAAACTCGTACTTCTTTGACTTAACCTCCCATGTACTATGAATACGAGCAAGCAATACCACACCTGGCTGAAATGACTTTTTCTTTCCAGACTAGCATCAGTAAGTGTTGTGTTAGACTCTCCGTATGTGCACATGGTCCCTAAACACGTGAATAGGCGCTAGACTCTAGGTTTATCACACATTATTATTGTTCCTTCATCTGCTAGCCAACATTGACTGCCCAGGAGATGGGTCCTTGACCTGAAGTGGGCAGATCAGTCCTTCCCCACTGTGTTCAAGTGGTACCTGTGTGAAATAAGCAGGAAGTAAATTCCCCGTTATTTAAAAGAATATAATGTTGAGCAACAGAAACAGGAAGGAAGTGAGTCCTAATTGAACTGAACTTGTAGTTCAGTTCCTAAAGGCCTGGTCTCTCTTGTTCTTCTATAATCTCATAAGTCACCCATGTATGCTTCCCAACTCCATGAGCCCACAAATCCCATCTAATCTTTTCTGGTTCCAGTTAGAGTTCTACCATGCAACCAAATGGTTCCTGACAAATATAATGGCCCAGGATGAGACTTCTAAAAGGCAAGGCTAGACTGTGACTGCCAGGAAATGAACAGTGAACCTAGAGACAGGTACTTACTTCACAGCTCCCTCCGTTTACCTTCACGATTTCCAGACAGTGGCACACACATGGGACTTACCGTTGTGAAGTAGAGGATATCTCTGTTTTGGGAATTACAAGTTACTTGTAGCAATTTCAGCAAATGATTTGTCTGGGAACCACTCCATGTAGAGGGAGGGACAATGAGGAATTATTCGATTGTATATAGGAGAGATGAATAGTTTTCACTAAATAATTGTATTTCTGTAGGTATAAGTTTATCTCACTTCTCTCCTGCAACTGTTAAGGGACGGGAGCCTTTCCTGTTTTTGGATGAGAACACTGAGACTTTATAGAATTGAAAAGCAATAGGGTTATAATTTAGTGATAGAGTATTTAGTTAACCCAGTGTCGAGCTCTACAAAACAAAGAGCAATCGGAACAAGGAAAGGTTGGTAGGGTAGTGCTTGTCTGTAACACTAGCACTTGGAAAGCTGAGGCAGGGGTATGGCTGCGAGTTGCAATCTAGCCTGGATTATAACCTAGGGATAGGCCTATCCAAGGAGGCAAAAGACCTTTGTAAAGAAGACCAAGCACACTGAAAGGGGACTAGAGAGATGACTCCTAGGTTATGAGTGAGTACTGCTCTTTGAGAGGACCAGGATTCAGTCCCGCACCTACATCAGGTGACTCCCAGCAGCTTGGAGCTCCAACTCCAAGGGTGGCAATGCCACCTTCTGGCCTCAGAGCAGGTACAGATGCACAAAGTAAAAATTAAAAAATCAAAACAAAACAAGGGACAGAGAAAGGGGAAGGTAAAGAGGAGACCCTGGATGCAGGCAAAAGTGTGAATTATTTTATCTATGCCTAACCCACAATACTGTGCTTATGGTACAGGTTTTATTAATATATAATATTAATATTCATATATTATGGAATAGATGCAGAATGTAGATGTGCTGGTTTTGTTTCATTCTGTTCCATATTTAAAAATATTTAAACACATCACACCTTAAGGGGCATGGCCAAAGTGAGTTTAGTTTTAAAACAAACAAAACAAACCAACCAAAGCAAGAAAATAAAAAAGAAATTAACAAGGAAAAAACAACAACAACAAAAGAAAATAACAACAAAAAACCAAACTAAACCACAGGAGTTGGGCATGGTGACTTAGTCTGATCTACATAGTGAGTTCCAGGCCAGTCAGACTACATAGAGAGACCTTGTCTTTAAAAAAAATAAATCAGAAAGAATAAATCAGCGGAAAGCCTGATTTGAAGCATGAGTAGTGTGTAAGATGCTTTAACGTTATTTCAAATTCTCACATAGGAGGAAGTGAAACCTCTGGGCAGACAACTGTAAGATCAAGTCCTGAGTTAAGAGGGGTTAAGCCTCTAGTAGGTAGTTGCTCCTGACAGAAGAAGGAAGTAATCAAGAATCCAGGAGTGGGAGATAAAGAGGAGAGGAAAATGCTTTTGTTGTCTGAGAAGTCTACAGCAAAGCAGCCAGGAGGACTTGAACCTACTAGGTCCTCATCAAGGCTCATCTGCCATCGTCGCTGTGGTGATAGGGACCTAGGGAATGTGGAGGTGTGTTCTTTTTTACCTTCAGTGGGGATGGCTGTACAAGATGGAATGTTTCTTCTCTGCCAGGTGAAGGAGTTGGGATGGAATTTCTTATTTCTTGTGAGGTAGAGTCCCATCTGTCAGGGAGGACCATCGGTCTTACTCTCTTAGACAACCTGTCACCACTGTCAGGATCAGAACGGGACCGAGGAAAGATCTGAGCCATTTCAATTGCTGTTGGGAACTCGGGCTAATAAAGAAGCTGGCTGAAACTGGTGTATCCTATAGAGAAAGGCTGCAAGGAACAATGTACGTACAGAATCTACCTCTGTAATAGGCATCACTACAGGAGTTAAGCATTGTTAGAACACTGTTAAAATATTGTTAATATATGTTATTGGCAATGGGGCTTTGTTGCCACCCCTTTTAATGGTATGTTGAGAATTAGGGTAGGTTTGATACCTTAACCCTTAAGCTTGCGACACCTTGCCTTGGTATCCTGGTTGCCTTTAGCACAGGATTATCAGCCAAGCAGACAGCTCTCTTCCTAGCCACTTGCCATTCTGAACACTCCTCTGGAGCCTTTAGGAAACTATACAGCAACCACCACTGCTTCTTGCCTCCAGGACGGAAGAAACAATCCAGCTACTGGAACATATCTCCAACTCCTAACCTCACAGTCTCAGACATGAATGTTTCAAATACAAGCACTGGATCTCTTGCCACGGCATGTCTTGGTAAACTCTAGGTAACCTTGAAGCCGTCTCCACCCACTGCCAGATGGAGACTAGTTTCCCTAGTGATCCATCAGCCCTGTGATTGGTGCCCACCATGGTTCTGTATGAGGGAGGAACTGCCAGGATTGGTTCATACACTACTACCCATCATCCCCCCCCATATAATCAGGTTATTTGGCTCACTTTCTTACAACACTAACCTTTAGTGAAGTCTTCTCAAGCAAGGTAGTGATGGGCAACTGAAGGCCTTGTGTGGGCTGTGGATGAGAATCTGAGTGTTGTCAAGCCTCAAGGGATACCCCGATGTAAGCAACTAGAGGCCTCAACCCAGTGTCACTTGTCACTGTAGGGTTAAGGAACACTGTGTCCAAGGCCTATAAGGAGAGCTTTAACCTGGAAAGCCCCACCTAACTGTTGTGGGATGTATGCATGTATGCTGTCTTCCACTGTCACTAAAGGCTGTGGGAAACTGAGGATTACAAGAGAAAATGCCAGAGGACACAGATGTTAAAAGGCTGAAGTTATACTGCGAGCCTCCAACCTGAGTGTTCAAGCACTATGTGTCTGCATGGTAAAGGGTTGGAAACTCTAATACTCCTCTGGGTTTGTCTGCCGGGCTCTCTGGCACTCTCACTTCAGGCTTGTCAACACAGGAAAAGTTTTCCCTACTCCACTATTCCTATCGGGGATGATATAAAAGGTTCTTTGACCATGGATAACACCTCCTATATTCCAGACACTGCTTGGTCTTAGAATGCAAAACAGTACACCTATGGTCTGCCAGGGGAACTTCTCAATAAAGATGCTAAAGAAAAGTGCTTGGTGTCCTGACTTGGAGCTGGTTCAGGTTACTTATGACAGTAAAGGTGGACCAGCTTCTATAAGCTCGAGGCAGGGCCGTAGAGAGGATCTCAGCAAGATGGTTTTACTGCTCAAGGTAATAGGGCTAGAGAAACTCTCCCTTGACTTAGCCCACAGAAGGGTGGCTTTTGAGTAAGACCTAAGCCAGGTATCCCTCACCTAGGGAGTCCCCTCAGGCCAATTTCTTATGAACAGAGCTAGGAGGGAAGGAACGTGATTGATAGTTTTTGGAGTCTCTCAGAAAGGGCTTCATGTTCTAAAGAGCTTCTCAAAGGGGTTGAACTTCAACCTGGGAGAAACAAAAAACAAAACAAAACAGAAACAAAAAAAAACAACAACAAAACCAAGAAGCAAAGCAAAACAAAACCCCCATCACCACCACCACCACCACCAAAAATTAAGGCATTAAGGAAATGGCAGAGTCTCCCAGAGTGGAGTAATCTCCAGGCTTTCTTCCTTGGCCTGATGTGATTACAAGGAAAGACTTGTTCGTTTTATTTATTTTGAATTCGTAAAGATTTTTTTTTTCTTTTCCCCCTTTCTCCCTCCCAGTCACTCCGGCTTGGGTTTCCATATGACTCATAATTCCTTCTGAAAGTGGAGTCGAATTCATAAAAGTGGTGGAAAAGGGAGGGGGGTGCGGGAGAGGCTGGGAGCTCCAGGGAGTCTTCACTACCTACACTGTCACTCAGCTCCCGGCGCGAGTGGCAGTCGGGGGTGGGGAAATCCAGCCTGCGCGGATGGTGGATACTATTAAAGCCCCAGCGGCGCGCAGCCGGACCCGGTGACCCGCGGCGGGTGCGGGAGGGTCTGCGGCTGGCGGGCGGCGCTGCAGCAGCCTGGGCACGGCCGCCGCCCGCGGGCGCGAGTGTGCGCGGGTGTGGGAAGGCCGGCGTGCGGGCCGCGAGGGGTGTGCGCGCGTGAGTCGGAGCGGGGCTCGCCCCTCGCCGGCGCCTGCCGCTCCACGGCTGCTGATCCCTCTCCAGCGGTCCCCCCCGGCCCCCTTCGGGCCCCTCGGTTCCCTACGGCCATCAGTCCGGGCGGGGGAGGGAGAAAGTGAGACTCGGTGTCATCACCATCCATTGTCAGAACCGGAGGAAATTGGAATCCAGCAGCGGCGAGCAGCAGCTGGGCGGTCACATCTGGGAATGCAAAGCCGACCTCCCCCTCCTCCTCCTCCACCACCTCCTCCTCTCTCACCCGGGATCACTTCCGAAACCACTTCGCCTTCAGCCCCTGCCTCGGCCAGAGGTTTCATTTTTAACTGAATATTTACGAAAGCTGGAAGCGTGCGAGGGGGGTGGGGTGGGGTGGAAATAGCGGCTGCTTCTTTTCCAGGGATTTATTTAATGGGGATGTGTTCAAGGCAAGAGAGAATTCAGAAGGATATCGACGTCGTGATCCAGAAGTCCAGAGCAGAGAAAGACTGCCTGTTTGCAGGTGAGTTCTTGCCTCTCGGATCCTGGGACCTGGAGCCAGCCTCCCCTCCGGCCACCCCGGATTGCCCAGATTTCTGACCGCGACGCGTGTAGCTGGGGGTGTGGGGCACAAGTCCCCGTTCCGGGTGCATTTGGAAACAGCTGCAGCGACTTGAACTGGAGCCCAAGGGGAGGGGGACACGAACCTACTCCCGCCCCCGCCCCCCAAAAAACCCACCAGGCCAAGGCAGTCTCCGGCTCCGGGGGCAGGACCCGCGCGATCAGAGCGGAGGAGCCGGGCGCTGGATTCCAGCCATCGGCGGTGCCCGGAGCATCCGAGCCTTGCCTCCCGGCTCCGGCAGCCGCGGCCGAGCGGGGCGGGCTAGAGCCCGGCGGCTTTGCGCCATCGGCCGAGCGGCGGCGGCGGCCGGGAAGGGACCGGCTGCGCTGCGCTGCGCCGCGCTGCTCCCGCCAGGCGCCGAGGCCCCCGGAGAAGGTAGCGCAGGGCCGTGCTCCCGCCCCCTCGGCTGCACCCGCTCCTCGGCGAGCGCGCAGGACACCGCCCCGGGGAAGGGATGGATTCCCGGGGTTCCCGAGCTCCGCAGGCCCAGCCTGGGGGTCGCTTTACGTCCATCTTTGCTCCCCCCGCCCCCAAGGCGGAGGGCAGTTCGGGCTTCGTAGCCCGAAGCCTGGCAGGGGCTGCTTCCGGCTGCCTGGCTGGGAAATTCCCGCTGTTGCCATGGCACCCGGCACTTGTTGCGGGGGGCGGCCTCCCGCTGCACCCCGCGGGGTGCTCCGCATCCCCTCCCGCACTGCCCTGCTGGCCGGCCCTAGCTCTCCAGCCTTTGCTTCCCTCCCCATCGGGCCTCCTTGGCTCACATGAAATAGCAGGTTCAAGACAGAATTAGGGTTAAAAACAACCCATCGGGGTGGCTTATAACATGACTTTCCGTTTCAGATTTCAGATACTCAGACTCCACCTTTACTTTCACCTACGTTGGCGGCCCCAAAAGGTATTTATGTGTATAGAGTTGCTTCATTTCCTGTTCACATGCTTGTGTTTCCTTTGTTCCTAGCGTCTTCCGTGTTTGGATATTTTGCTTGTTTGTTTAAATCTTGGAACTGCATTCCTAACCCGATGTCTCCCGATTTTAGATAGCAGAGGGAAAATAAATATGTTTGAATTTTTTTTTTTCTTTCCTCTAAAACTACGCTACAGAGGATGAGCAGAACTCCTCATACTAAGAAACTGTTCTGCTTCGGTAGTAGATTGTTCTTTAGGCGTTCTGGATTTGACACAGGCGAGTCGGTGTAAATACGTGAAAGACATAAAATGTCATAAAATAGTTTGATCATCAGTGGTTATTTTGCCAATGTGTGTATTTCCATTTTCCTGAAGGTTCACATAAACATGTGGTCTCCCAGTTCCCCAGACAGTTTCTCTTTTTCCTCTGCAAAGGAGTGGTTATTTTGGTTTTCACATTTAGTTGTAGAAAAGATTTTGGGAGAGTTATGTGTAGCTGGAGTGGATGGCTTTTTCCTTGGGGAAGAATGAGAAATGCATATCTTAGTAGTAAATTGTCAGGGCTTTGATGCATCGCAAAGCCAGTTTTGAATTGAGGAAGAAGAATTTGCATCAAAAGTTTCGCGTAAACAAACCTTGTTCTCTTCATTTTTGTGGTTTGGGTTTTCTTTATCTTTTTAGAGACAACTGGTTTAAAAGAACTGTGGCTACTGACTTAGTCTGTGGAGACACGTCTCAGCCTAGTGCAGTTGTTAGGAGTTGACATTCAAAATAGCTTGACCACGTCCCAAAATATGAGCTAATGGAAACATTTATGAATATAGAAATCGCAAAGCAGGTCTGGTCTGTAAATATTTTTTAAAAGCATGATACTAATGTGTACTTTTAAAATACTTAGAATTTATGTTGCTTCATTTATCTCAAAATAAAATTTTAGAATGGTTATCCTGTACCCAAATAAAGTCACCCCAAGTCCCAGGATTGGCCTCACATGGATTGACTAGTTGAGGAAATGTATCAGTGAGTTATGAAAGCTTCATTGCCTTTTGGGGAGAGAATAAATTACGTTATTTCCTAATTTCTGAGAGTACCATCATTTTTGTAATTATGGATCAAATTAAATTAGAGGATGTTTGATTAAATTAACGCTGCTGCTACACTTAATAGCCAAAGGACATTATTATATGACTGATGTCCTCTTGGATGACTATAAGGGCTAAAACATTCTTTGTGTCAATTGAAATCATTCCCAGGCAATCAGGTGGAGCCAGTTGTCACTTTCCTTTAGTGAATCCTGGGGACAGGAATATTCTAAGTGGACCTTTTCTTTTTTTTTATGAATTTTATTAATTAGATATTTTATTTATTTACATTTCAAATGTTATCTCCTTTCCCGGTTTCCCCTCTGCAAACCCCCATCCCATTCCCCTTACCCTGTTTCTGTGAGGGTGCTCCCCCACCCACCTACCCACTCCTGCCTCACTGCCCTAGCATTGCTCTACACTGGGGCATCTTCTTTGAGGTAGGTGTGTGTGTATGTGTGTCTTTCCTCTGTAGCCTAGCCTGGCCTAGAACTCAAGGTAGGCCTCCTGCCTCAGCCTTCCAGGTGCTCTGATTTCTGGTAAGACACTTGTGGTCTCAGTGTTTATACCAGGGTGGGCACACGATGACTTTAATCTCTTCCATCTGTTAGATACTACAGTTAAGATTTTTTATTAGCAGTTCCTGAGCTAGAGTTCAGGAGCTGGAGGTGGAGAAGTTCTGAATGTCTCCGGGATCATGTCTAAGGTGTTGGGATGAATAATTAACTAATTAGGATAGCATCAGTTTTCACTGTAGGAACAAGTACCATGATTACTTTTAAAGTGAGAAATGTTTCCTTTGTTATGTCATTCTATTACAAGGCAACGTTTTTCTGTCGTGCCTATTTAAATATCTGGGCCTTGTGTGTATAATGGAAAGAAATTACTAGAGCTCAGTGATTGCCTTGTTTTCTCCGAGGCTTGTTTCACAGCGCAACAAATAGAAAGTTGTTTGATACAGGACAATAGGAAATCCATTTATATTTGTATTGTGGGGCAGAGATTTGCTTAAAATATATTGCTTCCATTATCTATGTCGGAGACCCACAGTTATCATCCACTTCCCAACCTGACATAGAGATCAGGTGTTTAAAATTAAAATGTTCTTGCTGGATTTTGATTTATTTATGTATTTTAAAAATTGATTTTGATACAGCCCCACTGTAATTCAGGCTGGTCTGGGATTCACTGTAAAGATCGCTCTGGCTTTGGACTTTGTGTTTGTCCTGCCTCTGCCTCCTGAGTGTTGGAGTTATAGGCATGACCAATGACACCAGCTCTGCCTCGATTTAATGTGCTTACCAATTTATGGTATTGGATTAGTGTTGTCATAGCAAATAGATTAGACGTCACCATTGAAGGAAGTCTTCTACAGAGAGTAGTATGTGAATTGATTTTAGCTGCTATTTCATTTAAACCATTAGAAATAATTTTCAATTCAAGTTGTCGATAAAATTTAACATACTATTTAATATCTGACACTTTCTAAGAATGACTTACATGCCCCAAACATCATAAAAGATGATCATTCATATTACTATTAAAAGAAAGAATACTGAACTTTCATGTTTGCTTTTTAAAAAATTCTAGTGTGTCTTTTGATAAGTGGAAATGCAGAAAGATGATTTGATGGTTCGGCCTGAGTATTGGCCTTATATGTAGGGGCAAAGTACTGGTTAGTATTAGGTATCCTGCCTTGGTGGACCTAGCCAAGGATGAGAACAATAAGATGCTTGGATCAAAGCTGGAAAGTACACGGAGTTCCTCTCCTCGCTGTCGGGTGTGTTGAGGCTCGGAGACAGTTCAACATGCACACATGCACACACGCACGGCAAGGTCCCAGTTATGTAGTTAACTGAGGAGAACCAAGGTGTGAATCTCTGTTCTGCTACAGTGCTGAAGCCAGTGCTGCTTCCTGTAATAGGCTGCTTGACCTTCCTGAGGATGCAAACAGGTCCACATAAATAGACACACCAGACAACAGAGCTGTACAGACACTGGTAATGTTTAATGTCTGTTGGTTGGGGAGAGGTGTTAAATATTGTGACCATTGCTTTTCCTGGCTTCTACCTCTGCTTAACATTTGGTCAATACATAATACTGTTTAACTCTCTCGTTCTAGCAGTGGGCTTTTAACAGCCCCCCCACCCCCACCCCCCCGTTCCCATCCTGAATCCCAGTGCTGCTTGATTTCCGATGTTTGCTAAGAACAGACCTCAACCGGCCACAATTTAGAGTTCATGCAAAAAGTCATTTTTTTTCTCTCTTACACTTTGTCATGTCTCCAACCTTTTGGCATTTTCTTTTTCCTATACGAAGTAGCAGGTCATTCCTTAAAACCTCAAAGGACAGGAGCTCCAATCTTGCCTGTGGTCAGACATTGAGTTAGTGCCAGAAGAACCAGAAGGGCTAAAATGTGCAGTACCAGATAGCAAGGGGATAGGAAAGCTGAGTAAGTCCTTGGGGCCAGAGGTTATTAAAGTTTAGGGCAGAACCAAGAATGCAGCTGCTCCCGCTGCCTGACTGCAGATGTCTCTGGGATTCCTTGAGCTTTTAACCATGGAAAGATTGTGACAAATAAAACGTATGTTTTAAAATCTTTAAAAACTTCTGGTTGTTAGAAGTTTAGAATGGCCTGGTGAAATGTCGAAGCTGGTAAAGGCACCTGTCTCCAAACGTGATGACCTGACTTCAGTCCCTGCACCCACCAGTCCCCCGAAAGTGTCCTTCAGTCTAGACCTCGTGTCCCATGGCTTGTACCTTAGCAGGTATGCGTGCACATGTATGTGAGTGGATGTGTTCACAGATGCAGAAAAGATAAGTTAGAATGTTTAGACAATAAGACATGCAAAAAGGAAGAAAAACACCATGGAGTTCCTCTGACTTCTGTTAATGTGTTAGCTTATGCTCTTAGATTTTTTTAAAAAAATCTACATATAAAATGCACACACTCAAAGACTGGATTATATTCTTCTGGGAGAAAACATTTCTTTTGTGTGTAGTCTGAAGGACTGAACACAGCATCTCCATGCTCTACAAGCATCCCACCACTAGTCTGCATCCCTCCCCTTCTTTTTACTCCCTGTATTAGTGTTTCACTACACAGGCTAGACTTGAACTCATTCTATAGCCCCAACTAGTCTGGCCCTTTTGATATTCCTACCTCGGCTTCCAGAGGAGCTGGCACCACAACTTGGGTCACTTGTGCTGCCTGAGAGGTGACAGTTTAGAGCATCATATTAATGCTTTTCCTTTAGAAAGGATATAAATATAATGACATGTTCGTTAAATGGAGGTATCCCCAGTCAAAAAGCATGACTGCATCTCAAGGATTATAATATTTAAACTGAGTATTCCATATACCTAAAATATCTATACCTGGGAGTCTGAAGTAGGAGAATTATGAGTTCCAGGCCAGTCTGACATATATATTAAAAATCCCACCTTTAAAAATATGTAGGATTTATATCAGAAATTATGAAATTTGAAGTGTGGTATTCAGCAGAAGTTGTGCGTTTGCCTATCCACACGTAGCCTCTGTTTATGGGTAATCCTCCTTCATGGTGTCACGGGTGGATTGTCCATCTTTTGGAGCATAATTCCTTCTTGAGAGAAATGTTTTGGAGCGTTGCGTCATAATAGTGCTCCTTGAAGCATTTGCTACCTCCTGTTTCTCAGCACGTTCTGCCTGGGTCCTTCCGTCCATACTCTGTCCTCCATCCTTATATCTTCGAATCCCTAGGCATCGTTGAGATGCTTGCTAAGGCAAGATTTTCATCTCAGCAATCTTTCCCTGGAACCATTCCCTCTAGAATCCTGCTAGATGTTTCTAAAGCCATATCATAATACACAGATGCACTCTACATATGAAGGGTTTACGTCTTCATCCGTCTGCAGTATGATAAGATGACAGTAGGTTGATATGCATCTGTGATGCCTATCCTACCCAGAACCTGGTTTACCAACTCAGTACACTGCTGAGGTTGGGTTTCCCCTCGTGATGGAAGGGCTGAGTGGAAGACATTGAGCATCATACGAATGTATGATAGCTTAGGGCTAATCTGGAAAAATATATAAATTAAAAAATAGAAGTTTTCTGCTGAGTTCATATTGGCTTCGCATTACTAAAAAGTAGAAAGTGTAGGTTAAAACTTCCTACATCAGGGCCTGTCTGTTGTAATTGATTGCTTGTTTATATATCTTTGTAAGAATTTTAAAGAAGGAACTTTGGCCAATTCCCTGTGGTTTCCCTTGCACCTCGAGCACTGTCTAGTACAGACCATTCTTTCTCCATAAGTAGATGTTTTAAGAATTATGAAATGAATGCTAAAAAAATCTGGCATGTAAGCAGGAATTCTCTAACTTAAATGACCAAATATGGAGATACTTGAACACTTGAGAGAGCCCTCATTCTGCTAATGTCACTTGTAATATAATTGTATATGAATTCAACGTGACAAAAGTTGCCTGGCCAAGTTACAACTTCTGTTTTTTTGTCTTTTACCTTCAAGTTGCTTTGTGTGTGTGGTGGTGGAGGGGGAGAGGGGGCAGACAAACACATGGTGCAGTTGTTTAAGACAACACTCTGGTTATTTGGTAGACTAGAAATTTGAACTCTTAAAAGTAGTTAGTCCAATTTAAAAAAAAATGCAAGAGTCTGGTCACCAAACCAATTTTCAAAAAGGCCTAAGCCATCCAAGTTCCCAGAGTGTTAATTTCATATACATGGGTGGCTTTAGGGAGAGACAGTCTATATGCTTACAAAAGGGCACTTGTTTTCTTTGGATTTCATTGGTAGCAAAGTACCTAGCCTTTTCATATATGTCGATTTAGTGTGTGGATGGGCGTTCATGGCATGAACATGATGTAACGAAGTGTGGAAGTCAGAGGACCACTTTTGGGAGTCAATTCTTTCCTTCCACCATACGGGTTCTGAGCCTAGAACTCAGGCTGCCAGGGTCAGCATCAGATGCCTTTACCTACTGAGCCATCTTGCCAGCCTTGGACTTCCTGAGAAAGGAGACTGTATGTAAGCACATGGCTTAGGAATCTGAATCTGAAGGGCGAAAGAGGTAATCCAATCGATTTTTATTGTTCAGGAAGTGTATAAGTGCTCAATATGGAAATCCTGGAATATGCAGTTATTTGAACCATCAAATGCCCCTCAAGATGTCAGAGGAACGATCACTTTTTTAAAATAGAAAATTAATATATTTCTTTTGGCAGCAGGACCTTGCTTACCATGGTTTAATACTACATTATTTATTATCCAAAATCCCGCGACGTTTTTAAAAGTGTCTTTCTTAAAGTGTGAAGGTGACCTCAGATGCTGGGATGGCTGGAGAAGGGAGTGTGAAGGAAACTGAATATGTAAATGGGGACCCCCAGTACTGGGCAATGAACCTGTGTCCCCTTTGCATGCAACACAAGTGCTCTACTGCTGAGTTACAGCTCTTAAGTCCTAGCTGCACAGCTGGACACAGGGATGTACATCTGCAGTCCTAGCACTTGGGAAGCAGAGGCAGGAGCATTTCTGCAAGTTCCAGATGGGGTGGGTACATGAAGAACCCTGATTTAGGAAAGACAACAATGGTACTGACACCCCCTCCCATCCTGCTGCTCTGTCTTGTGTAAGTTGTTTAGTAAAGAATTCATTATTAAATGAAATTTCAAGCCACGGACTTAAAGTAACCCGTGGTTTCGCATGAATAAGGCTTTATTAACGTGTATACATTTGAGATATTTAACCTTTATTTTGTGGATTAAGGCAATACTGTTCATGATACTTACTTTGCTGAACATAGTCTCAGTAGAGTGCTTACCTCTCTTCTTTCACCTTCTGTGTTTACCCTGAAGAGAAGTAGGCATTTTGTTGGTTACTTTACATTATAGTTAAAGAAACTGAGGGTAGGGCAATTTGAAATAGGTTAGCTTTGCACAAGACAGTAGGGCTATAGTTCAGTACAAGTCAATGTTTATATAAGGTTTAGGGGAATTGGTTCAACTGGCCTGACCAAAGTTGTTGGGAATATTTGGGGACAGGGAGGGACTGCTAAGGGTCAGTATTGAAAAATCTACTGGTTGGCAAGAGATGTGACTGGGCACAGTGCAAAGTGTAATATTTGGAAAATTATGTACCTTGGCCCTGGAATGTTTAGGCAAATATTTGACTAATCCATTTAAATTCCCCATCATTACGCTGCAGCATTTGAGAAAAAAAAAATGTAAGAGAAATTTTCATCAATCCTGAAAATATTTTTAAATTTTGTACCCTGATTTGCCTTCCTGTGTCTTGCGTTTTAATAGGTGAATCTTGCTTTAAGATAAAGGCCACTGATTTAGTCAGTTTATCTTAGGCAAGTATTGACAATGAGATACTTTTATTTCATTTCTAAAACACCATTTTTCCTATACCTCAGTGAACACTGTAGGAAATAGGATAATAATTATTTCTATTTTAGTATTTGAGACAAGGTCTTACTTAAGAGCACAGACCAGGTCCTTAACTAGAAATTCTCCTGGTTTAGCCCCCCTCCAGTGCCTGGATTAGAGGTGTATGTCACCACAATTGGCAAGAAGTGTATTTTTAGAAATTTATTTTTGTATGTGTGCGATACGTGTTATGCCCAAGTTCTTAAGGAGCTCGTGTGCTGGGGAGCATGTGTCAGAGGTCAGAGGTCAGCCTCAAGCTGTTTGGTTCTCAGCCCCCACTTCCCTTGAGACAGTGTCTCTTTGCTGCTTTTCCAGAGTATACACCAGGCTGTCCAGCCTTTGAGCTTCCAGGGGATTGTCCTTTCTCTCCCTCCTATCTCCCCATGGAGTATTGGGATTGCAAACACGTGATACCACATTCACCTTTTACTGGGTTCCAGGGATCTGCACCCAGGCCACCAGGCTCTACCCACTGAGCTGCCTGTCGTGCCCTTGTCTCCACTTTACTCTTGCTCTACAATTCAGGTTTCCTCTTAAATGTAGCTCCTTAAATGCTTGGCGCCACTGCCTGCACATTTGATATCTTCGTCTCAGTTCAGCACGTCAAAACAAACCATTTCCCCTTTAGAACAAGCTTCGTTCTCTGGCCTTTTCCTGGTCAAAATCCTAAGTGAGGGATGGGAGTTAGAGTCTCAGGCTTCACAGATCCAGCTGTCCCTTCCTGATGTTCCCCCACCCTTTCACCCCTTCACCCCTGCGGCCACACACACACTTAGGAACTGCTTTTGGCACAAGTATCCCCCCCCGCCCCCACCTCCCGCCTCCCAGCATCTACCCAATGCCCTGTTGACCTCAACGTAGCACTTTAATAGAGTGTCCTTTAAGATCCTCATTGTTATATTCTAACCCATTCAGTTTCCTTGCCAGCTGATTTAAATTATTATTATTTTAATTTTTTTAAAGTTAAAATCTTGCTGTGTAACTCCAGCCTGGAACTTGCTATGTAATACAGGCTAGTCTGGAATTTGGGTCTGTCCTGCTGGGATTGCAGGCATGCACCACCAGACCCAGCTTTCGTAAGTGTTTCCATGAACAGAAATTGAACCATACATGTGTGTTCAGCGGCTTTCCAGTGTCATCATCATTTTTTCCCCATCAACCTTAAATTCTTGGTTTGGCTTTCAGGAAGCACTTTCCGTACCCACTCCTGTTGGGAACATCTCAGGCTTCTAACTACTGACTGTCTCTTCTCTGTTTATTGACTGCTGTCCCTCCATTGAACAGCAGTTTGATTAATTTGTCATGCAGCTGTTCAAAGCGTATGGATAGTAAGAAATCCCACTTGTCTAATGTAGTTGGTTTGGGTACCACCGAGGTTGTGAATCTTAGTATCATAGAGACAAGTTCATTTGTGTTTTCCCAGTGGTGTATCCACTCATTCAGATGTGTAGTGTATTACGAGGTGGGTAAGACAGAGTAAGAACTAGAGGACAAGTCACAATCTGATAGGATAAGAGAGCAGCTGGATTATCACCTTCTGTTGCTGGCTACTTATAAACCCCAGCAATGAGAGTCTTGAATGTCTTATCTGAGTAGTCGTGAGAGGGAGTCTGGCTGAGACACTGAATATAGGGCGACAAGGCCTTCCAAGATGGAACAGTAGTAGAGCACCTTCCTTCCATGCACAAAGCCCTGAGTTCTATTCCAGCTCCGTCATCTAAATGGCTCCACGTTCAGTTTAACAGGATGGGATCTGCTGAAGCCTGCCAGAGTCAGGCCAGTTCTCTCTGTACAGAGCAGGAATACAATCCACGTTTATTCGCCACACCTTTAAAATGTGGGTTGAAAGATTAATCTTCAACCAGTGCTGAAACGCTCAGCTTACTTGACTGCATATTGAGACCTCGTCTCAAAAGAACCAACCAACCAAACACCAACAAAGCTCACCAACCTCTGTCACTGTTGTACCTTTGTTTAATCTGTAGAGGTTCTTATTTAAGAATCGTTGATAAAATCATTGGGTTGAAATGTGGAAACTGAGACACAGAAATGACTATATTTCTTGGCCTTTCATACTTAGGAAGAAAAATACCAGAAACACAAAACAAGGACAAGATCAGATATCAAGTACACAGCCCCAGACCGGCTTAATTATAAGTCAAAACAAGGCAAAATGATCCCAGAGAGATACATCAATATTTTGTTTAGATACTATCATTCCAGTGCCACTTAGTGTGCCTAGATATAGTGAATATTTATGTTTCTTCATGCCAGAGTGATATTATTTCCTATATCATATGAAAACATTCCCCAAACCGTTTTATTAGATCTCAGGCTGTGGCCAGATATGTCAGGGAAAAGCTTAGTTGGTTGTTACTGAATCATTTGAATGGTTAGCGTCTCAGGGTCTTTTATATAATGGTGCTCATTACATACATCCATGAGATGAATGAAGTTTTCAGGGTTGCTCAGACTTACTCGATTATGGTTCTAGATTGTCTCTGGAGAGTGTTTTTATGGAAAACACTTTGGCAAACTCTGTGTCTTATTCACTGGAAATAGTTTATGGGTAAACAACGCGGTGCATGGAAATTACTGATTCTTATTGAACCCTGAAGAATTTCTTTTTAGCTTTTTAATTTTTTAATGAATATGCTTTATAACAAGGAAAGTCCTGATTAAAAGGCAGCTGGCATTTCACGGCACTAACTTTTCTGCACGTGGATTTATTTCTGTGGTTCTTCCTCCTCTCCCTGATTGTGCAAATGTGGGTTTTCAGCTCTTCTTACTTACTGAAGGCCTGAGGTTAGTAGGGACATCCTTTCTGCATGATTAGAAGTCAGACTTAAGGAGGCATTGTAGGTAGATAATGATTCTGTAGAAGCGCTAATTATATCCTTTAATTTCTGTTACTGTGCTGTTGTAGATTGTCTTAAGTGAACAGTCTGGTGGAGCATCCTTTGGAGAAATTCATGATAGGGGATCTCTGGAATTTGTCCAGATAGTTCATTTCTTTGGTAAGTTACATTGAGAAGGAAAAAAAATTCACCCCCCCCCAAAAAAAAACCCTAAAAACAAAAAACCAAGCCAAGCCAAACCAAACCAAAAACAGCAACAACCAACTAACCAACCAACCAACCAACCAACCAACCAGCCAGCCAGCCAACCAACCAACCAACCAACCAACCAACAAACAATGAGAGAAAATGTTTGGCTAAAGCCATTTCAGTCATGGAATCCCTGATGCATCAGTCTCAGCCTCCCGTGTGCAGAGAACACAAGTGTAAAGTGTTTAACGTGCCCTTTTAAAAGGCAGCACCTGATAGTTAGCCTTACAACGCCCTGTATCACTTTTGGTGGTACTTGATTACAGCCCAGAAGCCTCTGCTTTCAGGTGCACTGAGATGGGCACATGGGTTGGCAGGTGTTTCAGATAGTTCCTGATGATCATCACTGTCATTAGAATTAAGAATGCTCCATGGCTTTTATGATTCAGGGAGCCACAGGCACATAACGATAACAAATAGTCTGTTCATTTTAAGTTTCTTATTTAGATGTACAAAATCTTAACTAAATGAATTGTGTCTGACAACCCACGAGACAGGACACACAAACACACACACACCCCTTAGTTTTGTTTCCTATTGCTGTAATAAAATACCTTATTGTTTTTTGTTTTTGTATTTTTTTTAAAGCTTTAAGGAAGGATTTATTGTATCCCACAATTCCAGGTTACAATCAGTAGGAGCTTGAAGCAGCTAGTTCATAGTCAAGAGCAGAGAGAACAGATGCATGCATGCTCGTATTTAGCTCACTCACTCCACTCTTACACAGCCCAGACCCAAACCCAAGCCTAGGGGATGATGCTGCCAACAATGGGCAGGTCTTAACACCTTAGTTAAAGTAGTCAAGATAATCCTCCACAGACAGACATGTCTACACAGTAACCTGATCTAGACACTTCCTTACCAAGACTTTCACCCCAGGTCATCCTAGATCATATTAACAACTAGAAACTAAAACTAACCTCCATACCTTGTCATTGAATACCTAGGAGCAGTCTTAAAGTATTAACTACTGACTTAGTTTGAATACTAAAACCTACCAGGTAAAGCTGATATAGTGATCATTTCTTATTAAAATATATCACAACAAGACACTAAAGAGAAAAATATCCACCAAAAAGTAGCTATTATTTTATTACCACTATAAAATTAGAAATGATTTCTGTAATGATGGTCAGACATTTTTAGGTAACTGAGGAAAAAGTTTGACTAATTTACTGTGAGCCAAGTTCTTTTTCCGTAGGGAGGAAAGCAGCCTCGCGGAGATGGTGATTTCAGTGTGTCTTAATTAGGTGATTTCAGTGAGATCGCTATTCTTGGTTGAATTTGGCTTCAGACTGGTAGAACTTGGGCCAAGAAATGCTTTAAACTTAATTTTTTTTGAAATTGTACTAGTTTAATTTTAAAAAACATTTCATGTATTGACTTCCTATGCCATTAGCCTAACATTTCCTGGACCTCCAATTCTTGACGTCTAACTCATATATCATCCTTTTCAAGGATGGGCACTTGGCAGGGGGAAATATCCATCTGCTGTAGGAGCTTTATAAAAGTTTCTGGTTTTCGAGATAAGGACATGATTTGCAGCTGCTGAGTACATTTTGAATATTATTCCTCTTTAATTGTATTTTTAAGGTCCAAAGCTAAGACTTCCCTAACCTGTACATAAAGATTCTAGCATAGACAATTTAAAAAAGACTTATGTGTATGTAAGTATGTGCACTGCATGTATGTATGTGCACTTTGTGCCTGTGTGTCTGATGCCCAAAGAGGCCAGAAGACACTGCCAGATCCCTGGGAGTTGGAGTTACAGCTGTTTATGAGATGCCCTGAGGGTGATGGGAACCGAACCTGGGTCATCTACAAGAGCAGCAGATGTTCATAACTGCTGAATTCTTTCCAGCTCTTAAGATTTTTTAAATATTACCAAAACACAGAGGTTTGAATCAAGTAAATATAAAATAAATTAACTAGTTTTATGAAGTAAACTTGCCTTGGCAGAAAAATAAAATGGATAGTCTGTGTTATGGTCTCAACTAAGTACCTGGAAATTAATCCCAATTTTATATTAATAGAAATCATTGGTTATATTCATATAAGATTATAAACTAAACAATAAGTAATTATTTATTATTGTAAGAGGTATTAAAAACCTTAAAGAGTTTTTATCCTTCTATGGGGGACCCTCTGTGCCTGAGAAATACATGAATAAGCTGGACTATCATTGAGTAACAACATATGATATAAAAAGATCCTATGTATGCACAACCTTAAAACAGCAGTGGCACATTCATTTAGTTGCATTTATTCATTTTGGAGGCAGAGTCTCCTCAGATAGTCCAGGCTTTCCTCAGATTCCTTGCGATCTTCCTGTCTTTTCTTTTTCAGTGTTGGGATCCAGGGGTCACCCACATATCTGGCTTATGAATTAATTTTCCTCCCCGAGAGCTTGCTATGTATGAGTCCATACACTCAGTGAAGAAAAGCATTAAAACAGGCATGGTGCTACAGGCCCGTAATCCCAGCACTTTGGAGGTAGAGGGTGAATAGGAGTTCAATGTAATTCTCAACCATGTAGCCAGTCCAGGGCCAGCCTGAATTACCTGAGACCCTGCCCCTCTCTCAAATAAAAGGAGAAAAAAACAGAACCAAAACCAAAACCAAATAAAGAAACACAGAAAAGAAACAAAAGAGAAAGAAAGGAAAAGAAAAACTTTCATCAAATTTCCATCTAAATAGAGTTACATAGTTGGGTTCTGAGGACAGGTTTGTGTGGGATATAGGGGGCCATAGCAGGGGAGTCTTGGAGGCTTCCACTCAGCAGGTCCCACATGCAGGAGAAAGGTCTGGGCAGTGGAGAGGCCCCGGGCCCACGCTGCAGCAGCCCCGGACCGGAGGCGCTATTGAGGCTGCCCGCAGGGTTGGGCAGGTTAGGCTGTGGTGGAGAAAGTCTAAAGTTCCAAAGGCTGGAAGCTTTAGCAACGGCAGGCTCCAATGATAAGAGGAAGTCCTTGGTTCTAAAAGGGTTTATTTTCATGGTGGTTGGTAGATGGATCTGGATGTACCCCCCCCCCCCCAAAAAAAACAAAACAAAACAAAACAAAACA
The DNA here is from genome assembly GCA_021653895.1 of Mastomys natalensis. Taxonomy (NCBI): domain Eukaryota; kingdom Metazoa; phylum Chordata; class Mammalia; order Rodentia; family Muridae; genus Mastomys; species Mastomys natalensis. The sequence goes on along the minus strand of JAJTUV010000495.1, from coordinate 1,934,592 downwards.
AAACTCAGGGCAGGCCTGAGTTAAATAGGGAGGGAGAAGTGGGAAGGGTTTGGGGAGGAATGCTTAATTGGCTCTTGCCCTCTGACCTTCATTAGTATGTAAATCTCTAGGGCCTGGGGCCTGTAGTCACACCCTCTACCTGTGCACTTTGGGAGGGGCTGTAATGGCCTACATGACTGAACAATGTAGGTCCATGGAGACTAGACTGCTTGTTAGGACCCTGGGTTCTGGGGATGTGGCCAAACTCCTGCTGTTTTTCCCTTGGAGTCTTGGGGTTCTAGGCCCATGCCCAGCCAAGAACCAGGATACCCTTATGAAGTCCCACACTTTTGGGTGCTGGCCTTGCCTTGGGCCTTGTTTGAAGCAGGGCCTCCGTGTTACTTTATTGTGAGAGGTTTAGCCACAGCTGTTCTCCAGCCTAGGCTACTTTCTAAGTGGAAATAGTACGCATGTGGTAAGAAATAGATCAGAATTTTGTCTGGCTTGGTGGTTTGTAAACCACCTTTAATGCCAGCCCTTAGAAGCCGCCCAGGATGAGTTTGAGGCCAACCTGGGCTACATAGTAAGCCTATATCTCAACGAAACAAGACAGAGTCATAAAATTGGATCTGAGTGAAAAAGTAAAATCTGCGATGGCACCAATCCAGTCAGCTCTGAACACTGCTGGCAGTGAGCTCTGCCAGGTTTTCGTAAGATCTATGCATTGCTGTGAAAATACAAGCAGGAGTCACTTTTGTAGCCTGCTTGAAGGCATGCAGACATCTCGAGTGTTATGAATGTCACCGTTGACTGAAATGAAGCACCCAGAGAACAAACGGACAGTCTAGTTAACTTGGAGACTAACACTCAGGTCATTTCCCACAGTAGAACAGAGACAGGTTCTACTTTCAGCTTAAAAAATAAAACCAAACCAATCAAACCAAGCCAAACCAATTGAGACAAAACAACTTGTGTTTTTCGGTTGTCAGAACAACTGAATTATGAATGTATTAGAAATAAAATGCCATTCCTTAATCATTTTAGTAATCATAACTTAATGGCCCTTAAATATGTTTCATTTTAACAAAGCTTTCAATAAAACATAACCAAGCACTTGAGATCTCTCCTGGCTTGCTTGCTTCCTTCCTCCCTTCACTCCCTCTCCCACTTCTTTCTTTCCTTCTTTCTCTCTTTCTTTCTGTCTTTCTTCCTCCCTCTGTCTGTCCCTCCCTTCCTTCCTACCTCTTCCCTCTCCTCTCTCTCTTTTTCCTTTGGTCTCTGTCTCTCTGTCTCTGTCTCCCCCCGTCGCCCACCTCTCTGGCTTAGAATGAATTGACTTTTAAAACCCTGTTTAATCCTAACCATTGAGAGCTCCCTATGTAGTCGAGGCACTGATGATCTGAAGGCAGTTTTCCTGTTCAGCCTCTCTGGCTCACTATTCTTTCCTGTATCTGCAGCAGCAGCTTCACATATACCCACATGTACTCCTGCAGCCCAGAAGCCTCTAGGAGTCCTTAACTTTGGTAAGGTAAAGGACTAAGTTGAAAAGAAGAAAAAAAAAAAGAAAGAAAATCAAAATAAAACAAAAAACTCCACTGTGATCATTAAGTGTACAAATTGTTAGTTTCCATGCATCTGCTGAGGACATCCCAGGCATTAGCCCCCTTTTTGCCCTTCTTTCTTCCTTTCCCTCTTTCTGTTTGCCCAGTCTGTTGTTATGGAGTTAATGAACACAGGTTGTTAGAGTTATTCTTGGAGTGGCAGATTTTCTTGATGGATATGAATAAATGGAAGGATTTGGTTTTGTGAGAATTAAAAAAAAAATCTATCTATCTATCTATCTATCTATCTATCTATCTATCTATCTATCTATCGTGTTTGTGTGTGTGTGTGTGTGTGTGTGTGTGTGTGCGCCACAGCAAGTGTACAGAAGTCAGGGGAGAACTTGTAGGAATTACTTCTCTCCACACGCCATCAGGCTTAGAGGCAAGAACATTTACCCTTCGGCTGAATTGCCTTGTTCGCCCTTGTGATACATATATCCATACATATTTGGTAGCTTGAAACCTTAAATTTTTCTCTCGAATCCTTAGTTCATAGTTACGGCTCTGTCCTGACAAAGCAGCGTACGTGTCATACATAGAGCCATCTGTCATCTTGGCAGATGGCTACGCTTAGGTGACTAGAATTTGCTGTGTTGATCAAGGTTATGCCATTGGAAACTCATTTTCCCAAGTGTGGTTACATTATTCACTTTTTTGGCTCTTGTAGATAGGGTTTTATTTAGTAGTAGAAGCCAACCTGGACCTTACTCAGTGTATAGCCTAGGCTTGTCCTGAATTCATGGCCCACTTCCTGCCTCAGTGTTCACGGGGTTGGCCAACACTTACCACTGATGTTCCTAGAGTAGAGAAATCTGAACAGATTCTAGGGCTTGATGAGATAGACAGGGGGCTTGGGATTGTATGTATAGCTTGGTGTAACTTCCTTCACTTGTAAATTGTTTATTTTGTTTGAATATGCATTGAATGTTCTCCCATCAGGAATAGGAAAGTAACATTTTGCTAAGCTAAATTTTAATGAACACGTCAGTGTGTTCTTGTAGCCACTTAACATTTTCAACTTATGTGCTAGTGTTAACTTTCTGGCTAGCAGGACTTGTCATCCAGGGTGATAACGGCCTCATTATGGTAGAAAGGAAGTTTAGCATTTCAATTGTTTTATTTCTGTGATTATGCGTGGGCATGTTGCACAGATGTGGAGGTCAGAGGCTGACTTCTGGGAGCTGGTTCTCCCCTCCCACTGTGGGATTTGGGCATCAAACTCAGACTGTCACATTTTTCAAGCCAAGCTTGAACCATCTCACCAGCCCATCTATTTAAATTGCATATATGTTAAGTTATAAACAATGGTTTGAGGGGACGGGGATATGGCTTAGCTGGGAAACTGCTTAGGAGCCGAGTTTAGATCCATTTTACTCCAGATAAAAATCCAGGTACTGGAATACAAGCTTGTAACCCCAGTGCTGGGAGTGAGGGAAGAGGAGGCAGAGACAAATTAATCTCTGGAACATCTGTCAGTGTGAGTTCTGTACTCAGTGAGAGACTCTGCCTCAAAACATAAGGTAGAAGGCCGCAGAGATGGCTGGGTAAGGTGTGCACTGATCTTGCGGACCTGAAACTGGTTCCCAGAACCCATGTTGGGTGCTCACAACTACCTAACTCCAGTCTAGAGGATCTGAGTCCCTCCCCCATCCTCCATGGACACTGTCCTGACATCTACCACTTCCATCACTCACATACACACATAATTAACAATAAAAGTAAGGTGGAAAGCGATTGTGGGAAGACATCTATTGTCAATCTCTGGCTTCCACAGGCATAAGCATACTATTGTACCTATTTGCCCGTGAGTGCATACTCTTTCCCTGGAGATATGTACACAAAATTGCCTTTCATAGCACAGAGACAATATGTGCTTGCTTATATCTCTTTAATCTTGCTGTTATAAAATTAAGCCTAAGGCCTTATACTATTTAAAAATTTCAAATTAGGTCATGCAAATGCTGCGTTGGACTTTCAATTCCTAAGAAAGCTTCATCAACAATAGTTAATGGTAAGATAGATTTAGATTAAGGCATGGACCAGAAGTGAACACAGAGTGATACTGGTATTTTGATGGTAGTAAACTGTTTTTCTGTGATTTCTTACATCTGAATGACAGCCTCTTTTTTTCCCCCTTCCTGAACGAATATTGGAACATATGGTCTAATAAGGGTGTGTACATTTGGGGAGGGCAGGATAGAAGGCTTCAAATCAGGACTGACCTGGAAAAGCTTAGGTCCTGGTTTTTGTGGCTCAGGAGGGGGAAGGGCTGCATGGGCATTCTAGAAGCCCTGGAAAGTAGACTGCACATTGACTGCAAAATGCAGAATCCTCCAGGAAGGGGGTGGGGAGTTTCTGTGGTTAATGCAGTGGGGGCTCAGATTGAAGCCTTCCAACCTCTTCTTAGGCATTGCCTTCCACTGGGTGGCACTCAACTGTGAAGACCCATTTCCTATGAGCAAGTGTTTAACCCTTCTCAGATGGTCCATCAATCTCAGAGTACTGTAAATACATTTTCCCTCCTCTGGCTATTTCACAAGGACACTGAGGATTAATTAAATTTAAAAGAAAGTAGTGCAACGAACACCCGGGAGGCAATAGAGAACTGTTTACCACTTACTCAGGATTCTTCCTGAGTTCAAATCATAATGAAGGAGCTACAACAGGCAGCCTAGTTGGGGAAACAAAGATGGCTGTTTAGCATGACTTCTGCTCTCTTTATGTGTCCTTAATTTATTTAATACTTTATTTTTTGATTATTATGTGTATGTGTGAGTTGGGGTACATGTCAGAGGACAGCTTTGTACAGTTAATAATCTTCTTACACCTTTTTGTGTATTTTAGATATCAAGCTTGGGAGGTAAGGCATGGTGGCAAGTGCCTTTGTCAACTGAGCCATCTTGCTGTCTCACATTCATTTCTAAGAACACCTACAATATGAGTTTGCAAGGTTGTTTAATAGTTAGTTTAATAGTTGCTTGTATCAGCAAGGGTTGATCTCTGATTGACATCATGCTCACATATTTACACTTTGTGTATTCACATCTTCTTTCGAAATTTAGAAGTTCTTTCACATCTCCTATAAAGTATGCATACAATAAACTTGTGCTTTTTTATATATTGGAATCAGTGCTGTGTGGATTTCTTTTTTGCCAAAACAATGAAAATACATCTAGTCTTATTTTACACAGCACATTTAGGTTTAATTTTTTTTTGAGGCAGAGTCTCGTGTTGCAGAGACTAGCTCTGAATTTGCTGTGTATCTGAGGATGTCCCTGAACTAATCCTTCTGCCTCCGTCCGTATCCTGAATGCTGGGGTTACAGGAGTGTACTGCCAAGCATGGCTATTTTAAAGGAAGATTTTGTTTTTAGTTATTAATATGCATGTGTATCTGTGGGTGGGCATATGTGCATGTGAGTGCAAGTGACTGGGGGTCAGAAGAAGGTTCTGGATCCCCTGGAGATGAAGTTTCAGGCAGTGGTGAAACACTGTACATGGGTATTGGGAGCCAAACGCAGGTCCTCTGCAAGAGCATCATGCATTCTTAACTGCTGAGTCCTTTCTTCAGCCCCATATGCTCAGAATTTTAACATCATAGGTTTTGTCAAAACCACTAGGCCTAGTTTGCAAAAATGAAGTCTCTTATTCTCCAGTTTAGCATTAGAGAAGTAGACATAGGCTAATCTACAGACTGAATTAAAACATGGTGATATCTAAGATCACAAATCAGTAACCGTTTCTAAGCGACTTTAGAAGAATTGTATGCTATTTGCCAGAGCGGCATGGGTACCTTTTCAGTTGGTTCTTCGATTTTGACTTTTGTTAGTTTAATAGTCTTGTTTAATCGTGTGTCTGTTTGTTTATTTGGTATAAGATTGAGGAAGGGCTGATTTGAACCCATGGGCTGGACGTTCCCCTTCAGCCTCCTGAGGAGCTGAGCCTAGAGGTGTGAGCCACCACACCTGGCTTCCGGTTTATTAAATGACTATTAGAATGAGTGACTTGGGCTACTGGCCTGAAAATTTTATGTTACTCTTCCATTTTATTTAAGCACCTGGAAGTAGCTCTGTTCTTATGGTGTCTCTGAGTCTCTCCCCTGACTTCGAAAAGACATAAGATTCTCTGAGTTAAATATTGAAGAAAGGAGAAGAATTTTCTTGATTTAGTTCTCAGTTTGTACTATGTATGTATGTATGTATGTATGTATGTATGTATGTGAGTGACAGGATCTTTCTATGTAGCCCAGGGTGGCTTCAAAGTGAAATTATAGTTGTGAGTTGCCACAAGCTGTAGGCTTGTGCTTTTGTAAAAGGGCAAGAGTGTCTCTGAGATTGGTAGCCCTGTCACTCCTTCCAGTAGATTTGACTGAAAGGGATATGGGAGCGGATGCTGATAGGATAAATCAGCACTCATCTGCTTACCACATAGTTTACAGATAACGCAGCACGCTTGTATAACTTAGTATCAAGATCTATACTCCAATCTCCACACCGTCCACATAAATATTCTAGTCTCGTCCTACATAGTCACTTCCTCCATTCTATTGTCGTCTATTTCATATGTCTTCCTCCCTCTGCCATTTCGACATGTCACTCGTGACTCGCTCCACCATCCATTAAACTCTCAAATGACTAGCTCCCCGACCTCCTCCACCCGCGTCCTGTCCAGTGCATCACTACCCAACCAAACCGCCCTCCCATACCATTCACTAACACCTCTACCACCTTCTCAGTAAACCCTCATAAACTCCGTCAACACCTCCATCATATCGTCCTATCGTCCCCCGCTTCCCCACAGCCGCCTAAGATCTACTCGATTACGCCAATAACCCCCTTATAACCAAAAAACTATGACAACTCGAAGCACGTTCACAATTAATTCGAGATAAGCATACATGAAAAGACACATCATATACCGACACTGTATCACAATCTCCCCAAGACACAGAAACAGTTCCACCATACAGACCACCCTTATATCCCCACATACTGTGAACTCTCCCACATCACACTGATCCTGTCCATCCTCCACCTACCACATCACACTTACTATAGTGTACCCCCGCCCTCCCCAAGTACATTATTCACCTCGCACCAGTCCCGTCCTACTTCTAGACTGTCAATACTGAACTCCATTTACTATTTAATCCTGGCTCACTTCTAGTGCTGCCCTAGGTCAACAAGGAATCTAGTCTACGTGACACATATACTCCGCGTTCTCGAATCAACTGAGTCACGTCTCATCCGACTCAATTAAACTGCTTTCCCCAAAATTACCTCCCCCCCCTACCCCCCCTCCCCCCACCCACCCCACCCCCCATTAATTACATATCTATGGGCTCAAACTCAACTGTCACATTTTTTAAAAGCCAAGCTTAAACCCATCCACCAGCCCATTATTTAAATTGCAATATGTTAAGTTTAAACTTGGTTTAGGGGGGGGGATATGGTTAAACTGGGAAACGCTTAGGAGCCGAGTTTGACATTTTTACCCAAATAAAAACCCCGGGTATGGAATACAACTTGTAACCCAGTGTGGGAGTGAGGAAGGGGAGGCAAGACAAATTAATTTTGGGAAAACTTCAGTGTGAGTTTTTAACCCCCAGTGAAAAACCTGCCTCAAACATAAGTAGAAGGCCGCAGAGGGGGCGGGGAAGGTGTGCACTGTTTTGCGGACCTGAAACGGGTTTCCCAAAACCCCATGTTGGGTGCCAAAAACTACCTAACTCCGCTAGAGGATCGGGTTCCCCCCACCCTCCATGACACTGTCCTGACACTACCACTTCCATCACTCCCATCACACATAATTAAAAAATAAAAGTAAGGTGAAAGCGATGTGGGAGACTCTATTGTAATCTCGGTTCCCACAGCATACATACTTTGTACCAAATTCCCCGTGAGTAACTCTTCCCTGGAGATATGTACACAAAATTGCCTTTCATGCACAGAGACAATATGTGCTTGCTTATATCTCTTTAATCTTGCTGTTATAAAATTAAGCCTAGAGGCCTTATACTATTTAAAAATTTCAAATTAGGTCATGCAAATGCTGCGTTGGACTTTCAATTCCTAAGAAAGCTTCATCAACAATAGTTAATGGTAAGATAGATTTAGATTAAGGCATGGACCAGAAGTGAACACGAGTGATACTGGTATTTTGATGGTAGTAAACTGTTTTTCTGTGATTTCTTACATCTGAATGACAGCCTCTTTTTTTCCCCCTTCCTGAACGAATATTGAACATATGGTCTAATAAGGGTGTGTACATTTGGGGAGGGCAGGATAGAAGGCTTCAAATCAGGACTGACCTGGAAAAGCTTAGGTCCTGGTTTTTGTGGCTCAGGAGGGGGAAGGGCTGCATGGGCATTCTAGAAGCCCTGGAAAGTAGACTGCACATTGACTGCAAAATGCAGAATCCTCCAGGAAGGGGGTGGGGAGTTTCTGTGGTTAATGCAGTGGGGGCTCAGATTGAAGCCTTCCAACCTCTTCTTAGGCATTGCCTTCCACTGGGTGGCACTCAACTGTGAAGACCCATTTCCTATGAGCAAGTGTTTAACCCTTCTTCAGATGGTCCATCAATCTCAGAGTACTGTAAATACATTTTCCCTCCTCTGGCTATTTCACAAGGACACTGAGGATTAATTAAATTTAAAAGAAAGTAGTGCAACGAACACCCGGGAGGCAATAGAGAACTGTTTACCACTTACTCAGGATTCTTCCTGAGTTCAAATCATAATGAAGGAGCTACAACAGGCAGCCTAGTTGGGGAAACAAAGATGGCTGTTTAGCATGACTTCTGCTCTCTTTATGTGTCCTTAATTTATTTAATACTTTATTTTTTGATTATTATGTGTATGTGTGAGTTGGGGTACATGTCAGAGGACAGCTTTGTACAGTTAATAATCTTCTTACACCTTTTTGTGTATTTTAGATATCAAGCTTGGGAGGTAAGGCATGGTGGCAAGTGCCTTTGTCAACTGAGCCATCTTGCTGTCTCACATTCATTTCTAAGAACACCTACAATATGAGTTTGCAAGGTTGTTTAATAGTTAGTTTAATAGTTGCTTGTATCAGCAAGGGTTGATCTCTGATTGACATCATGCTCACATATTTACACTTTGTGTATTCACATCTTCTTTCGAAATTTAGAAGTTCTTTCACATCTCCTATAAAGTATGCATACAATAAACTTGTGCTTTTTTATATATTGGAATCAGTGCTGTGTGGATTTCTTTTTTGCCAAAACAATGAAAATACATCTAGTCTTATTTTACACAGCACATTTAGGTTTAATTTTTTTTTGAGGCAGAGTCTCGTGTTGCAGAGACTAGCTCTGAATTTGCTGTGTATCTGAGGATGTCCCTGAACTAATCCTTCTGCCTCCGTCCGTATCCTGAATGCTGGGGTTACAGGAGTGTACTGCCAAGCATGGCTATTTTAAAGGAAGATTTTGTTTTTAGTTATAATATGCATGTGTATCTGTGGGTGGGCATATGTGCATGTGAGTGCAAGTGACTGGGGGTCAGAAGAAGGTTCTGGATCCCCTGGAGATGAAGTTTCAGGCAGTGGTGAAACACTGTACATGGGTATTGGGAGCCAAACGCAGGTCCTCTGCAAGAGCATCATGCATTCTTAACTGCTGAGTCCTTTCTTCAGCCCCATATGCTCAGAATTTTAACATCATAGGTTTTGTCAAAACCACTAGGCCTAGTTTGCAAAATGAAGTCTCTTATTCTCCATTTAGCATTAGAGAAGTAGACATAGGCTAATCTACAGACTGAATTAAAACATGGTGATATCTAAGATCACAATCAGTAACCGTTTCTAAGCGACTTTAGAAGAATTGTATGCTATTTGCCAGAGCGGCATGGGTACCTTTTCAGTTGGTTCTTCGATTTTGACTTTTGTTAGTTTAATAGTCTTGTTTAATCGTGTGTCTGTTTGTTTATTTGGTATAAGATTGAGGAAGGGCTGATTTGAACCCATGGGCTGGACGTTCCCCTTCAGCCTCCTGAGGAGCTGAGCCTAGAGGTGTGAGCCACCACACCTGGCTTCCGGTTTATTAAATGACTATTAGAATGAGTGACTTGGGCTACTGGCCTGAAAATTTTATGTTACTCTTCCATTTTATTTAAGCACCTGGAAGTAGCTCTGTTCTTATGGTGTCTCTGAGTCTCTCCCCTGACTTCGAAAAGACATAAGATTCTCTGAGTTAAATATTGAAGAAAGGAGAAGAATTTTCTTGATTTAGTTCTCAGTTTGTACTATGTATGTATGTATGTATGTATGTATGTATGTATGTGAGTGACAGGATCTTTCTATGTAGCCCAGGGTGGCTTCAAAGTGAAATTATAGTTGTGAGTTGCCACAAGCAGTAGGCTTGTGCTTTTGTAAAAGGGCAAGAGTGTCTCTGAGATTGGTAGCCCTGTCACTGTCCAGTAGATTGCTGAAAGGGGAGATGGGAGCGATGCTGATAGGATAAAGCAGCACTCATAGGCTTACAGTCACAGATAAGAAGCTGTGGTGTATAATAATGCTAAAACAAAAGAAAAATTATAGGCTCTGAATTATTACATTGAGATTAATGGTAAGTGACAACCAAGACTTCATATGTATTCATGAATTCTATTTGCTGCAACTTCAGGAGTGTTAGAAAAACGATAAAAATGTCTCAATCTAATTTTGATAGCATTGGCAACCAACTTCTGCTTAGAGCGGTTGAGTCTCTCAGAGAATGTAGGGCACTATTTAAGATGTAAGCTTATGTTTTAATGAGTTAGCGTCTAGTCCTCAACTTTACTCACATAGTCACAATAATAATAAATATAACATAAATAATAATAAAGCCTTATTAGCAAGATGGTTGTAGGGAAGGCAGGGACTGGGACATGCTGTAGATGACAAGAGTTTTTTCCTGGTCCTCCTGGGGATTGGAACAGGAGTGCGCACTGTCTCTGTGTTAGGTGCTGGGTCTGCCAGCCATTCTAATGGCTCTCCCAAAGATGGTTGTTTGTAGTCTCTGCTGCCTCAGCTCTGTGTCTCACTTAACAAACAGTTGCTGTAGACTACTTTCTCAGAAATATGTAGTTTATAATATCCTCTCTAGGTCTCTGGATTTAGTTTAAACATATTATTTGGAGTAGATTAGAGAACACGGTAAATAGGCCAAGGTTTCTGGAATGCCAGCCTTGCTTGTGGGGAGCCACACACCACACAGAAGCACCTATGTTATGACACATGCCTATAATAGTGCCTTCCTTAGCCAATGACAGGACATCTAACTTCACTCTGGTTTAATTGCAATAATTTTCTTGTTTATTTTACTCTAGTTTCAATAATAAATTAGCTTTCTGGCTTGATTGGCTCAGGGCTAACTCGTCATCCAGGATTTGTTTTTTTTGTTTGTTTGTTTTTGTGTTATTTATTTATTTTCTTTAGCTCTTGCCTTTCATGTCAGTGAGAGCTGTTTTCCTGGGACATTGCAGGACAGCTTCTTCCAGCTCCGGTCTTTCTCCCTTTCCTATGTCCAGATGCCTCCTGTCCCCTGCACCACCCGGAGAATCAGGGATCAGGGATAAAATGAACCATTCCTAAGTCAACCCTTGCTGTTCTGTGACAGGTTCTGTCTGGGTAGCTAAGGATGACGTCTCCGTAGACCTTCCTAATTCCTGGGATTATAGACAAGTGCCAGTGTGCTCAGACGAGCATGGACATTTCTTGGATAACATTTCTGCCACAGTGAGAATTTTCACATTTCTGTTTTATCATAATTTTCCTTGGCTTAAAGGAAATCTAGAAGCAGTTGGCTTTATCTTAGGCAAATAGAGGAACCGTGCTGTGTGAAAATAGTTCACCCTAACCCAGCAGAACACCCTCCTTGGTTAGAGTGTTCTCAGGGCACTTTTGTAACCTGTATCAGTGAATCTACCAAAGTCTCAAAGAAGCCTCAGAGAGAGCAAATAGGCATTGCAGAAAAAGATGTTTCATAACAAGAGTTTCTTCAGGAATGACATAACGAGCTACCCCTTTCCAATACATGCTAGGGGATAATAATATGAAAATGTTTCATTTTGCATAATTCTACAAGTCACATGAAAATTTTATAGTATCCTTGACTTAGGTTTCATGCCCACGGATTTATTTGATGTAAAGGATGTATTGATGTGAATTAGTGACTACTAATGTGAACTAGGGATTAAATCATGAGATAATTCTCATGTCCAGGTAAGATGAAGTTATGAGAGCTCTCAGTTGGGATTTATGTTATGTCTTGAGAATGATTATAATGTTTCTCATTTCACTTTTTCCCCTTGGGTTGGTAGAGGGATGGCAAAAGAAACAGTATCTTGCTATGTAGTTCAAGATAGACTCAGATTCATTAGGTGGCCCCGGAAACTGTAGCTATCAGTTAGGAAAATTAAGGTTGTCACCATATATTAATGGTGGACATGTGGCCCAAAGTACAAGAAAATGGTGGTTCAATGTTACAGAAATATATTAAAATGGCGACACCTGATCTGACTTGTTCTTAATCAGCCGCCATCTTCCGGACTAGGCAAGGCCTGAGGCCACAAGCAGCATGCCGTGGCTCAGGTGGCCAGAGACACCGGCAGTGCCACCCACAAGATCCCAGTGTGGGAGATGGCTCTGCCAATCTTCCACGCTGTCTCCACAAGGCTGGGCTGAGCCCAGACCATCCCGCCATCCACACAGTACCCGGTAGAAATGAGACTCTAATGGTTAAAGATTATCTAATAGCTTTATATATTTGGTAATGATCAAATATCAAGATGCCCACACAATTGGAAGTGTTAACCAATTAACTAACATAGATATAAGTTGTTTCCCAGGACTGCTCTCGGTACAAGCGTCGTCATTCATGGCTCCTACCTCTCTGCTTCTCAGCTCCTCCTCTTCCTTCCCCTCTTCCTCTCCTTACTCCTCCTCTTCCTCTCCTTACTCCTCCTCTTCCTCTCCTTACTCCTCCTCTTCCTCTCCTTACTCCTCCTCTTCCTCTCTTTACTCCTCCTCTTCCTCTCCTTACTCCTCCTCTTCCTCTCCTTGCTTCCCACCTTAGCTCCTCCCAGCTTGTGGGGAAAATATGCCACTACAGTTCAGGTGTCTTGATCTTGAACAACAGCATTCCTCAGGTCAGCTTCCTTATTTGTGACAACTAGAAAGGATGTTTAGATTCAGGCACCTTTTCTTGCTGAGTTCCTTGGGGGCGCTATACAGTTCTTGAGGGAAACATAATCTTCCAGAAATGTGTACTCTGAAACTGTAGGCTGGCTACTTGCTCGTTTTCCTCACCCCATCTATTTTGCCAGCTGTCTCAGCCTTGATTTCCTTGGCATTTGTGGAGCCTACCTTTGGTAATATGGCAGCAAGCAAACAACTACGAAATTAGAACCACTTAGTTCTATTGAACTTTGCTATTCCCCTTTTCTGTCCATCTTGGCCGGAGCCTCTATTCTATTAATCCACTCATGGAGTCAGGCTGAGGCATCATCTGCATGTTACCTGGCAACATTTGTATTTGTTGTTTTTCTGATTAATGGGTCAAAACAGCCAACAAAAGAAACATAGGGGAAGAAGCTCATGGTTTACAGGTGTCCAGATGGGAAGACATGGCATCAGGAATGGGAGGTAGCAGCTGATGTCTATAGTCAGGAAGAGAGTGATGGATGCTCGAGCATGAAGTTGAGCCTCCCACATCTAGGATAGATCTTCCCACTTCTCTTAACCTAACCAAGAAAGTCCCTCACAGATCTGCCCAGAGGTCTGTCTCCTAAGTGAATCTAGATTAGTGGTTCTTAGCCTGTGGGTCTCAACCTCCTTGGGTGCCCAGGGGTTGAGCCTTTCACAGGTGTCACCTAAGACCATCAAAAAAGACAGCTATTTACATTCTCATTCATAACAGTAGCAAAATTACAGTTATGAAGTAGCAACAAAAATAATTTTATGGTTGACAGCATATGAAGTACTGTACTAAAGGATGTAGTAAAGGATGTACTGAAGGATGTAGCAAAGGATGTAGTGTAATGCACCACTGCTCTAGATCCTCTCAAGTTGATAATTGTGCATTCTCTCTTTGGTCTCCACTTCAAGTGAACAAACTTTAGAGAACTCTACATGGGTCTTTTATTACGTCAGTGTAGAAGTGACACTCACTGCTTTCTCTGTCATTGCAGGGTGGTGGTCACATTTTCTTGTAGATCTGGGCAACTCTAAGAGTTGTAGGAAAAGGCTGCATAAGACCCTGTGGTCAATATTTCTACATCTGAATCTGATACTACCTAAAAAGGTTGCAATTTCTGAATACTTCATAAGGTTGGTGACAAATACTTCATTTCTTGTGCTGGTAAATGTCTCCACTGTTCACCCATCTTTGTCCATCTCAGAAATCTGGTACTGCTCAAGGTACCTGCCTTTTCCATTAAGGGAACACAGATAATCATCACATTCTTGCTGGTTTTAATTCCTGGAATACAGTCAGTGACCCATAACAGAGGTTCAACCTCCATCACTGACTCTTCTTGCCTTGGTTCTAGTTGCCTTTTCTAGATTAGTCTCTCCTTATCTGGATTTGCTTCATCCCATTTCACTCAACCCACAGCAAAACAGACTCTCTCAGGTATCTACAAGATCATGCTACCACCTCTTGCGGCTCTTCCAAGTTGCTCTTGACCGAAGAGTCAAATCCAATTTCTTCATTGTAACACTCAGATAACCTCATATTGGGCATATTCACACACCCTCTTTATGTATGTGGGCTTGTGCCATGGTGCACATGTGGATGCCAACCTGAGAGAAGACACTCTGGATTCTAGTGATGAAGCTCAAGTTGTTAAGGTTTGCCCACTCATCGAGTCCTCTCACTAGCCTTTGAATCACATCTCTTGACCATTTTAGCTTCAACTCATCAGTCTCCACTATTTTATTTCCCCTATTATTTTTGTCAATGCTGTTTTGTTTGTTTGTGATAGGGACTCAGTTAATCCAGATTAGCCTGGAGCCCACTGTTTATAGCCCAGGATGGCCTTTCCTATGTCATAGGATTATAACTTACATGTAGTTTGCTCCAAGATTTTTTTTAAAAGATGTGTTATTATTTATTTATTATGTTTACACTTATTATTTATTTGTATTTCATGTGTATGGGTGTTTGTCTGCATATATGTCTGGGCACTATATATGTGTCTGTTGCCCGAAGAGGCCAGAAGAAGGTGTCAGATCTCCTGGACCTGGAGATATGGATGGTTGTGAGCCATCATGTAGGTGTAGGGAATTGAACCCAGGTCCTCTAGAAGACCAGCCAGTGTTCTTAGCTGCTGAGCTCTTTCTCCAGCCCCTCCTCCCAGAATCCTTTCCAAGAATCCTCCAATCAAAATGGAAACCTCTTCCCTTGTTTCTGTTATATTTAGTCATCTGAAGTCAGTGATGGCACGATGAATAATTATATGATGATACGATAAATATATGATGACAGTGGTTAATAATAAAAGTCAGGGTTGTTTTGTTTTTGACTAGCTTTATGTCACTGCTGCAGTTCTAATGAGTGCTGCGTTCCACGTTTCAGAGTGATGGTGACGTGAGACCAGGGCTGAGGAGCAGTCAGTGAGGGCTCTGCTTTCATGAGGGACTGACGGCACTGTGGGACTGGGTTACTCCTGAGAATACGACTGCTCAAATGCAGGTTGAGCTTTTTTCTTTTTCTTTTAAGCTTCGTGGCGCTTGTCTCTGCTATGGATGATGTTTCGTGAAGGCCTTTATCAGATACCTGCAGGAGTTTGGATTTACAGTCTCTGGAAACACAACACAGATGACTCAGTGTCCTATACTCTGTAACTGTAACACAAAACTGATCGAAACCAACCATAGAGAGCAGAGTTTACATTCCGTGTAGTGCAATGTCCTCTTTATATAAAACAAGGGTGTGTATAGAGATGTCCCAGTGTTTAAGAGCACTGCTTGCTTTTCCAGACAACCTGGTACAATTCCCAGCACCGACATGGTAGCTGACAACCACAGTGATTGTCGTTCCAGAGGAACCTCATACCTAATTCTGACCTCCATGGGCACACAAGGTATCCAGGTCTACATGAAAACATCTATACACACTAAAAATGATGAAGGAAGACTTTATTTCATCAAGGCCTTTGATTGAAGGCATGAGTGGTCTTGGGACATTACTAGACAAGTTTACCTGTGAAATAGTCTCTTTGTTCTCATGATTGCTTTTCTTACTTCCATAGATGGTGTGCTGTGTAACTTTATGTCAACTTGACATGAGTTAAAGTCATCTGAGACAAGAGAACCTCAGTCAAAAAAAAAGTTTGCTTCCATAAGATTGGGCTGTAGCAACCCTGCAGAGCATCTTCTTAATTAGTGATGGATGGGCAAGGGCCTAGCTCACTGTGGGTGGTGGCCCTGGATGGTGGTCCTGGGTTCTCTAAGAAAGCAAGCTGAGCATGCCAGTAATCAGCACCCTGTCATGGCCTCTGCAATCAGTTCATGACTCCAGATTACTCCTGTTTGACTTCCTAATAAATCCTTTCCTCTCTCACTTGCTTTTGGTCATGGTGTTTCATCATAGCAATAGTAACCCTAACTAAGACAGGCATATACAAATTAATACAGGGTTTCTAGCTTTGTAATCAATTCACCCACATATGTCTTTTAAAATTCAGTGTAACTTGGCCAGTTGTTCTCATATCTTAAAAGCACCAACTGGCCATGCTCTTGGGAGCTTATTCATCACAGCACAGCACTGAAAAACAGTTATTTATAATTACTGTTTGCGCATTTGTATTCATCTTGACTTTAATTTGCTTGACACAGGACTATATATATTCTAATGTGTGCTGCTTAATCACTAGCCCAGAAAGAATCAGGAGCTCTTAAGATTTTTAGCTTAAGGGTTTTGGGGACCTTCCTTAGAGATTCTTCATATAATTTAAACAACAGTGCCCTTAAGAGATTATCAAATTAAAGTGTCAAGAACTAGGTCCCTACCCGACCATATATGAGACAGGGAAATTTGGAACACTTTGTAGACTAGGCTGACCTATAACTTGAAGTCCTCTTGCCTCTGCCTCACACGTGCTGGGATTGACATTGGAAGCATCATGTTTGGTTTGAAAGGAGTATTTTAGTTCCTTTGGTTTTTTGAGACAGTGGCCTGCTATGTTGGCTCAGGGCAGCCCCAGTGCTCCTTCCTCAGCCTCTCAAGTGCTGGGATCACAGACTTGTGCCACTGGGCCAATATTGAAACGCATTTTAAATGCCTCTTGGTTGTTGTGATTTTAATTATTCCTAGTAACTAGAAACTTTTATTGATTTTTTTTTTTTTTTTAGACGGCATATCAAGATTAGAATGAATGGAAGGCTAGTTTGGCCCATCTTTTCCTGCCATTTATTACTTTTTGATGGATTAAAACAGTGTTTCACTCTGTAGTGCATGCTCACCAGATTTCCCATGTAGAGTAGGCTTCCTGGAACTCGAGATCCTTCTGCCTCAGCCTCTCAGGTTCTGGGATTGCAATCCTGAGGCTCCACATGTAGTGTTCTCAGTCTTTATTAATTTTATCACTGTAGTTCCAAGATTTTCCAGACAGGCAACAGGACAGATATGCTCAGCCTTTGTTTTGAATCTTAGCCTTGTTCTGAAGCCCGTAGAAAATCCAGCCCTGTATTGGTGGTTGTGCTGACTGATGGAGAACACATTCAGAGTCTAGGGAAGTATCACAGAATAATTCTAAACCTCTTTTTATTATATTCTTGTCCATGTTGCCTGTGGTTTTACAGTTATACGTACTTGTTTCAGAAATTTCTTTTAGCAATTCATAAGCAAACAAAGTGAAATTGATTATAATTTTATCACCCAAAATAATGTATAGACTGTTGAATGTATATCCTTTCAGCACTTTCCCACAGACTCCTCCATCACAGATACACTCAGCTTTCTCTCATACTTTTACTTGTCAAATATACAAGGTTATTCTGATACTTACTATGTATAGTGAGTGGTGGCTCTTGCCTCTAATCCCAGCATCTGAGAAGCTGAAGCAGGAGGATTACCTTGGTTTCAGAGCCAACGATAGCCATATTGTAAAATCTAGACTCAGAGATACAACAATGAATAGTAAAGGATTGTCATTAATCTGAAGTGCCGTTTTGCAAGTAAAGCTTTTATTTAATGATGCTAGTAAACAATTATCTAGAATCTTATGTCTGCATTTTATATTTAAGACACCTTTTTAACATATTATTTGTTTATAGTGCCTTGTATGTATTTATTTGCATGTCTGTTGACTTACAATATAGAACTGGAATGCTATCTCGGGGTGAAGCAGCCCATGTGAAGCCACCTCTCTGAAGGTGGCATCAGAAGACACGCCCTCCAGTGTTCTCAGGACAGCTCATGTAGGAGCATGGAATATTTTATAGTTTTTGCCATTTAAATGGGAGCAAAGTTGGATATCATTATGACTTTGATTTTTGTTAGTCAATTGAAGGTGAATGTGAATAATTTTCTTGTTTACTTTGTTCCTACGTTTGGTCAGAAGCTTTTGGAAGGGTTCTTAACTACATGCTTCAAGACAACATTTCCGTTCTACTTCTATACACTTGGTGTCCTTGAAGAGTTTTCTCAAGGTGGCTTTAGGAACCTTCCTTTTAACCACACCTTGACAAAATAACTTCTCATTTTAAAAACTAGAATCACATTTCCAGACTATGTAGTATCTATGAAGAAATCAGCTCCCAATTACAGAAGTGAAATTAGAACACCATGTTGAGATTACCACATTGACCATAGTATGAAATAAGTACTCAGGTTGGCCAGAAGTGGTGGTGTGAATGTGACCTTGGGGTGACATCAGTAGTGCTTAGAAAAAACAAACTCCCAAGATGGTTCAAGTCCATAAGTCATTCAGGCCTCCTGATTGAATGAACTAGGTTATAAATGATTGCTGTGGTTTGGGCAGCTCAGCAAATTGAATATTTATTAGATGCATTTCATAAAAGAAAATGGGTAGGTTTGTAATTAGCATGCTAAATATGCACTAATTAATTATTATTATTTTCTCTAAAGGAGCTAAAATTCTGTATATGCTAATCTTTTAATGATTCCTTTAATCAGATAAGTATAGTCATGCCCTTCTATTAGTGGTGGTCCAGTTTTACTTTTGTTTGTATCTGTTTCACTGCATTATTTTATAAACTTACGTTTCAAAAAGTTTGTGTGTGTATGTGTTTGTGTGTGTATGTGTGTGTGTGAGTGTGTGTGTGTCTGTGTGTATGTATATATGTGTGTGTATGTGTGTGTGAGTGTGTATGTGTGTGTGTACACCCACATTTGAGTGTGCACAGGATGGTTGGGAATATGGAAGCTGGAGGATAACTTTGTAGAATTATGTTCTCGTTCTCTCACTTTTCTGTGGGTTCTGGAGATTAAATTTAGATAGCAGGCTTTCTTGACAAGGGTTTTACCTACTGAGCCATCTCACTAGCCCTAAGCCCCCTTTTTTGGACACAGCCTCTTGTGAAGCTTACATTGGTGGCTTGGAACCTTAGACCCTCCTCCTTCAACCTCCAAAGTGCAGAGATCGACAGCGTCTGCCATCCCACCTCACTTTGAAACATTTTATCCTTAGTCATAAATTATTTTGACTTTTAAAATAACTCCGCATGTACGTTTGTATTTTCCAAATCATAATTTGATATTTTTTGCATATGAAAAGTCCAGGCTTCAGTGCGCTGGAGCACACATTTTGTAATTTTTAAGAGTTGCCTCGGGAATTAAACATTTATTTTATTTTTTTTAAATTCATTTGTATGAATCCATTATTATTTTTCACTGTGGTGTCATCTTGATGTATTTCAGCTAAATAATATTTTAAGCAAAGGTATGATTTAGATGAAAAATATACGCTATTCATTGTTTTGAATGATGCAGTTTTTATATGTTCAATCAGTACAAGAACGCTTAGAAGACTTAATGCTTATGATGGAGAGTATATATTTTGTGCAAGGAGAAATCACTGCATTTAATGAGCTTAGAATACATGATGGCGCTGAGGATTTGGGAGTCCAGACTGTAGGAGCCACCTCATTTATTATCTCCTGGTCATCCTTTAGATTGGTCTGGTTGCTGTCTGAAAGTGGTGAAAAGATCATAGACCAAAGCAGAAATCGTTTAACTAAAGGCTAGAAGTTCATCTCATACTAATTTAAAACTGGGTGACTTCAGAAATTGGCCTACAGTTTAAATTGGGCATCCAGAGTATGGCGTTCCACTGTGACTTGTTAGTTAATCAGCCCATAATCTTCTTTTTGAAAAGATGGATCATCTAAGGTAACTATAATCATATCTGGAACACAGTAGGTCTTGTCACCACAGGCAGCTCCTTTCAACTTGCAGTGCCTTCTGTAGTTAGGGCTACAGACTGTTGTGAGCCCCATGTGGTAGCCAGGAACCAAACCCAGGCCTTGCAAGAGCAGCCAGTGCTTTTAATCACTGGGAGAGAACCATTTGCAGTAAAATTTTGGGGGAAAATTGTGCATCTGTCCTTCCTAAGCCTGGAGGAGAAAAAGAGACAGGCTTAGGACACAAGAATAATTATCCTTCTTTTTCTTTTTTTCCTCCCCAGTATTTATTTTGAGACACAGGCTTGTGATGTGGCCCAGGCTTACCTCAAACCCATTGTGTAGCTCAGATTAGCCTCAGAATGTCCAAGATCCCCTTGCTTCCAAAAGGTTATCCATATTTTTCTGGTTTGGAAACCAGGACACAGATGTCTTTGGATATTGGGTACTGTGGGAAGAGGGTAGCAACTGAGTCCTGTCTGTCTTGCTGTATGATTTTGGAGTTTATCTGTTCCAAGGCATGACACAGAGCAGTTGCGTGTGCTTGAAGTGACTGAGTGAATGTCAGACATTTGCCTAAGGAATACGGATCTTGCCAGAGTCGGAGTCGTCAGAAATATAAGCATCAATGGTTATTTAATTTTCAGAGTGTTTGTATGAACGTTTTCCACTTGCTTTCAGTTTCATGGCTGCCTCTGTTTCTGGTAAGCCTGAGCAGAGAGAAGTGTAGAGGTAGAGAGTGAGATGAGAGAAAACTGTATTCTGTCAATCTACTAAGATATTATCACCACTTTGGGCACCTGAATTACTGCAGCACTGTCCTTTATTGTCAAAAGAAATCACATTAGATCTAATTCAGATGTCCTGTAAGTCACCTGACCTGATTTCGAAATGCAGGTGCAGGTTCTGGTGGCTCTGTGATGGGCTGAGGTGGAGGGCCTGTTTTATTCATAAGCTACTTGATAGACTGCAGTGAGGTTTGAGTGATAGTAGGTTGTCGGGATACGAGTCTCCAGCAGCCCCTCAGGCCGTTCACTCAATGTTCATCAACTGGTTTTCTTGATAGGATAATGGCACCACTGGATAAGTTTTGTTGACCACATACTCACAGAATCTGTCAGCTTTGAGAACTGATGAAACAAACAGAACTAAATGTGTATCCGTTGTAGAAAGTCCAACTGTAGGCATTATGGCGAGAGAAGTGAGGCTTTCAGATATGGTCAGCGGTTCAAATCCCCTCCCTCTGATATAGGAGAGGCCAGAGGCACCAGCATAGACTTCTGCAAGAGGGAACTATGTGACAAAGGTGACAAAAAAGCCAGCATTAAAACATGTTGTCTCTGAGCTACATAGAGAGCTGGACTCTTTAGCTGCATGAAGATGAAGGTCTCTCTGTTTCACCTGGAACCTCTGATGCTCCAGTGTGTAATGGTCACAGCTGTAAGTTTTATACACCAGGAGTTTACAGGAAAACATTGTTTTCCTTGAATGTTCTCTGGTTTCCCAGCCTAAACTTTTGTTTATCTATTTTTTCCTCCTGTAATACAGTGAGTTAGTATACTTAATTGGATCCACTATAAGGAAGTAAACAACTGTGTTCTAAATTTACCAAATAAAACGTTAAGGCAGTTATTTAAATGAGTAATGATTGGAGTTCACACTTAACTTTCTTCTTTTAACAGTTTGAAATCTTTGGGCTGTTTGTTTCTTATATTGAATAAAATGATGTTTGTCATATTTTTTAAAACATTATGCTTCCGCCCAATGGGAACCATGTTCAATTAATGTGATTATGCCTATTTTGCTCCTGTTTTATGCATTTCTAGCCATTCTTATTTATTTTGCAAAGATCTCTGGATAATCATTACATTTATAATCCTCACACTTAAACCAGAGGCAGCACCAGAGGCAGCACCTGAGACCTATCAGCTGTCACTGGAACACGTTTTGCTGCTACTGGAGTTTGTGAATTTTTTTTTTTTTTTTTAAATCTCTGAGTCAGTGGAAATTCCCCAGATGCTGCCAAGGAGAATTTCTTCTTACATTAGAATTTATATTAAAAAGGAATTGATATCCAAGTCTTACGTGTTCAAATATTAATTGCCAGCAGGGTTTCTACGTTTTATTTTTAATATCTGTTGAATTCGCTGTATGGATTTTTAATTTTAGAGTTCATACCCACTAAAGATCTAATGTCGCTCCGTGATTTTCTTAGAAGAGAGATCTGGTGGAACGTCGTTCTCTCTTTCATCATAGGAGATTGCTTGTGGATATAGGATCAGGTCGGGGACGAGAACCAAACCAGTCGGGTTTTTCATCGGGGATGTGGAGCGAGGATCAGTTACTAAATGTTCAGTGTGCAAGTGAATTTTCTACCTGGGATAACACTTCAGTTCTTAGAGCAAATGGAATACTTTTCTTATTTGTCTTTGCTTAAATCTTAATTTGCTCTCCTTGGCATAGCTTTTGTCAGTGACGAAGCACACACGGCATTTTAATTGTGTGGCTATATTTAAAGTTTGAAACATCATTTCCCAGGTGCCTTTGATCAGTATGATTGGTTCTTTTAAATTCGACAGTTTATGAGATTGCCAAAGAGATAAAGTTAGCCCGAAGACCATTAACGAAGGAGTGGATTAATGACCGCAAAAGAAGCTGTTCATTCAGCTGACAGGTCTCCCTCTGCTCTGGGGGCCCGGTCCGTGGTGGATACGGCTTGTTGCTGCTCAGTGATGAGATCCAAGACAAACATCTAGAACTTCTCTGTTCCATCATCATTTTCTTTAAAAGATTTAAGAGTCGACCTTGTTCCTACAGGATTGACTCATGAAAATAATCAGCTTAATTTTGGAGCTGTGATGATTTTATGGAAA
Source organism: Mastomys natalensis (assembly GCA_021653895.1). Taxonomy (NCBI): domain Eukaryota; kingdom Metazoa; phylum Chordata; class Mammalia; order Rodentia; family Muridae; genus Mastomys; species Mastomys natalensis. The sequence goes on along the minus strand of JAJTUV010000495.1, from coordinate 1,911,766 downwards.
CACAAATTACTGCCCTTTTCTTGTTTTGACAGTTGACCTTTTAAACTTAAATAACATGCAGTTTTTCTGCGTTTTCTTCCAGTTTGTAGAACAGGTAATTTGGCACACATTCATCGTTAGTTGTACAGTGCACGTATATCTTCATAAATTTGGTCCTTCTGGAAATAAAGAAGCGTCTTCCTTAACCATCTAAAGAGAAGCATTTAACATCAGTCACATCGTTATCTTTACTATTGCAGGGATGGCGATGGAACCTAAGGCATCAGGCATGTAGGAAACACCTCTCCACTTAGGTCCCACTCCTTCCACACTGGAGCTTTACTGATTTGATTGGTTTTTTGAGACAATGTCTCTGTGTATCCCTGGCCGTCCAGGAATTTGTTGTGTTAATGAAGCTGGCCTCGAACTCATAGAGAACCCTCTGCCTCTGCCTCCCCAGTGCTGAGATTAAGTAAAAATTTAAAGACAGTTTATCTACTTGATCTGGAACTCATGGCCCTCTTGCTTCAGTATCCAGGCACCATACCTGGCTTCCCAGACTGGCTCTTGTTTAATATTTTTTTTTCTCTTTTTAAAATAAGTGTGACACCCTATGTGTTTATATAGTTGCAATAATTTGAACTGTATAGCGGTAGGTAACTTGACTTGTGATCACTGATTAATTGTCAAAGGGGAATGATGGTTACGGTTAGATGAACCGTGTTTCTGTTTTAGAAAGAACATCGGCTTTGAACTTAGCCTAAGTAATCCCACGTGACAGATTTTAGTACTTTGCATTTAAAATCTTTTAAAATGAATTTTTATTTTTAAAAGCACTTCAGACAGGACAACAAACAACAACAAAGTCCCTGGTTTACTGGAAACTAAGTACTTAGATGGCTCTAGAATTTGACATCTTACCTGTGGAAAACCCAGAGCTTCCCTGATGCTGTGTTGCTCTCCCGTTCCATTCAGCGAGTTTTTGTTTCTTTTCTTTCTTTTTTTTTCTGTCTTTCACAACTAAACAGCTAAAAGGAATTTATTTTCAAATTATAATGTCAGAGTTCTTTGGTGTTTAGTGCAGCAACAGGATTAGGCAAGCACAGGAGGGAACATAAAACAAAATGGCTTTTCTTCATGGAATGGTACCTTAAAGGCTCCCCGTGTCAGACACAAGGCTGTGTTAGTGACAGGAATGGGCAGTCCCTCTCTGTATGGAGCTTACCCTCTGAGCAGATCGACAGATTCAAGTTCATACAAACTGAGGAGGTAACTGCAAGATGATAGGAAAGTAAGACAAGATTATCAGGAAGTGGCTGTCACTCAGAACCTCTGCTTCCGTATCGTCTGGAGGATTCATAGGTTTGAACTGTATAGCTTAGTCTTCCGTTCATGGAGCCAACAAGGGGTTTTGACTTGTCCTTCTGAGGACTTAAATTTTGAGGTCACAGCTCCATCCTCATTGCATGAATATTTATTGAACTACTAGCTATTCAACTCTCGCCACTGTGGAGAACATCATTGTTGGATCCCGAGGTCTTAATTGAGTTCACTAAACCACCTGGTCTCTCGTCCTTTGACAAAAACCCACCTTGGAGACAAGTGCCTCCTAGTTGTCTGCCCCAGAGGGGAAAAAAAAAAAGCCAATGGTGGAAGATGCCCTTGGATGGGACATTTAGAGCCGAGCTGTCCTAGGTGTGAACTTAATTTTTATATTTGTACAGTTCACTGTGTTTGGGAAAGTGCAAAAGAGAAGTTGTCAGAGTTTAAGGTTTTTTTTTTTTGTAATTACTCAGTGCTTTGTGTGTGTTAGTATGCTTTTTTTTTTTTTTTTTTCCTTTTCGTTATAGCAGATTAGCTGTAAAGAATAGGTGCTTGTTTGCCTCATGATTCGGCTGCTTGGGAAGCCCAAGAGCATATCTCTTCTGCTGGACACCTGGTCAGGCTTTGCAGAATCATATCATGGTGCAAGGCATAGGATGGGGAGGCAGAGGTAATGTACTAGCTCAGATTCCTTCCCGTGAAGAGTCTTACATTCATATGCAAATGACATCTTGGAATCCCTATCACCTAATCTAATGCCATTGACCTCAAAAGGACCAGTCTCTAAATACAATTAAGGTTCTAACACATGGACTCTATGGAGTGTGTTCAAGCCATAGCACTGGGATTAGAAACGTGTTAAATCTCTCTCCATCCTGATACTTTCCTTAGCTTTTAGAACTTAACATTTCACTTAATTCTCCCCACAGTAATATCAGATCTAGACTATAAAATGATTGCAGTAATAACTTCTTGTTAGCTTAGTGGGAGGAATAAATGACTCACAAAGGTGGCAAATAATGAGTGTTTGGTGAATTACTGATAAGAATTGTTGTTAATTTGCTGATCTTAAGAGTCTGAAGAGGAACGCAGTGGAGGGTAGGAAAAATCCAATCCTCATGTAGACATTACTGTGAGATCATAGAGTTTGCTCATCTTGAGAGCAGGAGCTCTTAAGATAATGGGTGTGTACTACTGCACCCAGCCTGTCACTACAACTTCTTTTCTAGTCTTCTTTCCCTTCCTTTTTACCTTCCTTCCTTTCTTCTTTTTTCCCCTTTTCCTATTTCCTCCTCCTCCTCCTCCGCCTCCACTCCCCCCCCCCCCCCAGGATCTCTCTTTGTAACCCTGTTTGTTCTGGCACTCACTATACAGACTAAGCTGGCCTTGAACTCAAGCAGAGCCACTTGCCTCTGCAGGGATTAAAGGTGTTCACTCAGCACTACTCCCAGCCTTACACTAATTTTGCAAAATCCTTTTTTCCAAGCCACAGTTTCTTTTTTTTTAACAACATTCCTGGGTTGGCAGTAGTTGTGCGTCCTTGTCGTCCCAGCACTCAGGAGGTGTGGTGGCTCATCTTAGTTGTCATTTTGGCACACCTGCCACAGGGGACCTCAGTTGAGGAGTTGTCTCCATCTGATTGGCCCGTGGACATGTCTGTGTGGCAGTTTCTTTATTGCTAATTGATAGAGGTGTCCTTAGTCCATACTGGGCTGGTATTATCCCTGGGCATGTCATCTTGTCCCAGGTTGTATAAGAAAGGGACACAGACAGAGGTGAACGTGGATCAGGTCTGGACCGAGCCAGTAAGAAGCATTCCTCTCCAGCTTTTGTTCAAGTGCCTTCCTCAAGTTCCTGGCTTGACTTCCTAGGATGATGGACTGTAAAGTGTAAAATGAAACAAACCCTTTCTTCCCCAAGTTGCTTTTGATTGTAATGTTTATTATAAGGAACAGAAAAATAAGTAGAAGAGGGGACTAAGACAAATGGACCAAGACCTTGGTCAGCCTCGGCTATAAATGAATTCATGGCCAGTGTAGAAAACTGCAGAGCAAGCTCCAGCTCAAAACCAAACCAAACCAAACCTCCAAAACAACAACAACAACAACAAACCAAGGTCTTAGAACTGGATTGTGGTTTATTTTTATTTAAGTTATACTTCAAGGAGGGGGAAAGATGTTTGGCAGAGTTTGCTAGAAAGGAATAATCAGCTGTGTTTCTGATTTATTGATTCTCTAAGATTTTACTGCGTTTGTTTCATGGCAGACACTTTGCTAGATGCTGGGGATGTAGTGATAAATACAGTAAATGTTCTAGGTTTCAGTATGCAGTCAGAAAAAAAGGGAAAGAGGAAAACATGGAAATGTTTACAGCACTACTGTAGAAAATGTGACATCATAATTACGAATGTGAACTCTGTGTCTAGGAAGAATGCAATGTGGGACTTCTGCTAACACTTCAATTCAGTAAAGGGATTGAATGAGTGTAAATTCTATTTTATTGACTACTTGTATAGAAATAGTTCATAGACAGGAGAGAACATACATCATTGACTTACGTCAGTGGATTTAAAGATTGATGCCAATATGAAAAGTATATGGAAGGCACCAGTGACAACATGAAAAGCGATCAGCTCTCACTGTACTGCTACGTGTTCGCGCACACACATGACAGAGCTAGGGCTAGACAGAGAGTGTAATAAAAAAATCAAAGTGTTTATTGTTTTAAGTGCACATCCACAAACTGGTTAAATAGAGTTCTTGTACATTTGCCACCATATTTTTGAGGTATGAAATTATACGACGTACACATTCACAAACAAGTAGAATCAATAACTTTCATTGGGAGAGAGGGGGAGGGGAGAGGTGAAAGGGAGAGGGGGAGGTGGAAGGAGGAGGAATGGGGAGGGAGAGAAGGAGGAGGGGGAATGGGAGGGGAAGGGAAGGAGGAGGGGGAATGGGAGGGGGAGGGAAGGAGGAAGGGGAATGGGAGGGGAAGGGAAGGAGGAGGGGGAGGGAAGGAGGAGGGGAAAAGAGGTCAAGAAGATGGAGAGGGAGAGGGAAAAGTATGTTAGTTGTTTGTCAATGTAAAGATCAGTCTTGACTTTTAACTTGATAGGATGAGAATCATCTAGAAGCCTAGTAAAGCATATCTCTCTGTGTGTCTTTATTTCTAGAGAGGCTTAATTGAGTGGGAGACCTGCTTGCTGTATAGAAGGATGGTACTGGTTTGTAGGCTGCGGTCAGGATGCAATACAGGAAGAGGTAGAGGAAGCCCTCTAATGTGGGCATTCTTTCTGTCCCTAGCCAGTGTGGTGTCAGCTGCACTGCTCTCCATGGCCTGTCTGCAAACATAACTGCCCTCCAGGCAGAGCATCTTGTCACGGAAACACAAAGTCTGACTAATACAATTTCGAATGTTTTCTCTCTTCTCTAGACTATTGGTCTTTCAATTACCCACTCTATTTGCCTAAGCAATTGTTAGCTCTGCAGCCCTAAAATTTCACTCTCAGGGATAACCCTTAGTGTAGAAATTTACAGCTGAACAGCACAAGAAAGCCCATTGTAAAGAGCCAGTGTTTGGAAGCTTGGACCAAATTTCAAGTCTTAAAGTTTCCGAAGCTCTCTCTGTAGTCAAGATACCTGTTCTGTTAGCTGGAAGGCATACATTTTCCTTTCATTTGGTCCTGAGGTGTGTCTCTCTGGAGAATGGCTAAATTTCCCAGTTGCCTGACAGCTTTATCAAAGTGTCCATTCTGTAAGAGCGTCCATGTCAGTCTCCTAGTGTGCCAGTAAGGTGAGGCATGGGGCCTAGAAAAAATTTAGAAGCCGCCTCAAAAAAAAAAAAAAATCTTGTTGAATTCCAGAAAAGTTTGGAGTTTAGAGATGTTTAGTTAAGCAGATGGCTTTTCTGTTTAGATTTGATTTGAACTTGTGAGAATTCAGGATGGTTTCCTTTGATGATTGGGGCTAAGAAAGGTACTTTCCTGAGCCCCAAGTCATCTGAATCAACCTACTATTAAATTTTATGTCTTTGTTGGAACTGTCATTTTTTAAAGCACACTTGTGCACAGAGGAAGTCAGATTGAATTGTCTTGATTATACTCTTATAGTGATTTAGTATTTTACTATCATCTTTCTTGTTCTGTGATATTATTCAAACCTATTAAAAATCCTGAAATTTGAGGACAGTGTACTTCAGGTCATTTAAAATTAGTTCTGTTTCTGAGATTCCAGAAAGTGTAGAGGGAAGACTAAATATCCATTGTTCCTCAGATTCCGAGGGTCAGATTTGCAAGCATGCTGTTTAGCATTGGATGGTTTATTATAATTTCAAGATCCTCAGCCTCTGGGGTGAATGGATGGTACCAGGTACAGGAAATGCTTGCCATGATAATATCTGTCCAAAGATTCTCATTCAAAATGCTAGCTTTTTTCCTGTAACATTATGCCTGTAATGTTATGCTTCCTCCTCACGGTACTTGGAATGTAGCTCATCTAGAAACAAGCAACTATTTGGAGTAATCACAGTGAATTTGTTGCTGTCCATGGGTGGTTGCCTTCCTTTGTGTTTGTAACTTCTGCATTTCTTGTTGGCTGAATGATATGCCCGTCACTGAACACTGAGTTCTGTAAAAGATGTTGGTTGCAAAAGAAGCCAAATGTGCATACTGGAGAACAAACCTTAAGTATCTCTAAAGACAGGATTTGAGGATGTTTTGGGGAATAAAGGAAGCAGTGTGATTTGAAGCAGGGAGGGAATGATTGGAGATGCAGTAATTTTGCATGCAGAATCAACCTTTCTGTTTTGTTTTTTTTTTTTGGGGGGGGATGCATGGGCAGAAAATGGCTGGTGTGGTTGTGAAGTGATGATACAGTTTTTAGCCCTCTGACATTAAGAGGTTGTCCATCAGATAACTGTCCTCTTCTTGAAAATTGACTGCCGTCAGGACCCACATGACGGGTGTCATCTGCAGACAGCCTCACGGGAGACTCATATGTTACTTAGCTGTCCGACCCCCCACATTTGGTGACTTTTAATCATCATGTTATTGTCACTGTGTCTGTATGTGATATGAGTATGTGAGTGGGCACACGTATGAAGGTCAGAGAATGACCTTTGGGAGTCATCCTGTCCTTGCACTGTGAGATCTAGGGCTCACTCTCAGATCATGGAGCTTTTACCTCCTGAGCCATCCCTGGTCCCCAAATCAGTCAATTTTAAAGTCTACTAAAAGTAAGTGACTAAAAGCGAGCGAACTTAGAAGATTTGTTCACATTTCCCTGTGGTTTCAGCACAATGGTCTGGTCTAAGTATTTATTCTTTGAACTTTAACTTTCTTGTTTTTAATCTGAACCACTGGGGAAAGTACCTTTCATATGAGGCAGTATTGCATTTTATTTTATTAAGACAGAGTCTTGTTATGTGTCCTAAACTTATATCAGATCTGTAATCCTCCTGCTTCAACCTCCCTGGTGCTGGAGTTACAGGTGTGTGCTACCATGCCTAACCTAGAAGGTCTCATTTGCTACATGTTAAGAGGATAGCTTTTGTTATTCCTTTGAGCTGTATTTAGCACTGGCTTAATTCGTTTTCTTAAATCACATTAAATCCTTTCTGCAGTTAAAAGATGTCAAGCACTGTGCAGAGGTTGCCAAATCTGCTGTAGGGTGAAGAGCCTGTTTTATTTTATTTAGCCTTTGAGACTGGAGGCACATCAAGGTCCTTATCACTGTATTTGGGATGTGGTCTTTAATGGCCTCCTATGGATGACTCCTGGCTACGTAACTCTCAGTGACTCTTCTTGATGAAATGTGTAGAACTCAAGACATGCCTATTTTTCTGCTATCTTCGAAAGAAAGTAGACTTTGAAGAAATGATTACTTGTTTGGGTCTCTAACCATTCACTTTATTATTTTATTTGAATATTTTCTCTCTGTGTGGTTACATCTAAAGACTTTTTCAGTTTGGTGAATGGAACATGGTTTCTTGCACATGCTGGGCAAGGTTTAATAAATAAACCTAGCCCTTGGATTTTTCAAGACAGTATGTTAGATAGTTCAAACTGGCTGGCCTTTTTATTTTTATAAATTCTTATTTACCTATCATCTATCTATCCATCCATATTATATATATTTAATATGCATGGGTGTTTTAATGCATATGCGTGTCTGTGCTCCATGTGCATGCCTAGTAACCTGGGTGTCCTGGGATTGGGTTTACAGATAGTGAGCCACCCTGTGGGTGCTGAGAATTGAACTCCATCCTATGGAAGAGGAGGTAGTGCTTAGAACCACTGAGCCATCTCTCCTGCCCAAAGGCTAGCCTTTAACTTGAGTCCTATGTGCCTCAGTCTCCTGAGTGTTGACATTACAGGTGTAGGCCACTGTACCTAGCTACCATTGAAGACATGAATTAGTAATTTCAGCATTCCACATTACGAAGTTAGTCCTTTAAACTTCCCTCCGGCACATGATACTCACTAACTAGCCAAAGGGATCACCAAGACCTGAAATGCGGTACAATGGCAATATGCTGCAGGTATCAATATTCACACCAGATTTCATAGACAGTACAAAGAAAAAGGGTTTAAGATCTCATCAGGAATTTTCATATTGACCACATAAGAATGATAATTTTTATTTATACTGGGCTAAATAAGTTACCATCATTTGTCTTTTGACTTCTTTTTTTAAATTAATTTTTTTATTGGATATTTTATTTACATTTCAGATGTTATCCCCTTTCCCCATTACCCCCTCCACCCAGAAACCCCTATCCAATCCTCCCTCCTCCTGCTGTCTTTTGAGTTCTTGATGGATCATCTTGCATGTTCAGGTTGGCCTTGAACTCAACATGTAGCTTAGTTTGGTATTCAACTCCTGATGGTCCTCCCGCCATCGTTCTGAGTGCTTGAGTTACAGACATGTGTGTCCATGCCCAATTAACAAAGTGTTACCATACCCAAATAATAAAACACATTACTGAAATAGATTCAGGCGAAATATATTCAGGTGAGCGTGGAATGTGATATGAAGCAGAGCGTGACCTTGGCATCCCCGTCGTTGTCGTTCTGCTTTGCTCTGTCAAGTGCAAGGATTATAGATATGAATCACCATGCCCAACTTCATTTTACCTTTTTAATATGACAGTTTCAAATTATAAATGTGGCTTGCTACATCCTCCTTCTGGACAGCATTGCTTTTAAAATAGCAATATGTTCCGTATGTTCAAAATGGTTTTAGAATCCCAGATTCCTTGATCTATTTGAGGAGCTGAGATTACTTTAGAGCAATGTAAAGTACAAATGTGGACCGACTTCATGATCAATAATTTTTTTCCTGGTAGAGTTAATAAAAGTATTAATATTGCATGGGGAAGGGATTTAGCATTTCCAGATGGGAAAACTTTAAACCAGCCAAGGCTGTGTCCGTATTACCATCGTAATTATCCTGTCTGCTATGTATAGATGAGACTCATGTAAACATTGAATATGTTTTAATGGAAATTTGTCTGACATTAAAAAATCATTACCTTAAAATTTGGGCTGTTGATACAAATGGTCTTGGAGTGAGATTTGCTTTGCGTGGGTGATGAGTTTGCAGCGACCTGAGTAAAGATAATCAAGAGGCTTTCCACCCGTGAATCACATTTTCATCACTCAATTAAAGGAGACCAACCTCAGTAGCAATTAGCTTGCTTCTTTTTCCATTGATATTTCTTTATACACATGGGAGAAATTATTATTTTTTTTATAAAAAGTACTGATTCGACAAAGAAAAATATTTGACAAAGGTTGCAAAAAAGATTTTAAGATGTGAAACATAATTGGATGGGAGAAAATTACTCAGTGAAGCTTTTAAAGCATGCATTTGTGTTACTGTTAAAATACATGACTGGTTAAGACAGTTTTTTTTTTTTTTTAAGGTCAAAGATGAACACTGTGATGTCTAGTTAGATTTCTGGAAACTACAGTCAGTTAAAGCTGGCTCATAACAAGGTCAGGTGACTAACAAGTATGGTTGAATAAGACATGAGAGTGAGCTATGATTTCAGATATGAAGGTACCAAACCAGCTGTGGATCTAAGTATGATAGTACATCCATACAAAACCGCACAGACCATTTATTATGTCATTATTATTCTAGAGTTATTTTATTTTATTTTATATGCACAAGTGTTTTGCCTGCATGTGTGCATATACATCACATGGGTACAGGATTTCGTCAGAGGCCAGGAGAGGGCTTTGGTATCTTGGAACTGGAACTATGGATGGTCGTGAGCCACCATGTTGGTGCTGGGAATGGAACCTTCTGCCAAAGCAGTAAGTTCTCTAAACCACTGAACTGCCTCTCCAGTCACCTATTTATTGCATTTTGCATGTTTACTTGATAAAAACTTTGAATTTTGGTTGATTCTTGTTTTGTAAAGTATAGTTCAGGATTTGATCTGCACCAGAATCATAAAAGTGCATGCAGAACAGAGACTTCTTATCGTCACACCAGAACACTAGATAGCATGTTCTGAATGTGGTACCTGGAAGTCTGTACTGTCACTTCATTTGCCTTCTAGTGACAGTACACCGATGTGAGAACCTCTGCAAGGGTCTCTTTCTCTCCCTCCCCTTCTCCCTCCTCATTCGTTTTCTTTCTTTTAGATTTTCTTTTAAAGTTTTGTTTTGTGATACAAGGTCTCAGAATGTAGACCACGGTGACCTTAAACTTACGATTTTATGGCCTTGGCTCCTAATAAAACTCATCATTATACCCAGCTTTTTGTTTGTTTGAGACAGGTCCTATTATGTTGCCTTGACTTATCAGGAACTTTACTGTATAGACCAGGCTGGTCATGAACTTGCATTGATACCCCTGTCTCTGCTTCCTGGGTGCTAGGATCACAGGCTATGTTACCACATACAGATTATTAAAAGTTCTCCCATCCATCATCACCCATCTATCCATCCACCCACCCACCTCCCCCGCCTCGGCATTCATCTAGTCTACCCACGTGAAGTGGTAGTAAGTTATTCTGCTCTTAACTCTCTGGTGATTGCCTGTGCACTCCTTGTTACACATGGATCCAACATTTTGGATCCATGAAAACACACACACACACACACACACACACACACACACACACACACACCCTTCTATTTTAGTATGCCTTGAACAATGCAATGGCTGGGCACTTCCAAACCTCCTCACACTCTCCACTCCAATATTCCTGAATTATTACTTACTAAAACCTATTTCCCATCCTGGCTGTCACAGACCTAGGCCTGCAGCCTTTTTGGGCCAAACTGATCACCAACTTTTCCATCTTGAAGTGTCTCTTATCTCTTCTCTACACTCCTCAGGGCAGGACCTTCTCCTCCACCCCCCCCCCCCAGCAATGGCAATTCTCCTCCTCCCTTGCTTTTCCTTGCCTGTGAACTTCAAAGTCCTGCCTCTGTCTCCCAGCCCAGCCATTGGCTGCCAGCAACTTTATCAAGTAGAACCAGCTGAAGGCAGGAACCATCAGCGTCTCACACATAGATGTGGGAATTCTCTTGTAGTTTGGGAACCCAATTAACATAATATAACCAGTAAATGGAATCCTCAGTGTCCACCATTCCATCCATCCATCCCTCCATCCATCCATCCATCCATTTATATGTGTCAGTATATTTGTGTTCCAGTTCATGGTGGGAGGTCAGAAGATAACTTGTAGGAGTCAGTTTTCTTGTGCCATGTGTTTCCCTGAAGGGATGAAACTTAGGTCCTCAGCTGTGTCATATTACTATGTCTTTCCCACAAGATAAGGTATAGGCAAACCATTTCAGTAGTTAGAGATGTGAATGGCACTGCAAGTTCATCAGGACTGGTCTGTAGGTCTACTTAGTTCTCACTTCTTTCAATCCACAATGAATACAGAGTTTCTCAATGATTTTTGGTAGTGCTGACTGGCAACAAGCTTTATATCAATAAAGTAAATGTGAGTGATCTACCTCCTGGATTCTGGGTGACAGACATTTTCTTGGTATTTGTAATGCTGGAAACATATGTGTTAAGTGAACTTTTTGTCCCTGGGGTAGTGTGTCTGCCATGGGTACACCAGATAGACTTGTCTCTGTGGAGTTATATATGCTGTGAAGTAACACTGTATATACTGCTTCATTGGCGACGCCTACAGTGATCTATCAGAAAGCGAGGAATCAAAATGGCTTAACTATGAGAGCTTTTATTATCTCAAAAAAAAATGAGCAGAAAACAAAACATCAGGCAGGATAAAGTGTATGTCAAGTTAAGTGTCATCAAAAACCTGAGTATATTTGGCTTTGTCCCAGAGCTCTGTCCTACCTGTTTGCTAGATGATTGCCATTTATTGTCAACATTGTAACATTGTGACTGCTTTCTTGTCAGAGTTAGAGATTTGTCTTGACAATAGGCCAAAAATCTGGGTCTTTCCCCTTGTTGTTATCGGCCCACTGGAGGTAGAGATGAGCCATCTTACTGTAAGAGTTGAAAGGAGGGCAGACCTGAGGGAGGTAGTGTTCAGATTTTCTATTTCAGGCATATAAAAAAAAAAGCAGATTGTGAGCAGCTAACACTGGACATTCATACAGGGTCTTTAAGCAGAGAAGATGGAATGATAACAGTATTTATTATATTGGTCTATCCAAATATGCTTTAAATAGTTCAACAACAGGTATCTTACATTCTAGAGGCCAAAAACCCAGTAGTTGCTCATCCACAAGACTTTGCGCCTCACAGTCCAAATTTGGCCCCAGAGTCCTGGAGGGTGTCTGGAGAGCCACTGGTCCCCAGACTACACTAGAAGTGGAAAAAGCTTGTGCTAATATTAGCATAGGAAGCAGCAGCAGCAGCAGCAACAACCAAGCAAATTAACTCAGCAGCAAGAGGGAAAGCCAAGTGTGCCCAGGGTGAGATAATCTACCTTCTATGTCCTTTTTAGTTAGGACATCTTTAATATGCCCTTTTTAGTTAGGATCTTCTGCCTGTTACCAGAGGTGCCACACACATTTGAATTGGGTCTTCCCAACATCAGTTAGGCCAAGACAATCCCTCAATGAAGGACCCATGCTATGTGATTCTGAGATATGGCAAGTTGACATTTAAAAACAACTGTCATGGGGGCTGGAGAACTAGCTCAGCTGTTAAGAGTATGTACTGCACTCCTCTAGAGGACCTGACCTCAATTCTTAGAACACTTGAAAGTTCCCCTGGCCACCGTAAGCATTGCACATATGTGTGCATACCTTCCCCCCAGATACACATAATTAAAGGTCATAGAAACAGGTGCCATGCAAGCTGCTGCCACTCCTAGTGGGCTGGGCCCTTCCACACCAGTTATAAATCATGACAGTCTCTTAAAGACATGGCCACAGGCCAGTCTGATAGTGGCAATTCTTCAACTGAACTTTTTCTGTTTTTCCTGATGTTTCTCTAGGTTAAGTTTGACAACACAAATTCCTGTTTTGAATGTATTTTTATTTGTGCTACAGCTTTGTGACTGTATGTATTTTCTTCCTAAATAATTTTGAGATTTATTTAGAACTTACTCTCTGTACTCCTCCTTTTGAGGTAGAATTTGACTTTGTAACCCAGGTTGGCCTGGAACTTATCTGTGTATCCCAGGCTGTCCTAGAACTCATAGTAGTCTTCAAGTTTTGCCTTCTGAGTGTTAGATTATAGGAATGCATGGCCATGCCCTGCTTGTCCATCTAGAATTTTCTTGTATATCTAGCACATTGAGTTTAATTGTGAAGATAAGTCAGAATTTACCTGTTCCATGATTCATTATAACCGTTTGGTGTCAATCTTTGCATGTGCTCTGTATTTATTGTAGACCAGTGATTCTCAGTCTTTCTAACAGTGTGACCTTTTAATAAAATTCTTCATGTTGTGGTGATCCCCAACATAAAATTATTTTGTTGCTATTTCATAACTGTTATTTGCTACTCTTATGAATCATAATCAAATATCTGCTATACAGGGTCTGATATGTGACTCCTGTGAAAGGGTAGTGAGACCCCCAAAGGTGTCGCAACCCATAGGTTGAGGACTGCTATTCTAGACTCTCTAGATTTTTCATGTGGAATTTGGGGGGCTATCACAGTCAACAACTACTTTCTAACTTGGTTCTACCAAGTCACACTAGAGGAAGAAATGACCTTATCCCTCAAATTGATAATATACTCTATGTTCCCCAATAATTGATGGTACATTTTAAAATTTATATCACTATGGTGACATTAAATCATATACTATAGATATTTTAACTCATTTGTACTGATCACTTGATTTTGAACATTACTCCTTTTGGACTTTTGATTTCAGGACCATTCTGTCCCGTCCCCGAGTGCTGGGCTAACAGTCACGTGCAGCTATATCCCACCTGCACTATTTTATTTTCTTGAAAGTTTATGTCTGTGAAGTTTCATATTCTGCCTGTTTTTTTGTGGTATTCTAAATGCTTTTTGAAATAAATTTTAGGTGTTATATTCTGGATGGTTGGCTTTTTATGTGAAAACCTTTGGTGCCTGCTCTTATTTATTTATTTTTTACATAAAAATTGTTTATCTTTCTTCATGTCTAATTTGACTTCTATCCCCCTCTCCCTCTCTGCTTTTCTCTTTTGAGGCAAATCCTACCACGTGGCCCAGGCAGGCCTCAGTATTCTTGCCGACCCTTTCCTAACAGCTGGGATTATCGTCCCATGGAGTCCACATCTGGCCATGCACATAGAACCTTTGTATTCTAAATGTTTTCTCGTGGCTAAAATCAGGAAAGAGCCGATCGGTAGTCTCAGTGGTTCAGATCAAGGTGTTTAGAGTTTAGAAGATTATGTTTGACTCTAGGCTTGCATTATTCACCATTCCTGTTTCCTATGGAGGAATAGTGATGTACTCCCATCCCCCAACCCTAAGCACACTTACACATACGGAATTACAGGACTCAAATGCACTTACAATGAAAAGAAGGGTAGCACTAAGAGAGGAGCATCAGCAATGCTCTCCCCCTCCTCCCCACGTCTCTTGTTTTTACAGTTTTCTCCTTAAGAGAAATTTGGTTAATATGAGCATTAGTTAATTCATATTTTCTTACAGTGCAGTATGATCCTTAAATCTATTGGCTGATTTCTGTAATTTTCCCTTACTGGTAGTCATATTTTGCATATGAAATTGCTACTCACAGGATTTATTTGTAATTTACACAAAAATTCTTATAGCCACTCTTTTGTTTGGTAGATTGTCTTCATGTTTGATTTGCATCTGTTTATGTTCTTTGTATGAGTCATTATGTCCTTTGTAAACTGATGAAAACTCTTTCCATGCACATTTATTAGAACATTTATTGATTTAATGAATCCGACGCTTGTCAGGTGTGCATCTGCGTGAATTGTTGTTTGTGTATAACATAAGCATAGCTCTTCAGACAGACTCTGTAAGTCATCATTCCATTACCATAAATATATATCAGTCAGTAGTTTATCTTCTGAGGCACAACTACTATAAGAAAGGGGGTTTTGATTGTAGAAATTTCAGGTGGCAAGGCCTTTGTGTTCTCTAGACACCTTTAACTTAGTTTCCTAATGCTGACTTTATAGGAACAATTCAATTGATTTGATGGCTGCCTAGAAGTCATAATTCCTTTCTTGGAGGCAGTATGACAAATTGTGAAATGTTGACCGAAGTTGTTATATCATTAGACCTTGTCTTTTAAAATCCAAATGTCATGGAGTTACTGATTAGAAGAGTTAGCATTTTGGAGGATGCTCCTGAAGGAGTAGGGGGAGATGTGAGGAATGCTAGATTTCTCTGAATAATAGCAGAGCTCCTATTTCATGTGGTCCCTTGCTGTCAATGCAGGGTTATTTATTCATATATGTACGTGTATATTACAAAACCAGACAGCAGTAAGAGGTTTATACTTAACTGTATTTACCATGTTTTAACATGACACATTCACATTGATTTTCATTGGCATCAGTCTTCATCCCTCTTACATACCCTTCCTATCTTTCACATAGTAGGTTTAGTTTCACATAGTAGGTTTAGGTTTAATTTCACTACCTAATAATGCATGCTTTCCTCTTAGAAGTTTTAATTTCTTCCCAAAAGTTAGAAATTGTACATAATTTCTCATTAGCTTTTATTTTACTGCATGTTTTCTGTTGATTCTCAATAATTTAAAAAGCGTTTATCGGTTCTCTCATATGGCCAGATCACAAGGTAACTTAGCAGAGCTGTTTCTCTCTCACTTCCTTACCCATGCTGAAGACATTTTTAGAACTCCCCCTTCCCCCACTCTGGGCCATATCTGTGGAGGTCCGATTCTTGATTGCAACCTTGAGTTGTAGCCTTTGTTTTCTGGGTGCTGTGTTCTGCTTCTTCTGTTGATAGAATACACCCATGTTGCCAGTAAGAAATTGTTTTGAAGATCTTATTTTCCTCCATAATCCGGGCATGTGTAAAAAAATATCTTTACTTTTTCAAGTGTGTGTGTGTACACAATCTTTGAAAACAAGAATCTAAGGATTGTTGGGGTGATGTAATGGTTTTGCTGCTGTTAAGTGGCTCTCTGTTGAGCCTGAAGACCTAAGTTCAGTACCTGGAACACGCATCTAGAAGGATAGAAGTGACAGAGTAACGTTTGTTAACCCTCTGTTTATTAAACATGATTTGAAATGAGTATGGCAGAAACTTAATTTTTTTTAATGTCCAAACTAGTGATTAGCGTAATGGACCTTTGCCATTGTATCATTTCCAAATACATAGTTTCTTCTAACATTATGTAGTTGGAAAAAGTCTTGATATTTTATTAAAAATCAAAACAAAACAAAAAACCTTATAAATGGTCTTCTATTTTTCCAGTGCTTTGAAAGCACTCAGGAAGCAGCACACTGGGTCTCTCCTGTTTCACGTTGGTTACAGGATTGGTAGCTTCACATCCAAAATACACAAGAGATGTTTTAAAGTCTTTCCAAGCTCAAATTGATTTTTTTTGTTAATATTGGGCAATATTTTATTTGAAGAAATATACATTTAGTGGTCACATTTCTCAAACTGCCTTGGCAAAACAACCTGTCTGGGCTTTAGTTTTTTTGTGGTTCACTCTTTCCTTGGTTATTGAAGAAGCACTGAGGACCAGGCTAGGCAGACCACCCAAGCCCAGGACCGACTGCACCACAGATCAGACCAGGGATGCCACTGAAGGCAAACTTCGTGTGTTCTAATATTGTAAGTGCCAGTGTGACTGTAAAGATGGGAGCAGGGAGGTGTGAGCACATGTCGGATGGGAACCAAATTCAGATCTGGTGGGAAGCAAAAGAAAGATATTTTGGTGTAGGGAATATTTAAAATAGCAAAGTGGGAGGAACTTATGGCCATCTTTTTATTTTATTTTTTTAAGTTCTGTTCCTAATATTAGGTTTGACTATCATGATGGTTCATTTTTTTCTTAACTATTCCTGTTAATGTCATGAGGTTGATAAACAAAGTAACGATGCCAGCCAAACGTGGTTTTTCCTCTGGTTGTTAAGACAGAGGGTGGAACTCAGAAGGCTTGGTTGCTCTTCACACTCCTCAAGTGCTTGCGGTGCAGTTGAATTTAGGCTTAGGCACGCTGCAGTTTTCTACCTATAAAATTGAAGCGCTAACTGTGAGTTGCAGACCTGCAGTGAGGTGTTAGTGAATTGATCCTCTAAAGGATTTAGTTGCTTATACATGTAATCATGAGCTCAGTAAACAAGCTTGGGTAATCTCCTTTAAACTTGTAATTGGATAAGGTTGAGAGTAGGCCAACGGATGGCCACATCCTAACCCTGCACACCTATTACTTTAGGAGGCTGGAGGGAGTCGCCATTGTGCTCTCATTAAGGTTTTTCCACAGGAAGATTATCTTGGATAATGAAGGTGAGCAGAGGGGAATTACAGAATCCTCCTACACTCAGCGGTGCCAGAGTAATGATGTTTGAGAGGACTAGACAGGTTTAGGGATGATGCTTTGCTGTCTGTGAAGACGGAAGGAGCTGTGAGGTCATGCGGTGGACTCTAAAAATGGGAAAAACAAAGGTTCTTTCCAATAGAGCATCTCAGGGGAATGTCTTCCTAATGAAGCGTTTAGTTCTGGTCAAATCCATTTGGAATTCTGCCACGAAGTTCATAGCGACTTCTTATAGCAGCAGGGGAAGCAAACACTCACAGGCATTCCCATTTTACAGAGAGGAAAGCAAGATGTGGGCGGCAATCTGATTTGCTGGAAACTGAGACGGTGGAGGGGGTATTTGAGGGACTCCTTGGCTTTATGATAGAATAGTCCCAGAGGGCGGGAATCCAAGCCTCATGACTGTGATACCTTCTTAACCAGCCGTTGGTGTTGGTCTCCTGCCTGTAATTATCCTGGCCGCTGAGCTGTGTCTCTCAGGGAGCTGAAGCCCACACCCCAGCTCTCTTCTCCTTCAGACGCCTTTGGCTAGATAACCCACTGTTTTTTACCAGAAGTCGAAGTCTTCTGTGGTGGTTCTTCTCCTTCCTCATCTTGAGAATTTGTGTGTTCTTTTCTTCTCCTTCACTCATTTTAGTACGGGTTCATCAGGAAACACAACCGGCGCTCTCCCAATCGCTACCCGAGCAGCATACTAATTTTTGACTCAGGACAGTGCCTCCTCTCATGTCTGTGCACTTGAAGGACTGCAGACAGAAGCGCATTCAGCCGAGATCGCTAGAGAGAGCACTGCTCCTGTTGCCATTATGAAAGCCTCTACAGTTACCTCCGGCTTCCCTCACGACCTTCATGGTGGAGCAGGAGGCAGGAGGCAAAGCGTTCCTGTGTGCTCTGCCAAGACAGACTTCATGAATGCTTTTCTTAGTTTAGAGAAACTCCCGTGATTTTGTGTGCACATCAATGCACTTTCCAGGAATTTATCCGCTCACAAGCCCCTTGCCTACATTTGAGGTAAGGAAGCATAATTTTGGAGATTGGGAACACTTGTCAGAGTCTCCTGATACGAGTCTCAGGACCTCTGTAAAGCTTGGTTTTATTGCATATACATGTACATTGCGCGTATAAAAATTGAACATTTAATAAGGGATATGCTGAATATCAGAAATTTAAGACCTGAGTTGGGTTTTCCCCTGCCCTCTCTCTTGCAGGACATTGACCCCAGGGCCTTTCACATGCTGTGTGAGGCCTTTGCCGTTGGGCATCTCCATTGACCCCAAAGCTGTGGATTGAAAAGTTCTTTCTCAGGTCTTTCTGTTGTTGGCAGGAATGACAAAAGAGTACACTAGGATTAAGATTACGGTGCACAGTGTGTGTCTTTTTATGTTATGTGAACAAGGTTTTATTCAACTAGAAATCTCAACTGTTATTTTTTATAGGCACATATGCAGAGAATTTCTTATTCTCCCTCATTGTACAGGAAGAATTTGGTATAGGTGGGGCAGCACATACTTGCAGTCACAACACTCAGGAGACTGAGAGAGGGAGGTCGTGTAATTGAAGTTACTCTAGGGTAGCCTGTTTCAAAAGACAAAACCAAACAAAAACACTCAAACCAAAGAGAATAACTTTTCTCCAGTCTGGTCTTGTATTATAAATTATTTAATCATTCCGGGTTAAAGATTAAACACTTCATTGGCTCCTTGTTCACACTTTCTATTTTCAGCTTTTTCCTTCTTTAGTTTATTTTCATGGATATGAGTGCTTTACCTGCATGTGGCCTGATGCCGAGGGGGCCAAAAGAAGGGGTTTGGATCCCGTGGGACTGGAGTTACAAGCAGTTGTGAGCAAAGAATCAAACCTTGGCAGCTCTGGAAAAACAGCCAGTGCTTTTAACCATTGAGCCAGCTCTCCAACCCTGATTGTTTTCAGCTTTTTTTTTTTTTTTTACAGCAGGATTTATTTGTATGTATATTTGTTTGTTTGTTTATTTACACGTGTGTGTGTGTGTGTGTGTGTACACTTGTACATGTGCAGGTACCCGATGAATATGAGTGTATACACATGTGTGTCTGTGCATACAGGTGCCTGATGAATCCAGATTAGGTCATTGGATACCCTGGAGCTGTTGCTCCAAACAGAATTCTGGTTCCAGGAAAGAACACGTTGTGTTTCTAACCACTGAGTGATTCCTCCAGTCAGTTTCTAGCTTTATAGTTCCAATTACTCGTACCTTTATCACACCCAAGCCATGCAGGGTGCCAGTGCAGGTTCAGTCCAAGTACTTGGGAGGCAGAGGCAAGAGGCTCTGCATGAGTTCAAGGCTAGCCTACTCTACAAAGCAAGGTTCAGGTAAGCTAGGGCTGTTAGTAAGGCCCTGTCTCAAAAACAAATCAAACAGATCCTTCCCACACCCTCCAAAATGCATCTGAATGAATATAATGTTGCTGCTGCAAGAATCCTGAATTTATTCTGCCGAGTAAAATTTTTCTGCCTTTCAAAAGTTCATCAATAGATCCCCATGATTCCATACGCAGACTAAGATTTGTTATCATTGAAGCCTTCTGCAGAGAAGCAAGAGGCTGGTTGTTCCTTATATCACGGTAAGAGGAGACAGGCTCTCAGAGGCAAATGGCTTGGTAAGCTGGCACAGAGCTTTTCAGAGGAAACAGTAATTATGTGGGGGAGGGCAGTCCTGATTGTGAAAGAACACAATTGGAACAAATTACATTTAATGATCTAATTGGCATTTATTAGCATTCATGAGCCAGGCAGGTTACCATCTACGAGATAGGAAGGCTCTGTGGGAGCTGAGCAGAGACATCAGTCATTCAGGTAGAGCAGTCCCCTTTCTGATGTTAGCCTCTTGGAAACAAACAAAAAAACCCTCTTTTGTTTTTCAAAATTCAGTTTGACTATGGAGCACCTAGCATGAGTGACTCCATTTTGCCGTGGTATAATCTTTTGGACCTAAATAGTGTAGTTCAAAACTGGTCTTTAGACTTTATTTACTGTGACTGGATACCTGGGACCAAATGAGCAGATGCCTGCATAACAAAACCTCAGACGGCAGGAACATGCATCATTAGTTTTTGCTAATTATGATGGCATTGGACTCCTTTAAGGTTATTTTAATATACTTGACATCCTGTGTGTTTATGCCTAGAGCTGGTGTTAATGCTATGGGAAGGATGAATGCACACAAGGGGACGAATGGGTGCTTTCCCTTGTACAGAATGCACCGTGGCTGTGCTGCTTTTTCAGGGCAATGGGGACTGAAAGTAAAGCCACATGCTATGTAAGTGCTCTGCCAGTGAGCTATAGCCCACAGACCCGTTGTATTTATTTTTTCTGAACATCTTGAGACTGGTTGTCCAGGCTGGACTCGAACTCACTCTGTAGCCACACTGACTTTGAATTCGAGATTCTGTCTGAACTTCCTGAGTATCGGGGAGTAAAGGACTGTGCAACCATCCCCAACTGTATCTAGGTCTTAATTCTATAAGATAATCAATACAAGTATTAGCTGTTCTTCTGTATTCATAAGAGAGAACAAAACCACAGCCTTACCATTTTTGGGGTCAGTTCTGTCAATTCAAGTGTGCTCTGCATCTGTTTCAATGAAATACATATTATTCTGTCTGTGAGGAGTGCTGTGTGTTGGGTATCCGGTAGCCCTAAGGTCATAAGCACTGCTACCTAAACTGGTAAGAGGCCAAAAGCTGTTTGTTTAGGAGACACGTTTCCTAGATGGTGTTCAACTGTAATGGCTGTGTTTTTCAAGCTTAGATTGTGTGGTCCTAACTGTGTCGCCTAAATTTCATCCCACCCCATCTAAGGCTAGGCTCAGAGTAGGACCACTCTGATCACTAGTCACTGTTGTGGTCTGATTGTAAACTGTTCCCCAAGGCTCCTGTGCTTGAAACACTTGGTTCCTGGCTGGTGGCGCGGTAGGGGTCGTTGTGTCACCTTCAGGAGGTGGAATCCTTCTGGAAAAAGTGAAACATTGAGGGTGGGCCTTGAGATTTTTTTTTTTTAAAGCAGGGTTCCAGGGCTCCTTCTTGACTGGATACAATGTGGCCAACTGGCTTCCACTCCTACAGGAAAGGAATGTATTCCTTGAACGGTGAGCCAGAATAATTCCATCCTTCCTTAAATTGCTTCCTGTTAAATTGGTATTTTGTCATAGCAACAAGCACAGTAGCAAAGTCACTTTAAGAAACACACACACACACACACACACACACACACAACACATATAATAAAAATTGGAACTTCTTTATGACAACAAGCACAGTTACAAATATAGCCATTTTAGGAAGTATATATTTAAAATAATAAAAATTGGGACTTCTTTATGACATTTAACATTTTGTTATTGGATCAACATAACCTGTTGTTAGTAAGTTCTGGTATGCAAATTTAACATTATTTTAAAAAGCAGGAGAACCTGTTTTAATTTAAGCCTATGAGACTGACGTAATAACCATTACACTGTGAAAACTATTGGGTTGAGTATAAGCAAAAACTTACAGGTTCCCTGGAGCCATGTCATAGCTTTTCTGTTTGACAAAAGTTAACATTGAAATCTACCACCCCCACTTGAGGTTCGTGATCCTAAGAAAGAAAGAACTAATCTTTTAGCCCTTTTCTTCTAAGAGTAGCCAGAACCAGGTAGTGAAGGGATAGGACCCAGAAACAATTCCTCAGGCAACTCCAGGTTACTGGCCTCTTGATCAGAGAGTTTGATACTAGAGACTGGGCTTAATCATTGTGTTTTGCCAAAAGGATAATCAGTGGAGAAGCCACACGTTCAGCAAGACTGTGACCCACCCTACCGAATGGTTCGGTTGGTAGAGGGGAAAGACCAAAGCAACTCCAGTCTTTGAAGGCCATCAAAGCAATACCCTGAAGTGACCTGACTCAGAGAGCAAAGGGGTTAATTTTTAGCCCCATACTTGGACCTGAACACCCAGGAGGAAAATCCAGCCAGAATGGCATAGCTGAGTTCCTAAATCTTCAGAATCAGAGGTGGCAGTTCTACTTAAGGAAAGACGGGTCCAGTTCCATTTCAGGTCTCCATTTCGGGTGACCTTTCTGGAGCCTGTACACTATTCAAGCAATAGATGGCTCCTCAGATGGCACATCAGCCCTGAGCCCTGAAGAATGGAGAAAAACAAATGGTGGATTGGGCCACAGATCCATTTGAAACCTCCTTTTGCTTCTCCTTTTCCCCTCTCAGCCATCTGCCCCTCCCTGCACATTTTTGCTGAAAGGAAATCTACACCAACAGTGGGAAGGCAAAGTCCATTGTGAGATTCTCTCTAGAGGAAAACAGTTCTGGCACCTTCAGATCTGTGTGGACCTGTGAATAATTTTTTATGTCAGGAACTTCGATTCCAGACATCACGAGCCTTGCTGCCACAGAGCAGGGTACAGTCAGAAACAGTCATCACCCCACCTCCATGGAAATGTGGTGGACTGGCAGCGGGGAATGTAACCGAGCAGGCTTGTTAGCCATCTAGAAGTGAGTGTAAAACTTCAGAAAAATAATCAGGGCAGTAAACTTATGAAGTTGGTTATTTTGGAGAAATGGGACATGAGGGGATGCATTAAGAACTTTCATTTTTGTCTCTTCTCCTTAACCTTACTGCCCCCCAGTCTGTTAACAATGTCTTCTTTTCACCTGGTGCTCTCTGTAAGACCTCCATCTCATGTTTATACAAAAAGAACATTCAGATTTTGCCTTAGGACGTCTGAGATCCTGAGCGGCTTCTAAAAGGGACAGGAAGAGGTGGTCACTGAGGAGGAAGCTTAGCACCCCTAAAATTTACTACCTGTGGTGCCAAGTAGTCTCGTGTGCCCCATAAATGCCCTTCATGTAGTCTGGGCACAGAAAAGTTGGGATTTGAGTTGGACATGTCCTTACTTAGGACTGGGCAGGAATGCACCTGTTAACGTGTACCAAACAACCCCAAAAGTAAACAACTACCATCGAGTGAAGGACACAACAGTGTTTGAGACGAGTCAGCATAGGGAATATAGCATCTGATAGACGGTTCGTTAGAACCTGAGAACTGGCTGAGCAATTAAGTTTGAATCCATTGTAGCCTGTGTGTTTTGTAATTTATCATAACACTCACACACACACACACACATACATATACATATGTGTGTGTGTGTGTATCACAACTGACTTAGTTGAGAGAGCATATTTAAGTTAATTTTCTCTTTCCACTTCATCCCCTGCCCCCCTATCCTGAAGGCCAAGGGAGGGTGAAGGCCACAGCAAGCTGTTCACATATGGCACTGATAAGGGATTGCAGTGTATGGCTGGGACTGTCTTCATCTCCTGTAAATCTTTTGATGGGTTTTGAACACAGTTGTCATATTTAGCAAGAAAAGGACAAAGCAACTCATTATTGAAGAAAAGATATGCTTTGGTAAGAAACCATCATTTGCTATACAGAAAATGTAATGACAAAGTTACTAAAGCTGCATTAAAACACACACACACACACACACACACACACACACACACCACACTCACTCACACACACGATTATGTTTACTGTTTGTGTGTGCCAGGGTGGACATGGCAGGAAGGCAGCAGCACATATGACATGACTGATGACATGTGAGTGTGTGTTTGCGTGTGTGTTTGTGTGTGTGTGATGTCAGAGTCATGTGCAGGGGTCATTTCTTTCCCTCCACCCCTGCCTGGTGAGCTCCCTGCTCTGAAGCAGAATCTGACGGGTCATGTGCAGTCTGTCCTGCTAGGCTCTGTCACTCCTCTGCTCTGCATCTGTCCTGTGCTCTGAAGTTCTTCACCTCTGTTGCAGCATTGAGAACACGAGGCCTACTTTATTTTTCAAGTCGATGCTGATTCCCTTTTTTTTTTTTTTTTGGAGCCAATTAAAATACTCCACAGTTTCCACAGCCTCTTGTGGTGTAACTCTCGAATGATGAGACATAGCTGTACCGAGCAGTTGTTTTTCAGAACCATTTTTTTCCCTGACTGCTGAAATCCACTTTAAAATGATGTATACTTGTTTTTTTTCCTCTTCCATTAACTTATAATTAATGGCACTACTAGTGAAACAGAATTTCTGGAGTTTAGGGTTGAATTTTCATGATAATTAGATTTGACAATAAATCAATTATGACAATTGCCACAGGCTTCTGTGCCCTCGCCAAAATTCTGTTTTTAATATTTTTATTTATTTATTTTTTTTGGGAGAATTTCATATGTGCATATGTGCATATGTGCTTGATCCTATTCATTCTTTCTCCCCTAACTCTCCCATCCATGTTGTCATCATTGTCTTTCCGTTGCTTCTCCATCTCCTCCTCTTCTATCCCGTTCTTCCTCTTCTCTTCCTCCTCCTATAAAAATATTCCACCAAGTCCAATTTTGTGTTGTCTATATACTTATGGGTGTGGGTGGGCCACACACACAGTTTGACGACAATTCTCAGCTACTTTTGTAGTTCCGATCTTTGTAGTTCGATTGTGCAGGGAGGTGGGAGTGTGTGCCGGGCAGTAGATTAAGGATGGCAGTGGTGCATGCTTGGCCCCATTCTTTATATTCAGGCTTCGTTGCATGTGATTGCATGCAGAGGAGGATGAAGCTTTAGCAGAGGGTTGGTGAAAAGTCACTAAGCTAGACTCTTCTCGATAACTGTGGAACAGCACTCAATCCGGCTCTCTGAACACTGTGAGGTCAGCCTTGATTATATTCAGCAACCGAGATTTGAATTGCTATAATATTTGGTTACTTTCTGACACAATTGGTATCGTTTAAAGGTTTGTTCTTTCCAGTCCCTTTGGGGCATGGAATCCAGCTATGTGCTCTGCAGGAAGGAGAGACGGAGCATGGTTGATGCAGAGTATTGTCTCCAGCAGGGAAATTATGTCAATACTTCTAAGTACAAAGATTTATGTACAAACCCCATACGATTGATTTTTCCCCAGCTTTTTCTGAACACTGCAGTGTGATGTGAGCTGTATACTCACCGGAAGTGGCTGGGGCAGTCCACCTTAGGAAAGCACGTCAGTTCACTCTAAATCAGTGGTATTTCTGCAGCAGATGATTAACTTTGGTGATTGTATTGTTTTACAGTGTGCGTACTAGAATTATCTGTAATGCAGCTTGGGAGCGGCAGACAATAATCAGATGCTATTTAACATAGTTTACTGATAATAGGCAGTAAGTTATTAATTCTCACCCAGCTTCTCCATTTGATGGATGTTCAAATGTTACTCTTCCCCTTTAAATACAGAGAGTTTCCTTTACGTGAAAAAATCAGTATATTATGATGAAATTCCCTTCCTTGGAAAACAACTTAAATGTGTTTGATGAATAAATAATTTTTATCAGTAGTTTTTTTGAAAATACGTGTTTTATGAACTTTGCAACTTAGTGCAGTTGGCTAGACCTATAATTCCAGAGCCATGGAGACAAAGGCAGATGGATCCTAACTTTCAGGCTGGCTTGGGTTATTTAGTAGATACAGTCTCAAAAATAGGACAACAAAACAGAAAAAAGAAAAAGAAAAAGAAGTTTTACATACTTGCCCATACTTGCCTGGGGTTCTTGAGTAAAGGCTGGAAACTGAGAGGCTGTTTACCCTTTCCCAGAAGGCTTTGGTGAGGCCTGTACAACAGGCCCCAGACTTGGGAAGCCCAAGCAAAAGGATCAATAGTTCAAGATCATTCTTGGCTCTGTAGTGAATCCAAGGCTAGACTGCCCTCCTGGAGACCATGTGTCAAAACAAACAATAAAGAAATGAATAAATAACAGTAAAAATCAAAGATTTTGATAGAATTATAATATATTATTGAGTGCTTTGGTGTCAGAGAACAAAAGAAGGCTCAGCCCTGCCTGCCCTCACCTCCCTCCTTCCCTCCCTCCTTTCCTTCCTCCCTTCTTCTCTCTCTCCTCCTTCCCTCCTCCTTCCCTCTCCTCCCTCCTTCCCTCCCTCCCTCCCTTCCTTTGTTTCCACAAAGTTTTCCTTATGTAGTCCTGTCTGGTCTGAAATTTCCTGTATGGCACAGGCTGCACTGGAGCATTATAGTTCTCCTGACACAGCCTCCTGAGAACTGGGATCACATCTGTGCATTAGCAAGGTGGCCCACCTTAAATTTATGTTCTTGAGACATTTAATGTTTTATAAAATTTCCTTTTGAAGAATTTTGTGTCCGCTTTAACTCTTAAATCGATAGTTCAGAATATCTCCAGGAATTTTTATTTTTATTTTTAATTTGGGGTTAGCATCCATCTGTGTAATATGATATGCCTGTAAATATCAGGGCCAAAAGCAGAAACTCTGGAAATGGTGATTGTCTATTCACCCCTTTCTTCCCCGGCTTGGAATGAACAAGTACAACTCAGTGAATTGTTATTGTCCCTGTGACTATTGATTCTTTCCTCTCTCCTCCTCCATCAGGAGGGCACATTGCAAGCTTTTCAGGGGAAAACATAAGTTAGAACCAGTCAAAGGTGTTGCGTCATTTCCTTCCAGAGGACCATATACACAGCACAGCGAGAGGGTGGGGCAAAGTCTGTAGGCTTCTCCTTAACACTGAAAACAAAAGGTGGTTGGTTTAGAAAGGATCTTGTCACTGTTGTAATGTCATGTGTAAGAATCCCAGTGTGTTACATGATGAAATGGTGACACACGGTGACTTGGGAGATAGTACTTCTCCCCTCTAGCCATCTGTCTACACTTCATTGTTTTTATTAATAGAAAATTTACTATTCTTTAGAAATATTTGGAAGCAGTACAGTCAAGCTATATTATGATACCTTTAAACCTGATGATATAGGCATACTTGATGTAGTAGTTTGTTAACAGTTAAAAGATAACGTTTGTGAATGTACTACCCACAATTTATTATTGGTTGATGTGTATAAACTATAGCAATTTTCATATGTCTATATGGTTAACAAGGGATGCTCAAATCTAAGCAAAAATCTTGTTTGACTTCTCATTGTTAATCTGGGAAAGTATTAGCTAAGTATTTCTTCTGAGCATGAAAAACATATTAACAGTGAGGTTTGTATTTGAAATTCAATTGTAATTTCAAGCCTTCACTGCTAATGCGGTTCTTAATTAAAGCAAAGTTAGTTGATTAAAAGATATGTTGGAAAATTATTAGTTTATTAAAAAACGAGTTCTGCTTCCCCCAAAGCAGTATTTCCTGCTTCACTCCGTCCCAGGTTAGGACATGTGTCTTCAACTTTGTTAAATTTGCTAGTAGCAGTTCTGCCAGATTTCCACTGGTCTTTCCAGGTTATAAACAGTGAGCTTTTGTATCTTGGGTTTTTTGGCTCCAAAATGGCACTGCTTGTGCTTGTGTTGGTGGTATCAGTTGGACGTTTGCTGCTTAAAACAGTGTCCACAGTTACTGTCTGTAATTGTAGTTTATATGCAAGCTCTTTTTCAAAGCCAGGAGAGCTGTCTAGTTTAGGTTTTGATGGCTCATTCTCAGAAGCTAGCAACTGTGGAATGCTTTCCCTGTGGTTAATATGGAGTTAAGTTAGCTGTGGGTTGGTCCTGGGTCTGGAACATCTCTTTAATTCGCTTAGGAATACAGCAACTGAGCTGTTCTCTAAACCTGGGAACCTCTATATCTGTGGCTGTCCAGAAAGAGGGTATAGGTTGTTTTATTAAATGATTATAATCAACTGCTATGTAAGATGCTAAATAAAAACACCACTGAAAGGTTTTGGTGTAATCAGTTCTACTGACTGCTTTGCACGTTTCCCTCCCCACCCCTCAAGTCCATTTCCTAAGTACAGTTTTATTGATAGAACTTCAGATGGAATCTCGTTGAGCATGGAGGCTGCCTTTTCGTGTTGAAACACAATGATTAGCATTGCTAGCCACTGTGAAACGTATTGGAGATTGCCAATGGTGTCTCAATTAAAAATCCCCCGGAACAAAGCTCTGCTTACAAAGTTGGCTTGGGCACAGTGGACTGAGAAAGTTCCCTCGCCAAGGAGCAGGAAAGTCCAGGAGTAACTTTTGCACACTGCCGTCTCACACAGGCTTGTTGGTTCCAGGAAGTTCATTGAGATGGGCAAAACCACCAGAAGTTATGCAGGCTCTGTACATGCAGGTGCCAAAGGCACGGACACTGCTTGTTGGTGGTCATCTCCCTCAAACCACCCCCCCCCGTTTCTGCTGTCACCTGTTGCCAGAGGGAAGAAGTAGTAGGCCCTTGCTTGAGCTTAGGGTTGAGTCCTGTGTTTGGAGGGTGTCTTGTGGATGAGGAGTCGAACTTTAGAAAGATGCTTCCCTCTATTCCCCGTAACATTTCTGCGTATAAAAACCAGTGTCATTAAAAGTCACTTTGTCATTGTTGCACGTGCAGGGCATGTGTAGTTCCAGATCAGAGCCGCATGAGCTTCTTGGGGCCTAGGGAGCTTGTGAAGAAACAGGCAGTTCCTCTGTAGAGGTATCCATTGTGAGCATGCTGTAGTGTAGTGGTAGTTCGTGTGAGCGCTGCTCTGGGACTTTCCAGGTAATCACTGTATCCCAGCTCACACTTGCCAGCAGTGTAGTATTTTTATGATCCTCCACCCCTCTCTCTAGATGAGTACTTGAGACCCTTCCTTGTGCAAGAAACTGTAGGCACATTTAGGCGGCATGAGTCAGACACAGCTCTCCGGGCCAGACAGTCCTTTGTGTGGTTAGAATCTGCTCAGTTTTCAAGCCTGGCTCCTCCTCCTCTGCCTCAGCATGCTTAGTGAAAAGGGGGTGGGGGGAGGGCAGAATGCTCCTGCACTCTTGCTACCTGCCACCCTCTTTCCGTGTTGTTCTTCATTAAGAACTGGGACACGTGTTTGGATCTGACTTTCGGCCAGGGTAGATGGGTACTCTATTTTTGGTAAAATAGTTCAAAGTACTGTACTTTGCAAGCTTGTTTTAGTGCATTTCAGCAAAAGCTGTTAGCGCATCGTGGTCCACTTGCCTCAAGGTGCAGGGCCCCAGTCCACAGTCTGTCTTCAAGGAGGCGGATTCTGCATTTCTTTGGGAAATCAGGTTGAGGAGAGAGCATTTGAAGAAGAAGCGTAGTTCTGGATTTAGACCCCACCTCCAGTCCTTTCCTTATACTCACCTATGAAATCTCCCGTTCTCACCGCCCCGGGAAAGACTTCATCTTTGACGAATCTCATGTCCTTATTTTGCAGATTCCTGGTAGTTTTCCTCCTGAGCATGTACCACAACCGTGCCTTGTGTGTGTGTGGGTGACATTTGACTTGCGCTTTTGTACCTGTGCTACAAGTCTCCCGAGCCTGTCCTGTATATTTTGATTTACCACCTTTGTCAGCTTGGAGTTGGTCTTCAGTAATTATTTCCTCAGTAATTGGTTGAACGGATTTACGAGTTGCAACCATTCATGGCTGGTTTAAACCAATTAGTCAGGTCACTCTCTCATTCCTTCTGTTCCTTCTAAGTTATTTCTTTCAAGGGCTCCATGTCTGTCATGTTCTCAGTGTGCAAGCTTCTTAGTGTGCTTGTAAATTGGTCCTTTTGGTTATAGTGGGCCAGTTGCTAGGAAGGGTTCCCTAGAGCCTTGTACATTTGCGGTTCGAAGGTGCTGGGTGGTGGGTATTTGAGCAGGAAGGTCTGGGGCTGGAGCCTGGCAGACAGGAGCACAGCCCACATCCATGAACTCTGTGTCATTTCTCTAGGTGGGAAAAATGATCTGAGACTTTTCTCTTGAATTCTAATGAACATGTCTAAACCATTATCCCATTTCCATTTTTAAGTGACAGCATTTGGTGAAGGAGCTTCAGTGATGTTTGCCACCTTAGGTGTTAGACTGAGGAAAGGTGGAGGTACTCCAGCCTGGCTGACTTAAAAAGAACAAATGGAATGTTACATTTGCAAGTCCATTCATTAAGAGTGATACATTAATCTGAACATTGTACTTCCTCTCCCCTTCCCTCCCCTCCCTTCCCCTCCTCTCCCTTCCCTTCCCCTCCCCTCCTCTCCCCTCCTCTTGTCTGCTCTCTTCTCTCCCCCCCCCCCAAAGGGAAGAATCTTTCCTTGCAGCCCACACTGGCTTCCACTTTGGAATTCCCCTGCCTCAGCCTCACATCGGGCTCATTTTGGCTTCCCGGAGACTTTATAATTCTACTTTGGTCTTTTATAAGATCTTTGAAAAATGGCATCATTAGCTGAGTGTGGCAGAACAACCCTGTAATTCCAGTCCTCAGAAGGCTGAGGCAGGGGAATCTTTGTTTCCTCTCTCTCTCTCTCTCTCTCTCTCTCCTCTCTCTGTCTCTCTGTCTCTCTCTTTCTTTTGTTTACACAAAAGTCTGTGTATGAATGTTTTGCCTGCATGTGTATGTCTGTGTACCATGCATGTGCAGTGCCCCCGGGAGCTAGAAGAGGGCATTGGATGCCCCGGAACTGCAGTGATAGGTGGCTGGGAGCTCCATGCGGGTGCTGGGATTGGATCTGGGTTCTCTGCAAGAGGAGTCACTGCTCTTGACTTCTGAGCATCTTTTCATTCCCAAGTCTGGGTCACACTGGCAGTTTGACATGATGTCAGGGTCATTCATCTTTTATCTATGATGTTCTGTATCAGTTTTCCCTTTGGGGTTCATTAGTCTGCTTTTATGTTGTACCCTTGTTTGCCCAGGTATCCCATTTCAAAGTTAGGTTCTTTATTTTTCTACTTTCTAAAGAAATGATACGAAACCTTTCTTTGGCATCACAGTGAGTCTGTCTGCTGCTTCTCTTCTGGCAGTGGCTGCCTTTTCCTGTCCAGGACCACCCAATGGGAAGTAAACCTGATAGCTGTGGGTGTAGCCAGATTCCTCTACCTCCAACCTCACGACCATGAGTCCAGTAACTGAACTTCCAGCCGTTGGGAGGTGGAGGGCGGAGTCTCTGGAGCTTAAGTCATCATTGTCTAGTATCATGTACAAAGCCAGCCTAGGCTGCAGGAGACCTTGCAGGCATCAGTTACTTGTTCTGCTGCTGTGGCAGTGTGCCTGGCAGAAGAAGGTAAGAAAGACTGTAGTTTAGCTCACAGTTCCAAAGTGCAGTCTGTGAAGGTGGGGAAGCCCTGACAGGAGTCTGAGGGAGCTGGGCACATCCTTTCCGTAGTATAAGCAGCAGAGGATAACGGGCTGCTTCTCAGCATGCTTTCTCTCTCTTTTTTTTATTCAGTTCAGGATCTAAATGCATGGAATGATCACCCACAGGCAGGGTTGGCTGTTCTACTTCAATTAACTTAATCCCTTGCAGACATGTCCAGAACTTATCTTCTAGGCCACTCAATATCCGGTCAAGGTGACAATATCAAGCATCAGACTATCTCAAAAAGAAAGAAAGGAAATCCAACATAAAAGGCAAAACTAATTTTTTAAAATTTGCAGTACATTAATATCAATACTTTTGAATCGATAGCTTTTTCATCAAAACTTAAAAAGATGGATTGTTTATAGTGCATGATTTTGACACCACTCTTAAATTTTGTTAAATATTTCAGTTCTTCCAATTTCACTCTTTATTACAGATAACTGTGTTAACTTTGATATACAAACTAACAAGATGAGAAGTGTCCAAAATGTTCTTTGATGTGGAACAGGGCAACTCAACAGCTCAGTTTATTTTGAGCTGCCTTAAAGCTACATAAATGTAGGGGCTGGGAAGACAGGTGAATTGGTAAGTACTGAAGCCCTGAATCAGATCCTGAGAATATGCACATATGTTTGTGTGTGTTTATATATATGTCTATGTCTATGTACATACATATATGTGCCTATACATAAATATATATATGTGTGACTGTGCACACCCACAGAGATAGAAAATGTATGCACATACATACATACAAACATACATATATACATGCCAGGCATATTGACACATTTACAATCCCAGTGCTAGGGAAGCAGAGATGGACACATTCCTGGGGCTCTCTGGTCCATAGGAGACCCTGCCTCAGTGTCTCCTAAAGGACACCTAACGTCATCTTCTGGCTCCTGTCAGTATGCATGTATCAGTGTGGAACCCTGCTCATACGAACGTGTGTATACTCACATATATAACAGTGGTACTCAGGCGTCAGACCTTTTAGTATTCAGTCTGTGTTAAACATTAACTTTCTGTTAATTGTTGACAAATATTCTAAAATGAACTCCCCAGGCCCATTTAATTCACCAAATACTTTTCAACATTTGCTTCTTGTCCACCTGCTTTGACAGCTATGAACTGAGAGACAAGGTCTTATTCTTAGAGGAGGTGTGCTTTCATACTTGTTGCTTAGAAAAATCAGCACCAAATAACATCAGACATCTCCTTTTATAAAAGTCACTTAGGATATAAAAGGTAGTGGGGGAAAACCTTTTTCTCTTCATATTTGCCTCTTTCACAATTGGTTTAAATCAAATGATGCTGCCTGCTGTTCACCTGTGCTGTGCAAATTTAATCAGTTATGGAAATGGTAAACTAATGAAGGACATCTGGACAAAGATCTAAGCTCTGGACCAGGTACAGTATGATGTAGGGTACACTGAGAGACTTCACTGCGTGTTAGCTTTCTTGCCTAGAAGACGAGATGAAAGATGATCCTCTTGGCAATAGAGTTTTTGAGTGGTATAGAAGCAAATTTTACTTCTCGATTTCTGGATAGACTACTTTTCTTCATACTGTTCAGTCATCGCTTGACTCGTGAGTCCCTTTCATGAATCCCTCCCAGATCAGCTGCCTTCGATGGCTTCCTTTACTTTTTATGTGATGAATGTAGAAAGGCTGTTGACACAGATGACAGCTTTAGTTTTCATGACAGCTTGCAAACTTGAAACATAAACACACTCAGTGGTTTTAACAAAGGAGAGGAGTGCACACTGCAACAGGAGATCGCGGCCTTTCAACACGATCTGTCTTTTATTAGATGGCTAATTCTTAGACAAAATTTATCTTTGTCTGATTTTGTTCTCTTTATGATACAGGGTCACTGTAGTCCAGGTTAATCTTGAACTCACAATGTTGCCAGGGATGGACTTGAACCCCCACCTCCTTAGAACAGGAATTAAGAATGGCATTGTGCTTTGATCCTATGAGCAAGGACATTTTATAAATTTACTAATCAAAGGTGAAGTATCACAATGGAGAAATTATCATAACTTCTTAGCATACTTTGTAACTTATTAGCTTTGACGAGCAAAGCTTGCTCCATGGGCTTTGGCTCATCTGAGGCAGTGACGTTTTTGAACAAGAAATGATAGATTCTGTCATAGTGGGAAGCAATTTCTTGCCCATAGCAAGGTCAGTATGAGAAGTCGTGTGATTTTGGAAGATGTTGGGAGACTTGACTTCACATCCTGATAAAAAAATGGATGTTCCTTTGCATGCTCATGGTGAGCATAATGACATACTCCTGAAATCCCAGAATTCATTGGGCATGTCTCAGAAAACCAAATGGATTAATACATTTATTACTAAAGGGTGTGTAGCTGACTTCTGACTTCTCTTCTGTCCTAACCCTCTGAAATCAAGGCTATGTGTGATGTGGACTTTCTGTTCCCATTTCTTAAATTTTTGGATTGGGCCACAGCCACAAGAGACCAAAGTCAGAACACAACGTCACTCAAGTTGGATTTCTTGTCTTAGTTTTTAGTCTTCTGTGCAAAACAAGGAATATGTTGCCAGCTGTCTGAGGAAAGTGTAAAGCAGGAGTCTAAGGCAGTGTGCTTTTGATAAACATGTCTGGCTTGTGTGTATCTTGGAAAGTCCTTGTATGTGAAAGATGACAGGATGCTCTGTTGTAGCCTAAACAGAATGGCCAGTAGACAGCTCCTTTTGATTTCGACTATGGAGATACAGTCATCTAACAATGAGAAGTGTTGGCTTTCCACATGAATGTTTTCCATGTTTGTGGATGTGGGTGCTGGGAAGCCCGAGTTAAAGCACTTAGCACTCCGTTTGGTTTATATTTACTGATAACATTCTTACTATAACCGGTTCCATGGTTTTCCCCAGTCCCACAAATAGGCCTCCTCATCCACAGTTTTGCAGTATAGATTGGATAAAATTTGTCCTCCAGAATCTCTCACTAGAAAAATCTCTGAAAATTAAAACAAATTTATTTTGTAAATTTTGCCTCAATATATTTAACGACAAATCAGTGTGAAGGAACCCGAGGTTATTGAAGTTTGCCTTTAAGCAAGTTAATGAGAAATCAGGGCAGCCGCACATATCCTTGTGATAGCGTTTGCTCTCGAGATAGCATCTGACTATGTAGCTTACGGCTGGCCTGGAACTTTACTCTGTAGAACAGACTGGCATCAGGCTTGTGCTTCTCCCGTCTGTGTTTCTCAAATGTTGAGACAGCAAGTGTGTACCACTAAACCTGACTCACCGTGGTTGTTTTATTGAGACAGGATCTCATGCAGACCAAGCTATCCCCAAAACTCATGTATATGAGGCTGGCCTTGAACTCGTGCTATTTCTACATCACCCCTCCAGTGTTACAGTAGTTCATATTTGTTTTAGTTCCAGTGACTCACTGGGATTTGATGTAACACACATTCTAAACTATGAAACTTTTACAAATGAACTTTCTAAAGTATGAACAATTCGATGTTTCCAAGCGCATCTGGCTACTAAGATTTCACAGCAGAGAGATTCCTGCAGTGAACAGTGCTGCTCTTTCTCAGAGCCACTTTGCACAGTGAGAGCAGTGCCTACTCATTGCCAGCAGTGGACATGAAATATGGCTCCCGAAAGAAAGAAATAGCGATTTAGTGTCTGCTCCTCAGAAAGGTTGGCGTGAGAATCTAGGAAGCGGACTACATTCCATGTGAAGGCGAACTGAAGAAACACAAAGCCATCATTCTTGTTTACAGAATTCAGTGTACATCACTTGTAATTTTTATAGCCATCTTTCCACTGAAGCTATAAACGGACATTGTGTTCTGTACACATTCACTAAAGAGGGTTTTAAATGATTCTGAAAAGAAACAGAAGATGGTCAGCCCGACGTTTGCATGAAGGCCCAATTAAAGCACTGCTGGTGCTCAGTATATGGCTGAATCACTTGGCTTGGCCCTCTGATTGTGTAAGTTGTCATTTGAATGACAAATGCAAACACAGACAACATTGACTTAGCAGATCTTAGCTAATTTTTCTTGTTGTTGTTGGAACTATAGGAGCTGAGACTGAATAGTTCTCATGAAAAAAAAAATGCCTTTTTATTTCTGGTCTGTGGTCAGAGGTGACTGACCCCAAATGGGTAAAGATATGGCTTCTGATATGTTGTCAGTTCAAGTCTCTAATGGGCAAGGGAAAGTCCAAATTGTTAATACTAGCACCTGTGTTTCATTTTGTTGAATTTCCTTTTGAGACAAGATCTTACCATGTACTTCAGGCTGGCTTCCAACTTGCTTGTAGTAGAAATTATTTAATCCCAAATTTGTTGCTGTAAAATCTCCTACCCGAAGTGAGACCAGTAAAGGAAGACACAACTCAATAATTATGGTATAAACAGCACGCTTAGATTGGGCAGGTTTACCACTACACTACTCTAATCCCCAGCTATGAGATCTCTTATAACTTGCAGTTATCCCAGGCCGCGTCCTTGTCCTCCAAGCTCCGGCTCCTCCGTCATCGGCTTCCTTCTATCTCCGGCTTCCTTCTGCCTGCTTCCTCCTGCTTCTACTTCTTCTCTCCTTCTGTCTCTTTCTGCCTCCTTTTATATCGAATTCCTCTCACTCTCTCCTCCCCTAAGCCTTTTTCTCTGCCTCCCCTTCTACTGCCCAATCTCTGGCTCTAGCCTTTATTCTACAGGTTTTAATTGGACAGAAGGTTTACAAGATGTCATCTGTGTACAGATTCAATCATCTTCTGCAGCCCCTCCCAGGAGGGTGGAACTAGGATCAAAATACAAGGCTGAGGCTATCCACAACACTTGCTGGCCTCAAATTCAGTATTATGTCAGCCTTCCAAGTACTGAGATCAGAGGTATCACACTGGGCTCTTTATGAGCACTTTGTAAACAATATTTTTTTACTACCAACCAACAAACAAACCAGATGATGAAAAACCCTTTTCCGATTTTAAAATTCTTGATTAAGTAGCCCTTTTTAAAGCTCTTAAATTGTTCTATGATTGGTTGACTTTTATAACATTGTCACCAGAAGTCAATTCTTGAAAAACTACGCCTGGAAATAGATAGCGGTATTTACTGTTATATCTCTAACTACACTAAAGGACAGACATCGTGGCTGTTGAAGCATGTACCAAGTAGCCCATCAGTTTCTTGACTCACAGCTTCCCAATTTGCGTGATGTATATGAGCAATGTGTCCATGGGTATTATCACACATGAACAGTTTAATATCTTTCCCCTCTTGTTCCAGCTCTTATCATAGGAGTTTTCTTTTCATATCCAGTTATGATGACTTATTTTCTCACCGGGTCAGAGACCCTACATTCCGTACAGACGTGGCTCCCACGCTCATCCACTGTTTCCTTCCATCTGTTTCTTTGCCAGTGTCTGGAGAATTCTCAGACACCGCCTGCCCTCTCCTCTTTTCAAAGCCTCCTGTGAGTGGCTCTGATCACATAGACATTTCCTTACATTCCCATAGTCTCAACAGCAAGCAGTAGTCATTGCCGAGGAAGAAGGGGAACACGATTTGCTTTGTTATGGAAATATCTTTGTAGGTATCTATAAGTCTTAATGGAGCCTGTAGTTTAAATGATATTTAATCTAAGCATCATGAAAGTGATCAAGGTTTTGAAAATCAAGCCACAGCTTCTGTTTTCACTGAAGGATTTACTTTTGACCTCATTTGGATGTTGATCTTCCTATCTGTTGGTTCATGTGAAAGTCAAACTGTCTCCTCACGGTTCTTTTTTTGGGATAGAGGGTCGAGGCCGGGAAGCCTCGGGGGAAATTCATCTTTCCCCTCTCTTGTACTTGTAGCTCAGTTGCCCTGCTGAGAACAGAAGGGAAGGCTTGGGTAATGTAGATGGGGGTAGCAGTTCTTCCCTTTGGGCTACCTCCAGCAGATTGTGTCATGAGGCTCCATGGTTCTTCATGATAACCGGGGCATTGGTGGGTTGCTGAAAACCCCAAAATCATTTCACACTAATTGTTTGAAATGTACTTACCATTATATAAGTTGGTTTTCCCTTCCTAATTCATGGCCCTAGAACTATATAGTTTGTTCTTAGATCCTGTCCCCAGTATGCAAGGGTATATTTTTTATCTCACATTAACTGAAAAAACTAAATGCTAGATGTCCTGTGGTGAGAGGGGTATTGACATTCTCATCATTAGATTTTCTTTATATTCTGTATTCTGGGAAATTTCTTCACTGAATTTTCTGGACCTGTAGGTAGATTTGTCTTTGGGAATAAAGAGTGACTTTTGTGGATTTTAGAGTTTTCCTGTCTCAGTGAATTTGTGCTGCCAAAATCAAGGATAGCAACACATGGGTTTACTCTAAGCGTGCAGTGTGTAAAAAAAAGAAGCTGAGACAATGGTGTATTTTTGCTCATCTTAAAATTTAGATCACAACAAACATGATTAAAATATGTAAAACCACCTGCCAGAGAAATCTATTCCAGAGTAATGTTAGTATTATTCTAGAGTCCCAAGTATCATTATCACCACTA
Organism: Mastomys natalensis; assembly: GCA_021653895.1. Classification (NCBI taxonomy): domain Eukaryota; kingdom Metazoa; phylum Chordata; class Mammalia; order Rodentia; family Muridae; genus Mastomys; species Mastomys natalensis. Next base: position 1,873,870 of record JAJTUV010000495.1, on the reverse strand, counting down.
CATGCTATGGTCGATTGTTATGACATAACTCCATCTTGGACAGAAAGATGTGATGATTATGAGAACCCCTTCCCCTCCTCTCCCCTCCCCCTCCTCGCTGACTGTGCAACCCAGGTTGGTCATGAGCCGGAGCTCCTGCTTTATCCTCTCCAATGCCAGGGTTCCGTGTGGGCATCAGCATACCCAGCTGCAGGAATGTTTTCATACACTTGATGGCTTACTGGTTGTTTCTCTGCAGAAACAGCGCTGTAGTTAGATTCCAGTGTGTTCCTGCTCAGCTCCCGTTGGAGCCTGTTAGAACAACGTATGTTCTGTAACTTATTTTATGCATATTTATATGACCTACAAATATTGACCATCATGGCTTTGAATTTCACCTTCTGTTTATTAAGCATTTATAATGTTGCAAATACCGAATGTAGTGTTGTTCCTCATGCTTTTGCGCATGTTGAATTATAGATGGATAGATTTATAAACAGAAGAAGATGATTGTCTTCATTTCACATTATAGAGTGTAATAAAATTTTGTTATCATGATTTATTTCACCTAAACTATAAACTTAAGTTATGTCTCTTCATCTGTTCCTAGGAGTGAAAGGCAACTTAAAATCAGAGCAAAGGTACATATCATAATTTGGCTTAGGTTGTTTGTCTTCTGCAAGGCATAAAGTATATCTTTTCCTACCATGGTTTAAGAATTATTCAATGTCATGGCAAAGGAGCTATATGTTTTCATATTCCGAACACCTTTTAGGATATATGTATATATCTAGAATCTGGAATACAGTAAGATACCCAGAGCAACTAGATCTCATCAGGGAGATAAGCATTAATGAGAGTAATGGTCTCTGAGGGCCGGGAGGATGGTTCTGTGGTTAAGAGTGTACACCAACTGGTCTTCCATATGATCTGAGTTCAGTTTCTAGCATCACATCAGGTGGCCCACAGATGCCTCTCTTGGCTTCCCTGGGTACCTGTACACACATCACACACACACACACACACACACACACACACAGACACATACACACACACACACACACACACACACACACACACGTCCCACAAAATAAAAACAGTTAAGCCAGTCAGCCAATCAGTCAGTGGAGCATTTCAGGAAGGTTTGGTTTGAGGAGAGGTGTACTGAGGCCAATTAGCACTGAGTAGGTCAGTTTGGTCAGTGAGGTAGAAGCTCTGAATGCCTAAGAAAGTGAATGGAATTTAGTGCCTGAAGGATGAGATAAAGGTTCCCAAGTTTATTAGAGTATACACTCTCATGTGAACTGTAGAATGTAATTTTTGCATTAAATTTATTGTTTCCCCCTATGAATATATTTAATAAGTACTAATAAAGTGTATTTTAAAATGATCAATAAACAAACAAAAAACTAAAAAAAGCAACAACCAATGAATTACCATCCCATCCTCCAAAGGTTTTTCCTAGTCTCCATTGCAATATACATACATGCAGAGTGGTAGCTCCCATACTGGTAGCTTTGGCCATACACCCTCTGTGTATAACAGGATATTTTTTTATGTATTATTTTCAACAGGAATGGGGTTATAACCTGATTCAGAGTAGTTTCACATAGCTTGTATTGGTTCTACCATTCTTGTAGTGGATATACTATTATTTAATCAACTCTGTGAGCATTTTAATAATGTTTACTTTTCCAAACATAGAAGTGAGCCAGAGAGATGATTCAGCCAGGAAAGATGCTTGCTCTAAAGTTGAAGACCTGTGTTCAATCCCTGGAACTCACACGATAGATTTCTACGTCTGTGCACTTGCCATGCACATGTGAATACACACAGACAGACACACAGACACAGACACAAAGACGCAGACACACACACAGACACACAGACACACACACACACAAATGTAAGAAAAGGTTTAAAAAAGAACCAAAGTACCTTTAAGTAGTTGTCTTCTGTATTTATACAGTTGACCTAATCAGTTTAGAACCCAAATCAATCTGAAATAAGGAGATTCTTACTTTTGGATTCTAGAGCAGTGTTACAGATGCTGCTTACATGGTTCACATGAGAACTGTGGCTGTAGACAATTACTGAGGTGTGTATTTTCTAGCACACAGATGCAAGGAGTCATTCATATCCTTACCTGTTTCTTACAGCTCATGGCCAGTTTTCACATGGAAAATATAAATTTTGTCAATTTTCAAATTAATTTTTTCTTAGATTGTTTCTCCTGTGATAATCAGTAATTTTTCAGATAGGAGGGGTGGTGCACACCTGATACCAGCGCTTTGGAGGCTGAGCTCAGTGCCAACCTAGGCTATAGAGTAAGGCTATTCTTGCAAACATCTAAAAAGTATCAACAACAACAACAATAACAACAACAACAAAACTAACCAAAATGCCAGCATAGAAGCAGGCAGGTCTTACTGAGCTCAGGGCTAGTCTGATCTACATTTAGGCTTGCAGGTCTACTTTGACCATATCCCAGATAACAAACCCAACCAACCAACCAACCAACCAACCAGCCAACCAACCAACCTTAACAGAAATAATCAGTAAATATGAGAACCAAGGCCTGGAATATGTATGCCTTCAATTATGGAACAACAGGATAAAATTAATTTTCATATTCTTTTTTTGTTGATAGTAGAAATGAATTTTATTTTGTTTTCAAATTTAGGGAATATGTTAAAATAAAAGATTAATTTATGGTTTTGATCATGTAAAATAAAGAATCACTTGCAAGCATTTTGGATTCTGTGATTAACTGGAGACTAGAAAGATACCTACGGATTCTATCATTCAAGTGGATATGTAAAGAAAAAGAAAAAAACACCTTCAAAGAACCTTGAACAACACATGGAGTTTTCAGTTCTTGAAGTTACATAAAGGAAGCCTTGGACTTGCTGTTTCTTTCTGTCTTTCTGAAGGTAGCAACTCACCTTACTCTTTAGCCTAGGCTAGCCCTGAACTCATGATCTTCCTAGCTCAGCCTCCTTAATTCTGGCATGGGCTATTATTCACATCTCTAAAGTAAGAAAATAAAAGTAGGATTTTTTCCAACCACATTTCACCTCCAGTATCTACATGATTCATCTTATGAGAGCTCATAGTTTTCCCAGGTTTCTTGACTTGTTCCCTTCCTCTTCAGACTGAGAACCTGTAGGAGTTTTCAGGCATGACGTTAAGAGATTTGGCCATTCCTTCTTAATAATTACTTGTCATTCCCAATTAATTGAAAATTATCTTCAAGTCCTATAAGGAAAACCGTAATTATAAAGTCAACTTATCCTTATAGGATGGGAAGGCTCATTCCTATTGAGCCAATGAAATCACCATGTTGCACAAGAAGCAAACACCATCACGAGGAGCTTGTGGACTCCTCCAGAGATCAGAGTGAATCAGATATTGTTTCACAGTAGTGTGTAAAAGCTATGTCCTCAGAACTTAGAAATAGCTTAAAAGAAGGAATATAGGTTCTCTCAGCTATGCTTTAGAAAACCATATTCAAACAACAGCAATGTCTAAAGGGGTATCTACAGTTAGATGTCCCTCACCGGCTAAATCTGTCCCATTCGTTCTTATGTCCTTGGGTCTGAGATCAACAGTGTATTTTCTGCTTCTACAATGAGAAACCTACACGCCAGTGTTCCACTGAGATGCACATCCAGACTGTTGTCAGAGTCAGAGTATTGTCAGAACTCGACTCTCCCTTCCTAGAACCAAAACAGCTGCCTGTCTTAGTTGTTTATGGCTTTGAGGCGTTGCATAGTCAATGCCATAAGAATGAATTGTATTCATTGATTGAATGCTCATCAGTTAACTTAATGATCAAAATATGTCAGAGTAATTGTACTTTTTGCTTTAATCTTGTGAGAATATAACATTTTCAAAAAGCTCAATGAGCAGAAAACTTTCCTTGATTTTACTAAGGCACTCACAACTGATCCGGAGACTGAAATCTGGGGCGCACGCCCTGTTGTCTTGATGTCTTCCTAAAAGACTGCATTCCAAAAGGAAGTGAGAGAAGTGTTGGGGAGTCTGTGGCTTTCTAAACCCAACACAACACACTCAGAAGGCTGGAAGACTGACTTAGAGAGACAGACGTTTGTGGCTCTCTCCTGTATTTTTTTTCTGGAAACCTATCTACTTACATTTTTTTTGAAGTTATTCTTAGGTCATAGATTCTGTTAAAAGTTCAGAATTGTATCACTTGAAACTCTAAATTAAGTCACTATTATATTCTATATGTCAAATTCCCTAGGCATTAGGCATAGCATGAAAATATAGATTAAACTTAGTATTCAATGCAAATTAGGATATCCTTGATTAACAAATCTGTAAAATTCAGATGGTTTCAGTTTGGCAAACAAAAATATTTCCTGCTGGCTTAACACAATGAAAAAAAAAAAGTCATGGTTTGTGAGTTAAAGGTTTAGAATGAGATTTGATGAGGGATCCTTCTCTGTGAATTTTTCTACAGATTCTCTCTCTCTCTCTCTCTCTCTCTCTCTCTCTCCTCTCTCTCTCTCTCTGTTGTGTGTGTGTGTGTGTGTTTGTGTGTATGTGTGTGTGTACACTCATGCATGTATCCAATGTGTCCTTAGATCAGCTTGCATGTGGGTGTCCTAAGCCCACTAGAGGAAACAGAACTTCCTCATTCCTTTGCAGGACGAATGAGTGAGTTATTTCTTGCATAATCATTTTCTAAATATCCAAGCTGTACTCTATGAGCCACCATGAAGCATGGAACAAAAGCTTTTAATAACTGTCATAGGAAAGGGATTTAATATGTTTTTGTTTTATATTTTGAATTTAAAGTTGTGTGTGTGTGTGTGTGTGTGTGTGTGTGTGTGTGTATTTACAGAGGACACTTTGTGTGTTGGTCTCTCCTATCTTTACTTAGGTTCAAGTGATTGGACTGTAGTTGTCAGGCTTGAACAGAAAACAGTTTTATCTGTTGTTTGTTGGTCTGTTTGTTTGAGATAGAGAATTATATAGCCCAGACTGGCTTCAAACCACCATTCAGTACAGCATGACCTTTAACTTGTGACCCTTCTGTCCCCACCTCCAGAGTGTGCTGCCATATCTAGATACAGCATCTCCTGGGGAACAAACTTGGGCCTTCTTGTCTCAGCTGCATCTTCAGTCCTTGGTATCTGTTGCTGATGGCTTGCTCTGTGAGCTTTCTTCTCTTACCTCATGAGGGGAGTTTTTTTCATACAGCCTTTAAAGGGAAGCTGGGGAGGTATTTTGAGGAGACCTAGTATTATCTGTGGCTGTGGAATTTTCTTTCTACTCAGTCTTTGATGTGAGGCAGGGCGCAGGAAGTGGAGAAGTCATTTTCACTGATCAAGTCTCATCACACAAGCAGCTTTCCTCTGTGTAACCCTCCGGACAGCACTCAGCAGTAGATGGTATCTCCCTAACCAAATAAGCAGCGGGGGAATCTCACTCTCCAATGCAGAGCACAGTTCAAGCTCACCATAAGCTAAATAAAGCACATCCTTTGTCTTTATGCATGGTGTGCTCTTCAAGTTTTGAATGATTGTTATTATTTGTAAAGTCATTTTGAGTAAGTTTATTTAGCATTGAACAATGAAAGAATTTGTAGGTTATAAGTAAGCATTAATTGTACAAATATAGTGCTTTCTGTGGTAAGTGCACGGAACTCTTCTACTTAAATATGCTGTTGACTTTCGCAAGGCACTAAGACATTGTAAAAATACTAAAGACAAAATCTTGGCTGTTAAAGACAAAACAACAATATTAATCACAAGGAAGAAAACAGGCCTTCTGCATTCAGAGACCAATGGGTGAAGCAGGTGGGAGTGGATCCTTCAAATGGGTGTGTCATTTCAAACGGTGACTGCTCTGGCTACGAGCCACAAGCCTGGGAAGAGATAAGAAAAGCATTTTTTCAAACGGCACATTTGAATCAAGATCTCAGAGGCAAAAGTAAAGTCAAGGAGGCAAAACACAGAGAGAATTCCAGACAAGGACATGGCACGCTCAAGAACAGGGTCTTGCCCAGGAAGAAACCAACAAACAAAACCCCAAACCAGAGCAACCCAACTCAGATAGCTCAGCAGCAGAGCTCTTGCCTGGAAAGTGTGACTGGCAACCCGAGACCTGCATCTGATTATTGGAACCCACATAAAGCTGGAACGAGAGAAATGACTTCCCACAGTTGATCCTTGGCTTTCATTTGCATACCTTGGGAAGCCTCACTCACTCATTATATACGCACAATAATAATAATAAATAAAAGTTAAAACTACTTGAAAAGAACGTTTTTTTATGTTTGTTTATTATTTACGTATATAAATGTTTTGTTTGACATATGTGTGTCTATGGCATGCATGTCGTGTGCCTGTAGAGGGCAAAGACATCATTGGATCTTCTGGAACTGGAGTCACAGAAGATTATAGACTGGGATCCAAACCTGAGTCAACTGCAAGAGCAGTACTTGCTGTTAACTGCTAAGGCATCTTCCCAGCACTGGCTCTCTTTTGTTTGGTTTGTTCTGGCTGGGTTTTCCGGAAAATACAGAACAGTGATACAAGATGAGGGTGAGACTGTAGGCAGAGTGCTGTAGGGCCTGCAGGTGCTGCTGAGAACCGTTTTGATACTCTATAAGACATGAACTTCTTTGAGGGATTTGCTCAGATGGTATAATGCTACCCCTGGTGTTTGTCTCTCTTGAGTGTTGAGAGTATTTCTTCTGCCATGCAAAAGCTTGACTTCAGGGATTTTATTATTCTCTTCTCTTCAGTCTTTAAGTCTCAGTATGTTGTGTATGCAGCAGGTTTTGTGCTTTTATGACCACTTGGAGGTTCTGATATAAAACACTGAAGGTAAAGGCCTGTAAATCTTGAGTGAATATTCATCACTTGAATATTAAATTCGTTTTGGTTGCACACTCTACAGAAGAGAAAAGCCTAGAGGTTACTTTTTGAGGGCAGAATATGGAAATAATTATATAACTAGTTTATTACAAATGTTAAGTGTTGGGTGATGGCATAGTCTACCTAGTATTTGCATCTTGTGTGAACAATACTGATTCTCCTTTTTAATTTGGTATAGGGGCTGAACCTAGAGCCTTCAGCACCCAGGGCAGACACTCTATTTTTAGCTATACTCTAGCCCTGGGATATGTCTGTCTGTCTCTCTGTCTGTCTCTCTGTTTTGTTTGTTTTGAGACAAGGTCTCAAGCTCTGACTGTTCCAGATCTCACAGGCCACCAGGCTTGTCTCAAACTCGCAGAGATACACCATCCTTTGCCTCCCGATTGCTGGGACTAAAGGTGTGTGCTACTATACCTGCTGGCATTTATCTCTTGATGAATTTGCATCTGTTTCATTTTTCATCTCCATTCACATATTCTGTTGACTCTTATATGTACCAGTGATAAAGGAAAGAAACAGACTGTGCTCCTCAAAGCAATGATGTTAATTACAGTTGCACCCACCTTCTTAGGGGCTTTCAAATTCAGCTCTGCCCAGAGGATGCTGTCTTAGAAGTCTTAAGTGTTGAGCTGTGGTCCGGAAGTGAGGAATAGAAGCTACCAACTGGGCTCTCACTTTAAACACAAACTGGAAAAGCATTTCTTGATGTTGGTCATGTTACTTCATCTCTTCAAAGTATAATAGGTTTAAAAATTATGAAAATGTTCTGAAAATGAGAATATCTATGATTGACTACCTTAATGTTTGGTCAGGATTTTCAGTCTTTTGCAGGGACTGATCGTTTATCTAATTAGCTCAAGGATATGTTTCCTCCAGTGAAAATGTCTGTCCAGTAGTCTCAATGCTGAGGAAAGGCTGGGCAGGCCTTTGCTCAGGGGCCGGGAGCTATTTTGTTCTGCATTGCCACTAGTGGGTTTAACTTAGTAGGTTTAGTCCTTGCATGGAATATGTGATATTTAAACACTTCCCAGTCAAACATTTTTCCATCTGACACCAGCCCACTTCTGTTTAGGAGAAATGATATTCCTTTCACTACATTTTCAAAATGGTAGTAGTTTATATAAAAACTTTAATGTGTAGTACACTCCTGACACATAACTTGCTAATTAATGTTGAATTGCTATAGAAATCATATAGAAAATAACTAGTGCTTCCAGTTTTTATTTATTTATTTATAAGTCCTCCTGTCTAGTGTTCCACTGGGTTTTGGCTCATAACCTAGGGAGCACTGCAAGGCACCTGCTACTACCATCATTTTGTAGACTTGAAAATGCAAGTCTCAGAGATTACATGATGATGACATCCAAAGACCAGTCTACTTTTACATATCCCAGGAGGCTCAGGAAGGCACATGATAGAGAAATCTCACACTCACTGTGTTTGTGGTGATTGTGTGTATGTGCACAGTGTGCGGTTGCAGGCAACATTTTCATAAAAATTTAAATGCTCCCTTAGGTAAGGAATTGCTATGGTATCATGTTCAGGAATTTTGAAAAATATGATCTGTACATCCTTCCATCTTCAAAACTATGTGTTGGGTGATATGCCACCATGTCTTGGCCCTGAGAATTTGACAATCAAAATAGTTGTTCTTCCCCTGAGGCCTGCAGGAGAATCAGGGTCCAGGTCAAGTGGTACCTAAAGGAAGGAATTTACTCTTCTGTCTTGGTGGTCAGGGAAGTTTGTGAGGAACTTGGCCTGGGATTGAGGCCTGAAGGTGCATGAGGCATACACCAGGCAGATAATGCTTTGTAGGAGTAACAATAATACTTCCTGAGTAGTTTGTGTGTCTTGTCTTACCCCTTTTAAAACATGTATTGTCTCACACATTCTTCATAACAGTTGTAGCAGAAGAATATTTACTGATGATCACGCAGCACAGTTCATTGTGACAGACTGTCAGCTCAGATTTCAACCTGTGTGTGTGTGTGTGTGTGTGTGTGTGTGTGTGTGTGAGAGAGAGAGAGAGAGAGAGAGAGAGAAAGAAGAGAGAGAGACAGAGACAGAGACAGACAGACACTCTCAGTAATGATACAAATTGGAACGTTAGTCTGTGAGGCAGAATAGAAAGGAGGAAAATTACCAGGATGTTGGAGGCGGGGAGAGCCCTTAATTCAGGAACCTGATTAAAGCCTCTCCCCCGTTGGCTATGGAGACTTCCAGCACAATTAATATTTGCTGTGAAATCCGCCTCTGATGAAGTCAAGGATCCTGCTTTTTTTCTGGGGGAGAAGAGGAAGCGATGATGTCCCTGCAGTCACCACTGCCATGGAGCACTGCCTGTCACCCAGCATGGCGGTGGTGTAAATGGAGTGTGTGAGCAGCTCTAGCGCCTTGTCTCACTACACGGTGTAGTTGGACTGACTGAAGTAATTCAGATATGCAGGAAGACTCTTTCATTAAGAATCCTAGGGATGGAGCGGGAGCCACTCTTGTCAAGCAGTATTTCTGTAAATATATATTTGTAGTACATATATATATATTTATTTTGGCAAGGTGTCTCATCATACCAAACATGTTTCCCTTACTGTATCAGAAATACCTGCTTGTCTTAAAAAAGACTCCTTTCTCCTTTTGCTGAGGATGATTTGAACTTCAGACCTTGTCTCTACCTCCCACGTACTGGGATTCCATATTCTTAGGGCAAGGATGTAACTCTGCTGGCAGAATGCTTGCCTGGCATGTCCCAAGCCCGAGGTCAGTCCCTAGCACCACATAAAACTGAATGTGGGCATGTATATGCCATCTCAGTACATGGAGTTGGGAGTAAGGTCACAAGTTCAAGGCCATCCTTAGGTATACATGGAGTTCAAGGCCTGGGCTATGTAAGACCTTGCCTTGAAAACAACGTCTTTTATCTCACTGCCTTTTAAGTTGACTTAGGGTTTTAATCATTTGTATATAATACAATACTTTAAAATTTCATCATTAGTGTGCATGTGAGTATGTGTACCACAGCATGAGTATAGAATTCATGCTCATAACACCTTCTCTCCTTCCTCCTTCATGTTGGTTCTAGGGATAAAACTCAGGTTGTCACGAGTGTATTGTTTGGTGGCCAGTGCCTGTACCTGCTTACTTATCTCTCTCTTCAGCCCTCATTTGTTTATTCTAAGTAGTGCTTTTCTTAATATCTTTGTAGTTAGATTTTTACCCACTTCTATAACAAAATTGATATTATAAATTATAGAATTATGAGACTAATAGAACAAAAATCCCAAATGGACTGTGGGTTTATGGGATCTTTCTAGCATATTAGTAGGTTAGGCTTGGCCAAATTGAGAGATATTTGTCTCCTATTTGGATGCAGGTACTGTAAGTCTGTATGTGGGTTGCTAGTGGGAGAAATAGTTGAAATGCCTGAGGGAGTAGCCAAATGGCAGTCTCCTTTGCCTTAATAAGAAATAAAATGATTTAATGGCCAAAGGGCAAATTGTTACAGATTTTAGAAATTTGTCAGAATTTAGAAAAGTAAAGAGAAACCAGAGGAATCTATGAGATGTAGAGTCTGGGATCACTGGGCAAAGCCTTTAATAGCTGATGTTGAGGGCCTTGTGTGTCCGCCTTGTGTGTCCCTGTGTGCTCACACACTTACTTTTGGCAGCTTTCTGGGGTCTAGGGGACAGTGCCAAGCACAGTTCAATCTACTGTTTGGAGCTTTTGGGGCAAGGTTGGAGCTTCACAGCAAAGGAGTGAAAGGTGCCATGGAGAGCATTTCTCTAGAGCCAGGCAGAGGATGGACTGAAGCCTGGAGGTGGCCCACTGAAGACCGAAGCAGTGAAAGCGTTGTCTAAAGATTGGAGGAGTCAGAGCCAAAGAGCAGAACACGGAGGTTTGACTTTGTACAAGAGATGCAGTCCAGATCCAGGGTCGGGAGAGGAGGGCAAGGTGAATGAGGCCTTGGGTCTCTATGTAGCTTAACACCGTCATGACGTCACATTGATGTGGGTGATGGCAGGGTAGCAGTGAAGTGGGAAAGCACACTAGAATACCCTAATCCTAACGTTACACAGTGATCATGGCTAGTGACTGGTGAAGAATGGAGGGATGCTGGCCTGTGGACCTACATCATTCGCGGGTGATTTCTTGGGAAATGAAACATGACAGTGAACAAAATGGTGAATATTGTGGGTCTCTAACAGCATCAAACAAGTAAGCTGTGCTCCAAATAGTCCATAAAGCACTTGGGGTGAGCCTGGGGTAGGATTCAAGGATAGGTCATTTCCCTCAGCAGCACCAAGGAGGCAGAAGCCTCAGGCTGCATGGCAGCTGCGAGCATGGTTTCTGTTAATGTCTTCAGAGTTCATGTCTAGGTGAGCAAAGAAACATTGATTTCTGCATTTTGCTTTTCCTTGTGTGAATTCTAGAAATCTGACGTAACTAGGAAAGCTGAGAGCTTTCAAGGCTCGCTCTGTTATTAGGAAACATGCTTTAGATATCGGGAAGAGGCAAAAGAGGCAGCACCCAGAACAGGACTGGATTTTGCTTGTTCTGTTAAACCTTGGGTCTTGTGGAAAAAGAAGAAGAAATGAGCTCAGGACCCAGGAGTTTTGGTCATAGTGTTTGGACCATCTGTTATAAAATACAGGTAACGCATTCGGCTCCTGTGACTTATCTTCTGAGTCTAAGATTCCTTTATTTTTAGTCTGGGTTTTCTCTTCTATTTTAAGACCCTGTCTTCCATCACCTCCTGTATTAGTTCCCTTTCCCGTACAACGATAAAACACTGCGACCAAAGCAGCTTACGAAAGGAAGAGTTCATCTTACAGTTCCCGAAGGCTAAGAGTTCATCACGGCAAGGAGACACAAAAGCAAGTGGCAGCCATGTGGCTGTCACAGCTAGCTGACAATTCACATCTTGAACTGCTAGCGCAGAGGGTCACAAAGTTCAACTCCAGTGGCATAATTTCCTCTAGCAAGGACACACCTCCTAAACCTCCCCCAAGTGCCATGACTTGGATACCAAATATTCACACACAACTTCAACATTGCTCATCCAAACCATCATACTATTCTTTTAAGTTTTTTCTTAAAATATTACTATCATTATTGTATTTAGTATTGTTATTTTGAGGCAGGGTCTTTCCCTGTATTCCTGCCTTGCTTTAATTTGTCCACCAACCTGTCATCTTCCTACTATTTTTAGTTTTCTTGAAGTGGAAGAACGTGGGAATGAGTGGAATGAGGAATAACTTTTTGTCTTTTGCCTCTCCGTTAGGTGATTCAGGAGGAAAAGGATAGAAGGTACAAGTGATGAATTTAGATGCAGGAATGACCCTGGGAACGGCTCCAGTAGTGGAATAAAACCCAAGTGTAAGGTTAAGTGTCTGTAGAACATTGGATGGCTCCTTTCTGATGGCCTTCTGCCTCTGCTGCAGAGCAAAGTCTTTCCTCAGGCCAAATACTATCAGAGGAATTACAGTAGTAATAGAAAAAAATTTATAGATTCCAGCTTACACTTCTGACCCAAAGCACCTCACGCTGTGGTCCATGTATAGATTATACCAAACAACATGTCAACTGACCTGAAGTTCTCTGACAAAGCTTTTTAACATATTCACAACACAGCATAGTCCAGGACTATGAGGGCATTTCCCCCTGATTCCCGAACTTGCTTCAGGGTTTTCTCCTGTCATTTTTATTTTGAGTTTGCCAGTATTACCACTTGCAGGGTGTAGAGCATTCATTATGGACAGCCATTTCAGCCCTACTCTGAAGCCACTTAAGCTTTGCTCTCTGCCTTACCTTCACCCCCACCCCCACCCCTGCCTGACACCCGTTTGGCCCTACCCATTAGAGCCTTGAGCTTAATCATCCAAGTCTGTTCGTACTGGATTGTTTCCCTTAGAATTCTGCAAGCAACAGAGTGAAACTGATTAAGATTTTACAGGCCTGGTGATTTTCCTCCTGGTACTCACCCAAAAATCAAGCTTCAGGTCAGGGAGCTGATGAATCATCTTTCAAGGCTTTTGTTTTCTGTTTGATTCTTGAAACATTAGGCATGGTCATGAACATGGGACTGTTCCGCTATTATTACGAGGCCATGAGCATCTCAAAGTAAAATTATCAGTGTTAGCTTTAGTTTCCGATAAATGTAATATATTCTTTTTTTCATAAATCAAATTGAATTCTCCAGGGAACACTCATTCATGTAAAACTCATGTTAATTTTAGTGCTTGAGGCCCAGAGTGGTGATGCACACTTAATCCTAGCATTCTGGAAATGGGGACAAGTCCAACAGTCAGCATCAAAGTCTCCCTGGGTTACATACTGATCTTGAGGCTAGCTTGAGTTCCCTGAGACCATGTCTCCACAAAACAAAATAAGACAGACAGAAAGAACTGGAGCTGGGCTAAGATTCCTGAGCCAATGCTGCCGAATGACTAGTGGCATAGTGTGACCTTCCACCAAACCATCACAGAAGACTTGGAAGGCATCGACAAAGAATTTCCAATCTTTCTGAACTGAGATGGAAGTGGATTTTATATAAGTAACTTTTTCTATGTTACCTAGCTAGTAAGTCTCCAAACAACAACAAGGCTTTTGCTAGTTTATAGCAGGTTCCAGACTGGACAAAGACAAAGGAATGGATTAAGGTTTCATTTGACATTTAGACATTGATTTGAGTGAAAATGAGGTCAAATAATTTGGTTGAGATAATATGGTGGTGGAAGTTGATTCAACTTGGAATTGGGTATAATCTTTGTTCAGGTGCCTGGGTTTTCTCTCATATAGAACTACTCCATCAGAAGGAGTAGATTGATGAACAGTAGTTTTATTGCTCTGTAGTAGATTCCCACTGCGTTGGCAAGTGAACCACGAGTGAGCGCATACTGGGTCATAGTGTTTATTTCCCTTACCAAGGTTGAGATGCCTGTGACATGGATATTTTACCTCCTTGGCATTTGACTCAGGGCTGTGATTTCAGAAGCTGGGGTTTTGGCTGGAGCTCGGCTTCCACCATTTGCTCTCCTCTTCTCTTTTCGCTCCTGTACATCCCACTAAGCCTTGCTCTCATTTTACTACTACAATAAGGCAATAATTTGTGTCTTCTGTTTCCATCTTAAACACCACTGCTGAGTAATATTTTTTAGATTAATTTGTCTAAAATGGCACATGTAATTTTACTTTACAGTTGTGTCATGAAAGCCACATGACACACACACATATTCTATCACCCTGGAGATGGCAGAATTGAAGAACTACTGAAGAACTGATTGGGCTGCATGGAGCTAGGAACATTAAGATGAAGCGGTGACAAATAAGTGAATATTCTGGTGTTATGTTACATGCAAGCAGACAGAATGACACAGAATAACACACACTTTAATGTCTGTTTCTTGGTTTGGGTGTTCTTCTATGTGTTAAAAGATGTAAGCAGCATCTTATAAGTGGGTGGAAGATACATGACCCTTTGTACATTCCTTCCATCACTATGTGAATCATATTTATTTCCAAGCTAAAAAGGAAGCAGTTGGGCTTTTCTTGCCCAGGCTGTTTTCTACTTGTGTTCATTGCTTGATGTTGTGCTTCTCTGAATTAGTCATCCATGTTATCTCCCTTGATTGTTCTGCTTAAATGTGACTTCACAGTAGCATGAGGGGCTTCTTAACTTACTAATTGAGCAGCAAAATGTCCCTCATGAACAGTAGCATATCTTTCTGTGCTACTCCACTAAGCCCTTTAATGCCTCCTATGCGCATGAGTCCTGGTTATCATGCACTAAAACCGTTGACCATGGACTGATAGAAATGAATATGGAGCTCCCATCTCAAAGGATTTGCAGTCTTATGTGTAGACATAGAAAAATGAAAAAAAAATAGGTTATCTAAATGTCTATCATTGAAACAAATTCGTAGAGGCATAAGGGTTCCTGAGAAAGGAGTTGGGAAATTATTGACACATATTTTAATTTTTTTCTGAAGCCGTTCTGTACTCCTCAGAACTGATAGCATTTTGTTTGTTATAATGGTGTGAAAGACTGAATTAAGAAGAATAACTTAGTTACATGCATCTATCATCTCATTAATTTTAAGTCAAATGTCATTTTTTTTGTTTGTTTGTTTTGTTTTTAAAAAACACTTATGGGGAATCAATGTTAAAGATAGATGCTGGGTTTGGGAGCACAGCTGGGTGGCAGAGTGTCTAGTGTGTACAAGGTCTTGAGGTCTAGCCTCAGCAACATACACATACGATTTAAATTCTTGAATGCAGTACTAACTACAGAGCATGCTCTCTGGTATGGAAAGAAGACTTGGGGAAATCAGAACCGAGAATCAGTTGCTGACTGTGAGGAGCCTTTGTGTACTGCTGAAATGAAAAGACTTGTTTATACTGAGGGGAAGATAACACCAGGAGAGTAACGACTGTTTCAGGAAGGACTGGGAAGACCTACTGACACTCAAATTCACATCTGTGTGTTTCCTGTATCCCCTTTAAATTTGCCTTCTGGTCTGTGTGGGCAGTGTGCTTATACTTGTATTTGTATAAATAGACAGGCAACAGGGGGTTGGATTTTCTTTTGTAAAAGCATGAGTCTTTCCACAGTAACTTAAACCTTTCTCTTTTCCCTGTCTTTACAGCGTATCCTACTCAGTACATGTTTCAGAAGACTATCCAGGTATGCTTTCCCTTTAAAGTTTTTATTAAGCACCTTTGACCATGCTGTTCTTCTGGAGATTTGGAATATGTGTACATGCATGGGACCATGAAGCATTGGCAGAGGAGGCATAAAGACAGAGGAAGAATCCTGTTGACTTTGAGATTCTCTAACACTGGGCCCAAAGTCAAATGTGATTTCCTGATGTAGACATTCTCATGGACTTACATAATAGCCTCATTCATTACTTACATATAGTGCTTACTGCAAATGGATACAGAAAAGAATTAGCTGCTAAAGAAATGTTTGACAATTTCTTCATATCAAATTAGGAATATTGCTTATTTTAAACAGTAAACAGCTGGGTGTCGTGGCTCATACCTTTGATCCCAGTACTCAGGAGGCAGAGGTAGGTGCAAGTTTGAGGCCAGTTTGGCCAACATAGTGAGTTCCAGAGGAGCCAGGGTTACAGAGAGACCGTGTCTCAATAAACAAGCAACACACACACACACACACACACACACACCACACACACACACACCACACACACCACACATACACACCACACACACACACACACACAGAGAAACTGTTCAAAAGAAATAACTACTAGCTATGTTTTCCATATAAAAGCACAGTTAGCCAGTTTAGAGAATCTTTGATTTACTGGTAGTGATGTAGTGTGGTAAACCAAGTGGTCCCAATGCATAGCTCCCTCTGGTGGTGAAAAGGTAGGGCTTTGTCTTTTTTTTTTTTTTTTTTTTTTTTTTTTCCTCTCCTTAGGTCATTGGAGTGCTGCTTTGGAAATCTAACTTGGTTAAGGTGTAAAAATTTAAATAATATATATTTAAATTTTAAAAGTATCTATTTTACTTTAGGCATATGAATGCTCTGCCTGCATGCATGTATGTGCACATGTATGTGTACGCTTGTTGGATCCTTTGGAACTAGTGTTACGGGTGGTTGTGTGAGGTGAATTGAGTCAAAGTTCTTTAGAACAACCAGCGCTCTTAACAATGGGGTCATTTCTCCAGACCCTTACATTTTATTTTTATCTCATTTCTTTTTGTAATCTTTGGGATTGAACACAATCTTGTGCATGCTAGACAAAATGCTCGGCCACTGAGCTACACGCCTAACTATCCATCATTGAAAGGAGTTAAGTTTTTTATGGACTTGGGTATCTGTGCATCATGTGTTTGCAGTTCCCATGGAGGCCAGTAGAAGGTGCTGTATTCGCTGGGACTAGAGCCATAGATGGTTGTGAACTGCCATGTGGGTTCTAGGAATTGAACTTAGACCCTCTGGAAGAGCAGCCAGTATTCTTCACCACCAAGCCATCTCCCCAGCCACTAATATTAGAAATTTCTAAATAAAACATTAAATTTTTATTCTTTTTATTAGAGTTTCACCTTGGAGGAAGTTTGTAGTAAATTTCTAAAATAATTTCATTTTCACAAGGTAACAGAATTTAGATGAATGTTTGATCTTGATTAGAGCAGGTCTCAGTTTTCTGGGGGAGAAGTGGGTTTTATATTGTGCTTTAAGTGCCAAGGCTGAGCTTTGAAATGGCTGACCTGTCTGGTGTATTAGAAACACCACACAGAAATCAAGTATCAAGTGCTACTTTTAATTCATCTAATTCTGAATGCCATTACGGGTGACAGGTAAAATGGCAGTTATGACATTCACACTTAAATATGTCCGAAGAATCCAAATCACGCTTGTAGTGACATGGGACTTGGTTAAAAACTATCAGTATCTCGACTCTTGTAGTTGTTGCTTCTGGGGACCTTATGATCAGGGACTCCAGAGTAACCATCAGTGTGACAGTATTCTTCCTTGTATTAAATTTTAATACAGATTTATTTGAGATTTGATAATATGTTTTACTTTTTCAGATTGACATTAATTTGTATAAAATTACATTTGTTTTTCTTTATAATAACGAACTCCCTTTCCCTCCCCTCCACAAACTTCCTAGAACTTCTGGAATAATTTTCAATCATAGAAAATTTGACAGTTTTGCATCAAAAGTAACATGTTTGTACTTGTCAAAACAAAGCATCATTTTTTTCTTATTTACTGTGTTTTAGAATATTAATGGCTATTGAACGTATTGAATTTTTACTTGGCCTCTGTTGAGGAGTCCTTTCCTCCTTTAAATAATAAGGTGACAGGTTACATCATTCAGCATGTTGTTGTTACCGTTAAAACTGTGTGTGCTTTGCTTTGTACTTGGTGTTGTGGACTCAAGATGCTAATGGAACCCCCTGGCTCTGAGCATTTAGAGAGCCAAGAAGGAAGCCTGCCCAGCCTGTCTTTATAGATGTAGTAGAGTAGTATCCATGTTTATCGATTGATTCTATCTCTCTAATATTTTTTTCTGAGTGTCTTTTTTGAAAGTTCCTATGTTGTTGAAATATCTGCCTTGTTTTTAAAGAAAAAAGTATTTTATGCCATTTGCTCTCTTACTGTAAAAATTAGTCTTTCATATCTCTGGTTATCTCTGTTCTCAGTTGTGTTGTGTATAATTGTTCTTTCATTTGTAGCTTTGGTTTGTTTTATGTAACCTTTCCCTGTATTTAAAATTCTTTTAAGCAAATCACTTCTTTTACTGTTTATGTCTTAATTACTAAATTCAATAATCTTGGTACTGCCTTCGCTGTTTACCTCTGGTGGCAGCGTGTCTTGGCTTATTTAACGGGCCTTTTGAGCATGATTTGGCTCAAGAATTAGCTGAACACCTAATCTTGTTGGTATAGTTCCCTTTGCTCTGTCTTTGTCCTCCTGGTCCCCTTTCTGTCAGGAGCAGTATGCCACATCCATTTCCTTCCCTAGGAAAAGTTGTCAGTTTACAGCTTTGCTACACCCACTCATGCCATCACGTAACAATTATTTCATAATTTGTGTCTATGGTATGAAGATTTAAAGTAGGTCTTTCATGGAATCGAGCACACTCAATGACAGAGATACAGGGCCACTCTTTAAAATCACGTGAAACCATGAGGTAACCTGTCTGGCTTCAGTGAGTCTTCCTGAGAAGATGTTGTTTGTGGTGATAATTTGAAAATAGTGTGTGCAGTGCAAATCACAGGTTGACTCTGCTCAGACCAAACTACTGCCTTGTAATGCTCACACTTTGTCTAGTCAGGAGGCTTAGCTAGTGGTGACTGGATTTTCCCATCTCTTCTCTGTTGGGTCTAGAGGATGAAGTGGTAGTTTCTAGATTCTTTCATCCCCTTGGTTCCACAGGCTTGACTTACAAATGACATACTGAACATCCTGTGTAACTGTGAATTAGCAACTTCAGCGGGACTTGGAATCCTAGCACTGTCAAAGCAGAGGCCTTAACTCGTAATTGTTTGGACAGTTAACAAGCATTTATCTCTTGTAAGATGCTGCAGTTTTCCAGTGATCATGTTTCCATCCTTAAAACATAACCCAGGGACAAAGTATTGACTTCTTGATTCAGAAAAGTTTCAAGCAATAATAATAATAATGTAATAATTGGGTAATCAATTAATTGCTAAACAATTTAAGAGAGTTAATTTCCTTTAGTTTTGGTTTTCTTGTCTTCAGTAGGGGATGATCATTGTTTGGCTGGAAACATATATGACAAAAAGAAAAGTATTTTGAGACAATTCAGGGAAGATATCCAGATTATCATATAAAATGAGTATAATTAATATTTATCAGTACAATCACCCCTTTTCTTAAGTTACATAGCAACAATGAATGGAATGTCTTGACTTATATGACTCTGTAGTTGACAGTGAGTAAACTCAGTGAGAGCTCCTTTTCTGCAGCTGTACTTTTCCATCCCAGCGATCCACGGGAAGCTATGGTAATGGTTCTCTGTGGAAGAGAAATGGAAATACTCATATGGTTAATAGCTTAAGAAAGACTCTACATCCCCTACAAAACAAACCTAAGACTCTGTCTCCAGTGGTTGAAGGAAGGAGGAAAGAAGAAAAGCAGTAAACCCGCAAAGAAAATGTAAGCCATTTGTAACACTTATCGGAAGAGTCCAGTGAGGGAATTGAAGATCCATGTCCTTTCCGTGTTCAGGCTGAAGGATTCTGTCATCTTACATGCAGTCCCTAGCCCTACTTATTTCTGATTTTCCCATCTTAAACAAAGAGGCTGCTGTTACCCATGTGAAATACCTTAGGGAAGAAGTAGTTATTCAAACAAGAGTGAGGTGGATCAATTCATACGTATACCGCTATGCCTATCAACACACTTCCCAATTTTAAAGCTAAGACCATTACATAGGTTAAAAGGAATATATAATTGGTTGGTCTTATGTCTACAATTTAAAATTCAAAATTTTTGTCAGATAATGAACAAATGTGTGTGTGTATATATATATACACACACAGTGTATATTGATTACTGTAATCAAAGCAGTTAACACAGCGTCATCTTCCTAAGCTGTGTGTTAGGCTCCTGGAACTTCTTACACCTTCACATTTGGACTCTTTGACCAACACTTTTCTCCTTCCCCACCCACAGGCCCTGGCCCCACCACTCCAATACTACCATCAGCGTCTTTTACTTCATCTTCCTTTGGTTTCCTGCGCATGAGAGCAGCAGTAGTTTGTCGGGTCTTGTCTTCTTTCACCTTAGCTCAAGCTCCTCACCTCACTGCAGACTTCTTTTCTTCTTTTTCGAATGGCTGAGTAGAGCACCACTTTATGCGTATTTACCACAGTTCCCTCCTTTATGAATCTGTGGATGGATGCTTAGGTTGCTGCTTCCACATCTTGCCCATGTAGGGTAAAACTTGAAGGTGCAGGAGAATGTAGATAGCTTTTTGCATATACTGATTTCATTTCTGTGGGCATGCAAGAAATGAGCTGGTGAGCTCAGTAACCTAGAGGAAAGGGACACACCAGCCTTTGAGATATCCTGAACAACTCTGAACAGAGTAAGAACGGCTAAGGAGACTGAGTCAGTTCCTGTTTATAGGAAGACAGGATTAGTTTCATTAAGTAGCACATAGCTTACAATCAGCAAGAATAACTACAGTTTAAGAGAAGACAAATAAGCTGGAATCCTGAAGAAGTAGGTTCCAGCAGATGTGCTGGCAAGTAAGCCCAAGAAGTCGAATAGTGAATCTTCCTTCTTTCAATGTCCTTATGTAGGCCTCCAGCAGAAGGTGTTGCCCAGATGAAAAAGATGTGTACCACCATGCCTGGATCTGGCACTTTCTTTGTCCCAGGCTGACCTTGAACTCAGAGATCACCTTGCTTCAGTCTCTTGGGATTAAAGGCATGTAATACCTTGTCTGGGCATAAGCTTTTCATGGCCACTGTGCCTCAAGATTTTCCTTCTAAGATCCATGTCAGAAACTTGTGTCTTTCAGCTACAAGAACTGGATCACAGGTGTGCCCTCCAATTCTGGATTGTAGTTCATTGCAGCTATAGTCAAGTTGACAACCAGGAATAGCCATTACAACCCAGCGGCAGACTTACCTTGTTGGCACTTGGTCTATAACACTCCATTTCCCCTCATGATAACTTAATAAAGAATCTTCTCTATGTAGAGTTTTCTCTGTTGCATATAATATATATATATATATATATATATATATATATGAAATTTAAACATATAATTTATTATACATTTTTAAATAGTGCATTTGAAGGAGACAGGGAGCCTTGATAATGACTTGAGTCTATCAATTAAAAGTCAAATTGTCTCTGTTCTGACACAATATTATTACAGCCTGTCTCAATAGTTTTTTAAAGATATGTCGTTTCCATTCTCTGAACAAAAATTGATCCATGTTTCTGTTTGTTGAGGGTGTTTTATTTTTAGTAAGTTAGCACTAGTTGTGCTATAAGAAATTTGCATTCAGATTATTTTTCTCTCATTTTATTTTAATTTTTGGTTTGTGTTTTGAGGCTGGGTCTTACTGTGTAGTCCTGGCTACTATGGAACTCACAGTCTAGTCCCAGGCTGGCCTCAAACTCATGGAGATCAGCCTGCCTCTGCTTCCTGAGTGCTGATGTTAAGAGGGTGTACCATCAACACCCAGCATATACATGGTACATACATGATGTATACTTACATGTGTATTATATATAGTCCATGTGTGTGCATGTGTGTGTGTGTGTCATGCATGTATGTAGATTTCAGAGGATAACTTTTAGAAGTCAATTCTCTGCTTCCAACACGTGAATCCTGGGTATTGAACCCAGGTCATAGACTTGGTAGCAAAACCCCTTTTACACTTAGTCATCTTGAAAGTCTGTACTATGGGACAGTTGTTAGTGAGTTGGCAGTCTTATAGATGCCCTTCAGTCATTAATGACAAAGGTAGAAAAACCACTGGGTGTTATATTATTATAACATTATTTTACCATACTTAAAAATCTGTATTTATCGGAGAAATAGGTACATTTATACATTTTGTTCCAGAGGTGAACATAGCAAATAAGAAATGTAAGAATTTAAAGTATAATTTAATGTTCAGTGTATGGTACATTTAGAGAAAATTAATTTATAGGAGAATGGTTCTCGTGAGACTTAACAGCAGCTTACCTAGCAGCAACATGGGGGCTGCAATTTCAGCAAACTGCTACCTAGAGTTCCTCCATCCCTTCCTCTGTCTCCTTTCTGTACTGATATTTTTGGTTTTTGTTTTAGACAGGGTGTCCCCATATGTCCTGGATTGCTTTCTACTACTGCGGTAAACAACATGACCAAAAGCAGCTCAGGGAAGAAAAGTTCATTTGGCTTACGTGTCACGATCACAGTCTGGCATTGAGGGAAGTCAGGGCAGAAACTTGAGCAGGAGCAGAGCAGGACTTGTGAAAGGATCTGATTACTGCATAGCTCTTTGGCTTTCTCAGATTGCTTTCTTACATAACAGGACCACTTGCCCATACTGGACTGAGTGATGCGCCCTTTCTGCAATTAATTATCCATCACAACATGCCCAACTCTCAAAAAATAAGCAATTCTTTAAATGTGATCCTCTCTTCCCATATAACTCTAATTTATAGAAAGTTGACAAATCTGACCAGTAGACAATGTAAAGAAGGTTGTCCTCAAACTTAATGATCCTCTTATGTCAGTCTCTCAAGTGTGTGGCCAATGTGTTTGGTTTTTGAGTTAAAGAAAAATCAAATGTCCCTTAGTTATCTCCTCGTTGTGTACCTTGCCTTTTGAAATAGACATTGATGTTGACCAGATTGCTATCCTGTGAGATGAGCCAGACAGCTACATACCAATTTTCAGTTCCTTTAGGCTATGTTAGAAATGTTTGAGGAGCCAGGCTTGGTAGAGTCCTTAAGAAATAGGCAGGAGGATGCTAACTTTAAAGACTACCTAGGGAGACTGTCTTAAACCCTTCTCCCTAACAGAAGGAAAACATGTCTTTCAATACTTTCTATCTAAAATCTGTACTTTAGTGAGAAGCTATGGGCACCTTTGAAAAGGCCATAATTTCATACTTAACTTATACCAAAGACAGCATTTGATTCCTTTTCCTTGAAGTTAATAAGAACAGCATATGCTCTTAATGAAATTGGATTAAAGTGATGAAGGTATAAGTCTGTTGCTTTTATAGAGGAATACACTAATTATCCTGTGTCTCTAATATTAACTTGCAGACAACACATATGTGTCAAGTTCAGAAAATGATGAGGATGTACTAGTCACTACAGACCCGATTCCAGTCATTTTCCATAGAATAGCAACAGGTAACACTAATGCTATAGTTTTCTTATCTTAGTTTCAGTTTTTATAATTGTTGTTGCTTAGATGCTTTTTGTTTTCAATATAGCAAATATATATATTTACCTCCCAGAAATTCTCTCATTCATATATATATATATATATAATATTTAAATATATTATAGCATTAAAGTATATACTTCAATAATGTTTAAATGTATCATGTCAATATTACTCCTGAAAGTATTTTCATCCACAGCGACACCACTAGACAGACCGAATATAGCAGCTATTCTCAACCCGTGGGTCATGATCTCTTTGGGATGTTAAATGACCCTTTCACAGGAGTCGTATATTAGATATCCTGCTTATCATCTGATTATGCTTATCCTATGTTTTATAACAGCAACAAAATATTTCCATGGTTGGGGGTCAGTTGAGATCCACTGGAATAAAGAAAACCTAGGGCAGTCAAACTACCTTGAAGTGAGTAGTAAGAGTTGAAGGAATCTCTGTGTTTGCTCTTTAGTTGGTTAACATTTATATACACAGTGAAACACCAGAAGCTCCTGTGTGATCTATCTTCAAAATATCTCTTCTTTCACAAAAGGGAGGGGGAAATCCTAGAACATTTTTGTCTAAGAACTCATGAATGTTCGGCAAATAACTCGCTAAGATCCAAAGTAATTTTTTAAAAAAATTCTTTCTTGCAGAATTAAGAAAAACAAATGATATTAACTGTTGTTTGTCCATAAGATCTAAATTACAAAAGGAAAATGGGGAGGTATGTAAATTATATTTTATTCATCCTTTTTATTTTGATAGTGTTTTAACCAGGGATTTGTATTTATTATCATACTTAATTTACAGTTGTATATGGTGAATAAAACACAGAATTATGACATTTTGTATGGTGTTAAGATAAACCTGAGGAAGAAGTGTTTGCTAAATTAATAGAAAAGAACTTAAATAAATAAAATATATATGTATTCTTTATTCTTCATATATAGCAATGTAACTGACAGAGAAACACCAATATGCCTTATATTAAAAGCATACCTGGCTGTATATAGTTTTGATGAGATGTGTGGTCTTTGAAGCTAAAATAACATAGACAGGAATAGTTATATTCCAGTGTTTTTTTATCTATATTGAAAAACTTAGAACAAATTTGTCTCATATCCTTGCTTTATTATTATTATTATTACTATTTTTACTGTGATCTATGAATAGCTGTCAGGGAATCAAACAGAAAAAGCACAATGGCACAACATTTTCTCAGTTGAAAGTTATGCTTGCGTGCTTTCTTGCTTGCTTGCTGTTAGTGTCCTACCATTCTTTGGAGTTTCCTTCATTTCAGCTGTGAAAGTCACTGCTTCAGTAAAGCCGCTATTGATCCAGAGTCCTGCTTGGTTTCCTTAAGAACTTGAAATTTAGGCTTGATTAGCAACACTAGGGATGGAGTTCCAACGGAAGTGCTGAGTTTTTCTTTTCCTTTTTTCTCTTTCTCTTCCTCTTCTTCCTCTTTCTTTTCCTTCTCTTCTTCCTTTTTTTCTCTCTCCTCTTCCTTCCTCCTCTCCTCCTCTCCTCCTCTCTCCTCCTCTTCCTCTTCCTCCCCCTCCTCCTCCCCCCCCTCCTCTTCTCCATTAAAAAAACTTTGCTAATCATGACAGGATTAGAAATATAAATGTGAATTTTCATTGTACTTGAGATACATGACAGATGTTGGGCTCAGTTAATTAAAAACTCAGACATCAAGTTAAAGCACATTAAATTAAACACCATTTCAAAATTTGAATTTCTAAGCAAATCATCCCTGTATACCGAAAGTTCTGTTTGTATTATGATTCATATTTAGTTGCATAATTTAATTTTTCTATATCAGTGCATTCCAAGTTTCCTCTTTCATATTGTTGCTTTGTGTTGGCAGTGGAAGTGCAAATCATCTTGGATAAATAATGCAGATGAACTGTTAAATAAGAGCTGAATTAGTGTGAGCCCGTGAAAGGCTGTATCAGAGAAGAGTTGCAAGCATGATTTATTGTGCTCAGTTTTTAATGCACACCACATGTGACCCTGCAAGTCTTAGCATCTGGCACTTTAGGGAAGGTTTATCTCAGTAAACTTCTCTAAATGAACTAAGCATGTCTGCAGTGTTACCTCTGGTGTTCCTTTTCTTGTTGTGTTGAAGTTGTACTGCACCATCAGTGTATTACATGTGAAGCCCACTCATTATACCTGGACCTATCTATTTTGGCTGCTTTCTTTAGTTTGACCACAGGAATTCTCTTCTTTGTCATTTGAAGGAGTCAAGGCAGAATAGTACGGTGGAAGAAGACTCGGAGGGTGATAACGACTCTGAAGAATTTTATTATGGAGGACAGGTAAGCAGCCCTGCCTTCCATGCAGCCATGTGTGTTCTAGTGGAAGCTGAGGGCCCACAAGTCATGCAAGCTTCGGTATGTAAGTAAAAAACATGAGTAATTTGTTTTTTCACTTTCCACACATTTTCAATTCCGATTTATATTATAGGTCTTTGCACTGGAATTAGTTACAGAGGTTTCGGAGTTAGGTTTGGATTATTATTTGACTCAGTTGTTTCTTTATTATTGAAGTTTGGTTAACATGCAAGGAAATGGGTTTTACTTGGACATTCTCACACATAGGCATTCTACTCAGTTTTATTCACCCCTATCCCCTCCTTCTAATCTTCTTCCTCCCTCCAGTAGTCCCTCTTTGCTTTCATCAGAGTGTGAGCATTCCTTGCTCCTTCCTGTTCCTCCTGTTTCACTCTGGCTAGGCCCCCTTCCTTCCCTCTCATAGTGACTTTCAGCAACCCCACACATACCTAGAGTTTAGAGAGTGAAAACAAATGTGCTTTGTCTTCCTCATAGACATAACAGGAAATATTTTTAAATATTGTCCTTTTTAACAAAAGCATCAATTGTTAGTTTTAAACTGAAGATGATTAATTTTTACAAATTTTGATTGGCAATAATTTTCTTGAGAAGTATTCATTTCTTGGTGAAAGTATATGAAGAAGATTTTTACATCTGCATAAATAGCATGCCTATGTATATGTTACACAGGAGATATGTAACTCATAACATTCTTTTCGGAATAATATTAAATTTTAAAATCAGGCATGTTATTTTAAGATACAACCATATAATATGTAGTTAGGTTTCTGTGACTTCCTTGAGCAAATGCCTTTGTAGTTTGTGCCTGTGAGGGAAATATAATATGATAAAGTAGGCCTTTAAAGATAAAGTTAGTGTGGAAAAGAATTAATGTGTCTTATATTCAAAATAAAAATCAATACTTGCTAAATCAAACATGCACAAGGCAATAGAAACATCAGTGTGGTTAAAGTAGGCTTAACTTCTATGGAGTAACTTTCTAGTTGTTGGGCAGTTGTCTAATATAGTCTCTCCCTAGACATCACAGCATGTTACTTGTCTTAGTTAGGTTTTACTGCTGTGAACAGATACTATGACCAAGGCAAGTCGTATATAAAGGACAACATTTAACTGAGCTGGCTTACAAGTTCAGAAGTTCAGTCCATTATGATCAAGGTGCGAGTCAGGCAGCATCCAGGAGGCATGGCGCAGAAGGAGCTGAGAGTTCCACATCTTCATCTGAAGGCCTGTAGCAGAATACTGACTTCCAGGCAGCAAGAATGAGGATCTTAAAGCCCATTACTACAGTGACACACCTACAGCCACAGGGCCACACCTTCTAATAGTGCCACTCCCTGGGCTAAGCATATACCAACCATAACATTACCTGTATGCAAAAGAGGCCTTCTAAATCTGATTTTTCTTTATACCACTCATTCTTTCAGAATGGAATTTGGTGCTTTTCTTCAGTCCAGATTAAGTTTCCAGAATATCTGCCAGTCATTCATCCCCTTTAAGCATTTGTATTTCTTCAGAAAAATCACTTTTGAAAATGAAAGGTAGATCACTAATATCATTGGAAGTAGAAAGAGGGTATCTTCTAGGATGTATCTGTGTAGCATAAGTACAAAGGAAGAACCTAGTCCTTTCATCTTTGCTATTGGAAGGCATAATGTACTGGAGTATCCCATCACGCAGACATATGTTTGATTTACCTGATGCTCTTTGGGACAGTAGTCATAAGTCACACTGAGTAGAAATGAATGTCATAGAAAGGATTACTTCAGAGCACAGTAAATAGCTCAGAATAAGAGAAATGAAGAGAGGAAAACAATGTCAGTTGTGCGGTGTTCAAGTGTGCCATGGCTCCTTCAGTGCCACATGGTGCCTTTTAAGATTTCTTTTCAAATTGAGCATGACAGCAAGAGGCAAAAGACTAGATTTGAGAAAGGCAAATAGAAGAAACAGATTAAGAAAGACATCCCAAGTGGGCTTTTCAATGTAATGAATCACCTCTTGGGCGCCATGATAGACTGGCCTTGTGGTTCACCAACTTTAGGATTCTAGATTTGTTCTTGAGTCAAAGAGGCTTCTCATTTACCAAGCACACTCTTCTGGAGCTGTGTAAGTATCAAAGTATACTCTTCTGGAGGGGTATCAAGGATACGTACCTTGATCTTCTGCTTACTACTCACATAGCAGAACCAAAAGGAAGGTAAATTCTGATTTG
This sequence comes from Mastomys natalensis, assembly GCA_021653895.1. Taxonomy (NCBI): domain Eukaryota; kingdom Metazoa; phylum Chordata; class Mammalia; order Rodentia; family Muridae; genus Mastomys; species Mastomys natalensis. The sequence goes on along the minus strand of JAJTUV010000495.1, from coordinate 1,846,002 downwards.
GCTCATGGTGTGTATGGAAGAAACAGGAAAGTGGTGAAGAATAAAAAGCTGTGTTCCTATTGAAATCTGCATACTAATACCCTACGTTAATGAATGGATAACTAGTTCTAACTCTATATACATAAGGATCGCCGAGAAGCACGGCATTCTCAGTAGATATATACATACACATATAAAATCAGTGAATTAAAAAGAGGACTGTAATTGTAGTGACGATCTTGCTGAAGTAAATTTAAAAGGCCCAATGTTAATTTGAAAACATGAACTATCCTAGTCATCAGTGAATAGAAGAACTTTGTGTAGATGCCGTTGGCTCACCTGTAACGTCCGGAACCCTATGCACATGTTGTTTGCATCTTGGTTCCGTTGACTCTCTTTACTTAGTCCTGAACTGACCTCTCTGGCAGGTGAACTACGACGGGGAGCTCCACAAGCACCCTCAGCTAGAAGCTGACCTGTCTGCAGTGAGAGAGCTCTACGGACCACACGCAGTTTCTCTCAGGTAAATGACGTCTGTGCTTCACCTTGCATAGGCCAGCGGGATTTTCTATTAGGGTAACCTTAACAGAAAATTCTTTTCAGTGATTATGTTTGGAAATGTTTGAAGAATTCTGTTGTGTCTTTCATGATGGAAAAGGACAGCTTTATGGCTTTTTGTTATGTATTATTAGTCAGATTAGCTGCATTAGAGAAATAATTCATTTTGAGGGTTAGTTTGCACAAAAGGTGCAGTCTCTAAAAGCTGTGGACATGCCCTTGTGATTTCAGCACTTGGAAAGCTGAACCAGGAGGCTCGCCAGTCTGAGGTGATGCTGGGCTGTGTAGCAAGGCCTTTTCTCAAAAGAAAAAAAGAAAGAAAAGAAAAGCAAAAGTGACATAATTATTTACTACATTAGATGGCTCTGGTTCTGTACTTCTGGGCTACATCTTGTAAACAATGAAAGTAAATAATGCAGAAATACTGGTACCCAAGTCATGTGGCGACTGAAGGCCGAGGTGGGAGACTTAATACATGATAGTTTGAATGACAGCGTGTTTTAGTCTGGTACTAGCTATACTCTGGTTATAAAGTTCCTAGCTACTTTTTATTATATTTAATTCTTTGGAAGATCTCCCATCCTTATTCTGTTTTTTATTTAGCGTAAGACAACATTTGTATCCCTACACTGGCATCTACACGTCAGACTGCCTTATTTTAGAGACTCGTTCTTTGCATTTTTGCATACATATAGTGCAGTTTCTAAGTCTCCATGGAATTCTAGGCTCCTTTCCTGACCTCAATTCCGTACCTAAGTACCAAAACTCCCCTGCTGGACCAGGTTGCCCCAGGACTCAAAGCACTTGTACAAGTTACTCTCTGGTAAAGGAGCACTCCCTGCGCACCCTACTGTGAATGTCAGCTGCTTGAGCCCTCCTCAGATCTGTGAATGGACAGCTCAGTCTGTATTCTGTGCATCCAGCATTTAGTTTTTGACTCTTGAGTATATTATTTCTGTTGTGTTATTAATAATCTACTGACTAGAGAGATTTGTAATAGATACGGCACTGCCTTTTGTTTATTTGTTGTATCTTGCTTTGGTTTGCTTTTTAAATCATTATCCTGGTACTTAACATGGTATGGGGATGCTATACAAACTAGAGGATTCATGGTAGATTCTTTTTTTTGTTTTGTTTTGTTTTTTTGTTTGTTTGTTTTTTTGTTTTTTGTTTTTTGTTTTTTTTGTTTTTTTGTTTTTTTGTTTTGTTTTTGAGACAGGGTTTCTCTGTATTGCTCTAGCTGTTCTGGAACTCACTCTGTAGACCAGGCTGGCCTTGAACTAACAAATCCACCTGCCTCTGCCTCCCAAGTGCTGGGATTAAAGGCTTGTGCCACTACTGCCCAGCTCATGGTGGATTCTTAACCATTGGTAGTGGTAACATCTGAAAAAAGACAAAAGAACACATTGTCTAGTTGTCATTCAACCTCTCCAGTGGACACAGATGTTATTTGAGGAGGTGGACAGATGTTTTTACCTGGGAACTCCACACAGCAGTAATTTTTAATGGTCAAATGAGTGACCCGAATAGTGAGCACTGTGTCCCCAAAGTGTCTCTCTCACTTTTGGAGATACCTAGGATCCATACAACGGTGGGATTATCCTTGGGAAATGAAGTTTTTCCAGACTTTTAAAATCTTAGCCAAGTACTTATGATCATTCCGGAATTGGTCTATGGTATAATCCAGCGTAAATACTATGGACAGTCAGTGTTACAGAGTGAATGCATGTGGCTAGTGTAGGAGCCACCATCAATTATCCAAAACCATGGCTTCTGTTTTCTATGATAGTGGAACTTTTCTTAAAAACGTAAGCCTTTAACTTTATAGACAGTAATTTCCATAGTAGAAGGCTCTGAAGTATAAATATGATTCAGCCTAGAATTCAGCGTCCCCCACTCCTCTCAACACATATATTGTTGCTTAGAGAATTGCTTTAGTAGATGCCTTTTAGTTAAGATTTTCCTAAAATACATTTTCATATTTTCTGAGCTGTCTGTCATGTGACTGTGAAAAGTTTGTGTCCTCACCACATATTTATTAGGCCAGTCTGGTGATCGCTGTGGTTATTTTCTATTGGTAGCAGTGTTATTGACAAGGACAATATGTTGTAACTCTTAGAAGTGCTTGCAGTTCCAACCAAATGAAATTCTTAAAAGTCATAAATGATTTGATTTTTTTCTCCTGGTCTATTTCTCTTCTAACAGTTTCGATCCCACTTAAATCTCAGTACAAGCCTCGTTCTTGCCTTGTCTCGATTCTTTTTTTCTAGCTATAAAGGATGATTGCAGAATAAATAACCTCTCCAAGTCTCATGATATGAAGCAAACCACAGCAAAACTTGTTTGATTTACTTTAAGTAAATAAAAATGAATTTACAGCCTACTCTAGTCCTTAGACACACTGAGAACGGGGTATTTAGGCAGAAGGCATTGGAATCTTCCTTGCAGAGTTCTAAGTCTATTGAAAGCAGACTGTTCTAATTAGCTGTTCTTTTACTTAATTGAGATGCATAAGAACTTAATGGAGTTTGAAAAGCAAAAGTACCTTAATATGCACAATAGACTATTTGGTGCCTTTCTTTTTTCTTTCTTCTTAATGTGACATCTAATGAGAAAGGCAGCTAACCACATCTGAGTTCCTTATTAGAGATAGAAATAGCTGATTGCCCAGGTTGAAGCAAATCCCTTTTAAATGTGGGCAAAATGTAGATATAGAAAAAGTAATTGATAAGAGATTTATTACTAAAATTCATAATAGAAGCTCAGTCTGTCCTTACATTAAAATCATGATAGTGGCCGCATGGAACTATGTGTGTAAGCGTTGAGGATGACTTTGATGCAGTCTTGTGAATGGGAAGTGAGTTGGATCCTGCAGGTTACATATCTGGTGGTTAGAGTAAATGGGTTTCATCTTGAGTCATGTAGCAGGATGTACTACTGTGTGTTTCTCATTGTAAATGTAGTT